>OX638227.1:12331015-12947890 GCA_951805285.1 Thymelicus acteon
GTTACAATTAAAGTAACGATTAATAGAATACGTTAGCAGCACCTAAATACGAGTATACTCCTAGTTACAATTTTATTACAACATTGGTTTTTGCTCATTTGATTACAATTGCAACATCAACAACTGGTTTTGAAATTTAAGCAAAAATTATTGGAGTACTAGCTTCTACTCGCGACTTCGTCTACGTGAATTTCAGAATTGGGTTCTTAGAGAAATTAAGAGTGTGATTAATAAAAAATATATTAAAAATTCTATGTTAATAGCACATACATAATCCTGTAAAAAAACTCCATACTTAAATATTATCCCCTTATGCTCAGGGAACAGGTCTATTTTTCGGGATAAAAAGTATCCTATCCGGTAAGTTAAGTAGTAGTTAAGTAGTCAAAAACTATTCGTGTGCCAAATTTTATCCACATCCATTTAGCCGTTTTTGTGTGATGTAGTCACAAATATCCAAACTTTCACATTTATAATATTAAGTAGGAAAATAGGATAGTAGGATAGGATTTAAGACTTTATTTAATGCAGTCTGTTTTATTTACGTTCATCTGTTCTATGTATTATTTTGAATGTAGATTTTTTCTATTAAAATTCCATATCAAATAATGATCATAAATTTTTACCCTTATGTAATAATTGCCCTATTGTAATTTCAGAGAAATTATGCGGATTTACTATTATATTGTCCGTATTTCATAAACAAGTTTGAATCGTTTTCCTGTCCTCTATTGGATGGTTCCGACACGATTTACAAACCAATCGAAATCACTAATCAAGGTCCCATAGTACGTATCAGCCCGCAGGTGTCGTTTCCGAACGCGCGAAATTATTCACGTGACAAGCTCGCACTGCCTACACCGTGGGCCTTGGCAATCTTTGTTACACTATCTACTGTATACGGTTTAATGTATTACTCGTATAAGTATACTTAATTGTAACCTTGCTTTACTTGGTTTAAAAATTTTGTTCCTAACTGAAAAGTAACCGATTTCAGTTATCACATTCTTCTCACCATCAAAGTGCGTGATGATTATTATGTCCGCTGTTTTAATTGCTTCATGTGCTTGATTTTTATTTTTATTTTTCTACATATTTATGTTTATACTATAAAGTTTATACCTACTATTGGGTAATATGCAATTTACTTACTATTGCTACTTTTGGTATTGGCAAAGCGAATAAGTCTTATTGATTTTTTTAATTTTATATCCCTAAATTTGAATCCTGTTTTTGTTTTATGCCTGAAAATTATATAATTCAGGTACAGTATTATGAAACCTTTTGTATTTTTTTATATTTTATACTAAATTGATTTTGCGTTAACGCGAAACGAAAGTAAAATATACCTATACTTACCATCTTACGCTGTCATATAATAACGGTAAGGAAGTGTTAATCTATTAAATCAATCACGATTGCGCAAATTATTCACGCGACAACTCGCGCGTCTATGCCGCGACATAATTCAATCTGTCGTCGCCGCCCGTGTGGCGCTCGTCGCAATGTGAAACAATCTTTATTCATAGACCTGGATTAATTCGTTTTAGATAGAAATTAAGATGTTTCATTCATTTATTGTTAAATTAGTTTTGAGCAAAAAAATGCAATGTTTTGTGTTTTGATTTATTATTGTTTCATTTAAATTATTTTTTTGTTAAATTCAAAATAAAAAGTATATTCAAAATGTTTATTCTCGTTCTAGGATTCCCTGAGTAATGAGAAGCATGGATACTCGCAAATGTAACATCATAAGTATCCTCATTATATCAACATTTACCGGTCACATAAATATCTTCCTCGCTCAGGATCAAACTCAATATCCCTCGTTTCATAGGCGTTGTCACTACTAATAATACCTAACTACTAACTTGGTTAAGCTTCCTGCATATTGCAATTCAGTAAAAATCTCCCCCCTCGCTATTAACCTTTAATTCAGTAGAACCAATCAAAATGAAAGAAATAAAAACCTCTAACCACATATGCAGAATATTAGAATGTATTTGAATATTTGATAGTAATAGTGACTTATTTTTGTAATGAACTCAGCACTTTTATAGTAAATATGACATCAAAATTCAGACAACACACCAACTATTATATAGGTACACTTATCCATTATATCTGCATTCTGCAGTGCACACTTGATGTTCGATATTTTCAGCTCGGCTCATTATCCCCAATACAAAACACCGTTCAAAATGGTGCAACTGCGATTAATCCATACGAACTCATTTATATTTACGTCGGAGAACATTAAATTGACAAAATGCTGCACACATTGAAAAACAATTGAGCACGTCGACGCACCCTACACTCACACACGCGTACATGAGAATTTTGAAATGTTGCACACATGCTCCTCGGTGCCAAGGTTCGAGTGTATAAATCAACGGCACAACAATTACACACTTTCATGGCAAGTTGGAATTAGAAACTGTCATTTGCACCGTTCGAGGGGTCGAGAGGGGGAAGGGGGTATGTTACAGATGGGAGGGAAAAATAGGGTGCGGGCGGCAAGGGCTACAGTGGACCTGATTAAAGGATTACACCGAGGGGTGGCGTCCGGTCTAGTTAGATTTATTATGCCAAGTATTTCAACTAGTTAGCCTCAGTATTTTATTCCGCCGTATTCCATATTCAGATTGAAAGAAAGAAGAAATTAGCCGTCATTAATATTGAATATAGTACGTAAATATTAACTGTATTACGATGTTTACGTGAGAAGTAAACAATGAAGTTAGTCACAAGCGAGGCAGGGCTTGCGTGCGCGCGGGTGGTCTGCGTACATGCGCGCGCGCACCGAAATAGCCGGCCATTGCTGCCTAAGAAAAACATCGTTAATAGTCGACCGAATATTAAATAGTAGGCGGCTACTGGCACGGCCAGTAAACTGAACCACCCACCCAGTGTTGAGTAAAAATAGGAAACACAAGAGGATAAGGTGTACGAAGACGAACGTTGTTTGGGATATCCGCACTGTTATTGCTTCTATTTGTGTCAGTATGGAAATCGTAAATTGTAATTAGTTTGACAAAATTATGACGTGCAATTGTACATATACTTATATTATACATATACCACGCATTTTTCATATGGGAATGCAGGTGTTTTGCATTAAAAATTGTGCAATAAGAGTACCTAAATCTTAAGTAGCATATAATTTCAAAGTTGTATAATTAATCGTCATTAATTTAAAAGAAACCTACTCAAGTTTTTTTAACCCTCACATACATAAAGATCATGCATCAGGAAACTGAACTTTGAGGCATAACTATAAAATACAAAAATCACAAGTAGAGTTACATTTAACACGTAGATTCCTACTCAATTAATGTAATATTAGGTCAATATAAGGTCAATAAAGAGCCTGTTTAATTACGACATTTTAACATTAGAGGTCAATATGAAAATACGCGGTTGTTTGAATCACGTAAGGTGAACGAACGGGTATCCCATTTTCACAAGCGAATGGTTCCGTACGTTAATGATATGCAATAGCTATCGTCTGTACGTTCGTATCTACGCTCAAACTTCTAGAATTAAATAATTTATTGCCTACGTATAGAGGTTGAAGCCATAATAAATCAATATGCAGGGCATGCACACACGCGCGGGGTGGTTAGACCCCCCCCCCCTGCCTCATGAGCCCTTTCTTGACTAATTAATTAAACAACCGATTCATTACAGCAGCCTCCTTTGTACCCTCACATTCGTCTAGCGAAGGTACAGACAGCACGGATGTTTTACATTTTAAACTACCTAACGTTTTTGTTGAAATTTAAATGAGACGGGCAATACGTACCTACTACGTTTTGGTGTATGCCTTTTTCTTGTGTAATTATTATAATTACAACGTTTGCTATTCCATATTCCATTGCTAGGTTCGAGGCATGTTCAGATAGTTACGATACGTAAAGCGTGGCTTAACAAGCTATTCATATTTTTGTCAGTAGTAATAGATTCTCGCACCCCCAGTTGAAGTTTGAATCACACAAACATGTATTAAGTGGGCATTTGCTTTTTCATGTAAATAACTGACAAAAGAGCAAACGAGTCATCTGATGGTAAGCGGTCACCTTCGTCAATGGACATCAGCAACAACGTAGGTTTGACGATGATTTCCCGGCTAAGAAAGACGAAAGAATGATACTAAGTATCGGATCTCTAGTTTGCTTTGGTGAAGTTATGAGAACCTATGAGAACATTATAATGAACGCTATTATAGCGCCATTACTATACTACATGTAACTTGCTAAATCTTGATACAAATTTTCAGAATTTAATTGATCGCTCATATTAATTTTTAAATTTGGTAATATTAAAAATAAATGTTTCAGTTTTAGCGTAAAACTAAGAAAGATTAAGAACCTAAAAGTTATACCAAAAAAATCATCGTCATTTCATCATCACTTCGCCCATCTTTTTAACCTCCGACGAAAAAAGACAGGTGTTTGTTCTCTCTTTTCACGTGTCTGTGTATCTGTGTATTTGTATGTCTGTCTGTGGTATCGTAGTTCCCAAACGGGTGAACCGATTTTGATCTTGTTTTTTTGTTTGAAAGGTGACTTAATCGAAAGTGTTCTTATCTATGTTTATTATAAATACAACTGTCGGGGGTTTTTTAATTTTAATTTAAGACTATATTCCTTCTTTTTTGCTGTAAAATGTAGTTCATTCCTATTTTTAAGATAAAGTGCATTTCAACCACCATTAACTGCTGACATAAGAAATATATATGATGGTTTTGTATTTATTATTTAGTGTAGGTACAATCTTTAGATATAGTATTATAGTTTTAAACGTTACGTAAAGACCTTTCCATACTCTTTATTTCCTTCCACCGTACGCTACATCAACCCTTTTGCGCTCGGCTTCGACCCACACTATCCGCAGCGCGCAATTATTTTAATTTCTTCCACGTGATGAGGATTGATCGAACATTAGGTGTGATTTGGAGTGCGCCCCTACGGCCCCGTCATTTGTAAACGTCGGGACGCCTCGGCGATTTAAATTGCTCAGCCTAATGATTTAGACCTTAATCCGTCTATGTTGTCTTCGGGGTTTATTTTTTACAAGTGTTTATGTAATTATTTTTGTTCCTTATTGTTTAAATATTATCTGTACAGTGTGACATGGCGTAAGTTTTTCATTGCAGTCAATTATAGATTTGAGGAGTTAGAATACCAAAAGGATTTCGTCGTTGCGACTTTAAAACCTCTTACGTGTTATGTGCCATTTTTTCAAAATCACTTTTTGACGTCAAATGATTCTACACTTTGAAGCACTATCGAATTTAAAAACTCTCATGTGTGTTCGACGTTTCCATCGTAATTTATTCACCAAATTCAAAATCACCTATGTGCTTGCTAAACAAAACTTCATCGATTTTTATCGATTCCCTCAAAAAGCTGATTTTTACACATAAGAGGTCTTAAAGTCGCAACGACGATTTGATGTCTCTGTTAGTACAAAGAATTATGAAAAGTAATTTATGTGTTATTTCATATGGAATAAATCTTAGGAGTGACCTAATTGAGATTATCGTGTTAAGAAGGAAAGATTATGTATGATGATGTATGATTCTACACAATTTTTTACATATACAAAAGAACAAATGCAACAAATGTCAAAATAGTGGACTATTGATTTAAAGAGCTTTCATGTACACATTTTAATGACTCAATTAACAACGAATGTAAAAGTTAACGTTAAAACTATACTGCGTATCAATTGGATTTTTTTTTCGACTTCTTTGCCCAAAAAAAGTTATTTTAGAAGATATGAAAACAATAAAATAATTTTAAATATGCGTAATATCTTCGATTATTTTGTTAGTAGGAAGGTACTTAAATACGAATAGGTACAAACTTATTACTCTTCTATGTAACTTAACCATATGTAATAAACCTAAAAATACTCACGCATTGCCTATATTTAGTTACTAGCTTTTCCCCGCGGTTTTACCCGCGTTAATTTGTGAAAAAACTAACTACTAAAGTATATAATGTTATATAGTCTTTAGCCTTCCTTGATAATGGACTATCAAACACAAAAATAATTTTCCAATTCTAACCAGTACTTCTTGAGGTTAGCGCATTCAAGCAAACTCTTCAGCTTTGTAATATTAATATAGATGTATTTAAATTTATTAAAAATATACAAATAGGTACCTTCATAAAATAGAAAATCTCGCTGTGGGATTCTTACAAATATTATTTTGAAAATTATTATATCGTAAATTGCCTCCATTAGGGCGCTCGTTTTCAAATGTTTTGCGGTTGAGTTTGTTTGTGCTTTTCATTGTTTCAAAATCTGATGTAGCTTTTCTATTTCGTGTTTTGTTGCTATTACGAAGTATTACGTAAATAAATAATATTTAGGCGTAAATTAATTATTATAAGGAGTGTCGTGGAAGTTTGGTAAATGGTCTCCCCTACAAGTCATACAACTGATTACAGTTAGGATCTTAAACACATTTAAAATTTTTCAAACTATGTGCGTATTAAAATTAATGAATCCCTTGCTTCGGTATAGGATATATAACTATTATTGTTCTCCAAGAAACCCTATTAAACATAAAAGTGTGGTTGTTGTTGTATCCAATTCATAAAGTTAAATAAAAAAATACATGTCTTCACATTGTCTGACGTGCTATAAAACGACTTCTTCCTGACACCACAAGAAAAAAAGTTGTATTAAATATGCTGATATAAGAACCATGTATTTTTGACAGCCATCAAACTACTTTTTAGTTTCAGAAACCCCTTAATATTAGCTGAATGAGAAAGCGGCAAGAAGAAGAATATGGCGTGCTCCGTCAAATTTAAGGGGCCTTTACTACTTATTTCGACAACAGAAACAACTAAATAACAGTATAATAATCAGCCCTTGGAGGTCCACTGCTGGACATAGGCCTCCTAACTTGTACCACTCTGACCTTTACTAAACCTTCTGAATCCAGCGAATACCCGCTGTCTTCTTCAGGCCGTCAGTCCACCTGGTCGGGAGGCTTTTTTGCCCCAACGAAACAAAAGAACTACCACGAGTGCGTACGTTTTTCACTACATTATGTGAAAGAAACATATTTTTTTCTTTATTTGTTTGTTTGTTTGTTTGTTTCCTAATAATATCAAACGTCAATACGAACTGGTCTTGGAGCGCGGTTCCCGGGGCCCGTCGACTGTCACCTTGATGGCTTTGTTGTATGTCGTCACTTGCGGCGGTGTCGTCGATACCGTTATCGTCAACGTGAAGGATTTGCCTGCAACAAGCGAAATACGTGGTTCAACAACAGAAAATATTGGAACAAAAACATCGGAACTATGTATTAATAATCTAAATTTTACTAACAAAAAATAACCGACTTCAAAGTTACTCTAAAACTACTTGTCGGACCTCGTTCAAATTTATGTGGGATTACGTGACAAGCACCTGCTTTCGATTAAAAAAAGAATCATCGAAATCGGTTGGCGTGATATTGAGTTATTCGTCCATTTGTCGTGCTTACTTAATACAAATTTAAGACTTATATGGTTTTATCATGGATGCCATTGTCAGATCTCAATAAAATTTATGTGGGACCACATGACAGCCACCAGCTTTAGATTAAAAAAAGAATCATTAAAATCGGTTCGCCCATAAATATAAAATAAACATAAAAAATAAAAATAAAATAAAGAAATAAAAAAAAGTCGAATTGAGAACCTCCTCCTTTTTTTGAAGTCGGTTAAAAATTAAGACACACTCGACAGTTTTGTTTTTCCAAACATAACTAAAAACCATCTTGATTAAGTCAGCTTTCAAACTGAAAAGCTGCATCATAATCGGTCCAGTCGTTTAGGAGCTGCGATGCCACAGCAGACACATAGACACAAACTTTTAACACCCCTTTTTTGCGTCGAGGGAATAAAAACTAACTTAAAACAAAATACTCTTGGTAAAAAATTGCCATTATTTTTACCTATAATATTTGAGAATAGAGATTCTATTACCTCATGAATAACGTCATCGGACTGAATTTTAATTAATACGAAACTAAGGAGTATCGTATAATCCTTTGAAATAGAAAAAAATCCAAATCGGTTTGCTTCTTTAGACATTCTGAGGTAACATACATTACATAATTCTTAACAAAAAATAACCGACTTCAAAATTAGGGATAACTCAAAACGACTACTAGTCATATCTCGCTCAAATTTAAGTGGTGGCCCCACTTAAACTGATGACATGACAAGCACCAGCTTTCGATTAAAAAAGGAATAATTCAAATCGGTTCACCCAATCGAAAGTTCTGGTTACAGGTAACAAACATAAAAATATACAGTCGGATTGAATACCTCCTCCTTTTTTGAAGTCGGTTAAAATGCAACCGAGCTGAGAACCTCATTCTTTTTAAAGTCAGTTAAAAAACCTTAGTTCTATCACATAATACATAATAGTACTTTTTTTATGGAAATAGACGGCAAACGAGCTGACGATCCTCCTGATGGTAAGTGGCTATCGTCGCCCATGGACATCAGCAACACCAAAGGTATCACTGATGCGTTGTCGACCAAAAAAGAGAGAAGAAAAACAAAGAAAGAACTGGCTCTCAAGCCCCCAGCCGTCGAGGGTGGTAGCTATCCAGGCGAACCCCATGGAAAAATAATAATAGTAATAATGGTCTTAATTAACAATTAAAATCAATATTACCAATATAATCCCTCGAGGGGCCCTACCACCAGCGGGGCGGATTTAGTCGCCTTTTACGACACTCTTCCGGCGTGGGATTGGGGTTAGTATTCTAAGCCGCCCCAATACGGCTGAAACTTGTTCTACATAACGTTATTAACGTCTTGTGAAGGCTGACAAATGTGCTCTCGTGGTCGACGGCCTATTATGCTCATAAGGAGACCCAGAAACAAGAGGTCAGAAAGAGGGGTTTGGGTTGCGATGATGATGAGATTTTAACCTTTATAAAACTTTTTATTCAGCTTTACTTTTTGTAGCACAGGATAAAATTTACTCAGAAATTAATCTTAATTTAAAATACACAGCGGATAATAAACAACCGTGCAATTGTTTTATATTATTTTAATCAATCATATTCGAAGTGAAGAATATTAATGCAGTGCAACTGTAAAATATTTTAACAAAGTTTTTACTTAAAATGCAAGCAATAAATTCAAACTGTGGTCGATACTCTTTTCGCCCGGCGTCCACTTTTTGTAGTTCGATTCTGATCACTTGTTCGAAAAGTTAAAAATTTATTGCCAGTTTGTTTTCAATTTTGTGTGTCGAATGAAATTTTCAGTCACGTTTAGGTAACGTAGTTGGGAAGGAATAAAAATGTCTGTCAAAAATCAATACAATTTCACAGCATTCAGAGCGTTATATGCAAACATGGATAATAAATTAAATGCCAGGTAATTAAAAGTCAGAACAAAGGCGCCGTCATCGAAATGACATTGAAGCATCCTCCATAAAAACTGAAACAAAATAAGCACTCAAAACGAAATCTCATTCAGCAGTGGAGAACATAAAAGAGCAACTCATCCGCAACATATCAGAACACGTCACAAACAACGGGCCGACCACTTCATCACAGCATAACGCTGGCAATAAAAAAAACATTTCCATCTGCGGAAAAACCACAGTTAATATTAAATGACCGTCCGTCAAAGCTGTAGTGTAGAGCGCTTTGCCGGGCGCTGCGGGTTGCAGCCAATACCGATTTTGTGATTTTTCCTCCCCCCGAGGAGAGGGGGGCCCGAGAGAGTGACATGTAAGCTTTAATGGGGCCTGAAGCGGCACGCCGCCGGCTACACGCGAAAAAACTGAAAAAAGCCTCATTCATACGTGATTTCATGTGTAGGCTACTTTCTGCGGGCACGGCGTGTGGCTCGTTAAAAATGAACGCAGTACACGAGTCGAGCTTGTTGCGGCCTATCGGAGTTTATTAACGTGGCCCGAGAGGAACTCACGTCGTTAACACTTACCCGTTTGCTCTCAATATTTATGCAGCGCGCCTAACATACTTGTAACTACGAGTACGACACGAATGCTTCATTTATTTTCGATAAGTTCTACGTTTTTTGACTTAATAACATTTTAACATGACGATTCATTTTTTGTTTTGGTAATTATTCTGAATCTATAATTTATAAATAACATACTTGTAACTACGAGTACGACACGAATGTTTCATTTATTATCGATACGTTCTACGTTTTTTGGCTAATAACATTTTAAAATGACGATTCATTTTTAGGGTTCCGTAGCCAAATGGCAAAAAACGGAACCCTTATAAATTCGTCATGTCTGTCTGTCTGTCTGTCTGTCTGTCTGTCTGTCCGTCCGTATGTCACAGCCACTTTTCTCCGAAATTATAAGAACTATACTGTTGAAACTTGGTAAGGAGATGTATTATGTAAACCGCGTTAAGATTTTTACACAAAAATAGAAAAAAAATCAATAAATTTTGGGGTCCCCATACATAGACCTGAAACTCAAAAAATTTTTTTTCATCAAACCCATACGTGTGGGGTATCTATGGATAGGTCTTCAAAAATGATATTGAGGTTTCTAATATCATTTTTTTCTAAACTGAATAGTTTGCGCGAGAGACACTTCCAAAGTGGTAAAATGTGTGTCCCCCCCCCTGTAACTTCTAAAATAAGAGAATGATAAAATTAAAAAAAAAATATGATGTACATTACATACAAACTTCCAACGAAAATTGATTTGAACGAGATCTAATAAGTAGTTTTTTTTTAATACGTCATAAATCGTAAACCGCAAAAAACATCGATCAAAGTTACAACGAACTACAAGAATTTTTATATTATGTTACTTGCTGCTACGGAACCCTTCATGGGCGAGTCTGACTCGCACTTGGCCGCTTTTATTTGTTTTGGTAATTAATCTGAATCTATAATTCATAAATAAATTTCTAATTTTAGAACTAAAGTTTTTACAAGCTTTTATTCAACTTGCTTTGTTCGTTACTTTGCTAGTGTGTAATATGTAAGGGTTAAATCTAGCAAGCCTACTATTCAAGCTATTCCTCTACTCATCTATCAAAAGATTTAGGATTGTTCCCGAAGTCTTATAAAGCTGAAAGGATACGTTTTATCTTGGGCATAAGTATAGATTGACAGTTTTGCGGACGCACAAACACTAAAAAATTAACCCTTCACGTCTCACAAGACGTATGTGAATCAAAAGTGGGTACTACGTAACGGAGAAGTTTTTGGCTTAGATATAGGGTTTGTAGAGGTAAAGTTGGTGCAACCAAACCTTGTAGTTTAGCCTTTTATGAGATGTGACGGTAATATTCTGTATTACCTCATATCTTTCAAATCGCTGGAACAATTTATATAATTAAGATATCGTTAGATACATCTTGATAGCCCAAGTATTCTTAGATAAGTGAAATTAAAAAAAAATAACAAATATGGTGGCTATGAGATGTCATTGTTTGAAATATCAAAAAATAAAAGTTAATCGAATAATGCAATGTGGGTATTCAATTCAAGAGCTCACCATAAGTGTGACATACATAATAATAAAAGAGTATCTGTACTACCCGCACACAAGGCAGTCACCATCCAGCCGTCAAGTGCGCGGGTTGTGTTGTATCACTGAAAACCATTTTGTGTTTTATTTCTAATACCTAATCAGGTAAACCTAGACACCACATTTGGCGACCGAGGTAAAAAAAATAAAACAAAAGGAAAAAGTGTGAGTAATTTTGGTTCTTTTATGTTCACAAAATGTTAACCTTGAGTTATCATATGAAAATGTCGGTGCTATTTGAAATAAGGGAGACTTGTGCTATGTTTAGTTTTGGAAAGTTTTAAAAGAATCGGATATTTTTACGGGAAAAGAAAAGACAAGAGAACATTTGATAAAATACTAAGTACCTACCTACAAATGCATTTGTGTTCAATCTTTGATGATTCTTGATTAACAAAGTTGATTGTTGAATTAATGAAGGTATTTTCTTAACAAATGCATCTATATAGTACATTAAATTACATTCCATATATTGTAGCCTGATATTCGTATTGATAACACATAGGTTACAAAATACACATATTAATGGTACAAAATAAAAACAATGCGTGTTGGCGCAATAATAGGTAATATATACCTAAGATATTGTTTCATTGTTGTATGGTCGGTATCGACACGGCCAGTTTACTTGTAATGTACAAGCATTGGGATTATTTGGGATCATAAAATGCGATTAAAAGGATCTTGTTCGTGTGATAGGTTAAAAACTAATTAAGTAATATTTAGTTCACAATGATAATTATTAATACTTACTATAAGTTGAAAAATGTTTGATATTTCTACCTGCCAAAATGATAATAATAATTTAAAATGTCAATATAAATCCAAATTCAGTCTTCACATTAATATATCAAATATCGTAATAAGATAACCGTAAACAATATCATAGCGATTTTGCTATACGGTATCTTCATAGTTTGTCTCAAAAATAGAGATACTTACTAACTTACTATGTTATTTAAAATAACGCTTCACACTCATAGCCCACACTAGGATTCCCTGTGTCGTGGGTGCCAAATTTAAAGTATAGTACTTACGTAGCAAGTAAATTCAACGATGTTATTTTACAGATATTATTCTAAGCAATGATATTATAATGTATAAAATATATTTTTGAATATCATTGATTCTAAGCAAAATCTATATAATAAACCACAAACAATGTTTGTTGCCATGTCCTTTAGACTGAAACTATCCAACCGATGTGTCCCAAACAGGGTTCATGTGAAAGGCAAATAATGCGAAGATGGTTTGAGACCACCAAAACAATGCATTAAGCACATTAATTTGCCGGTACCTATTAGTAGAATATAGGGTGATAGATCCTGTTGTAAGTGAAGATCCTAACCATACATACATGGAACTGTACCTGTTTACATTTTCGAAATTAAAACAAAAAACATACATACAAATATGTAATGACTACATATTATGTAATCAAGTCAAATACACTGCAAAATTGTCAGATGAGTGAAAACTCGTCAAGAACATAATATATTTGACACGTGTAAAACATTGGCTTATATAAATCAAGAAGTCGTTCCAATTTTAATTAAGCTTTAATTCCATTAAAATGATCACATAAAGGAAAAATAATAATATACATAACAGATTTGATAAACAAATGATATTTAGTTTCTGAGATACAAAAATATGATAATGATAATTAATTAGTATTTGCTTATTTATATCGTATCGAAACGTGTTTCCGATTTTATTGATGGAACATTTCACTAAATAACCGAGCAATTTTGCATATCGCCTATCTCATTTTGAAAATATTTATTATTAACGTCAAATGGACAATTGTAATATCTAAAATATCGAAGGGACTGAATTATTACTGTTTCCAAATCGCGGCGGAAACGATCTTGCGTATTCCTCGCTAAAACAGTAATCAGTATCTCAAAAAATTCTCTAAAGATTTCGATGAAATTTTGTAGTCGAGGATAAGTGCAAGGCAATCGAATTATTTGTATTTTTGAAAAATATATATATACACCACATGCGTTGGTTACACCATTTGCATAAGTTGATTCATGGTAAAGTACAAACCAGTTATAGGAACCGTTTCACCATGATTACCAAGTAGTTCATTCCGGGTAATATTGTTCCTAACTAAAATCAAGATTGTAAATAAATTTATGTTTTAAATGGATTATACTCTTAAGGTCAAAAACGAAAAAAGTCAAAAATATTTTAACCAAATAATTTATAACATTCCTTCATTGGCCGGTATAATACTGATTCTACCTGGTTTGTACTAGAATGCAACCTTTAAGCTTAGTTTTGCATCTGCTGAATAATATCGTGATGAATTGAGAAACTGAACAAACAGTTAAACCGGTAGGTAATGAAAGGCATTAAAAATCGAAAACTAACTTTCACGTACCTACATAAAATTGGAACGAGATCAAACAACAATTAAATGGAGTAGACATGGGAACCAATAATCATATTATCAGTAATCAAATATTTTGCTGCAAAATGTCTTAAATGTCGTACTAGAAATGCAAAGGTTGAAGCATAAAATACTAATAAACTGAATCAAATATAGACCATTAATAAAAGGTATTTATGGTATCGATCAAGTCAAATCAGTCAAGTACTGACAAATAATAAAAGATATCTGTTATGGTATCGAAAATCAGTCAAGTACTGACAAATAATAAAAGATATCTGTGATGGTATCGAAAATCAGGCAAATACTGAAAAATAATAAAAGATATCTGTTATGGTATTGAAAATCAGTCAACCACTGAAAAATAATAAAAGATATCTGTTATGGTATCGAAAATCAGATAAGTACTGAAAAATAATAAAAGATATCTGTTATGATATCGAAAATCAGCTAAGTACTGAAAAATAATAAAAGATATCTGTCATGGTATCGAAAGTCAGATAAATACTGACCAATAATACAAGATATCTATTATGGTATCGAACCGATTTCGAAATCAATGTTGCACTAAACCGTGGGAGGTAATGTTTACCGTAATACGTCAGTTGAGTACTTACACTATTGACCAATACTAAAGATATCAATAATGATATCGAAAACAAAATATGGCATGGTAACGAAAACGTCAGTTAAGTACTGACCAATAACAGAAGATTTATAATATTGAAAGAACGTTTTTGATAACTATCGAAACTATTAACTTCTATACCAATTACCGCTGCTGGTCAACAAATATGAGGATATGGCTATTAATGGGAGGATATGTAACAAAACGCATAAATTAATAGAATACCATTTAATGTTTCCTATGGTTAAAATACCTATATTCATGTATTAATAATAACGAATCTTATCGTTTTAATATATTTGCGTGCGAAGTTGTTATTAAAAGTATTCACACGCGCACCTCTAACGACCGCTCCGAATGATCAATGACAAACCGATATCACTGTACGGCTGTCTAAGTAAATATCTATATATTTGCACATTATTGCTTTATTTTATTACATATCGTCGTAATAAGCCTGAATTAACTAGTATGAGCTTGAATTCCTGCTAAATGGAATCACAACATTTGTTGTTGTGGACCAGATCTGCTCACTAAATATTGAAAATTCAATAATAATTAAAAACAATCATGTTTGAATAAGTGATAAAACAGTTATCACCGACATGTACAGGACCTACTATTTAATTGTTCCAACGAACAAAAAATATTTATAACTAATAAAATCCTTACTTGAAATGAAATGAAAATGAAATGAAATGAAAATGAAAGGAAATGAAATGATAATATAATGAAATGAAATGAAATGAAAATACATGTATTCCAGGGTACTAATTACAGCATAAAAAAAATAGTTACAAGAAAGAAAAAGAGATAACAAAAATAAATGTTAATAAGTAACACGAGATATATCTTATGAGTGTCAGTGCTGCAGCGTGCTGTGTGACCACCGAACAGGCCCAGACCCAGCATTAAGCCGTGCTGCACAACATGAGCCGTGTAAGCACAGCGCCAGTACTTGATACGTAATTGCATTGAAAGTAATGAAGTAATAATTTAATTATGGAAAAAAATGACGTCAATCGTTCTAAGTTTCAAGAATCACAATAATGAATTTCAAGTGTGAAATACAAGTTTTAGAAAATTATAATCCTATTAACATCCCCATGTGTAACACCGCAAAAATGTAAGAAAAGGAAAAAGGGGAATTTGGATAATAACGAAGAATTTGAGGCCGCTGGGCTCCTAGTTAACATAACACGACGCTCAGGAGCGTTGGTGTTTCAACACTCCACGTACGCATTGGTTGGTGGTAGACGCTCGAGCAAGAGACGAGATCGAAGCGCTTGATGATACTCGCACAAGCTCATGGAAGTTTCTTTACGTGTATTACAAGCAAGGTAAAAGTATAAAAATGAGTTCAAAGTCATACTCTGCCCATAGAATGTAAATATTGCTTTGTCGAATTTCCTGACCAGAACATGATAACTAAACTACATTAAAGGCCAGGTCAGCACTAAATTTGGAGAAATGCTCTCGTTGTGTTTTGTTGCAGGTCACTTCCAGTGTGAAATATACCCTTTTGTCCAGCCGTGCTGCGACGATGTACTGGGTCAGGTGCTAAAAAGTATACAAAATAATCAAATATTTTGTACCTAATAAAAAAGTGTTGTTATGGAGTTTCTTCAACTGGTTCTTCTCCACAACGATAACACATAGCGAACCAGTTACGTTAGGAAAAATAAAAAATAATAATAAAAAAAAGGAAAAACAAGGGAAAGCAGAGAGGGCCGTATATTAAGAATAAAAGAGACTAAATAGGAATAAATCATTATAAGAAAATAATGTTATAAATCCTTATAATAGTAACTTATTTTTTTGTATTTTGTAAAAATAGTGATTTAACTGGACAAAAAAAGGTAATCTTTGGAGATATAAAATGTTACGAACGATAGAAATAAGTTGTGTACTTTGTTCGAACAAATTATATTTTAATCAAAGCTGAACTTATCAGTTATTTATCAGTGGACAAATTACATAATTAAAATTTTGTTGAAAGGGAGAGATGTGACATACATAATAATAAAAGAGTATCTGTACTACCCGCACACAAGGCAGTCACCATCCAGCCGTCAAGTGCGCGGGTTGTGTTGTATCACTGAAAACCATTTTGTGTTTTATTTCTAATACCTAATCAGGTAAACCTAGACACCACAATAAGGATCATGATAGTTTATGTTTTTTGTGCAGTCGGGTTTAATGATTTTTTAAATTTATACTAGTTGCATCATGCCCTGCATACCAAACTCTTTTGCTGAGTGTATATTGTACATATTCAGTATGATGCGATAATGAGAACCTTTGTAACTTCCATGTCTCGGCCATTACAAATGGCAATAGCACCTTCAACATCATAAACGTACACATGCATAATTCGCATGAAATTGGCGATCAAAGAACAAAACGAATGGCTCTCCGGTCGGCGGTAGACAAGAGTGAGTGATGTACAGGATCCGTGCCAGTCGCGGCTCGCCACGGCTGTTGCCGCGCCTAAATAAATAACCCCACTTAATGTTCCATGCACACGAATCACGATACCATAGCGCCGTTTTTACGGCGAACAATCCCTCACTCACTCCTTGTCGCTATGATGCGAACGTTTTATGACGTCCTAAACGATACCGATTGATTTATAACGCGACATTAAAGTTATCTGTTATTTGGGGTTTTATATTATTGGTTGTTTTGTCACGGAATAGGAGTTGAGCAATCTCGTTTGTTGTATCGGTTCAAAATTCAAAATTGTAATCACTGATATACTTATGCACGTATTTTACTAAATCTAGCTAAATACCACCATTTCGGAAAGGTGCTTTGTCACAGAGGACAAGAAATGGCGAAAGAAATGGTTTTTTTTCATGAACTTCCGAATTTAATTCTACATTGATTCAATAAATCTCTTCCATATAACATTCCACCTTTTTCTCTCAGTCGTGAGTGTCAAAAATTAAGTGGATAATTAGGGCAATAATAACATGATCCTTAACGAGAACATTTTTGCATGCTATATTTGATTAAAAGAGCTTTTCAAGCCCGCCACACAATTGCAATTCACTAGGAATTATTTTCCAAACTTCCATTGTTTACTACTATAGTCACCGCGAACTAAGAAGCCCAATTTGTCGTTTGCCATCACAGTGACATTAGAGATGTACAAAAAAATCGGTTCACGAAAGAAACCAATTTTTACAACAAATCGATTCAAAATTATAAGACCTTCTAATCGATTCGATAGTTAAATATTAAATTAAAAACCGTAATATTTAGGTACCTAGTTACCTACCTACCTCGATTGAGCTATCTCGTACCGCGTATTCTCAATATGTACCTATTTACGACTTCAATAAAATATTCTTTTATCCATTCGCCCATGAACATCAACAACACCAAAAGCATCACTGGTGCGTTGCCGGCCAAGAAAGAGAGAAGAAAAAGAAAGAAAGATAGATCATGATAGAATGAAAGTCCCGCTCAGTTTCATAATAATATTTTGCCTTAATATTATATTATGAGCGTCAGGAAAATACTACAATAAATAAATTCTTGCTTATTTCGTAAGACACATTCATGTATACATAATTATTATTTTGTTGAAAAAAAAAATGTTTACCGCAACCTTAAATACATAATTACATATAACATATTATCTGCAGTTACTGTCCATGGATGGCGAAGTGCCCATACATAATGGAAAATGTCCTTTGTTAGCATCCAATTCGTCGTGGTATTATTGGGTACCTAATTTTAAATTCAAATGCAAGCAAATCATTTTTAATAATGTAATTAAATTAATCAATTTTCATTTTTAAATTTCGATTGTGGTAATGTATCGATTATAATTGGTTTTATAAACGGTTTCAAGCCGTCACATCACCTTACGTCAGATTAGATTTAGGCTTCTTCATATAAGATTGTTTCGACATCATATATTTTTATTAAATTTTGCATAAATTATGATGTGATGGGATTTTTACTACATTTTAACGTATAATATGATTTATAATCAACGCCAATGAAAATGAGTAGGGATTTTTAACAAATTTTGGCAAAATCCTTTGTCCGTAAGTATTCAACTATTCATGTCAAGTAAATGAATATTCCATTTCGCTCAAAGACACCCATACAAGGTTAGTTCATATTAATAAATAGCAGCTATCATTATGGGCATCTTAGATAATTTTGACTATAAATAACAAGTTTTGGCAAACTGTTTAAAATCACAAAAAAACAAAATTTTACAGAAATGTGTCATTTCATTATTATGATATCACACCACTGTTTTGTATCATTATAACAAAACTCACACTCAGTTTAAATCGATAACGCATGCTTTGTAATCGCCAAAGTAATACAGTTACAAAATGGCCCACGATACAATTAACTGAACTGAGTACAAAGTGCCGCTAGTCAGCTATAACACAACTTCAGCCGAGTAGTTCTATGGGATGTTCCCCCCCCCTTCCCCCCATGGGGTGGAGTAAGCGTGCGGTGGACATTCCACTGTCAAATTGATAATGTTATAATGCTACGATTTTTTAATTGATTGAGACCCTTGGAATGAGATTTAATGAAGTCGAAACTAGTGTAAACAAGTTTTTTTAAGTATAATTTAAATGAGGTTCACTGAAGTAGAATAATTTCAAGTCATTGTTTTACTGAATATTGGTAAAAGAAGTCAGTGAAGCAAAAGTCAGCGATTCAGCGTCGAAATATTTTATTTAAGCTTCCCGGCTCCTGTTGGCTTCGTTTAACTTTATCTGCTGCCTCTAAAAATGCTTATTAATGTATATTAATTAATTGATAGTTTATTAATTTCCCTTTATTAAAAAGGCTATTTTTACAAAATTTAAACAAAAGGAAATCATGTGTTTGATTTTAATAGTTAGTGGCTCAGTTTTCAAAATTATGTGAACATTAGAAATCAAATGTAGCAAATTGTTAGAGTGGATGTTCTCTACATAATATAACTCACATTTTACCTCTATATTTTACCTTCAGATAGAACGTCTTACCCTTTACATCATTTTCCGGAGGTCCGAGCATAGCAGTCATACAATCACAGATTGTGATAAATACAAAGCAGTTTACAATAAAGAAGGTTCCAAAATTGGACCTCATACAATTAATTAGACTGGTTAGGAACAGTGCTTAGTACCAGTAGTCGCTTCTAAACACTACTTCAGCTGAGCAGATCGATGAACTGTGAGCATTTCATGGATATACCCTGGTACTAAATTTTATCCAATGTTTGCGATAAAACCTTTATTAAGAGGCTTTTAGAAGAACAATTTATATTTGAATGTCTAAATAATTATTAGTCATTGGCTTTTAATATTGTTATTATTTAGTGTCTAAATTCCACCAAAGTTTAATAAAAATAATCTTATATGCATACCGATACCAGTAGGAAACCAGAGTACCATAATTCTCTGTTGATTTATCACGGCTTCAGCCCATTAAGGGCCCACTACTGGACAAGGGGCCCTCTTGCAGAGGCCTAGAGCATACTCCACGCTGCTCCAGTGCGGATTGGTGGAGGATCATGATGATTTATCATAGGGTTGAGTTGAACAACTCATTACTACAGACGCGATGATCTGGTCTCTTTCAAAAATTCAGGATCTGTAATCGTTACACTGATCGTGACTATTAAACTGTGTGTGAAGTGTGAACATTATGAAAGCGCCGCATCCACGCAACGCCTTCGCTCCGACGACATTCCCTAATAGCCGGTTGCAATCCAATTTGACAGCTGTCAAACACACTCCGCGCGTTGTCGCGACGACTGTGCGATGTCGGCCGACGACGTGCTAATGCTTGAGCGCTAATTGACTAAATTAATATGCTGATGTAAGCTAAGGTGTTCGGCTTGTTAGCCGTCTACATACCACGACTCGATGCCAATACGTGAAATGTCTATGTCGTTGTATTGCTCGAGAATTGGTAGCGCCTTCTGATGTATGCTTCCATGTACCTACCTAATAATTATGTGATGAATAATGATTATACTCTTGCCTTGGTTTCAGTAACAGAAATAGGTACGAGGAGATTGTGTTTATTATTTGACTCTAGAATTTTTAAAAAGGGTACAAATTTTGAGTTTACGCGTCTGGAAAATAAAATAGTAAGGAAAAATTAAATAACGAGTCTAAACATACAAATAAAAAAATTGTTAAATGAGAGACTATCATTTAACCAATATTAAGTTGAACATCAAGTTGTAATCCAAGTTGTACATAAACAAAATAAACAAATATCCGAAATAATTCCATAATCGCGGGCGTCTTGGCATCAACAGTGTGAAGCATGTCACCGCACCGCCCAGTAGCGTTAGTTTAGCGAACTACCCCGAAACCGAGGGGCAACCGTAAATGAATCGGTAGTTTTCCGCGGCTAACCGGGTCGGCCGGTTGCGGCGGCGTTATGGTTGACAAGGGCCTGTTACCGTGCGTGATACCGCAGGCTACACGATGTTTGCGTGTAGCGCCGCGGTAAACGTTCGCAACTTTTGCGTACGTCTTCACTTCATTTTGAAACGTTATAGGTTTTACACGCACGGTTCTTTGTTTATGAAAGTAAGGAATGTTTTGATTGTACCATGTATCAGCAGTTTTTCAACGCCCGGTGTTTTGGGCGTTAAATAAGTAAGATATGGATGTTTGTAGGCAATGTAGAGACATTAGAACATTGTATCACTTAATGTTATGCGTATGTGCAATTATTTATTTTCTGATTTTTGTAATGTACTTCCTTAGCGCGGCTTGCGGTAGAAGTTAACTCGTAGAAATCTTCTATATCTGTACTCTAATAAAACTCAAAGGGCAAATTTTCTGTACATTGAATGTTTTTTAAAAATGTCAATTACGGGGAACTTTAATAACGTGTTAGAGCACAAAAATATATTTTTCAGAATTATTGTCTGTCTGTCTGGTTGTCTGTCCGGGCATCACATGAAAACCCTTGAACGGATTTCGATTAAAATTGATAAAGTTGTTATTAATATACTCCGGGTCATATTTTAGGACACTCTTTATCCCAGAAAATTAAAAGGTTTCCCTTCTCTTTAAAAGGTTTCGATTCTCTGAAGGAATCCTTTGTGATTTTATCGTGGGTTTCCGTATATAAATTACTAAATATAAGAACTTCAATATAAATTCACCGTTTTTTAAATTTTCTTCTGCAAGAGGTACAAATAAGGTAGAACATAATTTCCGTATGTGAAGCTGCGGGCAACAGCTAGTCTTTAATATTATACTCGTAATATTGTGATCCGTTGCGTTATGTTCTTTTCTCTCTCTCTCTGTCGATTACTTTATTATTTATTCAATATCAAATTATTTTGAATAAATAATTGCTAATCGATAAACGGGCGCACTGAAATATCAGAGGACGTAGTAAGTTAATACTTACCGTTTACTGCGCCATATTCTGAGTGCGACCCTTTTCCGTCATGTTGGTAGCTGCAACTCCAAACTCAATCGAATAAATTTATTAAAATCTTACCATATAATTTTAAATTTGTTGCGATCCTTATGATGGAATAAATCTTTCTTTCTTTCTCTTGATGCTGATAATTTTGAGCTTTGGTTTTGACCTTTGTGTATTATTCGTTCTAAATCTAAATAGAAGATACAGCTAAAAATAACGACTATAACGCAAATTGCAGTGTGAACTAGTTTTTTAGGTAGAATTTTAATATAATAATTGTATATTGCCCGACAGCTGTTTCTTAGATTACATATTTTTTACTCACGTCGCCATCGTCAAGGTCGTAGGAAAAATTAATACTGTCATTATATGAAAAGATTTCTTACGCAGCATGAACAATTTTCTGTCAAGCACATTTCGAAGTAGTAGCCATCGCTTACCTAGTCTTTGGGTATCATGATGCTTGTATTAAGGTTACAGGCAACTACTTTATGTTTTGAACGAGATGTGGAATTATTTTAACTTTTAGTGTTTCAACGTAAAATAATAAATGAACGTACTACGTATAAGCGATGAAAAGGCAGCCGTAAAACGGGATACAAAAGTAATCAAAGCACTCGCACCGCGTCCCACGCCGAACCACAATATATTCGAATAAAGAATTCTTCAAAGGAAAATTTTTATTCAAATGGCTGTGCAACCACAGGCGGCAAGCGCGCCCCGCCTCCACGGAAGACGTTGCTTTTCCGACCTTTTCCATTGGCTCCCGAGCGAGAAGGCGGGTACATCTTCCAAGTCTTAGAGACTAACTTTTCATTTGCACAACTCTGAAATATTGCTACGGATTAAAATACGTAGCGGGACTTCGCTGTGTGGTTTCTCCAGACGTTTTTTGTTTGTTAGCTGGAATGTGTAGCGCATCCTCCATTACTGGTAATGGGTTTGGCCATTTATGAGCCCAGACTTAGCTTCCGCAATTTAAGTATGTTCAAAATTGTTTTGGAAAGAGCTTGTTTAATAACTAGTTAGCGGAGTTTGCTTTTCAACTATTTTACCTCCAAAATTATGTTACAATACCTACCCCCGATGGAATTACACTAGTTACGAAGTTTCTGTGCAATAATCTTAGGGATAAATAAGCAGCGACTCCATTGCGAAGATCCCTATATCTCCCAGTATAAGGAACTTCGGGAGTGGTCGCTGATATTACCTGTGCCATTTCGAAAGAAAGAAAGAATAGAAGCAAGAAAACATGATTAATGAATTCCCCGCGCTGTTCAGCATAATATGACAATGGTGTCACAATGGTATTTTTTAAAGCCAAAAAAAAAGGTTTATAACATAACGAGTAACCGCCCTCGCTTAGCTTCGGTTTTCTTATTATTTTACACCTTGGGTTACATTATTGAAGTTTTATTAAGGATCCCAAATTTTTTTGAAAATATAATATAGCCTATGTTACTCGGGGATAGTGTAGCTTCCTAACAGTGAAAGAATTTTTGAAATCGGTTCAGTAGTTTCGGAGCCTATTCAATGCAAACAAAAAATCAAATATTTCCTCTTTATATATTAGTATAGAGTATAGATAATAAATACAACTTAAGTAATAAAAAGAGTACGAATCTAAAGAATTACTATTTACGAGTAGCATACCGTTATAAACTGTTCAAAGAGTGAGGTGCTAACCATCCATCGACATTTCGGATGAAGATCAGTTTCCGAACCACTTGGTTAGTAAGGCCAAACTAGCTGAAAAGAAATTGGGAGTGCTCGATAGAGCTAAGCAGTAATTCATGCCTAAGCACACGTTGATGCTCTATAAGGCGCAAATTTGCCCACACATGGAGTACTGCTCCAATCTTTGGGCCGGAGCTCCAGCTGGCCAAGTGGATCCGTTCAATCGAATTCAACGGCGAGCCATTCGTCTTGTCGACGATCCCAAACTTACAGACGGCCTAGAATCGCTCGAGTTGAGGAGAGAATTTTCTGAATGTTCTGAAGAACTGTTTGGTTTAATACCTGTGGTTGATTTTCGTCACCGCACATCACGGTTCCATCAACATCAAGTTCCATCAACATCACCTGGATACCTGGCGTTCGTCCACAGTTCGGTTCTCACGTAATTTTCCATCTCATACGTGTAAACTGTGGAACGAACTTCCTGTATCGGTGTTCCCTCTAAGCTATGACATGGGGTCAGGGGCGTAGCTAGCCCTAAGCAGGCCCCATATCAATATTGGTTGTGGGGCCCCCTCAACGTCAGCTATCAAATATAAAAGGAGTGCCAACTGTAGCGGTCGTAGGCCGCTGGCGAGCTTTTTTTTGGAAGTGTTAGTTGGGGCCCCTATACGCTGGAGGCCCCGTATAATTAATACGTCTTATACGGCGGTAGCCCCTGCATGGGGTACTTCAAGAAGCGGGTCTATCGTTTCTTTTTTGGCCGACAACGCATTGGTGACGCTCCCGGTGTTGCTAATGTCCATGGGCAGCGGTGATTTCTTCCCATCAGGTGACCCGTCTGCTCGTTTGCCTACTCATAGCATAAAAAAAACCATCAACAAGGCGTATCCCCTGTGATCGTTGGCTATAGGTAATTGTCTTAAATAAAGACTAGCTTTTACCCACGGCTTCGCCCGCCTGTTGAAAGAAAACTAACAGTGAGTTGTTTAACATGCATGACACATTCCTGGTGCAAGAATAAATAAGTTACAGTTCCAAAATTTAAAAGATACTAAGAGGAACCAACTGTAAAACCTATGATCCTTTTTAACCTTCCAACTATAAATATAAAGTTAGATCAATATGTATATTCATATAGTAAAATATATTTAAATACATACTACATAAAATTTATATCAATCCATAGCATTTACGAAGTTATAAAAGGACCAACACATTGTTACTTTTAGTATGGAGTGATTCTAATACACATCGTAATGGATCTTCCCATGGGAATAAGTGTTTTACTGCGGTAAAAAGTAGCCTACGTTACTCTCCAGCCTCTTAACTATCTCTACTCACTAAAATCATACCATAACACACATAATAAGCACATAAATAGCGGGTAGCGCGCGCTCACGAGTCGAACGTGTTATTTGTAAGCTTCGTGCTCATTAATCGAATTCTCTATCAAAATGGATAAATTAGTGACGAGTGACATTTTAAAAGTATTCCAAGGAATAGTTTTACCCTTGGAACTGAAAATAAACTCTTTGATTGAAATGGTTCGGAGTCTAGAAAGTAAATTAGATCTAGTGCAAGCGAAGAAGTTGAAAGAGCAAGAAAGTCTAATAGCGGGTAGTGCGAGTACTACGACCAATAGCACCGCAGACGATAATAAGCCGAGCGCACGCAGGACCGAGAAGCCGCCGACGTCATCATCGTCACAGCGAGAGCAACCGAGCAAAGTGATTATGACGCGTAGAGGCCGGGTACGAGCGGCGACTATGAGTGACGACAACAGCGCAGCGGGCCGAACTCATTGTGCTGAGCAAATTGCAGCCTTAGAGACGCAAGCCCAGCGGCCAACGATTGCGCCCGCGCCGAGCCGCCAGCTGTCTTCGATGCATACGCGTGGTGCAACAACATTGACTGCGCAGTGTGACGAAGAGGCAAACGGCATTAAAGCAACGGAGCAATGGACTACGGTTATGAAACGTAGACAACGACGTCCTGTTATACGAGGTACTGGCGATATCGACTGTGATTTAGCCGCCGTAGAAAAAACAAGAACCATTCATGTATGGTCTTTGCGCTCTGATACTACACCAGAGAAATTGCAGGCATACATGATGAAGAAACGGCCGACGGAAGTTCCTTACACTACTCAAAAACTTGAACTTAAACACACATTGTATGCGTCGTTTGTAGTATCTGTACCTGAGAGTGCATTTAAGTTTTTTATGGCCGCTGAGAACTGGCCTCCAAACACGGAACTAAATGAGTGGTTTCGAAAAAGAGCCTCATATAAGACAAGGGCATGAATTAAATCATATCAATGGACGGTATAAATTGCGTAGTAGTAACACAAGTATCAATATTTACTACCAGAATGTTCGAGGTCTACGAACTAAGTTACAAAGACTATCCTCTGATATTTTTGCGTCACGATCAGATGTATTACTTCTAACGGAAACATGGCTTAATGAGAGTATTGTTGATGCTGAAGTTGTACCGCCCCAATATAATATCTATCGGGGAGATAGGCCTGGGTCAAGACGAGGCGGAGGTGTAGCTATAATAGCGTCGCCAAAGTATGAGTTACAGCCAGTGAACGTTAAAAACTGTACTATATGTGATGTTATTTGTGCCGGATTGTGTTTACGGAATAATTTAATAGTTATTTTAATGTGTATTTATATACCACCTAACACAGGGGAAGAAGAATATATTTATGTGTTTCACATAATAGAGACAATAAGTGCAAAGTACCAGAAGTTGCTAATCTGCGGAGATTTTAATTTAAATTCCGCAAATAATTTTGTAAATGCAAGCTTTGAGAGTCTCTTGGTGTCCTGCGGGCTGCGGCAGGTGAACACAATTGTAAATGTTAATGGTAACATGTTAGATCTGGTTTTGGCGACAGAGGCGTTGGACAAGATCGTGTTGGAGAGAGCAAGTGACGTCATCATTGCTCCCGACAACTATCATCCTCCACTTGATATCCAAATTGTACGTGAGTTCAGCCATACTTGTGGGCAAATATCGGAGGTCAATTCTAGCACTGAGTGGGATTTTCATAAAGCAGATTTTCACGCCTTATACAAAAAAATTGCGGAGATAGATTGGACATTGTTATACAGTATAAATGATGCAAATCTAGTTGTTACAAAATTTTACGAATTAGTAAATAATAGTATAGGTAACTGCGTTCCAATTAAACAGCGTGTGGTGGTACAACCGCGGTACTTTTACCCTGTGTGGTACACACCTTTAACAAGACGCAACATCAAAATGAAACATATGTATCATCGTTTATATAAGAAAACCAAATTTCGTAAGTATCGGTGTAGTTTCTCGAGATACAGAGCATTTGTTAAGTTGAACATTAAAGCTGACTTCCGCGCTTACAAAACACGAATGGAGTCTGACATACTGCGCGATCCGACGTCGTTTTGGAGATACGTAGCTTCCAAACGAGGCAAAAAGCAACGTGTGAAACAGGTAATGGCCAATGGTTCACCGGTACCTGATAAGCAATGCGCACAATTATTTGCGGACTATTTTCAGTCAGTTTACAGCCGTACACCACCGAATCTCAACCCAGAACAAGCCAACTTAGCATCTGGACGAGGTCTTGATGCGATGGTAGGGGTCAACTGTTTTAATGGTGAGGACTTGGCCCAGGTGTTGGAAAAAATGAAACCAAAGCGCTCCGCGGGACCAGACGGAATCCCGCCCTACATCATCAGGGATTGCCGCTCGGTGTTCGCGGAGCCTTTGCTGTACATATTTAACTTGTGTCTGGCTACTAGTACATACCCAGACATATGGAAACTGTCTCGTGTTGTCCCGGTTCCAAAGAATAGTTTTGGGTCGGAAGTAAGTAATTATAGACCCATAGCGGTGCTGTCCGTGTTTGGTAAGTTGTTCGAATCATTATTATATCGGGTGTTAAGAAACCAAATTGACTTCCGCCTTGCTGATTCCCAGCACGGATTTAGGGCAGGTCGTTCTACCACCAGCAACTTACTGTCCTTTTGGTCATATACCACTAGGATTGTGGATGATGGTGGTCAGGTCGACACTGCCTACTTTGATTTTAGAAAAGCCTTCGATATGGTGGATAATGACGTGCTTCTCCAGAAGTTTGCAGCTGCCGGATTTACTCCTAAATTACTAAAATTTTTCTCCTGCTACCTCCGTAATCGGAGGCAGTATGTGCAGTACAAAGGATACACCTCAAGACCTTATTTTACGTATTCAGGGGTCAGTCAGGGATCAAACCTGGGACCCTTGGAGTTTCTAATATTTATAAATGATTTACCGGACGTGGTCAGTGCGGCTAGGTGTCTGTTATTTGCAGATGACCTGAAGCTATTCTATGAAATCAAACAACGTTCGGACTGCCAGCTTCTGCAAAACGACATTTCCAATGTTCTGCAGTGGAGTACGCGGAATAAGCTAATGTTTAACGAAGACAAGTGCTCGGTATTAACTTATGCTCTCAAACAGAACCCAATCGCGTATAATTATAAACTCGGCAACTTCACCCTAGCTCGTCTCTCCTCCGTCAAAGATCTTGGTGTCCTGATGAGAGGTGATATTACTTTCCGCGACCACATTACAGCTGTTTGCGCAAAAGCTTACAGGTCGTTGGGCTTTGTTTTGCGGCAGGTTCAACAGTTAGACAGCATAGCTGCTATGAAGATGTTGTATAACAGCTTCGTTAGGAGCATACTGGAGAGTAATGCAGTTATCTGGAGTCCACATGAGGATAAATACAAACTCATGTTGGAGAAGCTCCAAAAAAAATTTATGAGGCAACTGTATTTTAGGCGGTATGGTTACTTCGTGGGATATCCTCACATCTATCCTAGTGATTTCTTATTGGGAATGCTGGGATATAACACGTTGGAATTGCGCCGCAACATCGCCTTGATAGAATACTTTGTCCAACTACTTAGGGGTAAGTTGTGTAATCCATCAGTGCTAGAACTGATCCCACTGTACGCCCCAAACAACTACGTCTGGGCGCGACGCCATCAGTTGTTCTCGATACCAAGATGCAGGCTGATGCGGGTAACGGAGTCTCCCCTTCTTAGAGCGCTGATCTTGCTCAACGGCTTAGTGGCTTGGGATCGTGAAATTGATGTGTTCTGTACACCTATTGCTGCATTTCGCAGGACAGCAGGAGAGTACCTTGAAACGCTTGGCAAGCGAATTGGGTGAACTATCTGTCATGTTTGCTAAGCCTGTAAATTATATAATAAAATAAATAAATAAATAAATAAATAAATAAATAAATAAATAATGACCGCAAACGTAAGAAATCCATATTTGCCACGAATATCAGTGCCAAGAATAAAGTTTAACTTCTGAAATTGAGGATATTTAATTAAAACTGCATTTATGTAAAGAATGAACAAATATTATAACTACACTTTTAAAGTAGTCCGCAAGTACCCTCGCAGCGGGTTCATAAAACCACGCTGTCACAGAAGAAAATTGCTAATATGATTCTCCACCCTAGTGCGGATTGGAGTGCATCCAAATATCTACTTTTCAATGCGGTTTTCCTCTGAGTAGTTTGGTACATAAATATAAAAAAAAATATTACCCAACTGCCAGAAAGGGTTGTTTTTCGCGCGTGTCTTATATGTATGTATGTTTGTATGTATGTATGCATCTAATATTCTTTATTACCTCATATCTTCCAAACCGCTGTACGGATTTATATGACTAAGTTATAGTTAGATTCGTCTTGTTAACCCAAGTGTTCTTAACACTGAAAATAAACAAATATGGTGGCTGTGATATGCCATTGTTTGAAGTATCAAAAAATTAAAATTAATCGAATAATGCAACATGGGTATCAAATTAAAGAGCTCACCATAAGGTTTTAAAAAAGGTATGTTATAAAAGCATTTTTGATAGCAGACGATTTTTTTTTTATTTTTAAATTTATACTGTTCTAACGACACCTAAAAACACTGTTAAATTTATATAAGGTTTAATACGATTACGATTGTTTTTATAATATTTGACGATGTAAAGTCTAGTCAATAAGTGATTTTTTGGTCAACTTTTTTCAGCAGTCTCGGAAAAATATGAACGAGGTGTCATTCTATTTGGAATGACATGGAGATGATTTTTGAAAAAGTTAAAGTTCCGCTTGCAAAAATTGCAAAAGTTATAATCAATTAACTAAAAATTAAAAAAAGGGGTTTAGTTTTTACAAATATCTTAAAAACCAATTGAAAATTTTCACATCTAAAAATAGCTTCAAAAAGAGCAACCAATTGAAGATTGAAAACCAATTGAAAATTTTCACATCTAAAATAAGCTTCAAAATTTCCTAAAAGAAATCTTGACTCCTGGAATTGTAGTACTAATATTTATAATTTTCCCAGAGGGATGAAAATACAGCCGATTACGGGTACTCTGGCTTGTGCAAGCCACACCTACTTCGGAAACTATCAATAAAAATTATTTAAACATATTATATGTAAAATTTAAGAAATGAAAAATTTCAGGGGCCTACTGGTTAGATAAATGAACATTAATCCGCCAGATTTTTTTTCAATTAGTTATGCAATGGTTAATTAATGATTTTTTGCTGCTTGAACATGAACATTGCAAGTGTGATAATATAATTGTTAATTTAAGTGTGATAATATAATTGATCCATTGCATCCCCCACTACAGTTAGTAGGTATAACCTACTATTGTCAAGGATACTTGTAACTTGAAATAGTTGAAATCAAACATTAAAATATTTAACTGAATAATAATTAGATTGAAGCGTGGTAAAAAAAAATATGTAGACATTTTACAAAGTTCTCCAAACTGTATAGCGTCTACAAGTAAAAATAAATATAAACTCCCTTAGCGACACATAAAATACGAAAATTCCATGTATGTAATAACCCTACAATTATGATAAATGTTGCAAATTAATTACTGAGAATCGTTATACATAGTCATGATTCACATAGAGAACAATATTATAAAAAAGCATACCAGAAAGCGAAGGGGATTATATTTGTAATATTTTTGGGGAATATTTTGGCTCATTCTTCAATAGAGATTGTACTTAGTCTCACAAAATATTATATAGATAATTATTTTTAACCGACTTCAAAAAAAGGAGGAGGTTCTCAATTCGACTGTATTTTTTTTAATGTTTGTTACCTCAGAACTTTGGACTGGGCGAACCGATTTTGATGATTCTTTTTTAATCGAAAGCTGGTGGCTGTCATGTGGTCCCATATAAATTTTATTGAGATCTGCCAATGGCATTAAATGTGTATTAAGTAAGCGCGACAAATGGACGAATAACTCAATATCACGCCAACCGATTTCGATGATTCTTTTTTTAATCGAAAGCAGGTACTTGTCACGTAATCCCACATAAATTTGAACGAGATCTGACAAGTAGTTTTAGAGTAACTTTGAAGTCGGTTATTTTTTGTTAGTAAAATTTAGATCATCTCACTGTATGTATAGTCAGGCCTGGTGTACTCCACACTTTAGATATGAAGTTACAAGGACATGCCGCTTTCGACGCGTCGGACCAACTTAGCTCAATTCATAAGGGCTGTCACACGTTCGTATTCTATCATACATGACGTCATAACACATATCACACGTTAATTCGATACAACGGCAATATGGCTGCATCGCGTTATACAATATTAACTAAAATGCAAAAGCATATTGCATCGCATTCCGCAACCTAGAAAATAACAAGGAACCGAATCTCACGTTTTTCACGTTTTTTGTGGTATGTCATTCCAGATTTGATACGCATCTTATCTAAACACCTAAAAGAGATAATATATGTTGCATAGACAAGGTAAGTACATACTAACATAAAATAAAAAATAAAATAAAATAAACATAATGCCATACGGCCATCTTCTTAGGTTAACTTTCTTAGGTTACAATTTTTCTCCATCTTTCCAGGAGCTTGTAAGAAATTATTCTGAAATCTTCAAAATCGTTTGCATTCAGGCGAAATCAACATAAAGGACAAAATTATTAACTCGGATAACAAGATAAAAACGACTTGGAATATAATTAGTAGTGAGAACGATAACGCAAAGTCTTGTGATTTCAGTTATGAGTTGTTGATTAAAGAAAATATAATCACTGCTGATAAAGACGTGGCAAGCGAGTTTGAAAATCACTTCCGTAATATTCCTATAACGTTAACCAGTTCATTAGCTTCTTCACCGACAGAAGCACTTACTATATTAAAAAATTATGTTAGTGAATGTAATATTTTATTGGAATTTAAACATATAACCACTAGAGACTCAATTAAAGCATTTCGGTCTCTGAACGTAAAGAACACTTGGGTGACTTGTGGGGCATTTCAGTAAAAATAATACAGCATATTATTATAGATATTATAGCTCCATATTTGGTCATAGTTTTTAATAAATGTATGTATACATCTAGGTATCTTTTCAGATCTTATGAAATGCAGCAAAATTATACCACTTTTTAAAACAGGCGAAAAAACCGATCTTATTAACTGTAGACAAATTTCTGTTTAACCAACTCTTAGTAAGATTTTTGAAAAGATAATATTAAATCAAATGCTAGTTAACACATTTCAACAATAATAAATTATTACATCCTGAGCAATACGGTTTCACTAAAGGCCGTACTACAACCGATACAGGGGCTAGGCTTTTAAGGTGTGTACTTGACATAAAAAAAGCATGGGAAGCATCACAAAACGCCATAGGTGTATTTTGTAACTTATCTAAGGCATTTGATTGTGTTGAGCACGAAACATTGCTGTTTAAACTTGGTATAAAAAACAAAGCCTTTAAGCTTGATCGCGTCTTATTTGAGTGATAGGATATAAAAAGTTAGCATGAACGATATTAAGTCATCGGAGTCACCGGCTGTGTTGGGTGTACTGCAAGGATCTTGGGTCCGCTTCTTTTTCTAATATACATTAACGATTTACCACATTATGTAAAGAACCAAGGGGATATTGTACTATTTGCTGATGATACATCATTAATATTTAAGTGTGAAAGGAATAAAGTATCGACGACGTAAATAGTGCTCTTTCGCATGTGTCGCGTTGGTTCACTATCAATAACTTACTTTTAAATACAAAAAAATGAAATGGATAGAGTTTGTACTACTTAGGGCTTGTTTCACAATCTTCAAGTAGAGTCCTGAATAAGCTATTCGCCGGTTAAAGTGACGTTAAAGTGTCATTTTACATACACGAAATGTCAACTTAACCAACGAATAGCTTACTTCGGACTTACTTGAAGATTGTGAAACAAGCCCCTAATGTTATAAAAGTCAACAAATCTCTCAAACTGAATAATGAAACATTGCATACGGAGGAATCCACGGTCATTTTAGGGGTGACCTTAGATAGTAAACTTCAGTGGGGTCCAATATAACAAATCTCGCGACTAAACTCGGTAGGGCTGCTTATGCTGTTAGGAAAATAAGGCAGTATACTGATGTAGAAACTGCTAGGATAGTTTATTTTGCTTATTTCCACAGTGTTATGTCTTATGCCATCTTGTTGCAAAGCAGCTAGTATAGAACAAATTTTCATACTCCAAAAAAGGGCTATTAGGGCTATTTATAAACTTAAGTCTCGGGAATCTTTGCGTGAAAAGTTCAAGGAAATAGGCATACTTATAGAAGTTTCCCAGTATATCATTAGTAATGTAGTTTTTATGCCACCAAAAACATAAATGTAAAAAAGGAGAGCCAAGTTCAATACAAAAATTATGCTTCGCTGCAAAAAGAATGGAGATCTAACTGAGTGCCAAGTTCTATGCAAAATCGAAATATGTATTTATAGGAACAAAATAACATTATCAACAAGTATTAAACTCTATTTCACTGCTTTATTGGATACCTATAACAATTGCTGTTATTTAAAAATGTGAGATCTTAAAGTAGGTTAGATTTGACTTTGAAAATCGCAAAAACCCCATAGTTGCTAACTTTGACCTTTGACCGCAGTATGGCGTCGAGACCCGTGCTAGGAAGCTGTATTATTTAATACATATTTATTAATACTTCAAAATTGTAGAAGAAAATATTAAATTTTTTTTCAGGGTATTTCCCCTACAGGTAACGTGGCAGCGTGGGGATGAACTTTTAACTTTTCAAATCGCTATATCTCAATAATGATGATTCTAAGAAAAAAAAATGATATAACAATTTTTGTTCATAATTGCATGAGCTACAGTTCCTACTTACATACTCGTACTTTTTTGATAAACTTACCGTTTCGCGTTTGGTGAAAAACGCGAAAAACCCATATTTGCGAATTTTGACCTTGAATATCTTTTTAGCACATGGAATGATGGGAGTTTTTCGCATTTTATTTATAATGGTGTTCCGAAGATTCTTACAAATTTTCAGCCATCCTGGAATTTATGTAACCTTACCCATATTTTTTGGGCTAAATTAACCGGGCTACTCTTCTGTTAAGTATTCTGTGATATATGTACCTAGTGTTTAGCTACAACAACAAATATGCTAGAATTTTGATAACGTTTAGCAGAAGCCATATATTTATACCCTAAGATCCAAACTAGGCGCAACCTTCACCCATCTGTTTATTGAATGAAAAGTGTTTTATATGTATTTTTGTATTCTAAAAAAATATTATATTAACAAAAAACCGGGCAAGTTCGTGTCAGGCCACGCGTAATGTAGGGTTCCGAAGTAGTAAGTTTATCAACTATTACTCATTAACTACTTAGCTAACATAGCCGTGATAGTTTTCCTTGAAAATTCATCATATAACCTATTTTTGAGAATTTTTGCATTTGTCCACCTCTAACCGTTTAGTCAGCAGGAGGAAGGGACACTTGACTCTAACTAAAATTAGCACTTTAAAGCCAAATATTTCGCAAACAGACCTCAAACTTCAGAAATGGTCTTAGAAGACCCATAATATTTTTGGCAGACCTTTTCAACGATATTCTACACTATATGGTACGCGACGAATAAGAAAATCATCCTCACGTTACCTGTAGACGACGTACCCTGAAAAGAAAAATGTTTTTCAATATTTTTTTCTACGATTCTGAATTTTTAAGATATATGTATATCTATGCCAAATTACAGCTTTCTAGCATTAAGGGTCTCGGCTCTTTGATTCGGATAGACGGACGAACATGACTGAAACTATAAGGGTTCCCATTTTTCTTCAGAACCCTACAAACCCGACTGCGTAAAATAAAACCAAATAAATGCAGTATTATATACAGATTTTAATAAAGCCTTTGATCGCGTTCCTCATGGTATCTATGTAAAAAAAGTCAGAATAGGCATGATGACAGTAAGTAAAAATCACTAAAATTATGTATTTATTTAATGAAAGCCTATTAATGGATTACAAAACACGTATTTATCGTATTATTATTAGCGAGATAAACAATATTTTTGATAAAATAAAACTACAAAATACGGCAAGCCGCCATCTTAGCTAAAACGCCAGTCAGTCTCAATTAGCGCGAATTACGTCACGCTTCTTAAAACAAATGAATATCACCATACTAATAATGACGTATTGTCTTTTGTTTTCCTGAGGACTGACGTCACAATCACGCCCTGACACTTTGAAGCGTTTTGGTGCGAATTTTAAACTTATCATTTGAAATGTATTTATTTTATACTAAACCTTATTTTTTTGCGGAAATATGATATACATTGTAATTACATATAATATATTTCCCAACAATATAGAACAGTATTTCAAAATCAGTCATCATGCCTATTAAGGATTTTCCAGACCAATTATAAAATGGTTGGAATCCTATTTAACCCACACACAATTTACGTAGTACGTACAAAAGTTTACAAGACAGACGCAACCAGAGCAACATCAGATGTATCGCAGGGCTCACACATAAGACCTTTATTGTATAATATATTTATTTCATATATTTACTACGCAGATTACCTAAAGTTTATGCGTTACATCAGTATCTGATCATATATTACTTCAAATTGTTAGACAGATTAATAAATGATGCAAATCTAATGGAATGAGTTTAAACCCCTCAAAATGTGTACATGTTAACCCGTAAAATTGTTATACAGCTACCACTTCGTATTTTATAAATGGTAATAGCGTCAGGAAGTTAATTATATTTCTAATTTCTTGTTCGAAGCACATTAGCGTACGGCTCTGTAATGACAGAGCCTAATGATAATGTGGCGGCCTCGTTGTACTACGATTTTTTTGTGAATGTACCTAAAGGGTGCAAAACATTTTTTGTGGCATCTGACTTCCTCTGACGGTTTAGCCATACGAACACGGCTATCCTCTGAACATCGATATTAATATGTTACATTAAATATTTTATGTGTAAGTTCATTATTTAATGGACGATAATCATGAAAAAAATTGTTTGTTCATAACAATCTAAGATAAAAATACTTTTCTTGTTTTATACTTTTTACAGCGTGATTTTTCAGCAGTCGCGTTTGAGTTCTTCAACTTCTTTTAAATTTAAATTATTTTTGAGCCATAATTTCGGGATAAATAATAATAATTTTTCAATTTAAATTGATATGGCTGTTGAAAGTGTGATTTTACGAATTATTCGTAGATTCGGATTGCTTGAAAAGGTCAATCAAGACCTAAAGTGAAACAATAAACATATACGCCAGAGTAATAATAATAATAATAATAATAATAATAATAATAATAATAATAATAATACCTTTTTACCTGCGTCCACTAAAGCTGGGAAACCAAGAATGCGCATGAGATGGAGTAAAGAAGTGAACTTATTTATCATGCGCACTTATTACCACATAACGAAATTAGAAACAGACATGACCATGTATAGAAAACAGTTGTATGAACTTTTCTCACAGCAATATCCCGAAATTAAAGTTACAGAACAGCGAATATCAGACCAAAGGAGAACGATAATACGGAATAAATTACTGCCCATTAGTACATTAAATGAAATTAAAGAAGAAGTAAGAATAAAGTTACAGGAAAACACAGATTCCATCGAAAATTTATCCACCATTGTCACATACTCTCAGCCAAATGCTCAGATCACACAATCACACAACACTGACATTCAATTGGAACCACAAACACATACACAGTTATACACAGAAACATCACACACATCCACCCAAATAACACATCAGTCTACCCAAACTGAGTGTGAAACAGTAATAGTAGAAAATGACATAGAAATTTTCGGAGAGACAAACCCTCTAATTGAAACACAAGTCCAAAGATTACATGATAGGTTAAAATCAACATTAATACAATACTCTGGAATGGATCCTACTATGCGTCCAAAATTGCCCAAATTAAAATATAGCTACAAATTATCACAGTTAACAAATGTATTTAATAATGACATTTTACCACAATATATTTCAAATGATACAAAACTTATAGATGTACATACACTTATATATTGCACAGGTGCTGTTATATCAGCAGAGCTAAATTACAAAATTATTGAATTTGCAAATAACGTTGAACGAAGACATAATAATAAGCCTCCATGGCAACAAAGACTAGAAAAAGATATAGAAAAACTTAGAGCAGATTGTGGTAGACTTACTCAGTATATAAATAATATCAGAACAAAGAAAGTAGTTAAAAAAGTCCAGGAAATATTCAAGAGAAAAATCACCCACACCAGACACGAAAGCAACAATAGTACACCTGAGGAATTTTTAGACACTCTGAAACAAAAACTAGCACTAAAGGTACATAGGCTAAGAAGGTACAAGAAAGCACAGCAGCGGAAAAATGACAATATTCTATTTAGTAGAAATGAAAAAGTATTCTATAGAAACTTACAAAAAAAGACAGACAACACTACAACAGATAATTTAAACATACCAACGAAAACACAACTAGAAGACTTTTGGGCTAAAATATGGGAAGAGAATGCACAACATAACGATAGGGCGAGGTGGATAACGCAGGAAGAAAGCAGGTGGAACGCAATACCAGAAATGGATTTTGTTGAGATTACAGAGACAGATATTACAAATATTACAACTACACTACATAATTGGAAAGCACCTGGCATCGACAAAATACATAACTATTGGTATAAAAAGTTGAGTTCATTACATAAATCTATTGCAAAAAATTTAACAGACATCATATTAGGAAAACAGAATATACCAGAATTCATCGCGACAGGAATAACTTACATGCTACCCAAAACCACACACACACAAGAACCATCTAAGTATAGGCCAATCACTTGTCTACCCACAATATATAAGATTCTCACGTCAGCAATAGCCAGAAAAATTAATACACATATCGAACATAATCATATTATGGCCGAAGAGCAGAAAGGGTGTAGGCGAGGCCACATGGGATGCAAAGAACAGTTAATCATAGATTCCACTATCCATAAACACGCCACCACAAAAAATAGAAACTTGCATTGTACATATATAGATTATCAAAAAGCTTTTGATAGTGTCCCACATTCCTGGTTAATACATGTATTACATATTTATAAAATTAACCCAAACATAATTAGTTTTATGCGTGACATAATGACTTTTTGGAAAACAACACTACAATTAAATTATAGAAATAGTACAGTAAGAACTCGACAAATAGTAATTAGGAAAGGAATCTATCAAGGAGATTCCTTTAGTCCCCTATGGTTTTGCCTCGCACTAAACCCTCTGTCAAACCTACTGCATGGTTGTTGTGCCGGATATACTCTTAACTCAATGACTGATAAAACAACCATCTCGCATCTTATTTACATGGACGACATAAAACTTTACTCACAAACCCAGAAACAAATGAAGCAACTAATGAACGCAACATCAGAATTTAGCAAGGACATAAATATGGAGTTTGGACTGGATAAGTGTAAGACGTTGCATATTATAAAAGGTAATATCCGGTCCGGGGACCACGAAATAGACCAAAATTGTATAATACGAGCAATGGAACCGTCTGATGTATATAAATATTTAGGATATAATCAGTTAAAAGGATTGAACCATACACAAATCAAACACACACTGACCGTAGAATATAAGAAAAGAATAAACGCTGTATGCAATACGCAACTGTCGGGAAAAAACACCATAAAAGCCTTGAACACCTACGCTATCCCAATACTAACATATTCATTTGGAGTAGTAAAATGGTCAAAAACAGATATAGAACATATTGAACGAACTACACGCACTACACTTACCAAATATAACTATTTACACCCAAAATCTGCCGTTGAAAGAATTACCATCAAAAGAGATAAGGGGGGAAGAGGCTTAATAGATGTCCACCATCTTTGGGAGAAACAAATTGATAATCTGAAATCATTTTTTCACACTAAATCCCTAACCAGTAATATCCACAAAGCTATATCACAAAACGACCATAATCTTACTCCTTTAAACCTCAGCGAAGAGCGACCTATACGTACTGACACTGACAATAGAGACCCCCAATCATATAAAATAGATACCTGGAAAAAGAAAACTCTTCATGGACGCCACCCACATGATCTTTATCAATCGCATATAGACTCAGTAGCTTCTAACAAATGGTTAACAATAGGCAGCTTGTTTCCTGAGACAGAAGGGTTTATAACAGCCATTCAGGATCAGGTGATAAACACTAAAAATTACAGGAAATTTATCATTAAAGACTCATCCATTACAAGTGATAAATGTCGCAAATGTCACACCCAACCAGAAACTATACAACATATTACCGGAGCATGTAAAACACTTACACAGACAGACTACACTTACAGACACAACCAGGTAGTTAATATAATACATCAAAAATTAGCATTAAAATATAATCTTGTAAATAATACCAATACGCCATATTATAAATACACTCCATCAACAGTACTAGAAAATGCTACACACAAATTGTACTATGACCGCGCTATACTTACCGATAGGACAATTCACTACAACAGACCTGATATAACTCTTCAAGACAAAACTAATAAAGTCACTTACCTCATAGATATTTCAATACCAAATACCCATAACATACAGAAAACTATAACAGAAAAAATTAATAAATATTTAGAACTCAAGGAAGAAGTAGTTAGAATCTGGAAACAGAATAAAGTGTATGTAGTTCCAATAGTCCTTTCTACTACGGGTGTGATACCTAAACATCTTCGCCATAGCTTACAACTTTTAGACCTAAAAGAAACGATCTACATCTCTCTTCAAAAAGCCGTCATTTTAAATACTTGCAGAATTGTGAGAAAGTTCTTACAAATAGACATTAACGAAACTCATACGCACACATTATAGGTACATTTACATTTCTGCATTTACTTGGCCCTGGCCCGTAAATGTGGATAAAAACCAGCCCAAGAGCTGAGAAATACGTACATATAAAAAATAATAATAATAATAATAATGATAATAATAATTTATTTGCTGAATTTAGGTACAAATATGTTACAATTCATTTAATTTAAATTCCGCTAAATTCTGCCTATTGGCGTGCAAATATACAGTCAATCATAACAATATTTAATTTAAACAGATTAAAATTCTATAAATTATTAAATTAATATGTCAGTTTAAATATAGTTAATATCATTAAATTCATTATCTAGATTCGGTAATACTCCTTAATTAATTATAGTAAGTCAGTTTATACTCATGTCAATTACAGTGTCAATTAATTCATTATTTCAATTCATTAATAGGTACGTACACCTGGTCATTTTATTAAGATCATTAATGGTCACGTAAATTTATCATTTAAAAAGTCATTGATACTATAATATGCTTTGTCAATCAAAAGATCCCGGAGTTTTTGCTTAAACTGAGAGATATTGATGTCCTCATTCCTTATTTTAGAGGGCAGTTTGTTATAAATTTTGGGTGCCATTCCGAGCATGCTTTTCCCAAGTAGTGCAGAATTTGAAGTGGTTGCACATATTTTATTTACAAGGCGCGTACTATGAAACATTTTATACGATTTAATATTAGACTTGACAAAAACAGATATTTCGAATATGTAGATGCAAGGAGAAAGTTAAAATTTTAAATTTCTTAAAATATGAGATACAGCTATCTCTATTGCCAATGTTTGCGATGGCCCGTATGCATTTCTTCTGAGCTTTAAAAACCCTATCTTTATCCGTTGAGTCTACGTAAAAATCAGTGAAAAATAAAAATCTGCAACTTTGAAACTTTTTAACGTATAGAAAAGAAAATCAGATCCGATCACGCCCAATGTAGGGTTCCGCAGTTGTAAGTTCATCGACTAGTATTCATTAACTAACACCAACATCAACGTTGTGTAACACTAACCATTTAGCTGGTAAAAGGAGGAGAATTTACCAAAATTAGCACTTTAAATTTTAATATTTCGTAGATGCTTCCCTAACACACAAATTTTTTGATAGACCTATCTAACGATAACCCAACCCACACTATATACATAATAATGACGAGAAAAAAATCCCCACTACTTATTTACAAAAAAAATATTTCAAGATTTTTTCTACTACTTTTTCCATGTCAAAAATATCCATGCTAAGGGTTTCTGCTACGGTCCGGATGGAAGGTCTGACATGACGAAATTTAAGGATTCCGTTTTGACATCGGAACCCTATAAATTCTTAGAATCGACACTCAGTCTAAAGATAACTTTAAAATCGTAGGAAGTGATAATCTGAGGGTTAAAAAAAACTATGGAGAGTCGGAGGTACTTGCAGAACAAGCCCATGAAATATGCGTAGGGAAGTGAATAGTCTGGTCTGGTATCATCGAGTCAAATTAGCTCAAGTGAACGTCTGCGGAAAAATCATCAAAAACATTTCATCGAATTACAATTCGCCGAACACAATACATCGAAAAAACATTTCGTCGAATAACAAAACGTAGAACAACCAAGTCATCGATTGACATTTCTTCGAATAGCATTACGTAGAACACCCATTTAATCGCATGACAATTAATCGAATTACATTTCGTCGAATGTCATTTCATCGAATGTCATTTCATCGAATATCATTTCATCGAATGTCATTTCATCGAATGTCATTTCATCGAATGGCAAATCATCGAATGCCGATTCATCAAATGGACTGCCATTCGATGAACTGTCATCGAATGGCAATTCATCGAATGACAATTTAACGAATTGCAATTTTTCTTGTTTAAAAGATTTAAAGATTTTATTATAAACAGAAACAATTTTATGCTTTTTTATAACTTTTTTGTATGTCTTATTTTTTGATCAATAACAATTTAACATTTTTCCGTACATAAAAATTTTAGGTTTACTTTCTTCCTTGAATCATTTTTTTTTTCAAAACGTTTACGTTAGTGACAGAAACGAAACGCTGCAAAACCGACTTCACGTAGTCTTGTTTGCCCTACCCCTAGAGTGTAATGTAAACCCGCGTAGGCGTGGAGGGGCGAGGCGGCCCGCGAGCTAAGGAGCAGGTGGTTTTAATGCTCGCCGCAGCAGCTGAGGCTGGCCGGCGCAGCCGGCCAGCAAGCCGAAGCTGCGGTGGTGAGCATTAAAAGCATCTGCGACGCTAAGCTCGCGTGGGACCGCCGGAGCCCCGCAGTGCCGGAGCCGTGACAGAAACTGTGCTTGCTGCATGTTGCATGCTGCTTACGTCTTAGTGCTGCCTTTCAATGATATGTGATGTTTGAAATAATAAAAAATATTTATTAATGATCATATGAAAATTATATCATTCGATTCCATCGATCTATAACCTTCCTAGATTCCCGATAGGCGCTTTACAAATGGCCACAAAAGTTAAACCACGAAAAATTGTGTGGTCTTATTTCAAATTCATCAAATCAAACCTTAAATCTTGCGCATAAGGTTGAACTTGTCATGATGGATGTTGATAAGCTAGCTCAAAAATGATTTTTGTGCATGGTTTTGTGAATACAACTTTAAGTCATGAATAAAAGGTTGAAATAGTTCTAACGTATTTTTATTTCAACCAGATGTGCATAAACACAGTTCTCGGACAGTTTTCAAGCCTATTTTTGTATGGGATTGTGTATTTAGTGTTATAAGTGATCGAAGTTCGATTCGGCCAATTGTGATTCGATATATTGTCATTCGATATATTGTCATTCGATATATTGTCATTCGATATATTGTAATTCGATATATTGTCATTCGATGAAATGACATTCGATTAATTGTTTTCGATGAAATGTTAATTCGATTAATTGTGTTTTCGATGAAATAATTATTCGATTAATTGTTATTTCGATGAAATGTCGATTCGATTAATTGTAATTCGATGAAATGTGTTCGATGAAATGTAATTCGATTAAATGTTTTCGATGATTTTTCCGCAAATCCAAGTGAAAGTAGGCGTAAGCTTACAACAGTTTGCATAGAACTGCATTTGGTACACATGTTGAGAACACCAATAAGAATAAAATGATAAAATTCCCCCTCGACGTCTGCAAAAAATATTCAAGGTCACGTGGTCAAAAATGTTTTCAAAAATGTTTTTTTTTTTTGTATTTTTAGCCAAATGGTAAGTTTTATCAAAAAATTATGTAATCAGAAATTGTATCTCATAAATGGTAAGTCTTAGAAAAAAAATATGTAAAAACAATTTTTATAGATATTTACTTGAGTTGCAATTTCTGCCCAAAGACAGATTATAATACATATAATATTATACTTAATCCATATCAAGTAATTTAGACGCTTGAAACTAACATTTTAAGCCTATTTATAATAAAATTAGTGAAATATACCGTGTCAAAATTTGAAAAATAGACTATTTTTCTATTTATTTTTCCTGGAACTTCTGCTTGATCAGTGTAATATTTAGATGCAAGTTAGGAAATGCACGCAGTGCATCTTCTGCAAAGTTACCGCAACTCATAAACTGTAACCTCTTCGACCGCAGGCAGGACAGTCGTATTTCGAAGTCCGTTCAAATTTATCTCTTAACGCTGAATCTTGAAGATTTATGCTATGAGTAGTAGTAATGCTATGCCCACGGCTTTGCCCAGGTTTTTCGGGATAATAAGTATCTATGTCTATTTGCAAAATATCATGAAAATCCGTGCAGTGCTTTTTGCGTGAAAGCGTAACAAACTCTTACTTTTAATACTTAATATTAGTAGGATGGTCAAGGCAATTCCTTGAATGAAGCGTAGTACCTACATCTATACTATAATAAAACTGAAAGGGCAAATTTTCTGTACATTGAATATTTTTTAAAAATTTCGATTAGGGGGCACTTCAATAACGTGTTGGAGCACAAACATATTTTTTTTAGAATTATTGTCTGTCTGTCTGTCTGTCTGTCTGTTTGTCTGTCTGGGCATCACATGAAAAACTTGAACGCATTTTGATAAAAATTGGTAAAGATGTTACTAATACTCCGGGTAATATTTTTGGATACTTTTTATCCCGGAAAATTAAAAGTTTTCCCCGGAAAACGGGATGAAAGTTTTTATGGAATAATTTTAAAACATCAACCGATTTGCTTCTTTGCAACAAATGTTCCTTGCTTAAATTGATGGAACACATATTTTTCAGTTTTTCTAAATTTTGCAAAAAAAAAAAAAAATACAAATTAATGTGAATATGGGTTATTTTTTGAAACTCGCTCCTGGAGGAATTCTTGCTGATTTTATCGTGGGTTTTTCAGTACATAAATTGCTAAATATAAGTATTGTACTTCAATATAAATTCACCGTTTTTTAAATTTTCTTCCACAAGAGGTACAAATAAGGTAAAATACAATTTCCGTATGCGAAGCTGCGGGCAACAGCTAGTTTATAATGTGAAAACATTCTCCCTATGATAAACGAGCCAAGAAACTACCTGGTTGAAAGTGTTCACTAGAATTAAAATAGGAAATAATTTGTTTTCATGTTTGTACAATTTTACACTCTACGACATTTTTTCCATTTATCCCTTTGTCATCCTGTTCATTCTACTTCTCTGTTATCCAGCGGTATAATTGTGTATATCTTCACTTTTCTTGTCCAATAATTTTAGTTTACAAACAAATATAAATATTTTTAATATTAATATTATAAACCATTTCTGTGCGAAATGTGTAAAATAATATAAAACATATGTCATCCATAGATTACAGAACGATCCATAGAATACGAAGCAGTTAATTCCCTTGAACTCATTACAGTATGGAATTAATTCTATTTGGACAATTATGATGTAATCACGTTTATATAAAGTCTTTTTTTCATCATCATCGAATAAAATAAATACCTAAGATAGCAAGCCAGTAAATAATGTCGCAATCTAAGTGATCTCATGATCAATCAAGCGGTCATCTCTACAAATCCTGACTCTGCTATACTTAGTTTTTACGTCGAATCCTATTTATAAGTAAACAAACTTACACTGTCTTTTTTTCTTTATTTGTAATTTAAAATATTTTAACAAAAAATAACCGACTTCAAAATAACTCAAAAACTGCTTGTCAGATCTCGCTCAAATTTAAGTGGGACCACATGACAAGCACCAGCTTTCGATTTAAAAAAGAATCATCAAAATCGGTTCACCCAGTCGAAAGTTCTGAGGTAACAAACATAAAAAATACATACAGTCGAATTGAATACGTCCTCCTTTTTTGAAGTCGGAACTATTAAAAATAAAGCTGACACAAAATGATAATATCTTAAAAACGACTAAACATTTAGTGCCAAAAGTAATTTCTGCTCACCATTAATTCTTTTTTAAATCACTTTAAATTAATATTAGTAAAGTAGTGCTAAGTTTGTTATCCAAATAAATCTCATCTAAAAAAATGGAGTATAGGTTCATTATTCTTCATTCAAAAAAAAATATTTGAGCCATTTCGTCTCCTAAATTATAAGGAGCCATCTGAAACAGTACCAAAAATAAAGTTACGTGAATAAGTGTGGGTATATTACAAAATTCAAGATGATTTAATGAATTTTAATTTTATTCGACTAAACGCTCTAATACACTGATTTTTATCGCTTCTGTTTCCAAATTAAATATGTAGAAAAAAATCCATAGCAGTTTTGCGTTATTTTCTATCTATACTATAATAAAACTCAAAGGGCAAATTTTCTGTACACTGAATATTTTTTAAAAATTTCGATTAGCGAGTACTTCAATAACGTGTTAAAGCACAAAAATATATTTCTTAGAATTATTGCCTGTCTGTCTGTCTGTTTGTCAGTCCGGGCATCAAATGAAAACCCTTGAACGGATTTCGATGAAAATTGGTAAAGTTGTTACTAATACTCCGGGTCATTTTTTAGGATACTTTTTATCCCGGAAAATTAAAAGATTTCCCCGGATGAAATTTTGTATGGAATATTTTTAAAACATCAACCGATTTGCTTCAAATTTGCAACAAATGTTCCTTGATTGAATTGACGGAACACGTATTTTTCAGTTTTTCAAAATTTTGCAAATAAAAGGAAAAACATAAAAATTTATGTGAATATTGTTTATTTTTCAAAACCCGCTCCTGGACGAATCCTTTGTGATTTTATCGTGACTTTCAGTAAGTATATAAATTACTAAATATAAGTACTTCAATATAAATTCACCGTTTTTAAATTTTCTTCTGCAAGAGTTACAAATAAGGTAAAACATAATTTCCGTATGCGAAGCTGCGGGGAACAGCTAGTAATAACATAAGTACATGAATTTACTCATGAATTTACTTTGCGTTAACATTTACTGGGTTTTAGTCACTATAGAATTAAAACGATAAAATTTATAAAGATCGTTTATAAACAAAACGAATTTTAAGGATCATAATAAAATAAATCAGAAGTTCAAAATAATTAATTTAAAAGTAACGAATAAAACATTAAACAACCAAGACTTTAAACCCTAGTATTTACTTGATGTGCTTGTCAATTAAAAAGTATGTTGTCCAAGTTGGGAAAGAAAAATAAAGTTCTCAAGAAAGGGCGGGCAGCGGGGCGGCTGCGGGCTATCCCGCCCTTCTTATTGACATTCACCCAACTTTCTCAACTCTCGGAAAAAGTTTCAAGCACTTCCCAATGTCACGGAGTTTTCCCCACTTAGCAACTTTGCGGAAACATTTGAATATTGTCATTTTAGCCGTCGTTTGCTTTGTGGGTCTGTTCTTAAACTTTGCGCGTAATTGAGTAGAAAAACGATTTGACGATACTTTTTAACTTTTACTTCTAAACGATTACGAGCTTAGCAGATAATACGATGGGAACAGGTTTTAACTTTTAACTTTTAAACTTCTGTTTGTATTGGGATTCAACCACAATACAACTAAGAATGAATAGGTTTATAATCGAACGAGTAATCGCCCTCGCTTTGCTTCGGTTTTCTTATTTTTTACACCTTGGGTTACATTATTAGAGTTTTATTAAAGATCCCTAATTTTTTTGAAAATATAATATAGCTTATGTTACTCGGGGATAGTGTAGCTTCCCAACAGTGGAAAAATTTTTGAAATCGGTTCAGTAGTTTCGGAGCCATTCGATGCAAACAAAAAATCAAATCTTTCCTCTTTATATATTAGTATAGATTAATTCATTAATACTAATCGTGTCACAATAACTGCACCTTCAGCACTCACCGCGACCGCTGCGGCCGACGAACCTCAGGTCGTTGAACTTGGCCACCTGGTTCTTCATCACGGCTGAACTGTTCCTGAGCTCCGCACAACAGTTCTCGTCGTTCCCCGCTCTCACCGTCACCAGGGTCCCGTCGCCGACGTCACCCAGCGCTACCACCTTAAAGGCCACCGGCAACGTCTTGTTCGACCGCCAGTGCGGAGGCAGCACTGTGCACACGAAGTGAGGGCTCCCCGTCCGCACCAGCTCCCCCGGGTGCTCCGACAGGAAGTCCCCCAGGGTTCGCTCGGCGAGGATGTCTGACGTCATCTTGGTATAAGTTTCGTGGAGCAGCGTGGAGCTGGTGTCCGGCGACACCGCGCCACTCGACGCCCCCGTCAGGTGCATCCTCGACACCCGCGCGCGCTGCGTGCTGCACATTACACCACTGTGTCCCATCCGCTACATTTCACTATTCACTCCACTACCACCCGCCTACTTCGATACGTAGTCTCTCGTTAACAACATTTTGCGCGAACCGCTGGTTGCACTTGACAACTTTATGCACGTGGAGGGGTCCGATGATGAGATGCGATACGTTGCTAGGGAACACGCGCTTGGCCAGTTGATGCGGTGACGTCACGGGGTGGCCTTGCCACACTTTTTTCTCCGGTGAATGAAAAGTTCGGCGGCGGGCGGGCGAGGGACGCGAGGGGCCGATTTTTTCCGGCGGAAAGGGGTGGCGCCCCCGCGCGCGGCGAAAAAACTTTTCACTAGTTTCAATGACGGTGCCACTTTTTGCGCCCCGTATTTACGCGATCGCACGCACGTCGCTTTCGCTTTCGGTTTCGATGTGAACGTAACCTTTTTTTTCGTTTTGGAAAACCGTGATCGGTGTTGTTATTGAATGGCGCGTTAGTATCGGTGGTCGATCGGTGCGTGCGGTGCGTGCGGTGCGTGTGATGCGTGAGATGCGTGCGACGTTGGTCGCGGTCGTGGTACGACTCGCGTGTAGTGGCGCGTGGGGCCGGTCGGAGCACAGCGCTCAGAGCTCAGCGCGGCGTTCGGTTGCGGTGTCCGTTCGCGGTGGCTATTAATACGCGGCGTACGTCCGCGCCCGTCGACTTCGGACAAAGTTTCGCGGGTGAGTCGGTGCTCGCGGCAGCGGCGGCGAGCGAGAGGCGGCGACGACGCGGGCGCGGCGGGCGGCGGAGCGCACTTTGCGGTCGGGGTGGGTTGGGTTTAAAGCCGCCGAAGGATAAAACATACAAATAAACACGTGTTCGCGCCGGCGCGAGCGAGAGGTGCGCGTCTCCCGGTGGTGCGAGCGGGACGGAGCGCCGTTCTTGCGGCATTTAGCCGCCGCTCCGCGCGCCAGCACCCGCCTGTCGCACCCGGTGCAGTCGTCGTCGTCAGTATCACGATACCACTAACTAACAAAGCCTAGCTTATCTTCCGTAGAACTAAAGTGAAGTGTTCTTGTGTTTACGAGATAAAAATAGGAGAAAACAAGCATGAAAATTGGAAATCAAAAATTCGATATGTAAATAACAGCTTGGAAATAGAAAGTTTAAGTTAAAAAATGTGACGAACTCTACTTGAAAAATATGCTTACCTACCTATTGAATTTGAAGTTGACTTATTATACTCAATAGTTTTTTTTCATATTCAAACTTTTTTAATGTTCTTAATAACAATATTTTTAATAAATAAAGATTTAGTATTTACCCGAATGCATAAAATTTGTGTAAACGTCTTAAATAAAAAAGTAGGTACATTCTACATCTATTAACTATAGTAAAAAGGATTAAACAAATTTATGATTTCTCCAGATATTTAAGATCATAATAATTGTGCAGTGAAAGGAAAAACAAAACATATTATTGTAACAAAGACCCAGTAACCTCGTAAGACACTTCAATAGGGAACCCTGTGAGGGAACCCTTTAGCAGTACGGGAAAAGCGATCGTTATACAGACCGCTATGCCATGAGCAAAATACAAATGGGGTCTTAGAATACATTTTAGGATTCCGTTGAACCGATTAAAATAATTCTTACAAGTAGAGATTTTCTTTTATGTACAGTTTCAAATGTACCCAAATAGTAAAAATTTTAATAAAAAAGTTAAAAAAAGTTGAACCGACTTAAAATTCGTTATCGTGAGAGTGTCCTACTGATATTATAATGTTGTGAGGATGTTTGATACTCTTTCACGCAAAAACCACTAAACCAATTTTCATGAAATTTAGGACACACCCAGACCATCTGGAAAAAGATATAGGGTTATTATCCTGGAAAACGCGGGAAAAGCGGCGTGGTGAGCAGAGCGCTAATTAAATAAAAGAAATTGAGTTCGATGAAGTTGCATATTTGATGCTTTTGCTGGCAAACATATGGGTCGAATACAGAACCTCCTTTTTAGAAGTCGTTAAAAATCATTACATCATCTGCATCTTTAGTTCTTTTGAACCTTAAATGGCTTCAATTCAATCCATTATTGGCCCACTACTGAGTACGCGTCTCCCCTCTTTAGGAGGCCTAGAGCATTCTATATCATGCTCCTTCCGTGCGGCTTGGGGGAGTCCTCACCAGTCAATGTGTCAAGCCAACGAGGTCATTTACTAACGTATCCCACAGCGTATTATTTAAAATGGGAACTTCCAAATGTAACATACTATCTTAATATATATAAATTACGTGTCACGTTGTTTGTCCGCGACGGACTCCTAAACTACTTAACCCATTTTAATCAAATTTGCACACCGTGTGCAGTTTGATCCAACTTGAAAGATAGCTTACATCCCTTAAAGCACACAGGTTTTAATAAAAAAAATTGACAGAACGAAGTCTGTCCGGGCAGCTAGTTTTTATATATATTTTAATTGAACTTAACGATACAATGTGGACTTCACTCCTTTGCTTTTTCTATCAATTAATCCTGATTGCTCGTCGGATGATGCACACAATACTATCTGGTACTAGAGAAAAATTTAAAGTATAGCGATTTTGACGTATTGAAGGGTAACAGTTACTTTGTCAATAGCCTCGTTGATAAAAAACATATACCAGAAATATTTTTTAGTATTAGAGGTTTAAATCGGCACCCTACTACCAACCTAACAAACTACCGCTCATCTAAGAATCAACTGCTTGAGCATAGGAGGCAAGTGTATTATAATTTATTATGTTACTTGTTTAACCGTTACTGTTGTTCTTGGCCAGCAACGTGATTCCTGACTGGCAACGCTTTGGTTTTTGGGCGGCAAAGCTTCGGTTCTTGGCCGGTAACGCTTCGGTTCTTGGCCGGCAACGCTTCGTTGACATGACGTGTTGATAATTTAACATCAAAAGTCCATTGTTACATTATGTAGATTTTTTTTAATATTCTTATGAACAAGCTACAAACTGTGCATAAACACGTGGAATGTCTCAATAAGTAATATAATAGGAATTAATAAAAAAAAAATCAATAGCTTACACTCAACTTGTAGTTGAACGACTGACATCAATCTGCATCGAAGACTCAAACACGTAATAAGCTCCCCTCATAAAGTGGGTTCACAGAGACGGATTAGAACGAGATTGCTCGCTCGACATATCTACATCCAGAGGTATGAGATATGAGGGGTAACACAAGTTTAAACTTTATATGTGGGATTATTTGTGTCTTCATATAATTCATTTATTGATAATCAGAAGACAAATTCCGCCATAAAATCATTATAAAAGTTAAAAAACAGAAAATTGTATATCTGACTACAAATATATTTTTCTGTCCATTTATCGCGGAAAAATTCTTATTTAAAAATTTGCAAGCGCAAAAATTTTTGTGCAGTTCACATTGATGAAGATTTTAATCAGCTCAGATTTTAATCGGCTCAATGTTGCATTAGATATATTTTTTAGTAATTTTTCTTTCTTAGTGTAATTTATTAATCTTTGGTCATCCGTTTGTTCCATCCATAATGGAAAAATGTTATGTTAGCCTCTATAACACTTATAAGTATTGAATTATGAGCAAGTATGTAAGAGCCCAAACTATTCTAAGCCTACTAGCCGAACGCTTGCCGACACTTAACTACCTTCGTTAGCGCCAACTATCGTCGGCCTATGTCTCCGTATTGTTCCCTCAACGATATATATCTATCGTTACAACAGCTTCTTAAACGAGGTATCCAGATGTTGCAATGATTGTGTCATGACTCACGAGTACTTGAGAATAGCGATACCTTAATGGAGTAATCTACAGACGATTTAAAAGTATTAATTGTACACCTAACCCCTTGTCAGATTTTTTTAGATGTCCGAATATTAAATTAATAAAAATTTCCCATCAGGTAGGAAGTGAGATTGCAGTGATTAAACATTTACCTAATGTAAAAGTCCAATGCTAGAATAACCCTTTCTATGATAATTAATTTAGCAAATATATTTCAGTATTATTATTCAGTTATAACGGTTTAACGCCCCAACTCAGAGTCACTAACAGTTACTTTAATCGCTCCTTAGCAAATAATTTCCATACGAATTCTGTGCTAAGGAGCGATTTAAGTAACCGTTAGTGACTCTGAGTTGGGGCGTAAGACATTTATTTCCTCAAAAGATTACAAAATCACTTACAGAGAAAATAATAATTTTATAAAGCAACAATTCATAAGCCAACTATTCATAAGATATAGTAATAGAGGTGTAAAAACAATTACATCTGATGTGTAGTATATCAGATCATGCACAATACAAAAATCTGCAATTAATTTTTGTTAATGATGTTATTAAATTGTTATAATAACTGTGATACCTATCTTTCATGAATTTTCCTATAATTTTATCAAGTACCTCTATTATGTCCGTCATTGAATCACGTATGTATTGAATTAAACTAAAAACTGTGATAGAGACATACACACAATCTGATCATCATAAAAAAGAGAAATAAGCAAATTCATTGTAGCTACACCGACCTCAAAGCTACTGGCAAGTATAATAAAGGTATGCAGATCGGTCGGTCCGCTCAGTAAATATTGAGCAAGGCTCCCTTACAACACAAAATCAAACCTTTTATTTAAGTCCGTGCATACAGGGGGCACATTGTTTGCGAGGGTGGCCGGGTAGTTCACCAACCCTTCCACTGACCAGAGGTTAAGCAGATGCGAACGATTAGAAATTATATTATCCTTTGAGCGAATTATTTAAATTCTTTCCGAGTTATGATATCATTCGTCAGAGTTGGTTCTGTTTCGTAGTAAAGTTACCTTTCAATTGAGGTTCAAGTAAGGTCGAAACACGCGTTTATTATGGTTTTAAATCTCGTGTTCTCAGCACTAGATTTTATCTCCTTAGTAACCTACACCAATCTTCTTTGGAGCAGTTCTGATCTGCAGTTTTCAGCTTTAGGAAAACAGTTTACCACCACTGACTACTTTAACCGGCTATTCTCTGAAATAAGTCAAGAACCACTATCAACAGCAGCAACAAACAGCTACACATCTTCTATTTATTAGTCTTTCATTATTTTGGTATGATTTTACAGCTTTTAACAAAGTTGTGATATCAATAAAAACAGTGTAAAAAAAATGTTGTACAATTTTCAACAATAATGGATGAATTTCGACCACTAAGAACACTATATCGTCAAGGAGGTAATACGTACGTAGAGAGGTCGAAAGGGGTATTAATCAGTGTGTGCGTGCAAGTGGCCAACGGCATGGTAATTAGATTTAAGAACAACCGGGTGGCGTCAGGCGGAGAATGGCTTGCATTAATTTGAGCTCCTCTAACGAGGGCGACGGACGGCCGGACCGACTGGGACCTTGCACTTCTGCCACGACTGTGGAGACGACTTACGTTAAAATTATTAAATTACTATTATATTTAAATAAGTGTCTTCATATCAAGAGTGAAAAGGCTTAAAAAGTTCGTGCGTATGACTATTTTGATCTAAATTGTTATTTTTGGTGAATCTTGATTTAAAAAGCTTGGTTGTAAATTTCTGGAGCATATATCCGTGAAAAGCGTGTAAAGTTGTCAGTCCTTGTTGTTATCGCAAGATATCATCGTAAAACCAAATGAGTTGAAGGTGATTATTATTGACAGTTAATTAAAAAAAAAACAAGATTATCATGAGACACTGGGTAAAAACAGTGTCTCCTCGTAATTGGGTAGAGCATATTCCAGTCTGTTGTTCCAGTACATTACTAGAGGAACTAATGACTGTATAAAGTATTACTAGTGCGCTACTCGCGTTTTCCGGGATAAGAACCCTTGGTACTATTCGAGATCCTGCTCTACCTGTGTGCTGTTTCATGAAAATCTCTTCAATACCTTTTGCTTAAAAGAGTAACAAACATCCATACAAATTTTCGCATTTATAATATTAGTGTTATTAAGTTGAGTGCCCTCTCTACAGATGGCTCTGTGCGGGCAGTTGTCCGGCGTAGCACCGAGCTACGCGCCCGCTGCGCTATGTTTATTGCAATCTGGTGGCTTAGGCGGCTGCTTATATGGCTTATACTGCCCTTTTGTAATACCGGATTTGCTTTACAGTTCTAAAGAAGTGCTTTCATATTTAGGTTTGTCTTTTTATTTGAATAAACTCATAAGTGAGTTTGAAGGCTTATACTATTACTCTTCATATATTTTCCTGAATAATAATGATTAATCACGGTAATTTAAACGTAATATTTTTCAAAACCTATGCAAATTTTTAGTAACTATTACTAAGCATTTTAATACCTAATATTACTTATATTTTTTTCAAAGGTTGTTGTACTACATTTGTGGGGTCCAATTAAAATATTTAACAATTTGGTGGTGATAAAGTAAAACGAATCGCCGCCCCCAAGTCCGCACGGAACTTTTTAAACTTCCACAAACATGTGAGGGCGCCGCTAAAATAGAAGTTGTTGCCGAGTTTAGAATTGTTCCAACGAAAAAAGGAACTTTAATTTCCTACATTTTAAAACAAAAGTCGGTTCCTCTCGTGGGGATAATGGCGTGAGCGTGTTCTGTTCTCGAAATAATACCCCTCATTGCAGACGAAAGGGAAGCCAATATAAACTTTCGTCTCAAAGATTTAATTTACTAAATTTTTAAAAGTATAAGATTAAGTTAAACAAAAGATTTACTTGCTCCAGATTTGTATCTGTGTTTTTCATACTAGGAGTAGAAAAAACAATTTGAATTCAAATAAGTTTAAGAAAAAATAGCGAGTTAAGTAGGTATTCATATTCAGTAGGTAATTTGGCCTTGAAAATGTTAATTTATTATTTTATTCTTGTGATAATATTGTTTAAGACACTGGGAAGACAAGTCAATTTTATGTGTTAAGTTAATTCTGCAATAGTGCCTGTTCAATTTAATTAAACTATGTGTTTACCTTTTTTTATGGAAATAGTCGCCAAACTAGCTGACGATCCACCTGATGGTAAGTGGCTATCGTCGCCCATGGACATCAGCAACACCAAAGGCATCACTGCGTTGCCGGCCAAGAGAGAGGATAAAGAAAGAAAGAAAGATCTATCTTATTTTAATCCACTATAAGTTCACTCTACATATGGTTATGATTGTTACAGCGAAACGTCAACTTTTTGTCCTAGACCTGTGTTTGGTACCCTAGACATATTATATAAAGAGTTAAATTTATTAAAAAAGTAAATTGGTAGGTAATTTATTAATAAAGTTATTAAAAAAGAAAACCTACCTAATCTATCCCATACTTCGAGTACTCGTAATAATCCATTTTTCCATTATTTAGTTATTTCCAAGGGGCCAAGAGCCAGACAACATACCTGATACATGTTTAACATACAAAATGCCTCCTCCTATCCTTCATAAGTATGGAATGCGGCCGCTCGCAAGAGCCATGTTTAAACAGAAAACCAGTGATAACGAGGTCAGATGTTCCCAAATGTTTTACTTTTGAGATTCTTTTACTTTTGAGATTCTTAATTACTTTATCTATATTTTATCGCTCTCTTATTTCGTGGTTGGCAACAATGGCAACCCATTGGTAATATCTTAAGCGTTACAAATGTACATGTATGACGATGGACACTAACCATCAGGAGGATTGTTTCATCAATATTATTTATTGTTTTATCACCGTTCTAAACGGCTGCCTGGTAACCTAGTTACTGCAGTCAGCCGCCAAGGACTCGTCGTGTTCCATCTGGGGGCTTCACAGACAGTACTTTCCATCTTTTTCTTCTCTTTTTCTTGACCGGCAACGCATCGGTGGTGCTTTTGGTGCTATTGATGTTCATGGGTGACAGTGACCTCTTATTATCACGTAGCTCATCTGCTCATTCTCAGGTAATAACAATCTTAACTTATAAATTACTACTTTTATTATAATGCAATTTTTATTATTATACTAGCAGACTCGGCAACGGTATGAAATATACTTTATGACCTATTCTCATATCTACCAAATATAAAAAAAAATTCATAAACATCGCTTGAGCCATTTCGAAGGAGTGCAACCAAAACGGTGCCGTCGACTTTATTCACCTGAATTAATTCACCCAGGTGTCTTAAGTCTTCTTTTAGTGTACTTTATTCAGCTATGCATCCAGGTGTGTTAAATCTATGGATAGAGGTGAACTGGTATAAGTAGACTTAATTAACTATCATTTTATTCAATGCAATTAGTGATGTTGGAATGCCATTCCGATTCGATTTTGTATAATAATCGATTTTATTTATGAAGAAGTTTTAATTGATTTAATATAACACTATTCGTTGACTTATTAGATAACATAATATTTTATGACATATAAGTATCACCGGGAAACGATATTTTTATTTATTACATTCTTAGGTAATGTTAAACGCTAGTACGGTGATTGACTGAAAACGCACAACCTGAATCAGTGGACCTAGAAGCATGACACGTTATATAAGAATTGTGTAGAACTCTAAGAAATTATATTTGAAATTTTATCCTAAGCGGTAAAATTAGGATCTTAAATATAAGTTAAAAGTTTATAATAGTACAAATATCAATCAGATCTTATTGGTTTAAATTAAATCAATTTCGGTGGCTCAGATTTTTATTCCGGTGGTCCTTTAATAATTTCGGTGGCATTTGATGATTTCCAATGGAAATATCTCATGAACTAATAATTTTTTTTCGATCTCTAGTATATGATTAAGTAGTACTAATATTTACCTATTATTTAAGCCAAAAAAATTTATCAGAAACAGCAAATTTAAGTTCGCCACTGTAATTAAGCAAAATTCACGTTTGTTGAAATTGACCCATTGACGCTCCCGTGATCTACTTGGTAGGTTGTTATCAGTTCGACGGTTAAAAGGCGACTTGATTCAAGCGCCATTTTGCGAACTTTACAGGAGAGCGTTTTAAAGTTTATTTTTTGAGAAAAAAAATCATTGTTCCTAAAGTATACAATAAAAATTGACGAGTCTCCCCAATCATTAAGCGGCATATTTTGTGCTAATTTTTGATATATATATAACAAATAAAAGGTGTTTTTTTAACGGAGTTAGATGTAACTTGAGCCATTTTGCACAATTCTTTGATCAGGGCAGAAGGAATCAAAGTACACGATTACTATTTATCTGTTCAAAGCAAAATAATTCAAGTGTATAATGACTTCTTTAACAGATCAAGGATAAATGATTTAAATCACTCACCTATTTGTAAACTGTTCATGGATAAAAGAGTTAAACCGCTCACCTAGTTATAAACTGTTCATGGATAAATGATTTAAACCGCTCACCTAGTTATAACCTGTTCATGGATAAATGATTTAAACCGCTCACCTAGTTGTAAACTGTTCATGGATAAATGATTTAAACCGCTCACCTAGTTGCAAACTGTTCATGGATAAATGATTTAAACCGCTCACCTAGTTGCAAACTGTTCAAGGAGTAATGACTCAAATTAATTTCGAGTAATGGAGGTTTTGGTGTATGACGGGGAAGGGAACAAAACATTTTTTCGAGATTTGGGGGTTTTCAACTTATCGAGGTTCGACTTAACGAGGTTCTACTGTACCTACCTGCGTTGTTTTGTGTTCTATTACTTGTGATTTAAACGCCATTTTTAATGCAAGGTGAAAGGAGTAAACTGGCTGAAGTACGATATTAGTTTAATTAATAAACTAACATAAAGGAATCAAGCGTGCAGACATTTATTTCTTGCATAAAGAAAATGGTTCTAAATGATATAAAGACTTAAAACTGGTCAAGGAAAATTAGCACAAGTCATATTCTTCAATATACTAGTTCAGGTAAGATTGATTCAAGCGACAGAGATAATGTTTGAATGTTCAAGGCAAAATGATTAAAGTTACATACACTAATAAATCTGGTTGAAGCAAAAAGGAATTAACATCCTTTGTTTAATTATTTAAGATCAAGTAAAAAGAATTCAAATACCGATACCATTTCATTCCAAACGAGGATAAATGGCTTAAACTACAAATAGTAAGAAAAACCCTTTTTTTTCGTGGGTCTATATACATGCTTTGAAAAAAACAACCAAATTCGCTACACTTGATACCGCGTAAGCAAAAATGATACCCAAATTTGTCATGGAGCCAAGCGCCAAAAAAGTGCTCAGATTAACCTCAAACCCGGCTCAATCGACGCGGAAAAATTCGCCGATTCCAATGATGTATATAACTCAATATCGCCCAGGGTGGCGCTTGAATCAATTCGCCTTTTAACCGTCGAGTTGTTCTCGTCATTCATTAGTTGTTGGTGGTTAGTTTATGAAAATGTGGTGAAAAAAGTTGGCGAAAATGTTTGTAAAATTCATTTTTTATTACATCCTCCAGAACAATAATTCTTTGGACAAAGTCACGGACGTCAGCTACAAAAATAGGAATATGTTTTTGTTTGATATTTTAATAAGATTCCAATAATAAAAAGTTTGAGCTCCGCTGCGATTTTCACGGCGTATAAATCTACATGTAACGTCCCTAATGAAAATGAGCCCTTTCTTCTGTGGACGGTCAGCAGCCCTCGGACTTCTCGCGTGGGTCCTTAATGCCACCTTTAAATGGGAATCGCACTTGCAATTTATGTAAAAGGGTTCGGAAATGTTCTCTCCTCGTGTTTTATGTACAATGGAACTAATTTTTGGATAATAGGGTGCGGTTCAAATAAGATTTGAAACCCTTATAAATTTGAAATGGAAGTCGTATTTTTTCACGTTACAGATATTTTATTAAATACATTCTTTATTGAATGATTTTAAAATATTTTCCAGTTTTGGGTAAGGTTCTAACTTAAGTTAGAATCAAACCGTCATTTATTCTATCGTCTAATTACATAGATACGATTGTTTAAAACAAATATCTACACTGTGCTTTTAACTTTTATCGATCATATGTATTTTATTCAAATAAGATTGTGATCTATCTCTATCTATCTATCTATCTCTCAGCCCTTGGAAGTCTACTGCTGGACATAGACCTCCCCAAACTTGCACCACTCTGACCGGTCCTGAGCCTTCTAAATCCATCGGTTGCCCGCTGTCTTCTTCAGGTCGTCAGGTCGGCGGGCATCTTATGTTCCTTTTTATGATTGGTATCTAATTAGTACTAAACTAAAGGATTAGTTCCCACAAGTTTGATTTCTTAGTTCGATCGTCGAATTAGTGAGATTTTTTTTCTCATTAGTTCGACCATAAACTAGTGAGATTTTTTTTTCTCAGAGGTTAAATTAGAAAATATATTCCAACTAGTTGAAAACGATTACGCCAATTAGCTGTAACTTTGTATCTCTTTCGATGTTATGAAAAAACACACATACAGTAGAGACACTCATAGTATAATATTATCAAATAACAATTTATTTATTTTATTTATTTAATCTTTTTTGCACCTTACATTATGTATAGGAACAAAAGGCGGACTTAATGCTAAAAGCATTCTCTCCCAGTCAACCATATACATAACAATATATATAACAATATCTGAATTAAAATCATAAGAGATTTTGTAATTAAGAAATATTTACTCTTAAGAGATGAAACCAGACACGAAATCTAATTAGAAAGATTTAAAATAAAATAACGGTTGACGATAACGGTAATTGTGAAACGGTATTTATAGCAATAATAAAATGCATAGTGGTAATTTTATAATAAACAACAATAATTAAAAAAGTAACTTCGTACCCTTAATATTACATCTGTGTTTCTGTACCATTATATGCCTGGAAGAAATCGCTATGTACCGATAACTGATAAAGTTGTTTTTGAAATCATGTTTCTGTCAAGTTACTTAGATGGGCACCGGGCCTTACGCTAGGTAGCCTTTTTTCTACCTGGCTGTCACTCTCTCACAAATATCTACTGTGACCACACCACAGACGTATATAACTAGAAGTATTTGACTGTGATAATCTTTTTATAATGATGACAGTATCGGAGAACCAGTTAAAAACGAGTTTCCTACATTCGGTTCCATTTTACATTCGGTTATACCTTCGTAGTTGTTTCGGACATATCGATAATATATCTATTTAAATAAACATAATGATTATCTAACTATTTAATTCTACAAGCATACGTACAAATAATTATAAACATCAACAAACAATGTGCACAACTTTAAAGCAGAACTCACCCCTATTTTAAACTAATTAGACGGGCGCTGCTTTAGAAGTCTAATTAGAAATTCCAATTAGATATTTGTCGGATCCTTTGCGAATTCCGAGCGAAACAATAATTGTTATTGGTGGCCACCCAGGCAGCTTTGATTCGTTGGGAATTATTTCGTAACGCTGACCGCCTCCTCTCCCGCGCCGCCGCTGGGCCCCCTCGATTGGAATAGATCTCTTTTTGATGTAACCACTTCCTATATCGTTAAAGGAGTTTGTGTTCAGACATCAGGTAACAGTGGTGAAAAAACCTAATTTCGAGCTGAAAGACGTGATAATTTAGTATATATTGACCTGTTAGGGTTATATGAAGAGATATTAGATTGATTAGGAATGTATAGGTCAAATTTAGGATTAGCCTTTCGCGTGATAGTGTTGTTGACAAAAAAACCGGTTTAATCAGGCATGGATCAGTGAAGATGGAGATGTAAAAACCACTCAATTTCACTGTTGAGCAATATTTTAACAATAATGAAAAGTAACTGGTTACGGATCGCTTGTCTCACACAGCAGTAATGATTTGATCATACTTATTCGATCAATAGGTCAAACAGTGACTGCTCTGGATGCCATAATATGCCTTTACTGTTAATCAATATTTAACCCTATTCTATGGGCTTTATATTTAAATAATTAAATTATAATATACATAAGTATCACACGTTCACAAACTCACACAAAATGGATTTCGTGTGGCGCGGGTAGTATGAATTTAACTGAGGGATGTTTTTAATTCCTACTTGCTTCGGTTGCTGTATTGAAAAGACTAAGCAAGGCACCTCTTGCTTTCACCTCGTTGATAACACGTCATTGAACCTTACTATTTGTAATCGAAAGGCTTGTTTGTTCGTTAGTTGATTATTTAAAAAATATATATAACTATTTATTTATTAATTTTTATTATATTATTCACAAACTTTGTAAACAGTAGTGTATATTGGGAATAAAGTGTATTTTATGTGATTAAATTTGAAGTGTGTACAAAGACAAAAAAACGTATGTATAAACACAAGAAGACAATAAAAAGTATATAATTTTTTTGTGTGTGCAACAAATATGAATAAATTATTTTGATACGAATTGGTTCGATGTGTGTACGCTCATCTAGTCGGGTTTATGAGTAGAGAAACAGATATAACTGATATAATTGTATTTGTAACACGTTAGCTTCCGCAATCAAATTTTACCCACTCGGTTTATGTAAACATTCGTATGTTCTACGAAACGCCTATAAAATAAAAACCAAGTACGTAGGTAGGCAATCACTTTACCTACGGAAATGCAGTTATAAAATACATATACTGAGAAATTCAAACTTCAACTGTACAATTTGTGCAGGTAAGTCTTTGGCTGCTTGTAATAGTCTTAGATATGAGTCTAAAACTATGAGTTATTGAAAATTTATTTAGATTACCACCTTATATGTAGATTAAGGATAGCCTTGAACATATTTTTTAGGCAACCCATTCGCGACAATTTTCTTTACATATGATATTTTTGATATAAAACAATTTTTATCCGGTAAGCAGATGGATGCAGAAACGCCTCTAATACGGTTTCTGTACTATAAAATAGTACACAGAGATAGTTAATGTAGAAATAAGACACGCAACATTGAGGTATAAGTATACATAGAGAAGACATCTCAAACAAAATGTGTATCCCCGCCGGGAGGTTCTATTTTCAAAATTGAGCCCATGTTCTCCTTTCAAAATCGAACGAATCCATTGGACATTGAAGCCGCGCGGCGCACATACATTGGAACATACATTGTGTTCGCGGTGTCTGTTCTATACGCTAGTAATAATACTTCAATGACACGCAAGAAGATATTCTTACTATTCGTTCAACCGCTTCTAAGTACCACCGAAACCATAAAAAATAAGAAGGCAAGACTCACAATAATGGTTTCACTATTAAAAAGTTATCAGATGTTATGAAGAACCAAGCCCTGACTCAAGCATTTCAAGTCCACAAACCTTGTTTCTTGTTAAAATAATATACAGATAGCTTCGATATAGTGAGTGACAAATTAATCATGACACATTTTTTATGGGTACTGAAGAAAAATACAAAAAAAAACTATTTAAAAAATAAGTTTTCGAAACCTTTTAGTGCTATTTACTTTATGTTAAAGACATAATCACAATATTATTCATATACAAAAATGTGTTATCTATCTGTAGACAAAACTAATGTTTGCTGTATCACTAGATGCTGAGCCAATCGAGCAACCATTACCATTACATAACTATAAAAGACCTTATACTAAGAAACGAAAGAAACAAAAATATACTTTAGCTCCAAGCAATACGGTCGGTTACTGATTTCTCCAATAACTATTTACAGAACTAGTTAACCCCTTGTTAAGTTTGTGAATTTGCATAAGATGCTGTCAGAAGGTTCTTAGAAGGGTTAAAATCTCGAGGGCTTTCCCGTTGATCCGTAGGGCTTATCCTGATAATTATTTCAATTGTTTATGCTTGTCGACGGTGCATTTAGATGGCGTATTATAGTTTGTAGAGCACTGTCTTCATTATAGATCCGGCGATTCGACTGTCAGAAAGTGATATATGTTTCGGGGCCGACTGAGGTTAATAATGAAATTGGGTCTCGAGAGGCAACTTATCGTCGCTCACTTATTAATATAAGATGGAAGGAAGACGTTTACTTTGTACTAACCTACACTTTAATAAACGCTCACACTCGTGAGATCTGTATTTGCACATATTTATAATAATGTGTATTATAAACACCTTTTTTAAAATCTCTAGCGCAGTTTTGTAAGCTTAGAGAAATAAAGTTTAGTTTGATCATTTTATAATACATCACAATGTTGAATAACAAATTATTAAGATACAACGCTTTCGCTTATCTTATATCACTGTACGCTTATCTTATATAACTTAAAAGTGTAAGTATGCGTAAAAGTATTGTCAGTCTATTTATAACCTTTAAGATATAATAACAGCGTCGTAATATCATGTTATTGGGGTGCTACAAGACGCTACGCGTTCTACAATAGAACATGGCGTAATATGTTAAAATCATTGACATAATTATTATGGAATGATGAATGAAGGGACAGTGTAAAAGTGTCACTTTCAGTTATCCAATAGGAATAAAGAGACCATAGAATATGTTTAGCAGTAAAAAAACTTGCAATGACTTTCATCGTATTTACGCTCCAACTGAGAGTCACTCGGTTACTAAAATCGGTGACGTCGACTTTATTCACCTGAGTTAATTCACCCAGGTGTCTTAAGTCCACTTTTAGTGTACTTTATAATCGCTCCTTAGCACAGAATTTGTATGGCGATTTTTTTCTAAGGAGCGATTAAAGTAACCGTTAGTGACCCTCAGTTGGGGCGTTAGTAATTTAAAAATATTAAATTAAATTAATGTATGAACAAATTATCCTTTAAAGATAAAACGAGTTTTTGTTTTCTGTTTATTTATTTTTTTATTTAATATGAAATAATATGTTATTAAAAATTGTTTATATAGTTCGCAACGCAAGTTTTAAAATATTTGCCAAGGGAGAGAGAGAGATGGTGCTACGGTGGCTTGTATAAATATATTAACATTTATGTGAAATATTCCGCCGCGTTTATCCTTACTTTTGAAATCATTGGTTATAATTTAATTCCAGAATAAAATCGTCCTGTAAACAAAATCTTTTCAAATATCACACAAAAATCTAAATAGTCTTTCAAATCAAATCAAATTAAATGTTTTTATTCAAAATTGGTTTGGTTTACAAACACTTTTTGAAAGTCATGCAAGTTACGCCAATGCTTCAACAAGGCCCTACTGTGAGAGGGCCCGGGAGAAGAAGCAGCACTTATCATCTACTACAATCTATATTCAGAAAACTCATGTCCAAGCAGTCTTATCTTTAAAGTAATCATCTAATTTGTAATATCCTTTCGTCTTATGAATGTTTTTAATATGAGTTTTAAATTTAAGGTAATGCATTTCTGTAAATTTCGATGGAATTTTATTATAAATCTTTACACACGTACCCATGAACGAGCCACCAGTTTTACATAGTCTAAAATGTGGTACCTTTTGGTTTGGTTTATCTTTAGAACTCTTGTAATTAATTAAAAATAAATCAATATAATCTAAGTGAAACTTCCTCGACGTCAAATATAACAAAACATACGGCACACATACAAACATACGTTAATATATTGCCCCTCGCTTCATTAGAGCCAGAGTCGATTCTTCAAACGTTAAATATGAGGAGTTTCGCTAATAATGTCTCATTATTGCTAAGAATTATTAATTTTAAGACATTAATTGTGTTCATACGGTAGGGAAAACTCGTATTAGGGTTGCGCGTTTCGCTGCATGCTTGGTTTTGTTTGTGTACGAAAATAACCAGCTTTAAGTTGTTAAGATGTAATCAGTCTCCAGAAACTCAATCATATAATATATTATTATTTCCTCCGCGTACATCCGTTTAAAATATTACACCTTAAATATTGATAACTTGAAAGAGCTTTAGGTTGTCTTTACGCCAGATTACAGAAAATTTAAATAAGCAAATGGAAATGTGTTTTTTTTTTTGTAAATTGAAATTAATAAATTATATGCTTATCATAAGTATGATAGTAATCCGGTATTATAATATTTTTTTTTAAATATTAGATTTCTGAAACACAATATTAATTCTTTTAGGGGATACATAAAATATTTTTATGTTAACTGATGGTACAATAATAAATGGCCTTATTTTTGATTGCTTTTATGTCTCCCACTTAACATATATTTAACAATTTTTTTAAGGGGTAGATAAGTTTTCGAATATATTAAATACGAGTAACCACCCTCGCTTTGCTTCGATTTCCTTATTGATCCCTATTTTTTTTTTGTAAATATAAAATAGCCTATGTTACTCGGGGATAGTGTAGCTTCCCAACAGTGAAAGATTTTTTGAAATCGATTCAGTAGTTTCGAAGCCTATTCAATGCAAACAAAAATCAAATCTTTCCTCTTTATATATTAGTATAGAAAAAAAAAACAAATCGTGACCATCACCCGTTTACTTCAGTAATACTAAAGGCATCACTGACTCGTTCCTCAAGTAAAGATGCTGGAATCTGTTTTTTACTGGCTCTTCTACATTACACACGAAAGATGTATATTTCAAAAACAGTTTATTTGAAAAAAGGATGGACGCTCTTCGGGAAACAAGAAATTCTACCATCATCTAGAAGTACTTTAGATAAAAACTGGTTGATACAAAAACCAGCAATATTGATATTGTACAGTATAGGTATTTCATTTCATATTATTTCATCCTTTCCATAACATCCTATAAGAGACCTGTCCCACACCTGACGAATTAACGGCTAGCGATAAAATTACAATAGTCCTGACCTTAATCAAATACGATCACAGTGTTAACATAGATACACGAGTGAATTCACATAGTCCTATTGTTAATTTGGAACTGATTATGCATATTTATTATGAGTTAGTGAAACATCAGAAAACCCCATCAGGAAAAAATATTTTTCTTTAATCCGTATTTACTCCGGTCGGTAATTAAATCCGAAAGTGAATATCGACAAGAGCATCTCTATGCAGCAAGGTCACTATTATGGAAACTTGTGATGTATAAGGAATCAATAATAACATTACTAATAATAGGAGTTTTAAACTAAACTACATGTTCGTAGTATTATAGGTACGTATAAATATTCGTTGCAATCGTTTTGATTGAAGCTATTTTTTTAGTCGACGATCAAACCGATGCCCTAAGAACGCTGATCAAAATCTCAATCCACCCTTCACGGGTGGCTGCCTTCAAGGATGAGTTAATTAACCTAATAAATACACACTCCATTTCATTACGCGCATACGTCAAATATCACGGACGTCTAAACAATGAGGCTGAAGGACCAGCGTCTTTGTATGAGCGTCTCAATTATCTAGCAGGAAATTAATGCTATTTAAAGACAATAGGATGTCACATAAATAATTTGCTTTGTAAACGATTTACATCAAAATGTTTTAAAGTGTAAGTGTAGTGTGTTGTAAGTGTAAGTGTAGTGTTGTTATCTTCTTATGATTTGGCTATTATCATTAGGACAACTTTTCATGGATAAGAAACACAAAAATAAAACGCTTTTATTCATAATTTAACAAGACACTGGTTATAAATAGCCATTTAAATTTATGCTAAATGTACTTAAGTTTATAAAAAATAGGTGAATATGACACACGATAGCAAAGATACAGTACCACCAACTTATCTGTGAATTGACGCAATTCAATCCCATTGGACGCAATTCGAGACGTAGTAAATATCAATGAATGAACACAAATAACTTATGAATGGGGCGGCATTAGTTCCAGTTTTCGCCATTTCACAGATAACTTGGTGGCACTGTAGATCAATTTATGTGTCATCAATCGTCAATTGCCAGCCATAGGTAACTTAAGTCCGACCCTCCAGTGGCTGCAGTAACCATGTGTCCGAGTGTGGCAGACGGCTTGGCTCCAATTTTTTGCCACTAAAACAAACAGTGACACCATGTGAGTAATAAATCGTACACCGGAAATGGTCACGCGACTCTTTGGGGATGAGATGGTTTTTGGTTTTTGTCAATGAAAGCTGCCGGATATTTTTTGACTGTGGGCAGTTTTTGTGATATTAACAAAAAATAATATTGAAAAATTATCTATACTAATATAATAAAGAGGAAAGATTTGATTGTTTGTATGCATTGAATAAGCTCCAAAACTACTGAACTGATTTTAAAAATTCTTTCACTGTTGGGAAGCTACTTTATCCCCGGGCGACATAGGCTATATTATATTTTCAAAAAAATTAGGGATCCTTAATAAAACTCCAATAATGTAACCCAAGGTGTAAAAAAATAAGAAAACCGAAGCAAAGCGAGGGCGGTTACTTGTGTGTTATAATTTTATGAACCGTGTAATTGTAATAAAAGCGTGCGACGCATGGTGTCAATGAGTAGAAGGATTATCATTTTGAAAATATCTTAAAAAGCACCCCACGCTTTTTTTACAATTACTCGATTTTTAATTCAAATTTATTTTCTATTTTTAATTTGATTTTCTATAAAAGCGTGTTTTTCAGTTTTTATTAACTATTATTTTTTAAAGTAGACGATCTCTACATATAATGGATATGTTTACGGACATCATGGACGTGAAAGTTTAATATAATAGTACGATCGTCGCTCAGTGGTCTTGTGGATATTATAACCAATGTCGAAAGCTGTCCTATGGTCTCCACACAAACTGCATAGAGTAACAAGGCTTGATTCACACAACGGCGAACGAATGAAATGTAAAATTAAATTACTTATAACACGTATTTTGTACGTTGCAAAATTAAAGATTCGATTTCGCTTAATTCTCGACCTAGATATACTACAACTAGAGCAGACTTAAGGTTCTATTCATTCGATTTTATTCAAAAGACAATTACCAAATATCCAACCAACGACCACAAATACACCACTACTTAACACTGCGCTGTCCATGCAAATTACACGCGACAAGAACCCGTCAACCACAAATAAAAGTCGGGTCGTTTCAAAACAACCCAAATGAGGCCGGAATCCGGACCGTTAAATGGTACGATTACGGCCCAAATCTAACAGCACTTCAAACAGTAACGGTGAAATTACTCCGGCGCGAGTAAACAGAATCATCATTGTAACACGTGTAATTTCGCGTTCACCGGCCATTACTTTTGACCGGGAAAACCCGCGGTTGCTCCCCGGTGAATAATTGAGCGGTCCGTGAGAGATGGACCCGTGAAAATATGAAATGATTCTGTCCAGAGATTTGGGCCCGGATCACGCGCGAGCCGACAAATGGTCCTCGTTCCTGAAATTGTCGGATTTATGCACTGTTGGTGTGTAGATATTTTGTTTACCCTTTGCTGATTTAACTCATTTCCACGTTTGGTGCTTGAATTATTTTATGCAAAGATTTGTTACATACATGCTGTAACAACTACTTTAATTTATTATCTAATATATAAAATTCTCATGTCACGGTGTTAGAAGTTGAATTCCTCCGAAAAGTTTGTGAAGATGTATGGATGTTTTTTAATCTTTCACGCTAGAACTACTGGACTGATTTTCATGAAATTTAGCCACAATTAGACCATGATCTGGAGTAATAATATAGGGTACTTATTATCCTGGATAATGCGGGCAATGCGGCGGAGAGAGCGCTAGTCTTTGATAACCCGGTTTTTAACCGACTTACAAAAAAGGAAGAGGTATTTAATTCGACTTTTTTTATGTGTGTTACTTCAGAACTTTCGACTGGGTGAACCGATTTTGATTTTTTTTTATCGAAAGCTGGTGCTTGTCAAGTGGTTCCACTTAAAGAGCTAGATCTGACGAGTAGTTTTTGAGTTATTTTGAAGTCGGTCATTTTTTGTCAAGAATTATAACGCATATCATCTACTGCTTATGATTAACCTCGGATCTGTCTGAAGTCGAAGTCAGCCTTACAAATGAGTAAAGCCGGTTAGCGGGTTATTAAAGATTGTGCGTGATCAAATGTCGTGGGCAAGGCGGTAAGCGAGCCGGACACCGCAGCCGCCGGCACCGGCTGCCCACAACCTCCCAGCCACCACCCACAGCCACCAGCTACACGCGGCCACAAGGCGGTTTGTTAGCGATAGCGTCTACATGCGCTTATCTACATGTTGGTATTCTTATCATCATTGTCACCAGATATATTTATGATTCTAAATATTTGAAATTCGATGGGTGCTCACGATTCGTAGTTTTTATTACCGATATTTCGACACAATTATATGGATCGTGGTCACGGTGAGACTGTGAGATTGTGAAGTTGAATGTTTAGTGTCCGCGATGATTTTTTTTTATGCAAATAGCCGGCAAACGAGCTGACGATCCACCTGATGGTAAGTGGCTACCGTCGCCTATGAACATCAGCAACACCAAAGGCATCACTGATGATCCGCTGATGTTTATTTTTCTTAAATTTAAAAGCTCTTGTTAATACTTTAAGTTGGTAACGTATTTTTTTTATAATGGTTATGTGTACGCATATGAAGTGCATCTCATTAGTGTAGGGTAACAAAGTGTAAGGCAAGTTATCTGAATTTATTTATTATTATTTTAACCAAATCAACTAAAACGCAGGAAAAGTAAGAGAATATCGTTCTTCGCATATCGTTGCTTCATTACTTAAGCAAGTTTTGACTGTGAATACGGAGGTTATCGTTCCATAATGAGGAAGTTATCCGAAGAGATTTAAATCCACATTTCGACCAACCAAACTGATTTCTCAATCCCGAAACCAAAGCGATTCGCAGTTCTACTGGCTACAAAATAACATAACATAAAATTAAATATCAGGACGACATCAAACGTCATCACACACGACGTGGGTAACGTGGCCGACGCGGGAAGTGAACCTGACACCGCGGCCACCCGCGAGCTTCCGCAACCTCGAAGGTTTTTGTTGCTGCGTCGTGTGTCGTGTGTCGTTTATAGCCCCGCCCGCCACGTCGACACGTGAATAAACACCTAATGGTTGGGTAACGTGCCTGAGATTAGCGGGAATTAGCCAACCGGATCTTGGAACAGAAAGGAGTTTCACTGTTTTTGTAAATAGCCGACAGACGGCAGAGGAGCCATTTAAAGGTAGGTATGTAGTCACCGTCGCCCATGGAAATCAGCAACACAAAAGGCAGGCAAAGAATTGTACAAAGATCTTTCTATGATTTTATTTTCATAATCTTCAAATAGCAAAAAAATATAACAAAAAATTTGGAATTTTTCTATCTACATGAAATAAATTCTTTGTGTTAGATTTTTTTACTTGTCAAGTTTAAGATAAAAGTTGCTAGATTGACCTGAATTCAAATCCTACACGCACTCTTAATTTTGAAAAAGTTATATGCGTATCAGGAGTTATTATTACTTAGGTAAAGGAAAGCATAGTCAGAAAACTTGAGTAAAGTGTTCTCCATAATGTTCTCAAAAGTTTGAGGAGTCTGCCAATCCACACTTGACCAGCACGGACTATGAAGTAGACCGTTTTTTGCGAGAGACCCGAGCTCAGCAGTGGGACTGTTATTGGTTGTATGATAACGAGTGACTATCTATACATCCCTAACATAACACTGTTACAATGAATTTATTTAAATACCCATACATTATAAATAAATGAAACGTTTTCAGTTTTCAGACTCTGAAACAGCAAATGAAAAAATCTGGACATGTGTATACTAACGCCATCGGCGAAAATCGAAGGAACTCTTCCGCGCTTGCAGAGCTTACGAACGAAGCTTCGTAGTTCCGCAGTACTCGCCTAGATGGCGTTTTCATGATTAAATTACATTCTCAACAAGTTTTGAATTTGTTTATGAAGTAGAAAATAAGGTTTTGGTACCTTATTTACGTAGTGTGAATGATTAACAAATAATTAGAACCTTATTATATTGAAGCAAATAAATTATTAATAGGAACTCACAAAGATTTATTTGGTTCAAAAATAAAGCAATAAAACAAAATTTTGTTGAAAATTATAAAAGTTATAAATGAACGATTAACGACGTATTTATTTTTGAAATTCTTTAATTTACCTTTTCTTCTGCTATTGAAATAATGTAGAGTAGGCTGTAGATTACAGTAAAATAGGATGTTACAAATCCTCTATGTTGTTACAAAATAGTTCTATTTGCAACTTTACGAGTTTAGGAGAAACTATTTTCATCTTAACTCTAGAATTAATGAAGCCTGTTGCACCCTAATACTATCACATGAATTATTGAATTAATAGACATTTAAATGTTTCATTTGGCAGGCAGGTCCCTTTTTTATGAAAATACCTAACCGAGTAAGTGGCAATTGTCGCCCATGGACAATAGCAAGGCATCACTGATGCGTTGCCGGCTAAGAAAGAGAAGAAAAAGAAAGAAAGACCTATCTCTCTAGTCCCCAGCCGAAACACGCCGAGTAGTTTGAGAGCTGACTCAAGCAAGGGTAGGCGGACCCCATGGGGAAATAATAATAGTAATAATGATATTAATGAACTATTAAGATCAATATTACCAATATTATATCTCCTCTTCCGACACCCATGTGACGTGAAATTGGGATTAGTATTCTAAGCCGCCCCATAATGGCTTAAGTCACTACTAAATACCCACTACGAGGGAATTGTTCTCCATGGTCATCTGACATACGAGTAGTAGGATAATTTTAACTGGTACTTAGTTTTTTGCCTTCTTGAATCGAGGTCGAATCGAAAAGTCCTCAAATGGAGGCCACGTCTCGGAAAAAGGAGCATGATACGCCCCCCGACCAGGTGGATTGACGACTTGAAGAAGGCAGCGGGCACCTAAATTTCGCAAAAGCATAAGAATGGGTGGTCTTTATTCAGATGAAGCATAAAAGAATAAATCACCTAATATTAGATAACCCAACTTGCCAAATTGTTAGTAATTGAAATTTATAAAATCATCTAACCGAATTTCGGTCTCAAAAACCAGCGCTCATATAAAATGCATCAACATTTTTAATATCCCGTATTTACTTCGAAATGCAATTCCAGAGCTAATACTTTATTTATGGAAATCAAACAAAATAGCAGAATTATTAGTTGTAGCCCGTTTTATATTTTATTCGCCAATGGACGCGCTAAAAAGCGGCCATGCATAATTACCCTCCCGCGAGGATCGGAGGGCAACGCGTGGACATAAAAAATAGTGGAGACGACTTAGTACTAAATTCAATTTTTTAATTTTTTATTAATTATTTTTTATTAAATAATCTATATCAAGTGATTTATATTTAATCGTCCACAAATAAAACTTTGTAATATTCTTATGGACTTGTCCTGTCCATTTTGCTAGCTGGTGCTTGTCCGCGGAAGTGTTGACCCAGGAGGTCAACACACAACTACGAACGGCAGAATACATAAGGAACCCGTGTATGAAGTTTCGCGTACTGGAACATTTTGAATGTTGTCAGTCACGTTAGGCTTTCGATAAAATTATTGTTTTTTTTGCGACTTCATTTGTTGTAACATCTGTAGTCTGCCTGTACAATGGTTGATATAATCATTTTGTAGTGTATTTTGATGAAGCCGTCGCCAATAAAAGCTAGTCGGCATTGTCTTAAGTCTTCTAAATCTCATAATTATATCTCATAATCTCTTTAGAATTCTGCCCAGAATATCAAATAAGCACAGTTTTTAAATACGAAGTGTTTCGAAATCCAAACTGTGTTTAAATAACAAAATTTTTGATAATTGCAGGAAGGCGTCAAAATTTGGCACTTATTCTTTGGTATTGCCGATGTCCAAGAGCGACAAAAACCGCTTACCATCAGGGGGATCATCAGCTTCCTTGTTGGCTATTTACGTTAAACAATCTAGATATTGTTATGTCTACCCATAAAACCCTTCAATTATAACTGTTAAAATACAATATTAATTGCAAAGAAATCCAAACGGATGATCATGACTTTTCTCCACAAAACATTTTTTTTAATTTATCATTATGGTTTACTGTCTGACGAGCACCATTTTCTCCTCCCACAGTCACAATTAGGTTTAGTCTTGGCAATTACATTCAAAATATTAATTAACATCGCGAGTTAATACACAACACTGAAAACAGTGATTGTACTATTTTAAGCTGTCAAACGATTTTGTACTGAGAGTGTACAATATTGTCAATGTTAAAATAAATTATCATTAATAATTACAAATAACAACCACTTCATTCATGACTATGTCCAACGTAGAACTCTTTTGTATGCATTTATCGGTGAATTACAACGACGCGTGCACCAGCGAAAATACCCGCTCGGGCATATACCGTTCATATGTACAGCATATGGCATGTTATTTACATGTACTTTCGACATATAGCTCAACGAAATATTTTATCTCTCAATACGTTTGCTGAGGTATTTCAATGTTTTCAATTTTTGTTTCGGTTGCTTCTATTATTAAAATTCCTTCATAACAATATATTTCAAAGCACACAATGGTTTAAAAACTGATGAAAATTACGTTTCAGCGATCGCTTCGAGTTTATGTTATGCAACATTCATCTACTTAAACACCTTACCTTCAACACACTTGCTAAAGATATCTTTATTTAAACCAACAGTCCACATATCGGTAATATAGCAACATCATAAAACATACTTCTAATTATGTTTTACCTACCATTTCTAATCAATTTTAGTGTTATCCTATTACAGTGAAATGGATAACTAAGATAATTCTTCAAAGTGAATTGCAAGAGGTTCAATAAAGTGAAAGTCTACTTCGCAAACTCATTTGCACTCTGCTCTACAATAAACTATAGCGATAGAGCCTTTGCACTCGGTATCACTTAATTGAATCCTTACGATACTCAAACATTTAGTGGAGCATTAAGCCTGACTGTGTGAATTTCAGATAGGTACAATGCTCAAGAAATCAACAAGAATCCTACATGCTTCTTAGCCAAGAGCTGGTTGTAGACACTTTTGGCATGAAATATATCCATAAGCCTCTACTAAAATTTACAACTGTAAACTCACTCAACGAATAAAACGCTAGAAGGGTTTCATAAAATACACTGCCGTAAATAGACTTCAGGATATTGTCTCCAAATAAAAGCGATGCCACCCTCATACAAAAAGACCAGCACGCAAAAATAAAACGTGCAAAACCGAGGCAGCGCTAATAAATTTGCTAAAAAGACCTGTAAAAGGACACCGCGAATGTATAACCGAATTACCTGAGTAGGTGGGGGCGTTCATTAGCGTTGTTTGTAGGCTTTGTGCATTGAATAGATTTGCGAGTGAGCGCAGGCTATTGAATCAACCGAATACTGCCCACCGTATGTGTGCTAGCCTTCTTTAATATATATTTTTTATGTAAATAGCCGGCAAAGGAGCTGACGATCCACCTGATGGTAAGCGGCTATCGTCGCCCATGGACATCAGCCACACCAAAGGCATCACTGATGCGTTGCCGGCCAAGAAAGAGAGAAGAAAAAGAATGAAAGAACTGGCTCTTAAGCCCCCAGCCGGAACACGACAAGTCGTTTGGCGGCTGACTCATGCTCAAGCTACGCTCTGAATGGTATGGTAAGTAGAATATTATAGTATGATTACTCTTAAAGTGTATTTTGAATTCATTAAATAATGTACAGATCTTCTCGAGCAGGCGTAAACAAGGTTTTCCTGTATTGTAGGTGCCATGGACAAGACACATTCAGACCGAGAACAATTTAAATTCATCATTCAACAAAAATTTAAATGCGTCGCTGGGAATCGACACAGTATACTTCGAACGGAGTGGTCCAGCATTGTAACGAGCTGACGATCCACGATAACACGTGGTAAGTAGCTATTGTCGCTCAAAGACATCAGTGACATTAAATGCATGACTGTTGCGTTGCTAGACTAGAATAAGAGAAGAAGAAAGAACGGGCTCGTCATGATTATTAAAAATATTAAATATGATGAAAATCATTGGGTGCTTTAAATAAGAAAGACTATCAACGATTTATTTGGGGTATAAAATTCACTCAACATAACAAGTTTGGATTTATTACTCCACTAGTTTTGGTAAAACGCGAAACCTCTTGTTGATCCTCGAAATAGAATGAAAAATTCGTGTTGCATTTTTATTCGAACCGACCACCTACAACTAACTGAACAGAGACATACCGCAAACCCGAAAACCTACATCCGTCCGATTTGGCGAAAATAAACAAGTTGCACCGAGTGTAGCGAGATAAATCGATAGCGATACCCGAACGGCAGGCTCGTCAAAGTTTTGGTATGCAACGGTCGGTGGCATCACGGCATCACGGGTCTAAAACGTACCTTACTTTCTGTTCGACATAGCCATTCAATAGATATCTATCATGTACCGGCCGGCGGCATCAATGAATTTTATGGAACGTGTCTCTTCATCGCATCACTTCGGTAATGCCTGTCGTGTTATGTATGTCCATGGGTGATGGTAACCACTTACCTATTATCAGGTGGTTCTTCTGCCTATGTTGGTTAGTTCCAAAAAAATCCTTATGCGTTATGCTTTACACAATCTACTTAAGAACCACCAACAAACACACTCGAGAGGTAACATTATACCTACCACAGACATACTACACAAATCTATGCATTAATATCTGTCAATAAAGATTGAAAAACATATGTTAAATATTTAACATTCGTATTAAAAGCAAGCATTAAAAATAACAAACAGAATACAATTGCATTTGAAAATTTCTCATCCAACTTCGCTCGTAGGTGCACCGTAACTAAATATGGCTCGCTAATACACCGGCGCACAATACAAAACATAACTAACATTCAAAACCAAACACCGTGATATCTCGAGGATCCCTTCTGGACCAATATCCCCAAAACTAGGTTAGTAATACGACCATACAAAGCAAAAATTGAACAATACCTTTCCGACACACTACCTATTACTCGGTGGATATAATTAGTTATGGTGTATGGATTTAGATTTTGTTGTTGCGATAATTTTTCAATGCGCTGAATAAACATCTGCTACAGATTTGTGATTTGACAAGCGAACGATCGCATTGAAATGTCATGTTGAAAACTGATACGTATAGTTAACAATGCAATTCAAAAAATGGTCAGTCGGGAGCGGAGTACGATTTTTAGTAAATCTCGATAAATATTTAGCGCATTGAGGGCGGATTAGTATTGGTAATTAAAGGAATTGTTATATTCAAGTAACAATTTTCATTTCCCAGTATTTACTGGGGTATAATTTTATACGGAGGCTTCGTTCGAATTCCGTGTTTACTATTTAGGAACTTATTTTTTATTAAAAATGTAGATATGTATCCATACACTAACAATACTAATACACCGCATACGCATGAATTTAAAAAGTAAAAAAATGTGGCACTTTTTCAAATAAAAATCTCTTCCAGACAACTTGATCAAATTTGCAATCACAAAATAGAGAATGTGTGGTACCCTGAACTGCGAAGGTTATCTTGGGCTTGAGAATCCCAAACAGAGGATTGACGGAGGAAAAACCCATTTTTCGAGGACATATCCTATTGAATATTAAAAACTCATTAAATTAATCAACTGATGAAGACATAACAGTAATCATGTATTCCAAGTAACTTTGAAATTGATAAGAAAAAAAAGGAGATCGTATATAATAATATCGTTTGTAACAGTTTCAAAACAGTTATTTGACTTCACCGTAGCCCTTCCCTTACTGTCATAGGTGTAAAGTTCGAGCGTTATTTACTACGGAGTTTCATCGCCAAACGGGCACAAAGGCAGAAAAAGGAATGAGAGTTGAAGCACAGAGAAAAAAGCGTTTAAATGAGCGTGTTCCGGCACGCGTCCGGCCATCATCGCTACGGATCCAGTGACCTTCGTCAAACTGACAGATTACGCATATCGCTGTTATGCAACGCTGAGCCAGTCAAGCGGACACCTCCAGTGACTGATAATGACTAGGTAGGTTGTTGAAACGTCATTTTGACGTGTGTTCGATATTCAAGTGTTCTTTTTTAGGGTTCTGAAGTAAAATCGGAACCTTTATCTTCATTTCCGTCCGTTCGTCCGAGGCATAGCGCCGAGACCCTTAGTGCTAGAAAGCTGTAATTTGGCATGGAAATACATATTTATTAAAACTCCAAAATCATAGAATAAAATATTGAAAAATACTTTTTTTCAGGGTACCTCCCCTACAGGTAACGTATGGATGATTTTTTTTTCATTGGGTACCCTATAGCGTGGGATATCGTTGAAAAGGTATTTCAAAAATATTATGGGTCTCCTAAGACCATATTTGGATTTTGAGGCTCGTTTGCGATATATCTGGCTTTTGGAATCAAGTGTCCCCTCCCCACCCGGCAGGGTTGGAGTTGCACAAGTGAAAAAAATCTGAAAAATATGTTATGTGACTTTACAAAGAAAACTATCACGGCTTTGTTCGCATAAGTAGTTAATGAGTAATAGTCGATAAATTTACTACTTCGGAACTACATTGCGCGTGGCCTGACACAATCTTACCCGGTTTTTTTAAGGAAAATTTTGAAGAAGATTTATTCAAATTTTGGAAGTGATGCCTATGGTGTTACTGATGTCCATGGGCGACGCTGACCATGCTGAGCTAAAATAAAAAAGTATTATGAATAAAAAAAAATTAGCGCGAGCAATTTCCGGGATAAGTATTTAAGTTTTTTACATCGTATTTAAAACTGATGGCGAAAACTTCTAGGAATTGCCTGCAGAGTGCACGTCAAATGCATTGTTTTTTAACAGTAAATTTTACGTATGTCGCTTTGCATAAAAACAATGCCTTAGGTGCATTTTCGTTTTTCGACTTTTTCCATACAAAAACTTTTTGCGTAGTAACATACGCCGGGTATCCACGGTATCCGGGTATCCATAAGTATAAATGTGAAAGTTTGTGAGTTTTGCCGTATTGGGGCGGCTTAGAATGTTAACTCCAATCTCACGCCGGATGGGTGTAAGAGTAATCGTAAGAGGCTAAATCCGGCCCGCTGGTGGTAGGGCCCCTCGGAGGGATTATATTGGTGGTAATATTGATTTTAATTGCTAATTAATACCATTATTACTATTTTTATTTCTCTATGGATTTCGCCTGGATAGCTAGCACCCTTGAACATAAGTCAGCAGCCAAACGACTAGTCGTTTTCTGGCTGGGGGATTGATCTCAGTTCTTTCTTTTTCTTCTCTCTTTCTTGGCCGAAAACGCATTAGTGATGCCTTTGGTGTTGCTGATGTCCATGGGCGACGACAGCCACTTACCATCGGATCGTTAGCTCGTTTGCCGGCTATTTCCATAAAAAAATCTATGAATGATAGCACGCAGTTAGTAAGATATAAATTATACTTTTTAGTAAGACAGAGCTGGATATGTAGGTATAAATCGTCGATGGTTTTGTGACTGTCGCAGTAGTAGCAATAGTAAACAATCGAGGAACATCGGCATTGTTCGGCACAGTTTTAAGCTGTAAAAGTCACTTCGTCTGTGCTTCAGAGAGTACGTTACTATCTAGTTATTATAAGCATAACGAACTCATAATTCGGTGAATTGCTTACTTCAGCGCTTTACAGAGAACAGCCAAAATAAAAGTTGCTATTGACAAAACCAGCCAATATTATTAGAGCCATTACTAAATCATAAAGTATAATATGAATAATACCACAGCTAATACGTGGATAGTTACACGGCATAAATCGCCATATAAAATCAGTAAAAATTAAAAACATTTTATCTTACTATTTCCCACCTCAGTTGGCTGATTGAAACAATGTAACTCTAGAGGATACATTCTTCAAGTAACATAGAGTTCCTTAACGATTTATCTTCCGAAGATCAGATTGGTTTCTATCTTTATTCGCCCAACGAATGTATAATAGAATCCCGCACGTTAGCATAATGTTGGGGCAAATGGCGCGCGTCGGAGCTCCCGTATCGGAGCCGTGACAGTGTTGTTATATCAGTCGCGATAAAGCAAATCCTGTTAAGGCACACAACCACTGTAATTCAGTACTATGGTATGCTAACTTATCGTATGCTAACTTTGATACCAATAACAACACTGTGTAGTATTGCTGATATTATAAAACCTTATCCATTACATGAATATTGATTAATAGTTAACAAAACTACTAAAAGCCGAACAGCGAGCAGACGTGTCATTTCTTGACAAATGTGCTCTATCGCCCCAACTCAAAGTCACTAACGGTTACTTAAATCGCATCTTAGTACAGAATTTGTTTTTTTTTTGCTTTTAGCAGGCAAACGAGCAGAGGGGTCACCTGATGGTAAGTGATCGCCACCGCCCATGGACATTAGCAACACCGGAGGCGTCACTAACACGTTGCCGGCCAAGAAGATGACGATAGACCCGCTTCTTGAAGGACCCCATGTCATAGCTTAGAGGGAACTTTGTATGAAATTTGTATGGAGATTCTGTACTAAGGGGTGATTTAAGTAACTGTTAGTGACTCTGAGTTGGGGCGTTAGACATCAAGAATCAAGAGATGTTGCCACTAGCAGTCCAGCTCCCGAACGCATCGGCTTTATTCAGTCGATCACTTAGGATCGACACAAGCCGGGCTATAAACGATTCAACCTGATACATACAAGCTAATGAAAATATCAGCGTATTCTATGGACGAAGCTCCTTATAAACTCGTTTCGGTTTGGAGAAATGATCCGCGGCGCGCCCGCAACCCTGGCACACTCCGCCCGCAGCTTTATGACTCCTCTCCACAATGTATATCAGATGAGATGATCATACCTTTTTAAAAGTTCCCAAGGAAATTCTGGAAAGTATTTACGTTATATTCATACTTTTGATGTCGCTGTATTGTAGAAGATTCGAACTAGAAGCGGCCTTCACCCATCTGGATGAATATCAGAAACGTGCATTTTTTTCAATTTTGGTGGTGAAATTTTTCTTCAGTTTTTGTGAAAAATGAGAACCTGGTATAATAAAACACAGTTGAATTGCTACACTTTCTTTTCTTATTACCAGGTCCTCATTTTTCACGAAAACTGAAGAAAAAAATTCACCACCAAAATTGAAAAAAAATGCACGTTTCTGATATTCACCCATCTGTGTAAAGGATGAAAAGTGTTTCATATCCAATTTTCTACGATTTTGTAGTAGGAGTTACTTTCACAGGTTTGTTTACTTCTTATGCATGATACTGATAAGTGATATCTAGCTTGATATTTTAACTTTTCTCATGCGCTGCATTTGTAGGATATTGAGTGTAATAGATAGACAGGCATACATATAAGAACGTTAGGTACGTCTATGGTTTGTTTTTTCATCGAACTTACCTATAAATCCTAAAATACTATTCCTCTATACCCTACGAAAGGCGAAATTGTGGACTTCATAGACCATTTATCTAAAACGTAAAAAAGCATCCTAGTGCTGTGTATTGAAAGATAAAAAAGATAGAATCGTACAGACGCTAACTGCGTAAAAAAAGGATTCCTGCCGATTTTTCCGTGGTCAGTAAAAAAGAACTCGAAACTATCACCGTACGTACGCGGCGATTGGAAAAAGCTCTTGCGTGCGGACTTTATAGACAAACAGATGTGTGGTTCCAAAAATACCTATATATTTCACACACGGAACACAGAAATTCCGTAGTATTTTTTACTTTTGAATATTCCTTTACTGTGCTTTTGATATTATTAAGCAACAATTCTTCTTGAGGGTTGCGTAGTATCCGCCTGTTCGCGAATACTTATAATAAATGTTAATATTTAATTTATATTGTAATACGAATATTAATATCATTGTTTGGTTAATAATAGGCTAGGATTTCACCTGTACAAACCAAACAGTACACCAACAAAATAGTACACATTGGTATGTGGATTCTGGCGCTTCAGCGCATATGACCATGCATAGACAGTGGATAGAAGATGAAACTCCTCCACCTGTACGAAATATTAGGATTGCCGATAACAAAGTGTTAATGTCGAAAGCAGTGGTAATGTAACAATACGAGTACCCATTCCGAAAGGTGGCAACAAATCTATACAAGTGAAGAATGTTCATTTCATTCCAGAACTATGAACTAATTTACTGTCAGTTAGTAAAATAATAAAAATGGCTATACAGTAAAGTTCGACAAAAATGTCAGCTCAATAAATGAGCTTAATGGACAAAAATTGCCAATGCAAATGTTATAAATGATACGTAAAATGTTAGAAAAGACTAAATGCCAACACTAAAAAAGCATCTAAAGAACACTACAAAATTATTCAAACATTCCATAAATACGGCTGAAAAATTATCCAAACCCGTCAAACGCTACATTTATGCGCTCGGTCAATTACTAATTTAACGTTCCTGCAATTCGGAGAATTAGTGCACGTCAAAGCGAAGTGGGCACAAGAAACAATCGATTATCGTTTCACGATTAATTGTGATGCGTCGAAACAAAAAGTCTGGCTCGGCCTCGGTTGCCTGCTGCCGCCTAATGACCCCATAAAGTCGAATTTATACGCTCCGTTAGTTCACCTACCATACGACGCTCTGTTTCAATGTGTTCGTCTTCAGGTCTTCGATGCATTGGGTGCAATTCGGTTATTCGGAACGTTTTTGGAACTGAATTTAAAAATGTTTTATTTAACAGAAACGTTATTGCAATGTTAGCAGTTGTTTTGTGTTTTACACATTTTGGAGTTGATATATAAATTTGAATATTATTTGATCTAAATTCGATTGTGTTTTGTACTTCCTATTAAATATATATAAATTAAAATCAACTCAAAAATTAAAGTGAGAGCAGTGATAGCCTAGCGATAAGAACGTTAGTCTCCCAAACGAAGGGGCCCGAGTTCAAATCCTTGCACACTCCTCTAATTTTCAAATATTATGTGCTTATTACATGTTAATTATCACTTGCTTCGGTGAAGGAAAACATCGTGAGGAAACCTGCACACCGGAGAGTTTTTCATAAAGTTCTCAAAGGTGTGTGAAGTCTACCAATCCGCACTTGGCCAGCGTGGACTATGGCCTGTACCCCTCACATTGTGAGAGGAGACCCCGAGCCCAGCAGTGGGACAATTATGGGCTGTTGCTTTGCTTTTTTTCTTTTTTCTTTTTTAAAGTAAACTCTTAAAAATTTTAATATGCAGGCAATCAGGTGGCACATTAGAGCATCATGTCAACATAAAATGATAATTATTTTACTAACACCAATTCGTAACTCGTCAAGAAGTACCTTTGATATAGGTATTAAGTTGTTCTCGGACCAACCAAAATATTTCAAGATTTTAAAGATGTTGTCCATAGAACCTTGGCATCACGTATAATGTTGGAATTAAGTATAATAGTGCAGAGCCTAGGAAAGCGACGTTGACAGTAAAAGTTCACGACAGCAAAGTGCTAAAATGGAAATTAGCCTGGAAATAGGAATAAAGCATGATATTAGCATAGTTGTAATTTTCAAATCATTTCTAAAGTACGGTTTTTCAATGACCTATCCTTTCATTAACCTACCTATTTCACTGAATTGTTTTTGATATTTTTAAAACAGGAGTAGGAATAAAAAAGGTGATTCAAAACATCCAACACTAAAAGTTATCAAGTCTCCTATCGACGGAAACATTCAATCACTTGCTGGCTTGTTCAGACAGATAAGACGTTAGCTTCCTCCGAGCGAGGACAGAGGGCGCGAGGATCGGGAAGTGGCATTTGGCACGGGCAATTGACGCTCCTGATAGGATCGAGAGCTGACTTTGCACGAGAAAAGGCTAGGGGGCTAGAAATAGGTACTAGTCTGGGATGGTTTTAAACGCATTATAAGCAATAACCTAAGTTTTAACGTCGTGTCGATTTCACGCATTAGTAATACTGAAATACACCATAGATGATGAATATGTTATGCTAGCGCTCTGCCCACAGCTTTGCCCACGGTTTCCAGAATAGTAAGTACCTATTATCTTATGCCAGATCATAGTCTACATCTATACATCTATACAATCTATACAAATAAATAAAATTGGAGTGTCTGTTTGTAATATTAAAATAACCGCTTTTTACTAAGTGCATTTGGATGTATGCAAGGTACATATACCATAACAAGATTTTTTACAATTTTTGTCTGTCTGTCTGTCTGTCTGTATGTCTGTATGTCTGTTTGTTCCAGCTAATCTCTGAAATGGCTGGACCGATTTTGACGGGACTTTCACTGGCAGATAGGTGATGTAACAAGGAGTAACTTAGGTTACCTTATTTTAGAAACAAATAGTTTGTTAGGCGATACGAAGTTCGCCGGGTCAGCTAGTGTGTGCTAAATTTCATGAAAACCCGTTCAGTAGTTTTTGCGTGAAAGAATGAAACCATTCAGACACTCACAATTTTTTACATCTATATTTATATGTATTATACTAGCTTTTGCCCGCGGCTTCGGCCGCGGTAGAGTAGTTACGAAACGATTTTTTTAATTAATTAATTAGATATTAGATGATGCCCGTGGCTTCCCGCGCGTAGATATATTTTTTTTACAAATCCTGCGGGATCCCTGAACTTTTCCTGGATAAAAAGTAGCATAAGTGTTAATCCAAGGTATAGGCTATGTCCATTCCAAATTTTTATTTTTATCTCGTTTTTATGGAAATAGCCAGCAAACGAGCTGACGATCCACCTGATGGTAAGTGGCTATCGTCGCCCATGGACATCAACAGCACCAAAGGCATGACTGATGCGTTGCCAGCCAAGAAAGAGGGAAAAAAAAGAAAGAAAGAACTGACTCTCAAACCCCCAGCCGGAACATGACGAGTCGTTTGGCGGCTGACTCATGCTCTAGGGTGGTAGCTATCCAGGCGAACCCCATGGAGGAATAATAATGGTAATAATGGTATTAAATAAAAATTAAAATCAATAATACCAATAGAATCCCTCGAGGGGCCCTACCACCAGCGGGGCGGATTTCGTCGCCACTTACGACACCCATCCGGCGTGGGATTGGGGTTAGTATTCTAAGCCGCCACAATATTAATACGCTTGTGGCGTGACTGAGGAACAAGCATCCAACCATATTCACAAACATTCACATGTATGTATTAATAGGATAAAACACGAAAAAATATATAATAACCACGGACCAAAAAAAAAGACGGACGTAATCCCAACAACAAATTCAGTGAATCACCCATAGTAATACCAACTCTTTATTCGTACAAGTACGCACACCCACACATTGAAACCATACTGCGTCAATCGCGAATCAAAAATTACGCACACATGCTAAGCGGGCGGCCATTGCTATGCTTCACTCTCGATTAGACGAGGTTACGTCCGTCTTTTTTTCAGGTCCGTGATAATAACATAAAATAATAATGATGCCAAGATCGGTTTTAGACCACTAGACACAATGCATAAGGACATTCGGTCGGTCAATTTTCGACTTTTGCCATTCAAAAATTTTCCCGAATGGAAATTTATTTCTTTACTTTAGCGTAATAGCACACGGATGGTATCGACTAGATCTATTATAAAGACAAAATCTAACTTTGATGTTAAAACTAAACTGGGTTGGTTTGTATTATTTACATAATTTGTCAATAGATGGCGCTGTAGCACTTTATGAATCACGCTATCGAGTGTACTTTAGCGTTTCTATAGGTAGCGTACAGAATGGTCGAATTGTTGCAACGCATCGGTGATAAACTTTGAAGTATTTTTGTCTAAGCAACAGCAAGGATTTTCTTTGCATTGCTTGTAATGTAACTTATAATATAATATAATAATAATAATCTTTCTATAACTGACTTTATAGATTTTGACATTGAACTTGGCTGGCATACCTACAAGTCCGCCATTTTGAAAAAATCTCGTTTCAGCGGCCAATGATGAAACATGTGTCAATCGATAGACTGTGATTACGATCAAAAAGTATTCAATGATGAAATTCAGTAACACTGATGACATTTCATCATTGAATACTTTTTGATCGTAATCATTTAGTCTATCGATTGACACATGTTTCATCATTGGCCGCCGAAACAAGGTTTTTTCAAAATTGCGGACTTGTAGGTATGCCAGATTCCACACTAAAATGTTCGAACCCCTTCAATAAGATAATTAAGTAAATAATTTTGTCTTCTCATACTAATTTCAGTATTAAATATTTGTTTTTGTTGTGGTATTACTGGTATTGGTCACTAAGAATATTTATTTGGTGGTATAGGATAAATTAATATTTTTTTAATACTATAAAATTAAAAAAAAAGTAAGTAGGTAGACGCCAGATTATCAAGTTTCCCTGATGTTTAATAATTAGGTATTTTATATTTTACAATGCCTGACTTGTTTTAAAATGAATTATTTAGATTTTAGAGGATATGAAACGCATCCGTGATATGTTATTTATTATAATTTAAAAATAAATTGTTCCAGAATAACAGACAGCCATGTTTAAGATTTACAAGACAAGACAATAGGGAATATTTAAAAATACAACATTATTTCAAAAAAAAAATAGCAAACTGATATCTCCCGCCAGGCCAGATGGTGTTGCCAGTCGAGTCCCAGCTAATCTACTCGGACTCGAAGCGTTGTAAACCTATATGCAACCGATGCAGAAAACTACGGCACCGTGAATTAAGTCGCTGTGATGTCAACGAATGACATGCAGTGAAAAGTCACAACACAAGTCACAACAGTTTTATATTACACTTCTACTATGACTGTCAGAGTTTTGAAAACGCTCAGGCATTCGCAGCTGCCGCCTGGACTACAAAGACTAGAGAAATCGCGCGGTGCGGTGTCGGCGCGCCACGACACCGCGACACCGCGACACCGCTTCCGATAGTAAATGTTATCCTCGCCAGTTTCATTATAGAATATGTTACACTTTCCTCAACGTTAAGATTCAGCTTAAAGGACCATTTTAATTATAAGTACCCTATGTCTTACATTATGGTCTACCTATGTGCTAAATTTCATGAAAATTCGTTCAGTAGTTTTTAGCGTGAAGAGTAACAAGATCCGTAACAAACTTTCACATTTATATACGTAATACTCGTGTAATTTTAGAAATACAACCCATCCATCCATCCATCAGCCCTTAGAGGTCCACTGCTGGACATAGGCCTCCCCTAACTTGCGCCACTCTGACCGGTCCTGAGCCTTCTGAATCCAGCGGATGCCCGCTGTCTTCTTCAGGTCGTCAGTCCACCTGGTCGGGGGGCGTCCTATGCTCCTTTTTCCGAGACGTGGGCGCCATTCGAGGACCTTTCTTCCCCAACGGTTATCGGTCCTTCGCACTATGTGGCCAGCCCATTGCCACTTCAGCCGGCTAATTCTTTGAGCTATGTCGGTTACCCTTGTTCGTCTACGGATCTCCTCATTTCTGATGCGATCACGTAGAGAAATACCGAGCATAGCCCTCTCCATAGCTCGCTGCGCAACTCTGAGCTTGTGGATCAGGCCAACAGTAAAGCACCACGTCTCGGATCCGTATGTCATCACTGGCAACACACACTGCTCGAACACCTTCGACTTCAGGCACTGAGGTAGTGTTTTGGACGACAAGATATGACGCAGTTTCCCGAACGCAGCCCATCCGAGTTGGATTCTACGAGTGACTTCTTTCTCGAAGTTGGACTTACCCATCTGGATCACTTGTCCCAGGTAATTGTATTCGTCTACAACTTCAAGAGCAGCGCCGTCAACAACAACCGGTACGGGTGTGACATGGACATTCGACATGATTTTCGTCTTGTCCATGTTCATCTTAAGACCCACCCGTTGTGAGGCGCTGTTCAAGTCCCCGAGCATTGTACCAAGTTCTTCCAGGGAACTCGCCAGGATGACTATATCATCGGCATATCGCAGGTGTGTGATGTATTCGCCATTGATGTTAATGCCACGTCGTTTCCACTCCATCAGCTTGAACACGTCTTCCAACGCAGCGGTGAACAGCTTTGGGGATATGACATCCCCTTGCCTGACACCTCTCTGCAGTTGGATGGGGTTCGTTGCTGTGTCGTGTACTCTGACGGACATGGTGGCAGATGAGTACAAACACTTCAACACCTCGATATACCGGTAGTCGATCCGGCACCGCTGGAGAGAATTTAGTACCGCCCAGGTCTCGATAGAATCGAAGGCTTTCTCATAGTCCACATAGGCAACACACAACGGCAGATTATACTCCTCGGTCTTTTGTATAATCTGCCGCAGTGTGTGTATATGGTCTATGGTGCTGTAGCCTTTTCGGAATCCTGCTTGTTCGGGAGGCTGGAAGTCGTCAAGCCTGCGTGCAATGCGATTTGTGAGTACCCTCGAAAACAGCTTATAAACGTGGCTCAGAAGTGCAATGGGCCTGTAGTTCTTCAAAAGGGCTTTATCGCCCTTCTTGAAGAACAGCGTCACCACACTTCTGCCCCACGCTTCCGGGGTAATTCCAGTGTAAATGACGGAATCGAACAGTTTTTGGAGCGCCACTAGAAGGGGTTTCCCTCCAGCTCTTAGAAGCTCGGTTGTGATTCCGTCATCTCCCGGTGCCTTGTTGTTTTTAAGCTGTTTGAGAGCCTCTCTAATCTCATACAGGCTGACGTCCGGGATATCCTCTGTGTAGTGTCGGGTCAGTTTAGCTCTCTTATCGCTCTCCTCGCTAGGAGGTGGAGCTTGAGAGGAGGCATACAACCGTCCGTAGTATCTCTCAGTCCCTCTCAGAACTTCCGGTTTCGACGAAACCATGGTGCCGGACTCGGTCTTCAACCTCGTAAGCTGACTTTGCCCAATAGACAGATCCCTGGCGAACACTTTGGAGCCCTGGTTTCGCTCAATTGTGTTTTTTACACGATTTGCGTTGTGTTTTCGCAAATCGCGTCGCCTGCACTTGGAGATCTGCTCATTGAGCCGTCGGTATTCCCTCATGGAGGTTGGAGACTGCACACATAGTTCTCGTCGATCCCTCATAAGACCGAGAGTTTGTTCTGAGAGAACCTGAGATCTACCACTAGGGTGGGTCTTGAAGTACTTCGACCCTACCTCGTGGACAGTTGTTACCATCCTGGTGTTAAACTCGTCCACTGACGTGCACGATTCTAGGCACGCAAAACGGTTTTGCAGCTCCAGTTGAAAGTTTTCGGATCCCTGGATTTGGACGGATGTTGGGCGGAGCGTAGACTTCATCAGGCGTGACCGTTCCAGCTTCAGATCGATATTTAATGTGCCTCTCACAAGTCGGTGATCGCTTCCGGTTTTGAACCTGCTGATCACAGAGACATCATTAAATATATGCCGTTTGTCTGCCAGAATGAAGTCTATCTCGCTTTTTGTGGAACCATCAGGGCTTATCCAAGTCCACTTGCGTTGTGGCTTCTTTCTGAAGAAGGAGTTCATCATGAAGAGATCTTCCTTCTCCAAAAAGTTGGCCAGCAAGTGTCCTCGGTGGTTCCGTCGTCCAATTCCGTAGGGACCCACCTTCATCTCGGCGCCGCTTTGCGTGCCCAGCTTCGCGTTGAAGTCCCCCATCACAACATTGAAGTGAGCTTTAGAGGTATGTATGGCTCTACTTATGTCCTCATACATAACCTCAACCTCATCGTCGGGATGTGTCGAAGTCGGCGCATATACCTGTACAACCTTCAACGAATACCGTTTGGATATTCTGAGTGTAAGGTACGCTACCCTGGCCGACACGCTCCCAACTTGCACAATGTTGTTGACAAGGGACTTGTGAACGAGAAACCCGACACCACCTTGGGACAGATGTTCGCCCTCCCGGTGATAGAACAAGTTTCCGGATTTGAGTATTATCGTGTCCTCCCCCTGTCTTCGGACTTCAGATAAACCCACAATACTCCAGTTTAACTTGTCTATCTCTTCTTCCAGCTCTTTTACCTTATCGTCGGTCCTCAGTGTCCTGGTGTTGTATGTTGCCAGGTGCAGAAGTCGTCGTTTGGATTGGTAGCCCGATCTCTGCCGGCGATTCTTAGCACCCCCTGCCCCGCCGTTACCATAGCCGCTACCGTAACTAGGAATAGCGGGGCTGCCGGGGACTGGGGGCCGAGGCTCATTCGTGACTATCATGCGGGGGTTTTAGCCGATAGTCACCACGCTTGGCTAGTGCGTGTTGGTGACCGCAGGTGACCTGACTGGTATTCGTCACACACAGGAAGATGCTGCTGCCCACCTTCCTGGATTTGTCCTATTAGTCGCCTTTTACGACATCCCAGGAAGAACGGGAGTGGTGCTATTCTACAAAGTGAACCCGGACACCACGCGGGGGTAGAAATACAAAGAAATACAACACTAACAACAATATCAGTAATACCGATGACCTAAGAATAAACATTTATCTTTCTCGGCCGGGAATTGAATCCGGGACCCCTCGCTCTGTTTGCAGGGTCACGTCACAATCAACTATCCTACGGGGTGTCTAGTGGTTCTCTGAAACACTCTCATTTATTTTTACCAAAATTATTTTAATGTATGTATGGAACATATGGTGTTGTTTGATATAGAGTTATTGGATTATATTCTGATCCTCCAAATCGCCATAGATTTTTTACTCCAAATGCAACGCAGTCAGCACTTTCACGATTATTAATGAGCTGACGTAAAACAACAGGTTGAATATTAAACGTAGCTAATTGCTCTAACGATGAAGTTGTAACTTGTAAGCCAACTGACGTTTTGGTAAAAAAATATTTTCCACCTGTTATAACTACTAACCATTTTAAAGGGTTGTTTACATAGTGGTTTCGGATTTACTAAACTATTTTTACGATGTTAGGGTTATATTTATCTATACAAATAAATAAAATTGGAGTGTCTGTTTGTAATATTAAAATTGGATGTATACACGGTACATATACCAAAACAACATTTTTTAAAATTTTTGTCTGTCTGTTTGTTTCGGCTAATCTCTGAAATGGCTGGATCGGCAGAAATGGCAGAAAGCTGATGTGACATGGAGTAACTTAGTCTAATGTTATTTTAGAAAAGAAATGGTGCAGAATAACGTCTGCCGAGTCAGCTAGTGTTATTATATGGAAGTACGATAAATATTACATGCTAGCTCTGATTTTATTATGGTACTAACTGACAAACGAGCTGACGACCTAAAGGTAAGTGGCGACAGTCTCCCGTGGGCATAACTAATATCAAAGGCATGACCAATGCGTTGCCGATTAGGAAAGAATAGAGAAAGAGAAAAAAGAAATGGCACTCAACTTCTCAAGCCCCCGCCGGAAAACGACGAATCGTTTGGCAGATGACTCAGCGACAGTGTAGTAACTCCAAAGTCGCTAGGCAGACTTCACGAAAAGATAATAACAAGTAGTAGTATCTAATAATTTGAATGACTTATTTTTTCATTCCTGAATATAACATGAATATAAAATATTAAATTAAAATAAAACAAGTGATCTTTTGGTCGTACTCTATTCCATCTTTCTTTCTTATCACTTTCTTGACCGACAACACATCGGTGACGTCTCTGGTGTTACCAACGTCCATGAGATGACCACTTACCATCAAGTGGTTGATCAGTTTATCTACTATTTATATACCGAGGTCTAAATCAGATGTTCATAGTGTTTTATATGTGTATGTGTTGTTTGTTTGTATGTGTGTGTATCTATTTTCCGTCATACCTGCGGAATGCTATAAACACACAGTTTATCCTTATCGTTCCTCGACCATTTTTTTTTTCGTGTTTTATTTGTTTAGAATGGTATCACAGTAAACGCCATCATTAGGTTAGCCACAGGAGATGCGCGGTTTATGTCTTTATTGTGTTTTTATTATTGCCATAATATGCGATGCATTTCAAAATGGCACGAGATTCAAGTTACTTTCAACCTTATGACCCTGGCAATAAAGGTAGAGCCATGTGTCTGAATCAAATGAAAAAACAATAAAAGGTGTCGTGTGAGCGATCTTTAATGCTACACAGCTGACGCCACGGCGAATGACGAGTTAATATCTTATGGTATTGTTTTTATAGCTTTTCTTTATTTGAAGCCACATGTACGGAAATAAACTTTTATGTTAAACGGACTGGAACTGAACTTTTAACCTCTTCCGTAAAAAATGTTATTCTTACTATTAGATGGTAAAGTATCACTAGAGTGTAATACATAATATACAAGAGTGTAATAGGAATGGCAAGGTAATTCATCAAGGTGGTGAATGACCATTTGTATGGGATTGAAGCCCTATAGTAACTGACAATGGTTCTTTTAAACACATGTCTATACCCAAACACTGAAATCCCCCACACACATACTTCCACAATGATTTCCTTTATCATATACTAGGTATGCCCGTGACTTCATTCGCGTTTTTCTCGATCTCATAGGAATTCCGTGATATACAGCATGTTTCCCTATAGCCTCCTCTATCTTCCACGGAAAGTTCCATTAAAATAGGTTCAGCCGTTCCAGAGATTACCCCGGACAAACAGAAAGACAGACAGACAAAATTTTTAAAAATGTTTGTGTTTTAGTATCGACATATTATTAAGTATTATAACTATAAACACTTGAGATTTTTTTTATGCCTTAAGCAGGCAAACGATTACAGTTAGTTTGAAATCACAGACAGACACTTCAGTTTTACTTATACGATGTTCAGACAGATAGTTTTAAGGACAGTTTTTTTCCAATCAATAGTTGCTGTTGGCCCTAGGTTACCCTTACATCTTCACGCGGACAGAGGAGCGAGCCTGGAGAGGTCAGCCGAGAGAACTAGTGATGATAATGTGGATCGATCCACCGCTTCCTGTTCGGTCGCAACGCGTTGTTGATGCCTCTGGTGTCACCGAGGTACATGGACAAATGACCATTTACCATCTGGTGGCTTGTCTGATCAATTATACTTTTGATTACTTAAAAAATCAAGTAGCTCTCCGACTTCCGACCCTGTACTTGATACTTTTAAAACACTTTATGGGTTTTACTAGTGTAATACCACCTACGATGGACTGGATGAAATCTCGTCTGCTGTTCTCAGAATGCATCTAGAACAGAGGAGGTTGATTAAGATTAGAGGATAGATGAGAAAAAATTAACCGATCATTCGATGTCGATTAGATTTTAGTGATATACACATATAACTCATATAGGCATTTAAACGAGATACGACAAGATTGCTGTCCGCCGAGCAATAGGTAGGTACATGGAATTTTAATCTACACATTATGTTACAAAAACTTGTCGCCGCACAACCAATTGCTACATGAGTACGTACGAGTATGTAGTACATACTACCCTTCGAATATACTATCCACAGGTACCCTACGTGCGAGTGGGTATGTACCTTGTAAATATATAGGTAGGTACGTACTATCCGTATGTAGTTATTCCATGGGGTTATTTTTATATGGCGACCATTAATCAGGCCAAAATCAGCCGAGCGTGCACTGCTGGCCGAGTCACGACACATTGCCTCCGCCATATCCTTCGATCGTAATTATACCGTTACAACCAATTACTGATCGTTTATTTTGTGTTGAAGTTAATAAACTTTTAAACAGGTTAAACACTTTGAAGAAGGAAATGGTTAAGTTCAAGCAAATTGTCTTACAAACGGTTTAGTAGACAGTTTAAAACTTGATTTATTTAAATGATCTGTACCCGCTGCTGCTGAAAGTAACATAGAGTTGTAATGTTCATATACTAGATAATTAATTTATATGTTATGTAATAAGTCTATTGAATAAACCTAACATATATATAAAACGCTTGATATTATAGCCTAGAATTAAAAATTACTTACAAGTATGTGATTACGATTGTGACACTACTACCGTAAACACGGTAAACTTAAAAGAGTTTTCGTAATATAACTATACTTTACGAAATCAATTGTAATATTACACTGAAAAGTCAATGGAAGAAGAATTACCTTCAATTTCCCTCTATATGAAACAATAGTAAATCTCACCCTCATCCTACTGTACGTACCAGGTAGACATGAGGTAACAAGCCAGCTCGTGAAGCTCGTATCAAGATAATTGAGATCTAAAACAGAAATACCGGTAGAGGTGTCTTGCCACGCCACACGTACACACCACGCCGCCCAGCGGGATGCCTGGGTATTAATTCAGGGCTGGTGCAACCACAATTTAATTGTAAATGTCTGTAGAAGACGTACTGCTGCAGTATTAGATATAAAGTATTTATTTAGTTGTTACAATATAACAGCTTAGAAAATGCCTAGGAACTAAAATAGAACAAGATATACGTAGGTACTTTTCTACTGTCCCAACTTCCAATTTTATTGTACTTATTAGTTTTTGTCGTTAACTTGTATCGATTACACTCAGGTGAGGTTTTTAGTTGTAAAAGTGTTTTTATATTTGTAGGTTTTAAAATATTGTACGAAAAGTACAAAAATATTCATCATAAATGTAACAGTAAACATTAAATCTAAGTTTCTGCATTAAATCCGTACCTATTTAATTTTAAATTTAGAATAATATAGGTAAAACAGCCCGTGTCAACCCTGATTCCGCATTACAACTGACATTAGGGGTGTCAACGTGTCCCTGGGCTCATTGGGCAGCGGCGCGGAAACTGCGTCCATTGTGACAACCCTCGGCGACCCGCACCGGAACCAAAGTGCGGTCTTTATGTGTACGGAAAGCCCTAATATTAGAAAACTAAAATAAGTATAGCCATGTATTATTTTCTTTAACCCGAATCGTGACACTATTACCCTCTTACTTTTCTTATTAACCGGTAAATCCTAAAGGATTTACCTCCCAACTCAGAGTCACTAACGGTTACTTAAATCGCTCGTTAGTAAAGAATCACCATACAAATTCTGTACTAAGGAGCGATTAAGTAACCGTTAGTGACTCTGAGTTGGGGCGTTAGAGGATAAAAGTAAATAATTAAATATTTCAAGGGGTCAGTGCATACCAGTATTTTTATTATAATACTTTATACCTTTGGCAAGTGTATATTTTACGTGAATTTACTTAATTTTTATGAGTTTATAACATTGAATATTTGTATAAAATAAAATATTTTTATTTTTTTCGTTTGAATCTTAATTTGTATCTAATCGAAAAGATTTTTCACTTAATTTGTGTTATGAATATAATCACAGGGAGCATCAACACGTCAGCACAAATAACAACAATAATAAATTATGAAATATCTTACCTACTTAATACACGACGCTTAGAGAATACACACAATAAAATACTTTTTAATCCCCGACGAAAAAAGAGGGGTGTATCTGTGTATCTTTGGGTCTGTGTATTTGTAGCTCCCAAAGGGATGAACCGATTTAGATCATAAATATTATAATACAAATATATGATATCATCTACTGACATAATAGATTTAACTAGTAGAATGTTAATAATAAAGTTTAATTTACTTTATAATTATCTGCACGCCTCTTTAGGCAGAGCATACGGTTGGATTTATTTTCTAAAAAGTTTTTGTACACTATGTTCTGGCAAATGAACACTTTGACTTTGACTATTTGCGTCTATTATGTTATACTGATTATGACAAAAATACGAGATGAAATAGTACACGGCGCAAAGAATACATCCGACCTAAAGAAGCAATCTTTTTATTCACGTCTCTACAAAACCTTGTAGGTATGCTGTATCCCCAGTTGTCATTCATACGGTTCTAATTCTGTGATGGCTCACGGATCACAGCTCACGGTTCACGGATCGCTAAGACAACACCAACCGTATAGTCATGAGATGCGCTATGCGCCGTATACGCCGTTTGCGTTGTATGCAAGTTTGCGCTGTTTGCGCCCGCCGCTGACAATAGCGCGGTGACAATATGTGCGCCGGCTGGAAACTGCTCTTAGCTGATGGCGAGATGATGAGGAATATGTGACATATTTTTGAGTCTTTTAACTTGGTAGTGCATATATTTCGGAGACAATGTGCGCGTTAAATGGAAATGATGATAGACAGTGTGCACAATGCGCGGAAATCAATACTATTGTTACGAAGGCGTGGGTTTTCTAATACTGGATGACTGTTATTTTGATTTGTTTAATATTGTCGATGACTCTATGTACAATTTAGAAAAAAATTGGTATGCACCAACGCTCGAGAAATTTAATTCAAAATTGGTTTGGTTTATAAAGTCTGTTTTAAAGTCACTTACGCTAATGCTTCAGTACGAGTGAACCCGGGTGAAGAAGCGGCAAGAAACTACCTGGGTGTTGTTTATCCTACTCACCATTACAGACTGCACTTATTACCTACTACCATGTCTGTTTATAAAACTCATGTACATGTCGATGCTTAGTTGAGATCGTTGGAGCCATTGGTTAATCTGAAACAACATGTTCTGGAGACTCCAGGTTTTTACACCAATGGGAGACCATTAAAAGTTAACAGGTAGTAGTTTGAGAGCCAAGGGCTAAAGACCTCACTTAACATCAGATGAAAACGACTATTTAATATTGTTTTAAAATTTCTTTGACGTCCAAAATACATGAATATTTAAAAAAATAAATGCTGTTATTTTTTTTTAACTATCTCAAATATCCCACAAAAAATCTCTCTGACAAAAGCACCACTCGAAGCCGAATAATGACAAAGTTTCCATTATACGCAATTTACTGATCCTGTTCTTCAATAAAGTCTCGAAAAATCGATTACTCAGTTTAATAAAAAAGAACGGAGGGGAGAACGCAGTGGCGGTGCAGTTAAAAAGCGCGGATGTGAACATTTGTAGCAATAATTTGGGCCGCAAGCCGGTAGGGTGAGCCACGGCTGTTGTTGAAAGAATGATACATCATCAGACCAATAATAAATCACACATGATTCAATTAGAAAAATACGGCGGGCGTAAAGCGAAAAACGGTCGAGTTTTGTCGCCTTTTCATCAATACCCTCCCGTTTACGGCGTAATTTGACGTTACGTGTGTGTCATCAATCACATAAAATTACTGGGTTAGAATTAGTAAAAACAGCGTAAAATTTCATCAAAAACCCGTTGGTAATATTCAAAAATCATACCGTACCATACCATACTACGATATATCTATAGATACAATAAATGATTCTTGAATTATCGCTCTTATATCCATCCATTCATCCAGTTAGTACTATGTATATTAAAATAAAAAAAAGGTTTAAATGTACTGAATTATAAGTAAAAAGGTTTTACCTTTAAAATAATAAAATAACTTAGGTTATAAAAGTGTCTCGTTAATTATTTTACAAAATAAAAAAATCAGGTAAACTTATCAGACAATAATTGAAGAACTAGCAGATACCTAATAGGTACCTGTTATTATTTCTTATTGAAATTTTCATGAAAAGCTAGATTTCTGCTTAGCTTTTATCGCGATTTGTGCATCGATCTAAATATCCTAAATATTACGAAACCTTCACAAAAATGTTTACAGTCATATACCTCAAATACCCGATTGCACTAACATTTTCGTCTAAAATGCAACATTTCCGAACTATATAACTCGTATAGGGCTACGAGCAAAGTATTTCAAACGCCATTCCGACCTGAAATTTTCATACATTTGGCAAAAGTCGAGCAATAATATTGACGGTTTAACACATGAGCTTTTGCGCACTCAATAACTCATTGGCGAAATGTAACGGCCGAGGGAGAGTGGGCGCGGTGAGACTCGTGTCACGTGCCAGTAATGAGTTCCACACTCCCCCGCCCTCCCCGTCACGGTAGTATGGAATTTCACACATATCTCGCGCGTCTGATTATTCTGATTTATTACGTCACATTTTTCGTTGAATTTTTTTGTTGTTTGGACAAACTGTTTTGTTGCTCGTAGGTTTGACGTATCGTGTTTGTGACACTACCAGTGCTTTTATTTCAGTTACAAATTAGTGTTAACCGATAACTAGATGTATGATACAAGATTATTATTGTCTCATCGAGAGCTCGTCATTCTTTCTATTGCACTTACCTAATGATAATTTCGATGAAGAACAAACGATATGGATCTGAGATTTTTTTCCTTATAAATTCTCTCAAAGCAAAGACGCGGGTAGCAAAGATAAGCTCATGATCACAGGAAAGATCGAAGTAAAGAGACCATGCGGACGCAGCCCGAGACGATAGACGGACCAGGTTAAAGAAGCTCTTGACATCCCCGTCTACAGTACTTACCACACAACGGGGAACCGTCAGAGATGGTCTTCTCTTCTCGGCCGATACGCTCTTGACAGAGCTGTCGTGGTCGTCACGTAGTAGTGGAGTTGGGGGCAGATGTAATTCGCCTCACGAGGTCCCGAGGTGCTAGATAACAGACGGAGCTCTGGCGACCGAGACAGTGGCGGTATAACCACTATCCTACCAGAAAACTTTGTAGAAGAGGCTACAGCGGCCTTCGAGTCCAAATTACTCCAAAAATGTCTGGGGCAGAAAGCAAGGGGAAACCACTGCTACTAATTCCCAAGAAAGTAGTCATGAAAGTAAAACTGCAGAGATGGTAAAACATTACAAATACGGTTATATCAGACCGGAGCCACGATCCTCAGTAATGAGGGAACGACGCCAGGAGGAGGAGGGATTCTCTCAAACTCACCAAATCTACTTCCTCTGCATGGCTACACACAAGTAGGATAGTTAAGAGATTTAGATGATGATAATGAAGTAACTGATACTGAACTATACCTACAGGTTTTTTTTTTATGGAAATAGGCGGCAAACGAGCTGACGATCCACCTGATGGTAAGTGGCTATCGTCGCCCATAGACATCAACAACACCAAAAGCATCACTGATGCGTTGCCAGCCAAGAAAGAGTGAAGAAAGAAAAGGAAAGAACTGACTCTCAAGCCCCCAGCCGGAACACGACGAGTCGTTTGGCGGCTGACTCATGCTCGAGGGTGGTAGCTATCCAGGCGAACCCCATAGAGAAATAATAATAGTAATAATGGTATTAATTAAGAATTAAAATCAATATTACCAGTAGAATCCCTCAAGGGGCCCTACCACCAGCGGGCCGGATTTAGTCGCCTTTGTAGAAGAAGAAGGTAGAAGGTATACTTGTATTGTTGTGTCCTACTACAACACAAACGTAGTTTTCATCTGGATATCGTGATTCCTTTAAACTTTCTCATGTTTATAAAATCGTACTAGGATTTCCCGTGTCCCGGGTACCTACCTAATTAAATATGACCTATCTATATATACGCATTTAATACTTCGCAAACAACTGTGACTCTAGAACAAATATTTGAGTCACATGAATTATTTAACCCTGAATGGGAATCGTACTTAGGACTCTTCGTTCAGAAGGCATACTATGCTAGTATTGCGTGATTATTTTAATTTTGAGAAGCTTTCAAACGGCATTAACGAAAATATTCGTTAAATATTTAACTTAACGTATATAAGCCTTAAGTCCATTATCATGGGCACTCAAATCCAACGGTTTTAAAAGGAATCTTAGATCATTGCGCAATTTTAATATGATTCTCAACCTGCTAATTTACCTCATTGTAGTCCAAACGTTACTTCCTGTACGGAACAAAGCACGTAATATCGGTAACACAAAATCCGTCGTATTTTTACTCGATTGTAACAGAATGCATTAACCGGATTTACCTTCTTTTTTACTCGATACTTATTGCCTCAGGTTAAATGGATATCCATAGAGTTCGGGTCTATTAGATAAGAACGTGTTAATAACGTCGGTTTTCCCGAACAAATATAATGGTGTGTTGTATGTAACTATGTATATGTATACTTTTTGCCGTATTGGGGCGGCTTAGAATACTAACTCCAATCCCTTGCCGGATGCGTGTTGTAAGAGGCGACTAAATACAGCCCGCTGGTGGTAGGTGTTAGGGCCGGGTTCGGAGAGATTATATTATTGGTAGAATTGATTTCAGTAGTTCATTAATACCATTATAAACTATTATTATTTCTCTGTGGGGAGCTTGCTTGAGGTAGCCGCCAAATGACTCATCGTGTTCCGGCTGGGTGCTTGAGAGCCAGTTCTTTCTTTATTATTCTTCCTTTCTTAACAATAGTAAAAAATTGAGAGAAAGTGGTGAAAAATAGCAACTGAAATATCGACTCGTGAAAAAGACAAATTCGAAAATATTGGAGAATACTCTTTAAGACTTATAAGGTTTATAAGTAAAAATATTTTAAATAAAATAAGACCTAATTTTAGTTATTATGCAAGATACTTTAAGTATTACTAGTTATTAGTAAGAAATGTATTTTTTGTGAAACAAGTAGTAATTAAACATTTCGGGACATTTTCGTGTTTTTTTTTCAGTTTCATCAAAAATTGTGCGATAAAACACAAAAGTGGAAGGTTTATTACTTACAAATTTTTACGAGTTAAGTTAAACAATATTAACAAAATTATAAGCTTTACAGCGAGCTCTAGATATAGCTCTACATTTATTGTTAAATATAAACCAATTTTTTTTTTTTCGCACCCTTATCCTGTCTATCAGATTTGTAGGTCTACGCCCTGACCGGAAAGGTTTCCCTTAAAATTCAAGTGGGCAATTACGTAGCAACATTTGGTGTTCTGTGTTCACCTCTTGCGCTAGAGAGCCCTCCACACATTGTGTTGATTCAACATTTCGCAACATTGACGCACAAGTACCTCAGCTACACTGCAGGATGCTTTTCAAAATAATCGCCGTCGTTGTGTAGTGTGAATATTATGATATGTCAATTCATGCGAAGTTTGAGAGGTACTTTAAATTTTGTGAAAAACGCTAAATCGTATGTACGGTAATAATTGAAGAACATTACACGTTTACATAATGCAGTGATGGAGTAAAGAAGTATAAACGAAGTATAAATGGACGTAACTCCATGTTAGTATGTCACACACTAAACACAACTTTGAAGGTGCGTTCAACGCTTCATAAATCGCGATGTGCAAAGAGTGACACAGCGCACACATTTTGAGTATTGAGCTAAATGTTTTTGTGACCTTTTGAGACATTTACTAATTACATACCATCGAGGTGTTTTTTCCGGTGATTGACTACACAAAACACAAAAAATGTTTGTGACAATGTCCTATAAAAACTTTGACGTTTTGAGACCACTAAAACAACGTATTATGGCTTTTTCGGTCCATACATGAAGTCGATTTCGATTTTCCCCGTACAAAAAAGTTTCCCGAATGATAAACATGATAAAAAAATTAAACCGTCTAGTAAACATCCATATTATCTTTTGAAATGAATTACACGAGAGGATTGAAATGTTTGGCAAACTATAATACATGCAGCTAGTATATTTAGATACTTTAGTTGGCTACCGCTAATAATTCCATACAAAAAACCACGCCAAAATTTAATAGACAAAACCTCCGGACCACAGCGATTTCTACATTAACTCACACTCATTAAATCCCTTTGCGACTCACATTATTGCTTTCAAATAACCCAATTTCGACTTCTCAAATTCGAAGAGAGAATTAAGTCGTCAACTGAGTCGCATCGTTGGACCCATTCACAACTGATCGAAGCCCGCATTTTTTCTGCCGTTGTGCTCTGTAGCCCTTCACTGTAACAACCCAAAAGTCGGTAAATAGCTAACAAAAGGGCCCACAATACTCCAATGCCAATGTTTGGGCGAAAATAAAGGAAGATCTTTGAAGAAATATTCTTCATTGTGCGCAAGCGCATTGTTACCCGAGTTACCGAGGGTTGCACAAACCGCTCGGTAGCTGTCGGCTCGCACTCAAAGCGCCGTCGTGTTTACCTACAATATTATTTTTATTGCCGTAATTGAGAGAAATTCTTTGACAACTCTGAGAACACCGGCTCATCAACCCTCGGCTCGTTTAGACTTTCTAATTTTTATTATCTTTATTGCCCCTTTGTGGCTGTATCTGGGGCTGTTTTTTGAATTTGCTTTAAAATGTGTCGTGAATAACCTAATAAAAACGACATGAACATCAATTGTTAGATTTTCAAAAAGTCACAATATTATGTTCTACTTAGATGAATATACTTAGATATCTTGAAAACAAGATAGAATCTAGACCATGGAGTTCAAAAAGTCAAAATTTACGATTACCTTACTTTATCTTACCGTACCATTGAGTCTAGGCTGAGTGGTAAACACCGAAGTAATTTTTTTGTCCGTTATTCAGCACAATCAATGATGCTGCTTGAAATATGGATGGAATATCTTACATTTTTTTGGCATGACTTGACTTCCGCAAACACGTAACTTTTAGCATCAGCGAACGACGATTTAGCTATTCGAAAGCTAGATGCAGCAACCAATCACTCTACACCACACAAATAAAACGCCAACACTAAATAACCCACACGGATAATACAAGTTTATGCGTCCATTTTGACGACTGAGCGAGACGCTCGGGTAGACTAAGCCGCATGCATGGGTCTAAAGTCCGGTTTACATGTATTAAGTAGTTAAGTAGATAACTAAATTTTAATGAAATTAATACATGTTTACAGACTATTTAGTAACTTTTTAATTAAATTTACTTAAAATTTAGTTATTTACTTACCTAAATACTTAATACATGTAAACCAAACATTATAGATATCAATATAGCCTAAGCTTTATGCCAGAAAAACTGTTTAACCTTGCGACTGAACATTACATCCCGCATACTATCGAGAGTCAGTCGCAGTTGCTTTTATATTTATTTTCGATACCGCGACCAAACGCAGCGAGATGCCAAAACTCGATGCAGCATTGCACCGCTAAGATCGCCAAATCGCGCATTTTTAACGCTACCATAGCTGATGCCGAAATTAGGGTGTTTGTGGTTGATCTAATTGCTAACTAGTAGTTTTTTTCCATTAAAAAAAACGCAATGGTTAACGATAAGTTAAGTTAGGTAAGCTGCGTTGTGAATGCCGTTATACAGCTAACTATGTAATAAACGTCGTAGCATAGTAACTAAACTAGTTAACATTGTAACTAGTAAATGTTGACAATAAGTGAAGTTAGGTAAGCTAAGATCTTCCAACACAGGGGTAGGTAACTCAAACATCTACCAATCTCAGTAGGTACTCCCATCCACAATGTGGCAGGATGGTAGAGTGCGTTAAGTGCTACGTTAATGGGACGTAGTCATTTTAAACAGGTAGATGGGATCACGAGTCATAAAATTCATTAATAAAATTTTCGCAATGTTTTAACAAACATTTTTAATGTTAAATAGCCGACAAACGAGCTGACACACTGACGGTTAAGGGGTCACCATTGCCCATGGACATCATATGCAACGTGATTATCATCGTCAATGTGTTGAAGGCCTCGAAAGAAACGAGAATAAATAAGAGTATCTTCCACTGAAACCTGCCTGGCAAGCACCACCCACCCACGGTTGAACCAGCCACCGAACGGCTCGTATTCCGACTGGGGGCTTGAGAACCAGTTCTTTCCTTCTTTTTCTTGACCAGCGGTGTATGAGTATCACCTCCTTCAACTTTTTACATTAAAAATCCATGAATACTATTAATGACTTAATAATAATTTGATACTCACGCTGAGACCTACCACTTAGCAGGGAATTGGCTTATGTCACCTTTTATACCGACTCAGAAGTATAATTTGTAACAAATTCCCGAAGATAAAAATATACGTATTGTTACTTACGTTTTCAAAAAACACTAATTATTTATTTAACATATTATTATGATTTTATGTATCAAAATGTGAGTCTTGGTAATTTATTATTTATTTTACACAAGCTTTGCTGAAACTTCGTTTGCGTGGGAGTTTATATAGATCGCGTGGGAATTCCGAGATAAAAAGTAGCTTATATGTTTCCCTATAACCTCCTCTATCTTCCAGCGTTTACATTTAAATCGGCTGCAAAACGGTTGAACCGTTCAAGAGATTAGCCTGGACAAACAAAAAGACAGACGGACAGACAGACAAAAATGTTAATAAGTTTGTTTGTGATTTTATATGTCAATACCTCCAACCCACATTATAATAATTATGTAGTTATAATATGTAGTATGTATAATATGTAGTATACACACACTTGTCTACTTTTCCGTCAGACTTTCAGTAATGTTCTTTCAATGATATTTAAAAAATATAGATACGTTATACCCTTACAAATCAACCAAAAAATAAGTTCCGAAAAGACCTACAACACACACACGTTTAACTTTTGTTTTACTACACCAATCACATCACATTGGTATAATAGGTACACGAAGACATTTTAACGTATAACATATTTTAACATGGGCATTTGAAAGCGTGCGTATCGTCTTGTATTAACAGAGCGTCTACGAGCAAAACGGTCAATTACCTGTTCTTACGCTCTTTATCGTCAGCGCGCTATCTACCTCTTTTTACATTATAATATCATTGTGTTCTCTCACGAATTCCGTCGATCTGCATAAATTGGTGAAGTATGGCCTTAATCTTCGCTTCGCATGAAGGTAGGTATGTAATGAACTATCTACTTACAAGACTAATTTATACGGCCAGAATGATACAAACAGGTAATAAACCAAACAATTTTAATAGCAATATTACAAAATAATAGTAAAATTTATAGTGTAGTGAGGTAGCCGGCTATAGTAGTATTTATGGTGCGATCCTATGGTCCATTGTTTTTGGGAACCGCGTCGGCACCTTTCAAGTTGGTTTCAGACCACTTCTGTTTTGAACATTATAATACAGTTGGTTGTTTATGACAGCTATTCAAAATTCGAATATTTTTAGAGTTATTTAGTTTTAAAATTCGCAAATGTGCGGCCGTAAAATTGCAGCTGTTAAATTGTAAAATGTTGTCGTGGCCTTTGCTTTCTAAAGGTTGGGGTGTAAAGATAAAGTTTGTTTATCTATTGAATTGCCTACAGCCATTTGGGGTTAGCGATAAAGTTTTTATTGTGGTGATTATAGGAAAACCGTCAACTGGTTATTTATCAACAGCCTGTATCTATCGTTATCTCTCTTATCAATTTTTCACCAATGATAAGTTTCCTATGTTCCTACCTATTACCTAAAGAAAAATAGGAGAAATAAATACTTACATACAAAAATGAAAAAATAGATCATTATCATTAGCAGTAAGGGTTAGATAGGTTACAAAAAAAAATTATTTTTAAATAGGTAATTTTATTATTAGCTGTTGCCCGCAGCTTCGCATACCTACCGAAATTATGTTTTACCTTATCTGTACCTCTTGCAGAAGAAAATTTAAAGAACGGTGAATTTATATTGAAATACTTATATTTAGTAATTTATATAGGTACTGAAACCTACGATACAATCACAAAGGATTCCTCAAATAGCAGCTCTTGAAAAATAAGCAATATTCACATTAATAGATAGGTATGTATTTTTTTCATTTTTCAAAATTCTGAAAAACTTAAAAATATGTATAATTCCATAAATTTAAGCATGGAACATTTGTTGTAAATTTGAAGCAAATCGGTTGATATTTTAAAAATATTCGATACAAACTTTCGTCCTGTTTCCCAGGGAAACCTTTTAATTTTCCGGGATAAAAAAAATCCTAAAATATGACCACTTTACCAATTTTCATCGAAACCCGTTCAAAGGTTTTTATGTGATGTCCGGACAGACAAACAGACAGACAGAAAAAAATATTTTTGTGACTGAAGTGCCCCCTAATCAATTTTTTTTTATTATTCAATGTACAGAAAATGTTTCCTTTGAGTTTTATTATAGTATAGAGAAATATTAATAATTAGATAGTTAGGTATTTTTATTAATTTAAGTACTGTTTTATCACTTTTGAAATAAATTTCAATAGGTACTTTTTCAATGTTACCAACATTAGACTATCAGTGGAGTTTACAACCTTAGGTTTTTATTTTAAACATAAACATGTAAGTAGATAAACAATCCACTTTATTAAAAAAATATGAACTAAGACATTTGTTTGTTAACTTTTCCAAATGTCCTAAAAGTGATTTTAACAATCTTAACCGCATCTAAAAATCGCATCGTATCGTTCGCCAAGCGCGGGAAACTCGCGAAGTTTGCGTCAAGTTTTCCGGCCCGCCCGGCCCCGCCTCCTCGTGCCGTCTCGCTCGCACCGTGACAAGCGGCTAACCGCACACGGACGTGGCTCAAACTCGAGTCACTTTGTTTCGCACTTTATTTCGTTATCAATTTTGACGTGATATTTTTTAAAGTAATTTTTTTAAAGTTCAAAATTGGAATTGTATCGATTTGGAAGTTTAAACGTAGGGAAACTTATGCATGTAAAAGGCGCTACTGCTAAAGTTTTGTGAAAGTTTTACAACTTTTTTCTGTAGCTGTAAAAATGTTCAGCGCCGCTTCCACGCAGTCCAGTCCTACATCAAATATGAAGAAAAATGAATTTCTAATTAATAATTCCTAATTACCACCAGCTACACCTGCGCTTCATATTCTACCCCAATACGGCAATTACACGTGCCAATCATGTCAATCGACAGCCCCAAGTCAGGATTCCTCGCGTGCTTTATCCAAATGAAGTGCCACCCTTCGGGGCGAGCTCCCAACTCAAACATGGAAATCATAATTTTTCATGAGCTCGTTGATAGGTTTTCGCACCGGCCGCGGTTTCCCGCCGCCCCGTGGCCTAATTACCGCCGCCTCGCGATACGTCACCGCGGTGATTCAAAAAAATCCACCCATCCCTCTCCCACCGACGATCGGCGGAGCCCGGCGTCCCGCTTTCGCGAGCATTTTTATAAAAACGCAGAGACCGACCGCAGCCGTCCCGTTCGTTCCCACTGCGGCTCCGCGCCGCCCGCACCCTTCGTCTCCTTCCCGCTTTTTACGAGACGTAGGGGCCGCCACCCGGGTGGGGGCGGCGACCGCGCGAACGCAAAATATTGACCATCGGAAAAAGTCGCGTCGTATCGCAGTCATCAGTCGAAACTGAGTCCTCGCGAGTACGCGTCCCTTCGCGGCGACTTCGGTGCGCGTCGTGCGTCTTCGGCTTGCGGTCTCTGCGAGTCGCCCATTTATTTTTCCGAGTCCCCCGCCAGGCGTCTTCCCGCGCCCAACAAGTGGTGGAGTCGAGACGCTCCCGCGACTCGCACCGTCATACGGCGTCTCGCGCCCATACTTTACACAACTTTCCGGAGCGCTCCGCGCGCGCTTTGCCGCGAGTTTGAAATTCGATCGCGTGTTCGAAACTTTTGCCGAAGTGTTCGCGGAGTAGTGGCGTGACGTAGGACTTTAGTGGCGTGTCGAGCTTGTGTTCCTGGGTATACTGGAGTCGATGCACCTTCCGCACGCGAACCCGGCCCCGACCATGGCGGATGTGTATACCCATATCCACGACTACTACCGCCAGAGTCACGGCGAGCTGGTGCAGACCGGGTCTCCTGCCGTGCTGTGCTCGGCGCTCCCTGGACACTGGCGTTCCAATAAATCTCTCCCGGTGGCGTTCAAAGTAGTAGCTTTAGATGATGTTCAAGACGGGACCGTGGTGACGATTAAAGCTGGGAATGATGAGAATGTGATGGCGGAACTGAGGAACTGCACGGCGGTGATGAAGAACCAAGTAGCAAAGTTTAATGATTTACGCTTCGTTGGGCGGAGTGGACGAGGGAAGTCCTTCTCGCTCACCATCACCATCAGCACCTTTCCCAGCCAAGTGGCCACCTACATGAAGGCCATTAAAGTAACCGTCGATGGACCCAGAGAACCCCGGACGAAGCAAAGTGAGTATAGTAAGTTTGCTGTTTACCTTATTATTTTTCTTATTTTTTATTTTAATAATTGATTTAATTTAATTTCAGTAATACATTACATTAATACATACTTTCATCAAATTATTACTCTTTTTTAATCGTTAATTTTTACTGACTTTTATTAAATTTTATCAAAATTAAACAGAAAAAACCTACTTCCCTATAATGTTCTATCTCACTAAACCCAATTTTAGCAAAAAATATGTATTTATTTGTCATAAAAACAAAAAAACAGCCAATTGTTAAAAAGAATAATTATCAAACTATCGTAATTTATTCAAAATACAAACGTGTCAGTCACACACTTACATCATTACTCGACTTAAAACAACGGAATATAAATCGAATCACTAATCATTCGTTCTAAAACAAAAACAAAACGAAATATAAATTAAATCGCTAATCATTCGCTCGAAATTCGAATGCGCGTGCGACTCTGGCCTGCTGCCAGCCCGCAGCCGCCGCGGCGTTTAACCGCATTCAAAATAGTTTTATTTCAAATCCACTCCCATTAAAATCGAGCAATTCATTTCAACGACCCCGCGTAAACGCGAGATCGTCTTAATAAAACCATAATGACTTTGCGAACGTAAAGTGGACAAACAGACTGTAAATGTCTCTGGGGCTAAGTATATAAGTAGGTTAGTAATATTTACACATTCCTGAATTTTAATTGTTAGAATGTACTTAAGAAAAACTTTTTTCTTTTCCAGTATTTCTCATATTCATCTTTAATATCTCTCTCATCTCTAACAGTTATATCAAACCTACTTCGTTAAATCGCACCTTCAGTGGGAAAAAAGCATAAGTCGTGTTACTTTGAATTTTAGTTATTAATATGATTGGAAAAAGGGATAAAAGCTGCATATTATTATGCTCAATTTTTTTCAAATCTTTATAATTAATCTTGACGGCTTTGTGCAAGAAATCGTAATGTGAATTCGTTTGACTAACTGATATTTTAACAGTTTTTAGCTTTCCTGTAAAACTGCAATTTTCATCTTACGCCTTTTTTCCACTGAGGGTGCGAGATGTCTAGGCCTTGGTTACCAGTATAGTACTTATATAACAACAATGGGTCTAGCTACAATAGATCAAACTTGGTCGCAGTGACCTTTGTAAATTTAACCCCTTTTCCTCGAAACAAAACAGGGTCAAACGGTTAAATTCTACACTATAATATAGACCACCGATTTTTAATATACACTCACATCCCCGCAGTAGGTTTTCACCGGTATCGCGGGTGGCATGGACGACACATATAACACATCACAACAACATCCATGACCCGAGTACAAATATTTATCTGTCACATATCTGCCCCAGCCGGGAATCGAACCCGGGACACCTCACTTCGCAGGCAGGATCGCTACCAACTAGGCTACAGGGTCGTCAATATTGTATGTATCTAATATTCCTCCTTACAAAAATATTAAAACTGTCACGAGACAACAATATAATCTACGTAATAAAACACTCAGTTCCTGACTGACGGACAACACAACCTAAACAAGGGGTCCTAGAAGCATGGTTATTTGTAATACGGTGGCGGAGCACCAAGAAATATTCAAAAATAATCTCCAAAACGGGGAAAATCTGTTTAAAAAGTTTGTATAACTAAAAAAAATACATTTCCGTTAACAAAGTCGCGACCACCAGCTAGTTATAAACTATGACAACACATTGAAGTATTATTACTAGCATATAGAACCGACACCGCGAACACGATGTATGTCCCAATGAATTGGCGCCGATCGGCTTCAATTTTCAATGGATTCGTCGATTTTGAAAGGAGAACGGGGGCTCAATTTTGAAAATAAAGCCTCCCGGCGGGACACACATTTTGTTCGAGATGTCTGTTCTATGACATTATATTTCAATGTGACAACAGCATAAACTCCACGCACGCAATGACGAAATTCTCGCGTATCCCAGCCGAAGAGAACCACACTACCCTAAATCAATTTTATTCTATTACGAAACAGTATCCGTTCGGACGTTTTTAAATCTTTGGAATTTTCATAAAATAATTCACAACAAAACATCTGTATTCTGTTTTCTTGTTACGTGATATTCAGTCAATCACGTAGACATTAATTAGATTCTTCGTTTAATCTTCTAACAAGCCGTGAATTATTCTCGAGAGGAGTGTGCCCTCCAAAAATAACTCCGATTGTTCTGCATTTACGACGCTCAACTTAAAGTAATGTGTTTTGACGTGCGCCTTATAAATGGTTATTGGTGTTTACAACGCGAATGCTTTTAAAGTATAATCCAACAAGACGAGTGTACGAATGCCGGAGAAGGGTGTTGGTACGTCTGTTTATTCTTATCCAAGGGAATTAAGGAAAGTTTGGATGCGCGGTAAGTTTGTGAAAACTTTTGCAACTGATTATAAAACTTCATTTAAATATTTAAAAAAAAAACTTGATAAGTGCGAGTAAAACTCGCTTGGAGAGGGTTCCGTACGATGATTATTTATTTACAGTTATTTTTCTATTATTTATTTTTGCCCTTTTTTAAGACCATAGACTTCTTATAGGTTTTCCTGTAATATGTAACTAAAACACTATTTTCTGTATTTTTCTCAAAATTCTTGCCTCAGTAGTTACAGAGATAAGGGAAGGGGGAATGACCAATTTTCATCTTCAATTTTCGTTTTTTTTAATCATTTTACAATTATTATTACATATTATTATAATTATCCATTGTAGAACTATAAGAAAAATATATTTAAGATCCCTACAATAAGCTCTTTCATTTGATGTGCTACACGATACAGTTACCAAAACAGTTCTTTTTTTCATTTTGATTTCGTTATTTATTTTATTGTATTTTTTTTATATTTTTGTCTTTGGATTACAAAATAGCACATGAATATGTACCATATTTCAACGTATTTGGTCCAGTAGTTTCGAAGAAAATTGGCTGTGAATGGCGGTCGCCCAGACGCACGAGTGATCCTAGTTATAAAGGGTTCCGTTTTTTGATTTTTCGTTCGGAACCCTAAAATTAATCTTGTCTTATAAAATAATTGTTATTTTGTGTTCTAGCCCGATTAACGCCCCAACTCAGAGTCACTATCAGTTACTTAAATCGCTCCTTGGTACAGAATTCGTATGGTGATTATTTATTAAGGAGCGATTGAAGTAACCGTTAGTGACTCTGAGTTGGGCTTGGGGCGTATGAATAAAAAATTTCATATTCATAATCAGCCTAGAACACAACATAACAATTATTTTTCTTTTGTTAAAACGTTGAATAAATCTTGGAGAAGCTTGGGCGGTTTTGTAGAAAGGTTCTTAATAAATTGTCTATACTAATATATAAAGAGGAAATATTTGATTTTTTGTTTGCATTGAATAGGCTCCGAAACTACTGAACCGATTTCAAAAATTCTTTCACTGTTGGGAAGCTACACTATCCCCGAGTAACATAGGCTATATAATTTTATTTTCAAAAAATTTTGGGATTCTTAATAAAACTCCAGTAATGTAACCCAAGGTGTAAAAAAAAAGAAAAACCGAAGCAAAGCGAGGACGGTTACTCGTACATCATAAGCCAAATAATATACATTCTAAATATACAGCACTACTACATCCTAGCTTGCTAGCTAATAAATTGTTGGAGCGACTATAATTCGTCTTGCTGCTCTGTAGAAAGACTGGTTGTAATGGGGGCTGACAGCAATCAATTGATTAAAACAATCTACTATATTGTTTAGGCGGGTAAGCTAAGTCAATAAAAATATTAATTACAACTTCGACCGGCAAATTTTGTGCGCTCTATGAGATCGGCTAATTTTGTGCTCTTTATGTGAAATCCTTGATAGTCGACGGTTTTATCATGGCGGTTTTTAACTTCACAACTGAAGAATCATAGGGATTGCTCAAATTGGAATAAGCTTGAGTGACCAAATAAATAATAAGTCAGTACCAATGAAATTGCTTCGGCTTCATAATAGGTTATAATTTTATCTTAATTATTTTATTATTGCAACTGAAACTGCAGCTATTCGAACTGGCAAATTATTAAATTTTTAATTACCTATGCCGTTTGCTGCGTTTGTCGGTAAAAATATGAATATAATTTTTCTATCACGTTATTAGGTATGTAGGTAGATAGATATCTAATTATATCAATTAAACAATTATTTTTTTTATTTTTTTTTTATGTACACGCATAAAATTGGTTACAAAAAGTTATAAAAGAAAATTTGTACATAGGCAATTATAAAAGCATTATAGTTAGGTATATCTTTCACCTATAACTTTCTTTTTTAAGATCGGCTTTGATTTAATCAGCAGTTTTCCGAGACGTTCCTAATTTGTATTAATGTAGAGCAGTACTTAAAGACTTATTAATTGTTAATTTGTTATTGTGGATTTCAAGCTTTGAATTTTATTTACATTGAGCAACGATTTTAATCTTCAACGCCGATATTACACGCTTTATATTAGCTTCACCCGTATGTTTGCTTGTTTGTAACTTTTCTTTGAACTTGATTTTGACCCACTTCAACTAGTCAGATTTCTTTCAAACTTCGTGGACTAATTGAGGACCGATGACAATTCAATATTTAAAGAAAAAAATAAATAAATAAAACCTAACTACACGCTTTATATTAGCTTTAAAGGGTCAGATTTCTTTCAAACTTCGTAGACTTCAATATTTAAAGAAAAAATAAAGAAATAAATTTAAAAAAAAATCATTTAAAAAATCAAACTAAAAAATGAAAAAAAATTATAGTTAAAAAAAAAACTAAAAACACGCTTTTATAGAAAATCCAACTAAAAAAAATAGAAAATAAATTTGAATTCAAAATCGTGTAATTGTAATAAAAGCGTGAGGTGCATGGTGTCAATGAGTAGAAGGGATAATATCTTTAAAAGCACCCCATAAGCATTTATTATAGAGTAAACGAGGAATGCAATGCCGCAATGTTTTTAAAAGTTTTCATACAGAGAAATTACCTATCTAATATCCAAATATTCATAAACGCGCACACACGTTTGTGTATAGATGCTTGCAATTTTATTATTTTTGTTGCCAAGAACAAAATTTATTTGTCACATTAATTTATGCCTTCGAAATCGAACCTGGTACCCCCTGCTTAGTAAGTGGGGCTACCTGCTAAACTACAAGGTCGTTATCACAAAGATGTAATAAAAACCAAAATATTAATGAAACAGTATAAAATATTTTTTTATACAAAATCACTATATTTTTTAAAAACAGAACAGTTTTCTTTTAAAGAAACCACGTTTAACACGTTGCTATTAAACCCTTAAAAATTAAGATTAAATGAAAACTGTCTTAAACACTGTTCTTACTTTATTATTTTTATTATATTCTTATTATCCAACAAAGCACTAAACAAACAACAAAACTTAAAACAAAGTTCAAGAACAACTTGAATCAAGCAATAAACAATTCAACTCTAACAACCGTCTTAATTGAGACGATACAAATCAACCAAGAATCAAAATGTTTTGACACCACAAATCTATTTTCGTGTTACACGGTACACCGAGACCGACTGTGTAAACAGACGTTGCGCCCAAACTTCGGTCAATAATAAAAACGACAGTATGCGGAAAAACTAACATCCTCCAACATAAACATCAAAGGCTTGGAGATAATAACGATATAACGATCAATTCGTAGCTGTAATGGCCGCGCGTACTAATTAATGTGTTCTATCGACTCACGACTCCACTGTTGGCTGCATCCGTTTGCTTGATTTATTATTGCTTAAATCCCAGGGATTATTAGTCTATTCAGTTAGGGTTAGGATTCAATCCTTTTCTTACGGAGCCATTGGATCATCAATGGATAATGGAACTGTGTCTTATAAACGATTTCTTTTCCTTCCAAGTCCGTAATCATATTATCGAAAATATGCAAAACCTAAAATAGTCGTATATGTATTTTATATATTTAAACTTTTCAGAATTCTATTAATATCCAATTTGGTCTTTTTCATTGCCGATTTGGTCTTTGCCAATTTTTCATGAACGGCATAATTTTTCATTATTCCATTGTGATGAGTTAGACATAAAAAATTTCAAACTAACTTTTTAGAGTCAGAAAGTATAGAGAGTAATAATGGAGTTCATGCATTCCTTACCGATAAAGATACATTTTCCATTGTAAAAGTAGCACTAAATCCAGTTGAAGAAAAAAGATGATAAACACAGGAGAAATTCAATGGAAATAAGATGAAGAAGAATCAGAAGATATCAGTAATAATTTTGATGATTTAAAATATAGAATTCTCTACATACGTAATGGCTTCGCGTTAAATCTAAACAGAAATAAATCAATCCAGAATATAAATTAGAGAAAATAAGACAATGGTATATGTATGTTACATACTTCTATATTTTTATCTATTAATAGAAGATTATTTAAATTTATTTAAACTTTACTCTTCACTTCTAAATATTTGGAATGTTTAAAAAAGGAAACGACTTTATAATCAGAAACAGATATTTAGAAAACTTACTGAGTTTTAAACATGGACACAGTTAATAAACACCAAATTTTTATTTTTAAAATTTAGTTAACTTGTACTTAAATAAAGCATACTAACAGCCAGCGCTAAGTCGCAATTAGAAACTCCCTTTGCTACGCACGACCGGGGTGTTTAATATCACGCTCGCAGTACCAGCGGTTACCAAGTTTCATGGTGCGGCCACGACGCGTAACAGATGTAAACAATCTCGGGGCAGCGTCATAAAGTCACGTTTGATCTGCCCGGTTCACCCGCCTGCCTCTAAAATATGGATTTTATGTCCCTGACGCCGTACCACATCCATGCCGACCCTCATAACCGAAGCTCGATGATTAAAACTCAACCCTACTTCCAACTTAACGATGCCCTGAAACCAGAATTCAGCAGTGGCAAAGTTGCCCAAAACTTGGAGCGGTCCAGTCATTCACTGATTTATGACATATCGCCATCGATAAATTATCAAAATTCTTTAAAGTTATCCAATGTTCTTTGTTAACGACAAGTGAATTCTTCCTTAATTAAATAATACTTTTATACTCCAATCTAAAACTGTTCAAACGCATCACGAAAAAAGACATCAAATAAATCAAACATGATTATGATTAATACTATGATTAAATCGGACAAACATCTTACAACACAATTGGTTGAGACGATCAAAAGTAATAAACCCACAGTGTGGCGACAGTAAAATGTGGTGTTTGTTCTCGAGACAGTCACCACCCCGTCCGATGTTATGAGCAATAACTCTTATACTCTGATTCCATTTATTCAGCATGCGTCCAATATCTTACATTAATTTATGAGTAACAAACGCTCGCATCTCATTCAAGATATTTAACGCCCGCTTTGACACTTATGTCGTATCATTTATCAGTTTATTGTCCTCGTAATGCCAAAATCTATCGTATTTAAGACCCTTTCAATATTACGTCAACTTCATCATCACTAAAACGTTTATTTAAAGTTGTTTTAAAAATAGTAACTCTGTAATGTTTATCATCGCATTCTTCTTAATCTTCTGTTTAAATATTCATCAAAACGAAACATAAAACACAAATCTAAAATACTCCGAATGTGGGTACATTAGAACGGATCTCGTTACTGCGTTAATATTCCGAGTCCCGCATGTGTAAAGGGTTGGGGAACTGAATTTAATTGAATACTGGCATTAACAAATGGAGCAGCCGTTTCCGAGCTCCACATTTAACTTATTATTGTTCCATGATGGCGGCGTTCTTCTGCCGGATTGCCACGTGACAGTACGACGGGCGATCCATCACGTTCTTAATTTAAAATGCCCGCGATTTGGGAAACGCTCGCCCGAAACACTCGCTAATCTCCCGGCCTAACGGATTGTGTACAGAAATAAAGCGATCCTTACAAACATTCTTAGCGTCTAATAAAATGTCGACACACCTGATAATTTACTGGAGAACAAGCACTGCGAACAAGTTGTTTAGATTCCCAAATTTAGGCCAACTACTCAAGTCGCGCATTAAACTTCAGAAGAGTCACTAAGCGTTGCCGTAATTCAAAACAAAGTAGCAGAGTGCTCGTAAATAGTTAATCCCGTAATAAAAATGTCGATACACCTGATCGCGTCGATTGAGTTGACTCGCGACTGGATTAAACACCATAAAGATGGAAATAGACGTCGGTGTGGCGTCTTCAGTAGCTATCGATTAAACAAATAAAAATCGTTTCGCTAGCTGAAAGGCGAAAGCAACGTGACGGTGGAGGGTCGTAAAAACGTATGGCACAGAGATGCCGGCTAACTGCAGTAGTAAACCGGCTCGTTTTGTATACATGCCCCTTGTTATAGTCGGACGCGGTAAACAGTGCTCGGGCCGCGTGTCGCCGCCTTTACGGTTATCCTTTGTGAGTCCTGATTGCGGCGATCTTGTAGACTTGACCGTACAACCTCATACTTACTCTATAAATAATGAAACTCAATCGAGAAGACATGTTTTGTTAGATGTTCGTAAAATATCTCCTGTGGTAGGATGCTTTCTATTGCAAGTTAAATGAATACCCAATCAGTACTGACAAACAGTAAAAACGCGAAGGGCCGGAAATAATGCGGGTCCCTTGCTTTTTATTTGGCCTGCACTTTTTATTTAGACATCAAGATATTGGTAATGCCTCTGCAGTTATTGATGATACGAGTATGTAACGTACCGAACTATCAGGATAAAAATGAATCTTTTATTTGTCATGACTGGTAGTTTCACTATCAACTAAATTAGGTATAGGATTTTCTATATCAATCTCAAATCTCGTGAGCTTTAGAAAACTAACAGACTAATTTTAAAATCATAATTTCATCAGAAAAAACTGCACTGCCATAATATATTTTTAATTTTAAACTCGTTATTATTCGTCTGTAAAATTCGTTATTTTGATAAAATTAACACAGAATATAATAATTTCTGTGGCTGTATTAGGTAATTACCAAAAAGTTTTTGGAAGGTTGTTGCTTCCTATTCCAAGACAATTCATGATAGGAGTTTTCTGTATAGCTGTTTTCTACATTGGGTAGCTATTACTTTAACATGTGCGATTGTATGAACCAACTTCAAATAAAATTAAATTTATTCAACGCAGCTAACACACTATGATTTTTATGTTTCTAAGAATAGTGAGCCTGTCTTTACGTATTATTTGTAATTCATGACTAAAAACCTTCTCTTTTGCTCTAGATTATGGCTATGGGCATCCTGGTGCGTTCAGTCCATTCCTGCTGAATCCTGGATGGTTGGACGCAGCATACCTCAACTATGCCTGGGCTGACTACTTCAGACCTCCGCAACTCAGAGATCCGGCTACTCTCGTAAAAGGTATTGTATTATTTCATCACACAACAACCATGCATAATTTATTTCCTGCAGAAAATCCGATACTAAATAAAACTACGAAGCTATGATTCCAAAACATCGATTTTGAGCGTTCGCTCCTAGTATCCGATTCCTTTGAAAGTTCCGATCGCTCGAATTATTTGGCGTTCGTTAATTTAAAAATTCCCGATTTAGCAAACAACACTCGAAAACATGTTGCTCGCAGCAGAACCACCCTCAAGGCCGTACAACGCAAAAACGGCTCAAATAAAAGAAGCGCCTCTTGAGCGGTGCAAAACAACACCGGTCCGACCGAAGCAAAACCACCCGCTGAAGTTCCCTCGCCGGGGGACGAGGGGGTTCAGAGCAGAAAACGTACAAAAAGCATCGCCTTCACGTTCGAGAGAGTGTGGAGTCAATTTTATTCCAATGTAGGCGACCGCGCCACCAGCCACTTTTTGTTTCCGACGCTGAAACGCGAGGAGCGTTGTACTCAAACACCTACAGACTTTTATTAAACGTACTCCGGCTTCGTTTCAACAGAGAGATTTGCAAAACTTTGCTTGTCTATATTCATGCCCATTACGTTCTGAGTTACGGGTACGTACATATTACGAACACCGCCAGCGACGTCGTTTCGTGGGGACTATTAGAATAAAATTGCAAAAAATGATGTAGCCTGATCGCATCGAACAATACTCGTATAACGTAGGCCATGCTTAATTAAAAATAATTTCGAGAGAAAAGCAAAATCAAATCCACCAGTCGGGATCACCTCAATCAGGCGCGACGCCGATATTGGCCCCCACCTCACCAAATTACCCCCTAGTTACAACCCCACCCACCCCGATGCCTTTTAAAGTGGTCTGCGCACTGCCACTGCTGCAAATATAAAAAGTGCAAAAGATATCAGAGCGTCGCACCACCTCCGAGCTCTTTGTGGCCCAATCTACGCCTTCATCGTGTCCTTTTTATGCGCCAGCTTCTCTTACACGCTATCGAGAATCAAAGCACGGTGCTACAAGAACTTTTTGAACACAGCTACTAATGAAAATTTCACGTTTCGAGCCCTCTTTGTCCAGTCGGGGCAGAGATAGCGCGCTTCCTTATCGCGATGGAGCCGGCTTTGTACCACACACATGTGTCGGCAGCACCTCCGAGCGTGCCTCGCATCGCTAATGCCAGGCTCCGCGCAAAGGAGACATATCCGTCCGAATTACGCCGGAATGTCGTGTCTCGATCGTAAAGAACGACGTCGCATTCGGATAAATAAATATTGCACCCTCACCCTCCCAATATCGCACTAAAAAAACATCCCTTTTGGTGAAGCCGCCTTTAAACGCCTACAGATTGTACATTATCCTTAGTACGATTATGCACCCTCCTTGTTCAGGGAATCGGCAGAGTGCCCGGGAGCCCTGAGCTGTCCCTAGAGACACGTTCTTCATATTACGTCATGTTGCGATATCAGAGAAAAGTAGCAAAGAGCACGATGTTACATATGTAAATTCAATAACTAAACTTGAGCGTGTTTGTCTACAGGTGGAGCCGCGCCCATCACTACGCCATCCGTGACGTTGCCAGGGGCGGAACTTTTTCCATTTCCTCCGGCGATGGCCAATCTACCACCGGCAGGGTTGATTCCTTCCCCTGGAGCATTTTTACCCCCAAATGGACTTCTACCGTTTTCAGCTCATCCAGCAGAACTGGCTTTGAAGTCATTGCCTGCAGAGCTAACCTTGAAAAACGGCATGAACCCTTACGATGCACTGAGACACTTACAAAGCAATGTATCTTCAATGGACACATCGAGCGCAAGATTATCTCCAACTAGCAGTAGGCAGAGCGGAAGCCCCAGAAGTATTCTTAACGCGAGTCCGCGATCTAAAGCGGATTCCAAATCGGAGGTCAACTCCACTCATGACGCTACTATTTCGGATGAATCGGACGAGGAGCCGATTGAAGTAGTCAAATCAGCGTTCCATCCGACGCGACCGGCTAACGTTGAGCTACAAGAGATGAAGCAAGTCCAAGCAGCGGATTCGACGGTGTCGGACCGACCGCGACATCGTAACGAGCTAAAAGCACCTACTCAGCGCACGACTAGGGTATTGTCGACGAGCCCCACGTCCACGAAGATTAGCAATAGCACGATATCAACGCACAAGTCCGTTTGGCGACCCTATTGACATTTAAGTGTAGTGGCGGTCTAGTTAATAATTCCGTGTGATGCGGACCTGTTAAATGTGATAAAACAATGAGCTTGTAAATAATATAATATTGTTAAATAAATGAATATGTCAGATATTTATTGTTAGACGTAGATAGATGTATAGCGCGTTAAGAAGTAATTGGTAGCGAAAGTTTAGTGTTTGAAACATAGTTTAATAGCCAATAATATTGTTGAACGCGTTGTTAATGCTTCCCGATATCTCACATACCCTGTTTAAATTGAAAGTCAAGTCACAATATTTGAATGCTAATTACAATTTATCACTGAATAAGAATTTATGTAGAGTTTAAAATATACACGTATTATTCGAAAATGACTGACTACTTAAGACACTATGTAGTAATATTCTGTATTATTTGTAAATATTGTACATTTATTTATTGAAAACAGTCATTGTATATTAAAGATCGATAGTGAGTTATGAAATATTGTATTTTATTGTAAATAAGTAGGAATAATAAAATAAAAAGTATCCCAAATTTAAACTGAATTTTAATCATAGTTCCTTTTTAATTGTGTTGAACCATAATTGTGTATAATTATGAATTCATTATTACAAAGTTTCATTTCACCTTTGACAAATTATTTAACCCATTAATTTGGACATTCGGCGTATTTTGTAACGATTACAAGATGTCATCGAGAGAAATAATGAATCGAATCGGTTTAACAGAAAATTTTAATTGCTTTAACAGAAAGCCACATTAATTAATAATTAATCAATAAGAATAATTAATATTGTACATGACATAGTGATTCATTCGTACTATTTTGTACCTGGCTTACTAGAACTGGAAAGTAAGTACGTAATAAAAAGCAAAGCAAAGCAAAGCCAACCCATAATTGTCCCACTGCTAGGCTCAGGGTCTCCTCTCACAATGTGAGGGGTACAGGCCATAGTCTACCACGCTGGCCAAGTGCGAATTGATAGATTGACCTTTGAGAACTTTATGAAGAACTCTCCGGTGAGCAAGTTTTTTTCACGATGTTTTCCTTCACCGAAGCAAGTGATAATTAACTTATAATACGCACATAATATTTCAAAATTAGAGATGCGTGCCAGGATTTGAACTCGGGCCCCTGCGTTCGGGAGATCAACATTCTAACCACTAGGCCATCACTGCTGTTCATAAGTAAGTAATACAGTTCAGTAGGTAATATAGTTAGTTGTTTACCTAGATAAAAAAGAACACAGACCCTTTATATATAAACATTTAACAAACAGTGATTTACGAAACAATATTCGTCTAATACTAGTAGTAATTAGTAGATCTATATTACAATACAGAGCCTGTAGTAGGAAGATAGTAATTATTAATTGAAAATGAAATAGTCTCTTAATACGACACGAGGTTCCCTGGTTTCCGAGGTTTCCTGAAAATAACAATTTAATAATTCAATTCAAACAGCGTCTGTTTATGTTAGCCGTCTGCAATGTGCAATACACGTGTTCAGTTTACTCTATGAGGGCTATGGGGCCTGGTGACGATAACTAACTATAATAGTAGTTCTTACTTTGATATATATGTACATTATGCATGAAGATTAAACTATATTGATCAAATCTTTACAGTTCTTTGGGATTTGTATGGGAAAAATGTATCGGTAGTCTCGATTTCGATGCCAGGAGGACTATTCTCTAAAATACAAACTCGAAATTGAAGATCACTCAAGTGAGACTCGAAAGCGAACTTGCATCATCTTGATATGTCATTCTCTAATCATCTATCTAGTATGCACTTGCGAAGTGAAGTGAGTGTCTAACTCGAACTTCAATTTTGAAACTCATAGCGGATTCCGCTGTCGAGTTACAAAACAGAATAGCCTTGCTGGTCGGCATACCTACAACTTCTTTTTTTTTTGGTTTGTTTTCAGGTCAGACGAACAAATCAATCTAAATAAATAAATCAAATTACTACTTTTTGGAATTTTCATTAAACAGGCAATTTTTTAAAGTAATTAACAACAATCCAGTACCTTTTGTTTCTACCACCTAGCGTCAAACTTATAAAAAAATATCCAAAGTAGATGCAATTTTCTCAGTATTCTAATGGACTGACACTAAATTACATATTGGTACTATAGAACAACAAGAATACTTCAGAAAAAAAAACAATTAGCTGTCTTCCCTTTTAGATGAAAAAAATGTTATTTAATAAACATTTTATTAAGATACATAATAAACACGTAAAATAAAAACCACGTACCTATATAGATACTCGTATTTAATTAACATTTAATTTCACTCAAAACTGATCAAAGTCGATACCGATCAAAGTCGCTGGCAAACTGCTCATTTATTAAACCGACATCAGCAAAAAGGCTCACAGTGCTAAAATGCAAAATGTTTGCGTTCAATGACAATTCAATAGCAGTAACGAACGTAATGTGCGCTCAGTACAAAAAGTATTCACGGCGCGCTGCGTAATCACTATGCATTGAGCATTGAGCATTGAGCATTGAGGCAGCTCAAACAAAATTTCAAATTCAGAATACACTCAGTGAGCCAGAGGGCGTCTGGCCACAGGGTTTTAATACATCCAAATAGGATGACGGTGTATGTAATGCGCCAGGGTTCGGTAGCGGTTGAACCAAGTGACTTTTATGTTGCATCGGAGGAATCGGCGCTACAAAGGTAGTGCAGCGCCTTTGAAAATATTGTTTTTTACCGACTTTAAAGGAGGAAGGAGGGTTTCAAATATGTTAATCAATGGTTGTATTATTTTAATGTTTATTACCTCTCAACTTTGTCAGTTACGCTCCAATATGGAAAATTATATTTTTATTAAATGATAATTGGATCCATGAGGAATTGAGGGAACTCCTTTTATTGGTTGATTTGGAAATACAACCAAATTGAGATCGTCCTCCTTTTTTGAAGACAGTTAAAAAATACGCATCATACGTACCTACTAAAAGTGTTGTACATTGAACAACTTGGCTATTTATTGGAAGCAACTTTTTAGTGTAGCTAGCTTTTCGCCAAAAAGCTAATCATAGCCAGACGCTCGATGGAATCAAAGGAAGACGTAATGAGGAACCTTTCCATTCATGAGCGAACGTGACTCGACCAGGGTAAAGAAATAGCGGCCGAAGTGCATTATCATTGCTATAAATGTGAATTCACGGTTTATAGGGGGTAACATACATTAACAACAAATAAATAAAAATTAATAGAACTAATACAAAAAAAAAACTATAATTTACATCAATTATAGATCTTATCTTCCGAACCGAACTGCCTACGAATGGATGGGTGATGGAAAGAAAATTCGCAGAAACATATTTTTTCCTTGTTAATATATTTTATTGTTACAAGTTCAAGTCAAGATCAAGTAAAATAAAATTATAATGAACACTCTTATCTGTAATAGAGTAAGGTGACACAACATGACATATGTATATGCTGTACCACGGAACACAGACAGACACAAGTGGAAATGGTACAAGTGTTGATTATTATGGGAACCGTGCTAGCCAAAGAAACACAAGGAAATCCATAATCGTATTATTTACAACTAAGAAACTCAGATTTTAATTGGTTGTTACTTGTCAACTACGAATAGTCTAAGAAACTCGCTGTTTATAGTTGAAAATGCACCTTAAACTTTGATGTTAATTCTTATTTTTCCATGTCTTATTCAGTGACCTTAGAACCTTTATCAATTATGATCATAATACTTTTCAAGTTTATCTATCCACCGCTAGATGGCAGTATTCTGCGTTACAAGTAATATATACTTAACTTCTTTACTAATAAGATTGACAATACAATATCATACAATGTCAATCTTATGGAAAATAATTAAATAATTCCATCTACTGAACGCTAGATGTCGTGACTGGAGTCTACAATAGATTGAATAGCAACCTTACAAAGTATAGCGATAAGTTACATTTTTGGTTAACAACATCATACTGTGTTTGGTTTAGGCTTAGAGATGTGCGTTGTGCTTTTTGCCGCGTTATCGATATTTATATTGAAACTGGTACTGTCCGAGTGTCCGACATCATAAGATGTAGACCCGTCATATTGGTACTTAAACTTCTTGTTTTTGTACTGCCTATGTGAACACTTGATCATTATTTTGAAAGCTTATATCTCAAACACACGGATCTAAAAAAAGACGGACGTGATCCCAACAAGAAATTCAGTGAAGCACCCATAGTAATACCAACTCTCTATTCGTACAAGTACACATACCCACACATTTACACCATACTGCGTCAATCGCGAATCAAAAATTACGCACACATGGAAAGCTGGCGGCCATTGCTATGCTTCACTCTCGACTAGACAAGGTTACGTCAGTCTTTTTTTCAGGTCCGTGCTCAAACATTACGAGGCGTAGACGTGACCGTAGCAATTTTTATCAACCTTAGCTATCTAAACAGTCACGGAATACCAAGCCTAGGCATTTTTAGCAACGAAAATAAATATACTTTAATTATTATGTCGATAAGTGAAATTTCAATGAAGCTAAACGAAGCTACCAAAATAATGCTGATATGAACTGGGATGCATTTCAACCTTAACATTATACAAATAAGGTAAATTTATTTTCTTGGAATTACATTTCTTAGACATGCTGTGCCAGTCACGCGCATGCGCTTATATTCCTCGTCAGGATCCTAGATTATGTACCAATGATTTCAAATAAAAAAATTCATTCATATTAATTTTATACATTTTTATGATACAACACAATACTTTATTGCACACCAAATAGCAGAACTGTACATACATATGACACATATCCCTAAAATAAAAATAAAGAATATTATTACTATAATAAAATTGTAATATTCATATTATGAATATACCAATTTTTATACTTTTAACTAAAAATAAAATTACAAAACTGCCGATATTCATATATTTGTACCCCATCCCTGCCCGAGTAGCAGAAAATGTTCTAGAAAACAATAGCCGAGTAGCAATATTATCTAAAACATAAAACGAACCTTATTGCCAAGTGACTGAGTAGCTTTTTGATCATAAATTATATTATTTCCTTTATTTATGTGTTTTGAATTTGAATTATTACAAAATAAATTAAAAACTAGGCTTATTTGTGGTATAAAACATGGCCATTAAATAAATTCATTGCTCGCTATTATTCCTGCCCTGCAAAATTGCACATTAAGGCATATTTACGTAATTTAAGACAAATTTTATTTTACGTAATGCACAACCGACGCAGCTCAGTGACAGTTGAGTTATGCCGGCAAGTATGCGGAGCTCCTCTTAATGTTAGTCGCTGTGCCACGCCCACATCGCACTTCCACTGGTGTCTGTGTTCCGTGTGCTGTACTATTTGTATTTGTTTCATAAAAGAGTCATAAAAGAGTGTAGCCCTGTCAGATTTTCTAATGATTATAAAAATTTAAAATGTATTCACATTTAACCGAAGCACTGTAATCGACATACTACGAGTATAGTAGCGCTCGGCTGGTGGTTTCAGGTATGTTTGAGGGGCGAGGAGTCACCGCGGATACCGCTAGCCGCTCGCCGTCGGTGCCAATCAGCTAACCGAATCAACCTTGCACAAACATTGCTTGTACTGATATTCTAGCTATATACCTAGCTGGCCTAACAGATTTTGTGCTGCCATTGTTAGGTAACTAGCAACCGTATTAAGAAGATTAGGAAATACCTTTTATTATTTGTTAACAACATAATGGATATAGCGTCACTTATCAGATTCTAGATGAGAATAATATGCAAGAGTCACAGAACAGAATAATATACACATAGTAAACAAGAAAATTTAATTTGTAATGGAAATTTCGTTATATACAAAAGATGCAGGACCACCATTCGAAGCATTTTAGGTTCGATTTCCAGCCAGGCAGAAACTTCAATTATCAGGTTAAATTTCTGTTCTCGATATAGGCATAGGTATATGTTCTTGTGTTTGTGTGTAAGTGACACGACAAGGGGATTCTAGTATAAAATTATGAAACTATGTTACTAATACATATTTTAATAACTTTAATAGAATACAAGCAAGAACTCTATTCTACTGTAATGTGACAAATTTAATATTAATAAACAGAACTGAAAATTCAAACCACATCACATGGCCAACAAACCCACACATAAACCACACACTATACAAAACCGGCAAACAATAGCGAACAAACAATAATCTCGCGGGGTGCGTCTGGCGGTACCGGCGTGGTACCGGGGCTGTTTGAGGAGAGCGGCTGACCGCCTGCAATCAGCTAACCGAATCAGCACCTGCAAACATTGATGACGTCACACGTCACGTTACGACTTACAATCTGCTTCCGGGGACAATGACTCGAAGGGTAGAGCCTACATAGTGATGATAGATTTTGTAACTAGTGTAGAACTAGTTAGACGAAACCTGTGTATTGTATCTGTTTGCAACTTTGTTGTGTAAGGTTTATAATTTGCATATATTGTCCGTTTTTTACGCGAGCCTTATTTTATTAACACTCTATTACACGCACGGGGCATAGGTGTGCCCCAGTCGTATATGTTTGCCTGTTATTCCTTAAATAATGTAGGGGAATGTGGGGGGAAACCGGACAGGGGGTGAAAACAGATAGTTGCTATTTTACTAGTAGGCATATAGCTATCTCGTTCTAAATAGTCAAACGTTATTTGGGAACACTCGGGCAGTTTGCTTGCAAAAGGCGGACAGGATAGAATTTCATCACGTGCTTGTACTCCACAAAATAGAAAAAATTGGTAAGTTATCTAATATTTATAGTAGTATTTTAAAAGTGGCACTTGTGGGGTACGACCGGACGGGGTGATATCGGGTATCCGGTGTCACCCCCAATCATTGAATAGGTTATGTCTGCTTATTTACTTAAAATCTTAAACCTTTACTTTATTTATTTTTCATAAGTAAGTTTACAGGACCTCAGTATCGCTTGAGTTGAAAAGAGACGTAGGCTCCCTATGCGTGTTCTACAGTCTGTACAACGGGGAATGTTCTGAAGAGCTGTTTGGTTTAATACCTGCGATTGATTTCCGTCACCACGCATCACGATGTATCAGGTTCCATCAACACCACCTTAATACTTGGCGTTCGTCCACAGTTCGCTTTTCATGTAATTTCCTACCACGCGCATGTAAACTGTGGAATGAACTTCCTGCATCGGTGTTCCCACTAAGCTTTGACATGGAGTCCTTCAAGAAGCAGGTCTATTGTTATTCTTCGAAGCCGGCAACGCATTGGTGACGCCCCCGGTATTACTAATGTCCATGAGCGACTGTAATCACTTACAATCAGATGACCCGTCAGCTCGTTTGCTTGCTTAAGGCATAAAAAAAATATCCGTATTCACCCCGTTGACTAAAAACGCGTATCCGGTTTTACCCATAGGTATGGGGTGAATCCGGATTTATGTTTTTTATTAAAATAAATTTCTACTTCTTTTAATCTTTATTGATTTCGGATATTTTTTGCCAAAGTAATGTCTTACATTATGTTCTTTGAGAAGTGTTGTTGATTTTTTAAATATATAACATTATAACGAATTTATGGTGTTTTTTTCTTAACTATCCGGTGTCACCCCACATTCCCCTACATACAATCTTGCCGCTCCCAGCAGCTGTTGTAAATGTTCTTGAGTATCCATCAGGACCATTTCAATAACATCAGCTCCCATATTTGTTCTCTAGAAACAAGTGTCACTGGGGCCCGCCTGTGCCCCGCGCGTGAGATAGTGGGATGTGGTTGATGAAGGCAAGTAATTTTTCCTGTTTTCTCAAGTATTTTGAAATTTACGTATCAATAATTATAGTTATATTATTTTCAATAACATTAGCATTAGAAAGTTGCAATAAAAACTGAGAATTCCTTATTTTAGGTGCTAAGTTGCTAAAACCTAAATTGACATACACTTTTCAACGACAAGTAATTAACTCGAGGGTTCTGATGAAAAAGAACGTTTTTTTCTATATTTAAGTGCTCAGGAGCATTAAATAATGTAGCACGCTTGTATTAGGGCTGAATTCTAACCTCAAGTCGATGACATACCCTAAAATAAGAGGGTGCTGTGATTATGGAAAAGTCAAAGTTTACTCGCCAAGAATGTACATGGATTACATGTCAGAAACGTAAAAAATATGCTTGTTTAAAGTCATTAAGTATAGTATGTGATTATTGTTATAACCAAATTCAAAACATTTCAATAAGGTAACCAAAGAAGACTCAAAGCACAGAGTATATTAATTTTGCCATTATTTCACAAGGTTACGGAAAAGGAATTTTATTTTGTTGGAATAGAAATAATACATTTTTATTTTTATTTATTTTTTTATAATTTTCAATAAAGACTAATTATGTATAGCATAAGCTTATGTTTAATTTCTATGTGATAAAAAATATAATCCGTCAATTACTTTGGGGCACACCTGTGCACCGTTTGTAATGGTGTAATTATTTGGGGCGTTACCTAAATGGGGGTTATAACCTATAAAAAATTATAGTAATCAGATATTATGATGAGTTCAAGCGTGAAATGATTATTTATTCTTAAATTATTGTTTAGGTGTATCATACTTTTTGTATGTGATATTTACTTTTCTTTCGCTTTTTCTTCTCCATGATAAAGGACCTTTCTAAAACGGTAAAAGCAAATAACGGTGTTCATAAGTGTACTTAAAAAACACCTACCTATTTTATTGAATTTGTATTTCCCTGAACTAAATTTCAGTGAAAAATTATTTTCAGAGTGTAGTTTCTGGGAAATCAGGATTATTAAAACATGGAGAATAAGAATTCGTTGAAACTCGCCCCAACATTGTTTAGTAAAGAGAAAGCCTTTTATACAATAGAAAATGCATGAATAAGAACGGTGTGTATTTCGATTGAATATTTTATTTAAAACGATAAATCTATACTTATATTACAATGCTGAAGAGTTTGTTTGAACGCGCTAATCTCAGGAACTACTGGTTCGAATTGAAAAATTCTCTTGGTGTTTGATAGTCCATTTATTGAGGAAGGCTATAGGCTATATAACATCATAATATATTTCAGTAGTTAGTTTTATCCACAAATAAACGCGGGTGAAATCGCGGTGCATAGCCAGTATTTAATATTTTGAAGAAATGGATAATAAATATATCTACTTTCTTTACTTCTTTACCTTTAGTGTTGCTGGGGGACGGTGACGACATAGATACCACGTTTGTCAGCTATTTACAACTAAACTAATATTACAGTACCTGCTGGATAGACTTATTATGAACCTTGAAAACAGATCTGCATAAAAAAACTGCAATTAAAAACCATTTTTAATTTATATACAGCATAACCTAAACTAGCAGGTATTTATTTAACTCATTCATCTACTAGCGTTTAATTTACTCGTAGATTAATCGAGTAAAAACCAAAAGATTGAAAACATTTTATTTATATCAGTTAGATAACGCGAGGCAATCCACCTAATCAACAAAACGAATTGATCGGTCATAATCTGACTAAAATCGATTGGTTTGTTTAATATATGATACTGCTGTTTTACTAGGTGTTTGAAATAACTCGTATACTCGTATGTATAAGAATTAAGAACTCAAAATTCTAATTAAATTTAAAACTTTTAGGTACATTAACAACGGAACCTTAGAGATCTAAGGAGTATCGTCGTGCCCATTGCTCCATCTATCCGTAATTTTATCCTTAAATGGGTAAAGTAAGTTTTGATATTAATAATACTTAGATAATTATTAATGATTCCTTCTGCTATACCAAAGGTTTTATGTAAGTTTCCATGTTACGAGTATATCCAGTAGTATTGTAGCAGTATTGCAGCGTAATTTGCCCGGGGTCCGACGCACTGTGGAATATGATAGTATCAAAATAAAATTTTAAAATGTTGCAAATTGCACATGTTTTCGGTTTCATTTTATAGCTAAGAAGTTGATCTATACTATTCACGCACGTTTTATGCAGTTAGCACTGTAACTAAAGAATTATGACGTTGGGAACTGACGTTATGAAAATTCTTTAAAACTGGACTTCAAAATTATAAACATTCAGAGTTAAATTTAAATTTTGATCAGCAAAAGACCCATATTATCTATATTGCGACGGTATCGGATAGATCTCTTGCAGCCTCTGTCCGATGTGTCGAGCGTTCGGGCGCGGAGGTACAATGGACCTTTTGCTATGCATGTATCACTAGCACTCTGCCCGCGGCTTTGCCTGCTTTTTCCGAGATAATAAGTACCCTATAACTTACTCCAGATCATGGTCTACTTGTGTGTTAAATTTCATGAAAATCCGTTCTGTAGTTTTTGCGTGAAAGATAAAAACATCCATACAAACTTTCACATAAATATTAGCAAGAAGTAGAATGTACTTGTAAATGTATCATTTTATTAAACTATGTACCTACTTACGTGAAGCTAAAACTTTGTACCTCTTTTTAAGACAATTACGTGGACGGAGGAGTATAAGGACACAGTCAAAGATAGCATGGAGAAGGAGTGCAGAAAGCTAATATTTTTGTATAATACGCAATAGAAACATAAAATTAAAATAAACATTACACACACTATTGTGCATTTCACACATACACGTTTAGGTTACATCAATAATTTCTTCACATTCAAATGTCAATGTAAACTGTCATTGTCAATCTCAATTCGAGTTGAATTTGACACTTACCTACGGTCATCCTACGGCACAATAATTATGTACTATTATCACAGAAGAATTAATAGTACTTATTAATATTGTCTTCTGTGCTTACGGTCCAATTTTGACCGCAGAACGGGTTTCTTATCAATATTAATACGTGAAGAGAAAACTTTGTACCCGTTTTACGGGCGAAAAGAGCCACTTCCCAAGTAGCAAAATAAAGTTATATAAATGGTAAACGAACGTCTTAGATTAACTTTCAGTCAGTCAAAATGGTTATATTACAGTATATTAGACGTCTATATAACGCGGGTTTGGGCGCACCTTATATGACATTTACATCGTGTAAGGGTCGTTTTGTCGTCGCAACGGCGTCAATTACGTTATGTAAAAATCGCATAGATGTTGCAAGTGTGACTAATATGTTTTATAATAGTGTCTAGTAATACTCCTACATAACTTTAACCGTATATAGATGTAAATAAAATTACAAAAGAGTCCTGTTATGGTTAAACACACAACATCTACATGAGTTTTCTTATGCGAACGGACAATATTTTTTCTTCTTGAAATACTTTATAAAAAGTTAAGCCAAATGTTATCATGATTTTCATTTATTTAATATAAAGAAAGCTGATTGTGTTGAAGATGAGGAGGGTGATGATATAGTGGCCATTAAATTTTTTCGAGAATATGTATGGACATCTTTGTTCATATTTTAATGGGCCTTCAAAATATTGATGTTTTAATATTGTATATTAAAATTATATATATGAATTGACTTTAATAATTTCCGCCATATTGCAATCAACACACTGAGCGACCGCTTTACGACGTGTATATGACTACTGGTTATATACATGTATTTTATTCAACTTATGTCGTCCTGTCGTCCACCATTACGGTTGCAATTAGGGTTCTATGGAACAGAAAAATATGAAAAAAACCTTTATTAGTAGTTCTGTTTTGAAGTGAAACTTCTATATAGACTTCTATATAGGGGTATTAGGAATTTTCTGTCACGAAAAAGCGTTACCAAGGCGTGACGTAGACGTAGCCGATATATCGTGTGAAATTTTTTGAAATAAATATTACGTTGCCATTCGTTTTAAATATTTAAAATATTTCTTTTTAATTTTTTGATATATTTTTTTGAATTTCTTTTTTATTTATTTTTTTGATGTTTTTACAAATGTTTTTTTTTGTTTACTTTTTTGAATATTGGTTTTAATTTAATAATAAAAAATATTTTTGAAATCTTTTTTGAAAAAAAAAACAATTTTTAATATCTTCGTTTTGAAAAAATAATGTTGCCATTATTAAATTTAATTTACTGTGCTACTACTTTATCTAAGGGAAAATAGCTGTATTTTAGGGTATTTCAAATTAAATAAAATCTCATACATCCACTTAATGTTTATTTACTAAGTTATCATAGAGTTGACATAAGCATAAGAAATCTTTTAAAGAAATAGAAATTTCAACACTTTTCCAAAAAGGTCCTTCGGCACGATTTAGGCGCCTGGTTGCCTAAGTCGTATCGCCTATAGTCTAAGTGGTAGGTACTAATGCTAAAAAATATACGGAACCACCTTGATTTTTGCTACTTTCTTTTTGATTGGGACCGCACGACAATGTCTTTTCCAGATTAATTGTAGGTATTTTTGATATTTTTAATGATTTATAATTTTTGTTTACTTTTCTTCTAAAACCACCACTTTTGTTAATTTTTTTTTCCACTTTCCGGGATCCATAACTATGAATTAAATTAAAAATGGCTTCTGAGTCATATAAAAGTTACTTATTATCGTTTAAATAATTACATGAATTATAAAAGTCATATAAGAATAAACTTATAGCCTAAAAGTTACATAATGATTGAACTAAACGCCTTAATAAGACATTTTTATAATAGTTTATTATACAATCATTATAGGACAGTTAATTATTTAAGCGTTACATAAAAGTTTCCAAAATTACACAAAAATAGGAACTCCTGACTATTATCTGACTATAACGTTAACTCGACTCAAAGCTTTATCATGTAAACGTAGTGGCAGATACGTTTATATTACGCCATATAAATTCGTTGAGACGACGTTTACCAGACGTATTTATATGATTTTAATTATATATAACTAAAGCATCGTATTGAATACCACTTTACAATTATTTGGTTGCTACAAAACTGAAACAAAACTCTTATACGTCTTTTAGTTGTATTATATGACTAGTTTGCTACTTGGGTTGCCATCAGGTGGATCGTCAGCTCCTTTACCGGGTATTTCCATAAAAAAATATGAATAATGCTTGAATTTCGAACGCAGGGCGGTTCTTTAGTATTTTTAAAATGCGGACCTATGTAGTTTTGCTTTTATTAAAAATATTGTTTTAAACGTATCGGCCTTCGTCATGGGCATTCATTGTGATACCGTGTATGTAACTGGACAGAAATATCGACATTTAAAAGTGCATCGTGCCTATCTGTACAAAATTGTATGAAATAGATGTTATAAATTGGCATTGCTAAATACCAGTATGTAATACTGTAGAGTTAAAAACCCTTATCTATACATCTATACAAATAAATGAAAGAGTGTCTTTTTATAATATTAAAATAACCGCTTTTTACTAAGTGCATTTGGATACACATACGACATTACACAGTACATATACCAAAACAACATTTTTTACAATTTTTGTCTCTCTGTCTGTCTGTTTGTTCCGGCTAATCTCTGAAATGGCTGGACAGATTTTGACGGGACTTTCACTTTTATTAAAAAAATATAGTTTGTTAGGCGATACGAAGTTCGCCGGGTCAGCTAGTGTTAAATGCGCTTAGGATGGGTTGTTGTTAGGTAAGTTGGGTGGAGCAGTATAAAATGCAGTTTTTAATGCAAAACCTCTATTTTTTGAATTCGGTTAAAAAAACACACAGGGTTGCACCTTGCTGACCACAGGAAAATTTTGATACCATACTTTTTAAAAGATGTGTGGAGTTGTATAAACATGAATTTGACTGAACTATATTGTCTGCTATTCACCTACATAAAAAGCTCCTGCGGTGAGCTGATGTCCATGGACAACGTTGACCACTTACCATACGATGGCTTGTCTGCTCTTTTACCGGTCGATGTCGTCTATCGTCACGGGTTGTATTTTGTAGTCGAATTTCCCACAGTTGTACCGAATTTGAATAAGGACCTAAAACCCTTACTCTTTTTAGCATTTCCGAAGCCAGAGGCATTGGGTCCGACACCATATATCGCTAAGGCCAACGTGTGCTTTTATTGTCCATTCCCGGATCGACACCCCCGTGCCTCGGGCAACCGTGCGCCTAACCGGGTGTAGCACTGGGAAATGGAACACTCTGATTTCATCAAATCCTCCAGGATTTGTTCAAATCCCAGCAAGTGATTCAAATATACATTTTTTTTTTTGTTTCTTTAAAAATACTTGATGATTCCTTAAAACTTTTCATTTAAATGATAGTAAACATGGTCAGTTGAGAATTGATATAACAATTAGATATTATACATAAAAGTAAAGATAAGGATAATAATATTGCAGCCAAAAGATAAATTTATTGTAATGGAACCTTCTCATTTTTGTTTTTACTCATTTTTATGGTTTTATTAAAAAATAAAATGACGCTTCATGGTTTGGGTGTATAGCTTAAGCATTGACTCTCCAGCCCGTTTTATATCATAATTTGCAAAGGAAAATAATTTTGGAGAATCTGCTAAGATACTGGCCAATCTCCAATTGTCTTATGTTCAATACTTTTATAAGATGAAATACAAATAAATGTATGTAAAATAAGTGTAACAAATAAATGTATTTAAAATAAGTTAGGTAAATTATGCATCATAAACGACTCGTCATATATAAACTAACTAACACATATATAAACACTGCGTGGTTTGCAAGGTTCGACTCTTGTATGAAAAAATATCTGAAATGTGTGTAAAATAGATAAATAATAAATAATTAAAAATAACTTCGGCAGCACCGACGCGTTGTCAGCCAATAAGAATCAAGAAGAATTATCATTTGCACCAAACGTTAAAAAGACGTATGTTCACATCCACATTAACACCCCAACTCAGAGTCACTAACAGTTACTTAAATCGCTCCTTAGTACAGAATTTGTACGGTGATTCTTTACTAAGGAGCGATTAAAGTAACCGTTAGTGACTCTGAGTTGGGGCGTAAGTCTTGGCTTTAAGTCTCGTGTGCAGTAATGAGGAATATAAAATAAACACATCTAGGAATAGCGTTGACGTAACGGAATTTCTCACAGCGGATTCCATTGTTCTCTAATATTAGATTCACGCCAGCGACTTTCTGAAGATACACCTGACTTTAGGCTGCATTTCAGAAAATAACATTTTATACTAAAAGTATACATATCTAGTTCATGCGTGAATCTACTTTTCCCTATAATAATAAAATTTGTAAATTATTTTTTTTACAAACTTAACACAATTCACTACTTCTTATAATAATAAGCCCCCTCCTCGTCAATTTCATACCTGTAACGCAAGATCTCAGAAACCACTGAACGGATTTTCACACAGTTTCCACAGATAGATGCGAGTGGTTTATAAGGAAGGTTTTAAGTGTAAATTCATAAAGGTTTTTGTTTAAATAAAACTATGACGAGCACACGTGCCTCTTTTTTATTTTATATCTACAAAGAGAGCTCTATGTAAGAATCTAACTATAATAAATATAATTTATATTCGTGTTTCGATGTAAAATTAAATAAAACATAGGAAATTGTGCATATTCCAGTTATAGATGCGCCACTCGACAACGAGTGGGGACAAAACAGTACTGGACAATAGGACGAAAGAAATCTCGCCGATAAAATTTTAATGCCCGCATAAAAAGACTATAAATTTGATTTACGCGCCCCTACCCCGTAAAAAGGGGTAATATCGAAAAATAACATGAGATAATGTTGGCTTACAAAGTGGGGTCGCTGGGCGGGTGTAGGGGCTAATTACATTTGTTCTCTTCAAATCAGGTTTTTGTCACAATTAATTTTAGGCGATACCAATTTATGGGTACCCAATAAACTGTAGTAATTGTTATATTAAAAAGTATCATGTAATGTAAATAAAAAGGATAGTTCTTGAACTAATAATTTATTGAATAAAATATTTATAATTAAGTGAATTAAAAACAAAAACATTTTTATTTTCTTTAAAAAAATTGCAACAGTGACTTGTTTTTTGTAGCTTTTAAAATGTAGTGGTCGTTATAAATTAATCTAGGATAACTTAGACAGCTTAAACTGCATGATCGACAAAAAATATAGTCAGACAATAAAAATAAACTCCTGTTTCGATTGTGGTATCCTGCAAATAACGATATAAGACTGGAAAAAATATGTATATTTAAAATCAAAGACAGACCAATGTTATTATAATATAAAAAGAGGAAGATATGTCACTAGCGCGCCGACGATGAAGAGCGTAAGAACAGGCAATTGACCGTTCTGCTCGTAGTCGCTCTGTCAATATAAGACGTTACGCACGCTTTTGTTGTTGTCAGAAGTGCTTGACATTTGACATACAGCGTTAAAATACCTTCGTATATTATACCAATGTGATTGGTGTAGTGAAACAAAAGATAAACGTGTGTGTGTTGTAGCTCTTTTCGGAACAGATTTTTAGTTGATTTGTAAGGACATAACGTATCTATATTTTTAAATATCATTGAGACAAACACTTAAATATTATTTACTTATTTGTATAGACGAATCAATTTTAAGAATAAATTTGAAAGATTTTTGGAGTAAAATATACCTACACAATCCAACAACTTAAACTTGCAATCACACCAGTGAAAACAAGATACAAAGAAATCTTACTGCATGTAAATAATACAGATAAGTGTAAATAATTATCCCTTATCCGATATTTGTGTTGAGCATGCGGTGCGTTGCGGTGCGGTGCGGTCTCGACTGCGGCGCATACCACGCGGGCACCGCTTAGCTCGCCGGCACATGCTTTGTATAAAATAAGATACACGATTTGCTACGACCACATTTGCACTTCTTTTAAATAAAATAAAACCGTTATACACTTATAAAAACGGTTTTATCTTCCGTATACTTAAAATTAATAATTTTGTGAATAAATATTCAAATAGTTATGATTGGCTTGGCTTCAACCCATTAATGGCCCACTACTGAGCACGGGTCTCTCCTCGTGAGGAGGCCTAGAGCATACTCCACCACGCTGCTCCAGTGCGGATTGGTGGAGGGGTTAGTAGCCAACCCAAGTGTCGGAAGTTATCATGCAGGCCGAGGGCCTCCGACATGTCTTAACGACTGTTATCTTACGATAACAACCGGGACAACGGCTTTACGTGCCCTCCGAAGCACGGAAGCGCTCAAAAATTTTTTGCCACTAGCGGTCACCCATCCAACTACCGACCGCGCCCGCTGTTGTTTAACTTTGTCGATCGCTTAGAATCGACGCAAGCGGCCGGGGTATGAGCGCTTCTGGTGAAGGCGCCGGGTAACGATCCCGGTTATGATTATTATTGTTAAAATATTAACATAACACAACAAACTACGTCGGTATATTCTTCGTCCTTTTGTTGTTTTAGCTTGTGTGTTTGTGATTCAAGCTATTGCTAGTTAAATAGGACCAAATAGGTACTCTTTAGTGGTTTTTTTATGCCTTAAGCAGGCAAACGAGCAGACGAGTCACCTGATGATAAGTGATCACCGCCTCCCATGGACATTAGCAGCATTAGGGGCGTCACCAATGCGTTGCCGGCCTCGAAGAAAAGAATAGACCCGCTTCTTGAAGGACCCCATGTCATAGCTTAGCGGGAACACCGATGCAGGAAGTTCGTTCTACAGTTTACACGTCTGTGGCAGGAAATTACGTGAAAACCGAACTGTGGACGAACACCAGATATTTAGGTGGTGTTGATGGAACCTGGTACGTGATGTGCGGTGAATGGTAGTCTAAAATAGAACAATACAATTTCAACTAGTATTTTCAATAATATTAAGCCTTAGATACCTACTTTATTATATAATAACATCTTGCAACAATGCAGCGAATACAAAATTATAATCTCTAAAACACAGAAATTATAAAAAAAAATGTTTGTACAAACATATATAATAAATTCCAATGAGGGCAGCGGCAGGAACACAAAATGAGTAGAAGAAGCCACTTAAAAAGATTGGCACTCAACGAACTGGCATAATCTATGCAAATTACGTCAAATTAGGAGTCGTCAACACGCTGCGCCTTCGCTGCGTAATTTGGAAGGCAAACCCTCCTTTATTATTAATATTTATTCCATTCCTTCCGTCCGAACCAAATCAGGAAAAAACGTTAAATCTCCCGAAACACCTACCTACTTGAAATCCCTAATGAACCGTATAAATAATACGGGGGCATCCAAATCGGAATTAATATAGATTTTTTTAAATCATTGTAGAGCCGTTGACATATTTTTTTTCATTGAACAACCCATGAAATTTTGTAGATCTTTCTATACTGATGTATGATTATGACGATCACAAGTGCTTACATACATACATATATGTGTGTACACCACCACACTTTTATTAACTTAGACACTAACGCTTATTTAACGCTTTATTTTTATATGTATGTGTTATTAAACATTTTGCATGTAGATTAATTTAGAACCCTTTCAAATCAACAGATCAATTTTTCACAGCAAAATTCAGTATTAATCATAAATAGTTATCTGTAGTAATCTGTAGTTATCTGTACAAAACACTTCCTCAGTGCCTGAAGTCGAAGGTGTTCGAGCAGTGTGTGTTGCCAGTGATGACATACGGATCCGAGACGTGGTGCTTTACTATTGGCCTGATCCACAAGCTCAGAGTTGCGCAGCGGGCTATGGAGAGGGCTATGCTCGGTATTTCTCTACGTGATCGCATCAGAAATGAGGAGATCCGTAGACGAACAAGGGTAACCGACATAGCTCAAAGAATTAGCCGGCTGAAGTGGCAATGGGCTGGCCACATAGTGCGAAGGACCGATAACCGTTGGGGAAGAAAGGTCCTCGAATGGCGCCCACGTCTCGGAAAAAGGAGCATAGGACGCCCCCCGACCAGGTGGACTGACGATCTGAAGAAGACAGCGGGCATCCGCTGGATTCAGAAGGCTCAGGACCGGTCAGAGTGGCGCAAGTTAGGGGAGGCCTATGTCCAGCAGTGGACCTCTAAGGGCTGATGGATGGATGGATGGATGTTATCTGTAGGTAAACTTTAAGTTATTAGTGCATGTTAAATTACAAAATTAAAAAATATACCAACACTTATTTTACTTACACAGTACTCAGTTAAAGGTAATGTAGTTTACAATATTACCAAGATCATTATTCCTAATTGCTGTTAATACCATCCCGAAAAACATAATTTGTTATGTGATTTGCTCCAATATTGGTGTTTTAAAGATAAACTCTTATTTCACACTGTTTATTTATGCAAATTATAACATGAAACTAGCTGTTATAAGTTTATTATCGGCGATCCTTTTTAACGGTAATGGTTGGTACCGTTGCTCCATTTTTTATGTAAACATTCTTCTTTTTCACTTGCACAATATTTACATATAACTGTTGCGAAAGCCTCTTAATGGCCGTAAAAAATGTTTTACTTTTGGGTTCTACTTTTTAACGATTTTAGAGCATGGTCCATTCTACTTTTACCTAAGAATAAAGACATTTTTATAATGCTTTCAACATATTTCGCACAAAAAGTTTACCGTTATGTGAAAACGCGTAATTTTAGCGGCCCTGTTGTAAAATAGGTTTATTGCGCGTTTAGCATGGCTCACCGCACTTTGGTACAATAAAAAATCGCATACCATTCTGTGCATTGTGAATTGTGATCCGTTAACAACTATCTGAGTATATTAACCACATGTAACATGGCACCAATGTACAATGCTTCCTGTTATACATAGCTGATTTTCATGTAAATACCTACCTTCACCTGTCTAGAAGACATCAGAGATGAGAGGGAAACCACAAGAGATATTTTTATTCAGGTAATCTTGGTAAGCTTAGATAAGTGGACGTACGAAAGTATCAGGATAAACAAAATAACTGGAATCTACGGGCTCACCATGACATACTTCGTATTTGTTTCCCGCGGAATATCTACATCTTTTAAGGTAAAAATCCATTGACAAGATTATTATGTGCGAGATAGTTTTTATACAGGAAAATAACTATACGGGTACATATATGAAACAAATTTATATCACAGAATAGATAATATTATAATTTTTACACAGGTCTCACGCGAGACTGGATAAGCGAAATCGCAAGAACATAGTCAAAGATGAATATCTCGCTATCGTAAATCATAACAAACATCGTAGAACCAAGGGGTAGCTGGGAGCAATGACCAGTAGTCGAGTACATGATGCGATTTGAATAGTCCCTTAGAATGGTTAGGTACGGAACCCATTGCATACGCACAGGGGTCACTGAGTCATAAACGCGTCTTTTTGCGTGGGGAACTGTGCAGGAAAAACACACAACACTAACTTTTATTCTCTTAAATTATTAGCTTCTTTCGGTAGCGACGATACTGATTTAATAAGTGCATTATTATATTGTTTCGATCGTTTTATTGTTATCCAATATGCTCTTATAAAACTTTTAACATGACAATGAATAATTATAAAATATTAGTAGATGGTAGAGCACGGAAATGTTATTCTTGCCCTTTTATTTATCCCTTTGGGAATGCATTTTCAAAAATTTTATGTTTTTGTAATCGTAATCATACAAACTTTTACGTAAATGGAGAGGCATTTACCCCTTCAGGGGAAATAGCATTAAAATTCAAAAGTCCTGATACAGTTACATATTATAACGCTCAAAAGTTACTTTGGTAGTTTTCGTTCCCACAAGCTTAATCTTCATGCGTAAATCTGTACAGATTTCTTAATGAACTAATCCAAAATTGAGGAGGGTTAATAACAACACATCTTGAGTGTCCCTTCCCTGGATAGGCGATCGGCTACCAAGATACCAAGTCTTGTTAATTGGCGAATACATTAAAAAAAATGTAGTTTATAATCATACAAACTTTTACCTCCCCCTCGCCATTTCACCCCTTCTGGGGAAATTGGATTGAAATACAAAAATCGTGATACAAATAAAATACCCAACAAATATGCAAATGCATGAATAAGATTGGTGTGTATTTCGATTGATTTTTTTACTTAAAAGGATAAATATTTAATATTTCGAAGAAATGGATAATAAGTATATCTACTTTCTTTATTTCTTTACTAGGCTGAGGGCTTGTTTCACAATCTTCAAGTAGAGTCCTGAATAAGCTATTCGCCGGTTAAAGTGACGTTAAAGTGTCATTTTACATACACGAAATGTCAACTTAACCAACGAATAGCTTACTTTGGACTTACTTGAAGATTGTGAAACAAGCCCTGAGTGTTGCTAGGTGACGGTGACGTCATACCACGTTTGTCAGCTGTTTACTAACTAACTAATATTACAGTACCTGCTGGATAGACTTATTATGAACCCTGAAAACAGATCTGCATAAAAAACTGAAATTAAAAACCATTTTAAATTTATATACAGCATAACCTAAACTAGCAAGTATTTATTTAACTCGTTCATATCTACTATAACGTTTAATTTACTCGTAGATTAAATCGACTATAAACGAAAAGATAGTAATTGTGATACAAATAAAATACCCAACAGATATGTACTTCGGGAGCTTTCGTTCGCAACTGCAAATTCACAAGTATAGCTCTATAGATGTTTTAATGAACTAACTTGGAAGGGTTAATAAATCAACACATCTTGAGTGTCCCTTCCCTGGATAGCGACCGGCTACCAAGGTACCAAGTGTTGTTAATTGGCGACGGCGGGAAATTGGTCCGCTGCGCGCTTCCGCCACGTGATGACTACTGTGGATGGACGGCCAAAACCGTTTAGTCGCCATATTTGTACAGTCGGCAAAAGAGTTAGGTATGCAGGGCACTATATAAAAAAGTTCTGTAATTTTTAATATTACAGAATTTTGTGTTATTATCAAGGTAAGGTATAATTTAACATTAATAATAACACAATCATACTGTAATTTTTAATATTGCGGAACTTTTTGTACCATGCCATACCAAACTCTTTTGTTGCCTGTACAACTACACAACTACATATTTGTAGCTAGGTTTAATCAACGTAGGTTTCAAGATTTTATGAGTGATTGTGTAGTACGACCCGGGTGCACTCATCTTGCTACGATGCTACCTATTGTGCTACATGATGTGGACATCGTGCATGTCTGGTTGGCCTAATAGTTAGCTGCTAGAGAATGCATTTAAGCATTAAGCTCGCCAATTGTACCGTGATTTTGTGGTCCATAAAGTTTAAATAAATAAATAAGACATTTCACGTCATAACACCTGATAAAAAAGTCCGTAAGGAATGGAACTAGGTAAATACACCTTTCATGGTAAACAATGCTACTACCAATTTTTTTATTGGAAAGTTAGCTTATATGAACATTATTCGAAAATTTTTATCATGTAATAGAATTCATAAACTTAAAGACAATATTGAAGCGAAGTAACGTCGGGTAACCCATACCATTCCGTAGTAGGTAAAGTTATAAACTTTCCAGGTATCTGGTGAACAAATGAACAGTAGCGATTATTCCGGCGAGAAGTTTATGACCTCAAGAGAGTTGCTAGCCATTAAACAAACATTGTCTTAGGGTCATTTTATGATTTTTATTAGACTCCCGTCTTTCATCGTACCGCCTGTAAACGCGGCATGTACACTTTCTTTTAATTTTTTTCTTTTTTAACTACACAAATCTATAACCATTAAGATGGTAACTGACGGATATATCAAAGCAACTGATATTTTACAGATGGTAAGTAAAAAGTCCGGCGGCTTGTATCAGCATGAAATTGACTTCAGTTCGTTTTGTACTTCAGTGTGCAATAACCCCGCTGTCAAACGAAGAGTTTCGAATTCGATTCCGGCCTCGGCAACATTGTTTTTGTGACAGAAAATTTTAATCTACATGCTTGGTTTTACACTAACACAGAGTTTCATAGCGGCAAGAATGTGAATGTGAAAACTTTAAAATGTGAATGACATACACATCCACACAGGATTGATAAAAATTACTGAAAAAAATACAGCATTTTCGTAATTTTACGTTAAGAAAAAGACACCTATTTCTGCAGGCGTAAAGTCAGATATCCGTCACCTTAATAAAAAACTGCAATATCATCAAATTCTACGCCTACAAGTCATCCTAGAAAGCTTTTAATTCGAGTATTACCATTTAAAACATATTATACAGTTATATAAAACGAAAATGTTATACATTTGCAATACAATTTTCATATTTTAATATTTTCTCATTCGATACACCACACAAACCGCTACCATTCGGTTGACAGAGCGTGGTACATTGTGGTACATTGTGGAGTACATTATGACAAGTTCCCTCTCGCCTTCAACATTATTCAATTTGCCGGCAGGTGAGCCGCGAATATGAATGAGGTACTTTACGAGTCGCGGTAACTATTGGACAAAGAGTGAGGAGAAAAGTATGAAAAAAATCATTTCAAATGTTATTATAAAGAAGTAAGTTGTACATTTGTGGCGTACCTACACCTGGAACAAAAAATCTGAAACAGAATTTATACAGAACACACAAAAATACAATTACCACCTATGATAATACTGTGCCTATTTCATGTCACCATTCTATCCCACTAACTTATGGTGCAAATCTGTGCCCTTCGAATAAACTATTGGTGGTTCAATCGCCATAGTGTTTACTTTGACTTCCGAAACACTTCATCGTAGTAAAGACCACCACTACAAATTGGTATTTTTCAGAAACATGATCTATGAATTGTAAGCCATCACGTAAGGTTTGTTGGAATAACTTACTTCGAAACTTCGAAAATACGATGACTGTTTAAGAAACCCAAAAAAAGTACAGTCAGCAAAAGAATTAGGTACAGTTATTAGCAATGTAAAATTACATGTAAAAATAGCAGTTAGTATTTATTAATTACAAAACAATTATGATTTCATTAAGAAGTAGAAATTTTACATAGTATTGCTTTAATTCTAATGACAATGCATTTTTGATACCGATGTTGATCATATTACACTCAGGTTTGGCTCCAGACGACGAAACTCCTTAAAGGTTAACAGCACAGTTTCTAAACGTTTTGCTTTAGTTGGTACATTGACACTAAATCATCTATACTAATATATAAAGAGGAAAGATTTGATTTTTTGTTTGCATTGAATAGGCTCCGAAACTACTGAACCGATTTAAAAAAATCTTTCACTGTTGGGAAGTTACACTATCCCCGAGTAACATAGGCTATATTATATTTTCAAAAAAATTAGGGATCCTTAATAAAACTCCAATAATGTAACCCAAGGTGTAAAAAAAATAAGAAAACCGAAGCAAAGCGAGGGCGGTTACTCGTTCTAAATAAAAAAAACCGAGTTCAAAATTAGGGATAACTCAAACACTACTCGTCAAATATTACTCAAATTTAAGTGGGACCACATGACAAGCACCAGCTTTCGATTAAAAAAGAATCATCAAAATCGGTTCATCCAGTCGAAAGTTCTGAGTAAAAAACAAATAAATAAATAAAAAATACAGTCGAATTGAATACCTTTTGAATTTTTGAATTTGGTTAAAAAGCGTGTATTTAATGTCTGAACTATTAACTTGTTTTATACTACATTCTGTTTAACAGACTCATCAATAGTAAGTAGATCTCCATATTTCGTAATTTCTTTTTAGTATATGTAAGTACGTCCGTGCACAGATGAAATCACCTGCTTTCACAGCACTCGAATATTTTAATGTAAATAAATATTCATATATGTCACTGATGTCTTTCATCACTTTCATGGAAGTGTTTTTACTAACGACTTATTTTTTCCTAGCCAAAAATACATAGTAAAAAGCTGTAGTATTTTTTTTTATTTGAGAAAAATATGTCAGTGGTTTTAAAATTAGAGGTAACATTTTACTATAATACGAGTACTCACGATATTTATTTTACATACATACATATTTGACATATCTACCTCTTTTTACATTATAATATCATTGCCATATGTATGCCCAAGGTATGTATCTAGGTAGGTATGTATGTAATATATTTGTAACGTTTATTAAACAGGGCCATCATGGTCTGAGTGTTAAATTTCATGATATTTATATCATTGTTTTATTATGGCATGATGATTATTTTACTACTATTGACTATATTGATGATTTTTAACACATATGGCTAAGTTATAAACATATTATGTACATGATTTTATTGTAATACCATTTTAATTCACATTAATGTATCTATTTTATTATACTATGAGATGAAGTTCACTAATGCATTAGGACACTTCTGTTATGTTACTTATAACATTATGGAATAAATAAATAAATGAAAATCCGTTCAGTAACTAGTTTTTGCGCGAAAGAGTACTTAACAATCCATACGAACTTTCACATCTATAATATTAGTAAGATTTGTAGGATGACAGAGCCATCAACCACTACGACAAATAATCACTCCTCACGTTCCCCACAACGAACTGAACACCTCTTGAAACCCAAACTAAAACATTTATCCAAACCTCCGTTGACAGAACTCATCTAACTGGCTAAGCGGATAGCGGGATCGTTTTCGTTTTTTCAGCGTCCATTCCGCAACAAATTGAAATTCATTAGTCCATCGCGGCTATGCGCGGGCGTTAAGGAAAATTAACGAGGCATATATGAATTAACACCGCACGCCGCCAGTGGCAAACGAGACGCGAAGCGATCGATACAGCCCAATCCGCGACAGTTTTTACAAACGCATAATAGTGTCCGATTGCCATTTCGGACGCTCATCATGAATTATACATGCGGTGCTGAATAAAATGTATAGATTATGCGAAGTTGATATTTTTAAATTTAAGTTATAGATATTCATGAGATGCTTTGGATAATGTAGTCATGGTAAAGATTGTGTAGAGGTGTATTCCGAGTTCGAATCCTATAGTAACGTCTGTAATTCATAACAACTTACTTCTACTATATGAAATATATACTTCGTTGAAAGAAACATCGTGAAAAAATCTACTATTTAGTGATAGGTAGAACCTATTTACATCAAAATCCAGGACCAATGTAAAAAAATAATTACACACTGAGACATTCCCATGTATTTTCTAGGCTAAAATATAAATTTTCAAAAGGTACGCAGTCATTTAAACCTTCATATTATAATCATCTGACTCTTCTGATCGTCTTACAAGAAGGACTAATTTAACATCCGTTTTCCCAAATCACTTCAATCCGGCGCTTAATAGGCGAATAAGCTTCCGGATTTGGGGAGAATTTGTGTAACAGTCAATGTAAATTTGTTAGCAAAACCCTCTTAAATATATGTAAGGCTAAGAAAAACATCAACAAAGAAATCAGTAGGTTACTACTATGTTATATGAATAACAATACATTGCATGCATTAGTGTCTGTTTACTCGTGCGACAGCGATGCGACAAAATGCCGGGTGACAACTTATATCAAAATGCACAGTTTCATTCCACGTGTTCTCAAATCCTAAAGGTCAGATGGACCACCTGATGGAACGTGGGCACCGTCACCAATGACATGAGCAATACCAGAGGAATCGTAAATGAAACGCCGGTCCTGCGTCTTTTTACACCTTTTTAAAGAACCCTAAAAGAAGTTAAGTTTATTTTTAAATTCGCACGAGAGGCACTAAGCAGTTGTGTATAATAATATCCAATGAATGTGAATCAATTTAGTAAAGTCGTATATATTTCAATTCAATGCTTGACTATTGATTAATTTCATTGAGTTCAGGAATTGTACTTTTAGCAATCCAACACTTTTAAAATTTAGAAAATATCACCACACAAAACATAGTGAAAAGTTTTGCAACTTTGAGCTCACATCTCTTTCACCATCTCTTCCTTCCATCCACCACCATCTCTCCTTATTCTAATGTACTTACAAATAAATTCTATTCAGGTTTTCTCATAAACAGCAATTTATAATGTATGAAATGATTTAGTACACAGCGTTGTGCAGTCCCGGTTGACATACCGATTAGTGGGGATTACAGCTGTTTGCGGCGAAACCAACAGGCCTTCAGACGTCTTGGCTGAAGCATCAAATATTGACTTGGATAGAGGAGCTGAGAAATTAAACACTTGATTAAACACGTGCTCAAAATAACTATTATTAATAGCTATTGGCCTTTCAATGGATACTAAGTTATGATTCCTCACGATTAAGGCCTGAGCGAAATTCACCAGCCTGCTCCAGTATTTTACAGTATTGTACTTTTAGTTGGAGGATTAGTAGCCAAGTGTTACAAATCTAACACAAGACCTATCAATTGATATCGATAGCAATTAATGGCGATTTCCTTAAAACAAATTTGTTCAAAATTCATAAGTTTAATAAATATATATGCTATCTACACGAATATAATATTTTACCATATATAAAGTTTTTGCAAAGTTTTCTTTTCAATCATATCAGTCTCAATTAATGAATGTATCTCACAAATTACTTTTGAGTTTTTGAAGCCCAACACAGCATTATGCGGTTAAGTCCACATTATGGAATGGCAGTTCGGAGTAGATTTGGAATGTGGATTCGTTAGAAAAGAGCGGTGGCTACATTTCCGAATAGATCTGTATTGTAAGAAGTCGAGATGAGTTTTCATAACTCCCGTGATTTAATAGACATTCGTATTTTTGGCGCACGATCAAAAGCCTTGATTACGGGTTGGCGACTCATGAACATAAATGGTGCTCTACTATAATCAAAATTTGATTTAATATTCTGGTTGCATTTTTAAAAGTCGTGGAAATAACTGGAGAACTTTATAAGTAAATTATGGCTGTAAAGCATCGATGAATGCAACTTAACCTTCGCTACACAGGAAATATTATCGATTATGATATATTATATCTATTAATTTGAAATAAGTTACTGTAATTTTTATAATACAAAAATTGATTAAATTAATCAATTAGTTCCATTATTAATGTACAATTTAATCACGTCATAAAAGTTACGATTAATCGAATGCTCGAAAAAACCCTGCATCTTTTAATTATTGGCATGTTTAATTCTTGTATTTTGTAATCATTAATTTTATAATAAAAGTACATTGATATAACTAATGATAACTATTTAAGTAATGATAATATTCTAAGTGGCATGGTTAGGAAGTTCGTCAATGCGAGCGTTATTGAGTCATCTCACAACTGATTCGACACGGCCGGTGAGGAACTGGACAACTAGACCAATCCTTTCTCGGAGAAAGTCCTTTGTACTTTCTTTCCCTTTCAAGGGCGGCTAACGTTACTCTTTGTATAACTGTTATGCTATTACGGTGTTTTGTGTAATTACGTATTCATAACTAGTTGAAAGGGTTGCTCGAAAATGGTTCAGTTGGACCGTTAGTTCTCGGTTTATGATGTTAACGGTACACTTCGAGATCACATCCAGTGACGTGGACTGACGTTGATCGGTGCTGTTAATATTGTAGTGCCGTTAGTTATCTACCGGCAATAAAGTTGTAAACTAACAGTTTTGAGCAATAAGAGAAAGAAGAAAGGACAATACGGAGCAAGTAATTGTGCCGTTGTTTGAAATGTGTCTTGTTTTGGGGTTTCTATCAGAAATTTATAAAGGATCTAACAGTATTTTTGTGACGTTTGATTCTTTTGTTTATGGTAAAGTAGGAACTCAAATCAACATATTAAACAGCTATACTACCCAGAGATCATTAAGTGATTTCCCAAAGTACTATCTATGATAGAAGTTTAATACTTCAGTTTATAAGTAGGTACTAAGTATGTTAAAACAATGTTCAATGCAGTAATTGAATCTTAATTACAAGGTACCCATTTAATCAAGGTTAATATCCAGGATCAATAATCTTGCATTCTGCCTCGTAGGTACTTAATTTCGATAATTGAAAACTTTGAAATAAATAGAATAGTAAAAGCGGCCAAGTGCGAGTCGGACTCGCCCATGAAGGGTTCCGTAGCAGCAAGTAACATTATATAAAAGTTCTTGTAGTTTGTTGTAACTTTGATCAATGTTTTTTGCGGTTTACGATTAATGACTTATTAAAAAAAAACTACTTACTAGATCTCATTCAAACCAATTTTCGTTGGAAATTTGCATGGTAATGTACATCATATATTTTTTTTAGTTTTATCATTCTCTTATTTTAGAAGTTACAGGGGGGGGACACACATTTTACCACTTTGGAAGTGTCTCTCGCGCAAACTATTCAGTTTAGAAAAAAATGATATTAGAAACCTCAATATCATTTTTGAAGACCTATCCATAGATACCCCACACGTATGGGTTTGATGAAAAAAACATTTTTGAGTTTCAGTTCTAAGTATGGGAAACCCCCAAAATTTATTGTTTTTTTTTTATTTTTGTGTGAAAATCTTAATGCGGTTCACAGAATACATCTACTCACCAAGTTTCAACAGTATAGCTCTTATAGTTTCGGAAAAAAGTCGCTGTGACATACGGACGGACAGACAGACAGACATGACGAATCTATAAGGGTTCCGTTTTTTGCCATTCGGCTACGGAACCCTAAAAATTGGTAATCTTACGATACATTATGTAAGGTTCGTTAAAAACTGGCAACATTAATAAAATATCTGTATAAAAACAACGAAATATAATCTATGGCGGGAGGTGGCAATAGTGGCTTATGACAGGACAGATCGAATTGGGAGGTTATGAAAAAAACAGGATGATGGCTAACTTGTAAAATGTATTAAAATGGATGAACGATCGGAATACTATAATGTTTAAAATATAATAAGATGAAGGAAACATGTATGAATTCAATGGAAATATACTATGTCATGTCTATTCATGGAGTTTTACTACAATTATTACGCATACGCATAAGAGATGTAGCTATATTTCATTTACCATTACGTATCATGTTATACTTTTGTGAGAATATAGTTGAGCGAGAGTCGTGTATTAAAAGATTTTTGCAGGGCTAATTGTGTAGCAGCTCCCGTAGTTATAAACAATACAAGTTACAGCCACTGGTGTTACTCTATTGTTTAATTCCTTTGTTGAGCCCAAACTACAGCTTTCGTTTGTGAAAAAAACAGAAATGATCCATTTACTGAATTGCCTGTTTATGTTCTTCGTATTATGAACGCTCTTTTTATTTTTTCTAGAGTCTTCTTTCTTGACCGGCAACGCATCGTCGATGCCTTTGGTTTGCTGATATCCATGAACGATGGTGACCATTTACCGTCTCGTTTACCGGTCATTTATATAAAACAAATAGAAATAGAGAAACTACTATGAATAATGATATGTCATAATTTAAGTATACTTGGAAAGGAAGTACAGAAAGGTATTTATTTATGTAGATACCTAATATTTTACAAATACAATTTTATTAAAGAAATTAAAACATTAATTTCAGTCAGTATAAAGTAACCTTTGACACACTGAATTATGGTCGAATTTTGACTGGAGCAGGAGTCACCAGTTTATTATGCACAGTAATGAAGAGACCTGTAATAGGAGCACACACCTCAATCACTGCAGTGACAGGTCCCCGTGGGCACTAATAAACGGCCTGATTCTATGCAACGAAAACATCCCATAGCTCCTATCGCTCCGTGAAATTGCACCACAAAGCCTACAAAAACACTCACAATAGACTTAATAACATTTAACTCCCTAACAATAAAACAAAAAGGGACAAAATGGTAAAAACAATGCATCAAAGCGTTATTGGAACGTGACAATGGCTGGAATTCTTTAACTATTCCCAGTAACATTGTTACAATGACAGATTCCTTTGACTAATGACATCCAGAGCCAGCCGCATTGTGGGCCGTTTATGGCACCCACGCGACATCATAATGGAATTAGTTCCACTGTTTTGCCAACACTGTTTCTCTTAGATGCTTCGGTTCTGCGAAGTTTAGAAATTGTCGATTTGGCTCAAAAAACTGTAACGCGTGCCTCGGACGTTTATTTAACTCCTGGTTTTTGTTTTTTTAATTCGTTTGTTTATAGTACCTACCTACATAATTTACCGTCTTGAGTTATGCTTTAATTAAAATTAGTTTCTGGATCTGTGCTTAACCTGTGATTCGTTTACAAAAAGTTCTATATAGCCGTGAAACGGTACGAATTAAGTATTTTAAAGACAATAACCTATAAAAGAGCACCTATAAAAGAAAAGGTTCTAATATCCAGTGGTTATCGCCGCTTATGGACTACAAAAACATCGACGCGTTGACAACTAAGAACATAGCGAGAAATCCATTTATTAAAGGTGTCACTGCTGCCGCAGGCAGAGAAATGGGCTTTTATATCCCTGCTAAACCTGCGTACTAACGCGTTAAGAATAAAATAACGTAGATGCGGCCAATTGTAAGAACGCTAAAGGGGCTGGGCCTTGTTAATGCCATTACACGTTAAGCGATAACTCGGTATTTATGACACATCAAAGGATTTAAATTTTTACTGCAGTAACATCCCCGCTAATTTCTGTTGGCCACATCTGTGGCCTAACGCGCTAAGTAAGGCGCATTCTAAGTACGTAGCAAGAGCATTAGACTAAAGGTCTCCACGTTTACTTACATTACACACAGTTGAATATACGTAATACCAATGAATAGTAACGTAGCCACGTTTCTCGGGCACACTCGCTGCATATATCAACGCGCGCCGTCCTAATTTGTCGTCCTATTACTAAAGGATTAGGTGTGGGTCAGCATAAGACAAGGTAAACGCTGGTCGGCTTAGTGGACGTCCGTTAGAGACGAGAGCTCGGGATAATTGTCCCTTTGAGAGATTGAGGAAATGATGTCATTTCTGTGTATTAACTTTTATTGCAGTTATACGTCGCCTTTAGGCGCGTTATGAAATAAATGGAAAAAATAAACTAAAAAACACGCTTTTATACAAAATCCAACTAAAAAATAGAAAATAGATTTGAATTAAGAATCCTGAATTAAAATCGTAGTGTGCTTTTTAAGATATTATCCCTTCTACTCATTGACACCATGCACCCAACGCACTAGGCATTTCAAACACACACAAAACCCTAATCCTTGAACATCCAAAATCAGCGTTATTATAGATATTTACCGGGATAAATAACATACAATCTTTAAAAATACTCTTACACATTCAATAAAACACTCAACAAAAATCGATACACGCAAAAAGCAGCTTAAGCGATAAAATTGAACATTCAGTTTTAAAGTTCATTCCCAGACGTACCGTATCCGTGTATCCGAATTATCCCGGACAGCGCATGGCCTCACAATGAGTCGCAAGTAGCGTCATACTCGTTAACCCCCCGAATGTTTGTCGGGCGACGGCGACGCATGTCGAAAATACTTAGCGGGGCTGCGCCTCATTATAATCCCTGCATCCCTGCGCGGGGCCGATTCGACCGATATATTAACACGTCGGCCCGAGATATCGGTTTATATGGATATATTTTTTTGAATGAATGATTTTAAATAAAGAATTCTTTACTTTTCAGACATGAAATGTCTGTGCCTGCTATGTGATTAAAACCTGGTGCATTCACCATGTTGTTCCAATGGTGATTTTAGTTAAAGAGTTTTCTGAAAACTGTATCCTCTACGATATACCTATTTTGATAACAATAATAATTATAACGTTTAAATATTATGTACTACAACTAGTTCAAATTATAAATTTTCAAGTAATATCTGATTAACTACCAAACATGGTATTTTTATTGCCTCTACGTAATAAGTATTGGAATCGTTGTAACATGAAATACTTAGTACCTACATATACCAAAATAATTATAATTTTTATTACTTACTTCATAAATTACGTTAAACGGGAGGGGGGAGGGTCAATGTAGTGTGACATTGTGTGACAAGGGGTGGGAGGGTGTCCTTTTCGTGACGTCACATTTCAAAATCGTAATTGGTATGTATAGGTAAATATTAAAAAACAATTAATGGAAGTAAAACTTATTTCGGAACTGCTGTTTTAATTTAATAATTTCTAGGTGTAAAATTTCATAATATGTGACGTCACACTACGGGGGGAGGGGTCAAAAAGTCATGAAATTAGTGTGACGTAATTTATGGATAGCCCCTTAGTACGAAACAATATTGGTACCAAAAACAATTTGTCAAATTGGTACAGGAATAGCTACCAAGTAATATTTTAAAACTGAAAATAAAACTATCTATTATAATACGTGCGTATCCACACTGCATCCCCGAAATCAGTGAGTGTTAAGAGGGCGGCCGAGAGCACACCATTGTTATAATTTTCAATAAGGGGTGCGATCGAGGGGCATCGATCCAATACAACTACTGTGCCATAGGGTCTCGAGATGCATACCCTCTGCGGCAGGCTGCGGTGTGCATCCAACTATGAACATCCGACGTTACTCATACTACGACCCTTGACTGTGAGAAATGAACAGTACACAGAATATTCACTGTACAGCAGTAAACAACATCAAACAAAACAATGTATGTATGAAACAAAACAATGTATAAACTCACCTCAACATGACATGTATCGACACGTTTTGAATCAGAAATTATGACAAAGGTACCTATGGTACGGAATTTGAAAAGCTAGTCTGTGTGTTGCGTTGAATATCAAATCTTAAAATGTGTCTGTATTCCGTGATCTCCACCGATATCCTAAACAGTTGATACTCATTAACACCTTGACTGCGGCATTAAAAACAGTGACTTTCAGCTGGTGCGGTGGCGGTCCAAAAAGGCACCCACTTGACTTTCTTACTGTGCGGGGCGGGCCATTTCGATCCGACACCTCTGAGTGGTATTAAAGCTCAATATCTTAGTCAAGGAGTATGGTATATAACAATTTTTATACTTTTTAAAATCGTCATGAATCACTTGTGTTTGTATTGGCCTCGCCCCTGGATTCTCCAAACAGAAAATGAGTAATTAGCAATTGAAAATGTCGGGTCGATAAGGCCCGATGCCGCACTGTAGCGTTATTTTTGTAGTGATGGGATAGTGAAAGAAAAGAAAATATCGAGTCATTATATTTTAATAAAATTTTAACAAGTACAATTTTAATATGTGTTAGAAAAATATGTAACATGTGTTAGAAAAATATGTAAAACAAATTATGTAAACATAAAAAAAAAATTTAACGTTATGAAAAATAAAAAAATTATACCGGACAGGTTGTTGATTTGAGGAACAGCGAGCGTTGCAGGGGTGACTAAATACTGATTAAAAAATACGTGTGGCACTCGGGGACTGCCGCGGTAAAGCTATTGCATAGCATTTTTTATCAACTTATGCAATTATAATTATTTATTTATTTTTTAAATTTTACGTGTACAGCTATTCACCAGCAACTGCTATTCACTGTTGTATATAGGTATAGGTGTACCTATGTATACATATATACCTACATGTACCTATACTTACGGGGTGCACATGCGGTGAGTGTGGCATTATAAAGATATGATAGATACCTATACACCTATATACTTTCTCACCAACAGCTGCTTACATATTCGTCCGATTTCGGAGCAGCTAGTCTCGATCCGTGCGAGCTTCGTACAGTCGTACCATATATATACACGTTAAGCGAATGCTCGGTCGAGCTACATGAACGCCATCTGATGGGAAATTATGAAGTTTGCTTCACATATTATTCTAATTCTAAAACTGCATATTGATATTATTGTTTAAATATATACATTTAGGTACGCATATGTAAAAATTGAGGAAATAAAACTATAGCATCAAACAAGGCAAATAAGGTGATGGATTGGCTGATTTTATCTGATGTACCCATCTACTTGTTCCCTATTCAAGATCAGCAGTAATTAATATAAAATCTAAAAGTGATGCAGGGGCTTCTATGTGATCTTGGTGACGTGCCCACCCCAAATATCAAACTAATGTCATCATGTGAAAATGCCATACCTGTACTGCAGTGATCCATTCTACCAATATGGATTGAAGGTTTCTTGCTAGCGAAGACATGGAGTGACGTGCTATGCGCTCAATATCATACGAGCAATTAATGCACCTCATGGCAAAAAATCAAACACAATTATTATTTTGCAGAAATGAAACTCAAAAATCTTCTTTTGGCACTTTTATTTTCTATTAATAACAATTTTATATTGCGATTCGTCATTATATCGAGCACGAGCGCGTGCTCCTCGAGTAGCAAGCACAACACTACTGCTGGCTCGACGCGTACGCATCTCCACAGTGCGGGATCAGGTCGCAGGCGGTCATCCACCAAAACAGGCCCGCTCCCGCACTGAGATAACTTTTTTTACGTTCTGTGCGGCGGAGGTCGAAAAAGGCCCCCCACTTTATTAAACTGCTATATTTCTACATTGTTAGTCACGAATCGAAATCTATATTTGTCTCTGTCATACTCGTAAAAATTCCCAAGAAACCGGTCCCGCACAGGCGGGAGGAACCTATTTTTCCTGTACGCACAGCGCGTTGGTACAGCATCGGGCCGATTGTGGGTGATCCGCAGTGAACGTGTTATAATCATTTAATCACTCATTTTATTTTAATGTTTAGGTATCCCAATAAGTTTATCTTATTGATTGCAATTAAGAAATTTATTATTGCTCACATAATTTCAACATTTTATCAACTTTTATTTGTCTAACTTGTTAAAACAACTTTATACCTACATTACGTATTTTGATGTCGTGAACATAGTACATCACATAATAAACTTTATTGTGACTTCCCATTTTGAGTCTAAGTCATCGTGTAATCCATAAACCAATTTGTATCTTAGTAAGTACTATGGATAATTTTACCTGTTTCATTTATGTAGATATGTCACAAATCATCTCTACAACATAGATTTATTGTACAACCAATTCAATACCAAACACATCAACTTTGTCTAAGTCGAAATAAAACCGTTCCTTTTACGACTTCTAAAACAATTTACAACATATTGCCGCAGCACCACGTGCGTTCTACGACTTAGAACAACTACCGTGTACGTATACCCAACCACCCGGGGCGCCTCTGAATTCTATTAAAGTCCAAACAATGCTACCCCAACTAATATCTGGACTAAATCCCTAATAAGTATGCCATTGTGTGAGAGAGACGTGGCCGAAGCGACAAAGAACACGTTATAGCGATCTGTCGGATTTATCATTATGAGCTCGCCCTATTTGTTGTTCGTGTCAGGCGAATTTCAGCTTAGTTTAAGAGGTGATAGTATATAAATTAGTTTGTTTAGATTAGGTGATTTGTGTCATTATGGTGCCGTGTTGAGGGGTACACGCGGAGTGTGGTGAGCGCTTGGCCATGGAGGCTCACCGAACTTGCCGCACTCCCCTTCCAAACTAGATTTGCAGTCCGGTTATAATACGGTGGCGGCCATTCATTACGCTTGCCGCTTGCGCTACTGTTTCAATCGTGCTTTAGTTATGATTGCTTTTAGGTTTTGTTCCTGCATTGAATTTTTGGGGAAGTAGGTACCTTGTAATGTTTCAGTTTTAGTATTTTGCTTACATAGATTTCAGCGTATTTTAGATAAGTAAAGGTGAATTGACTGTATATTAAGCCGTAGCCATTATCGTAGCCCTACGCCGTAGATCTGAAATCATTGTCTACGCATATACGCAAGCTCCTGTGCAATCGACTAATGTTTTAAATACATGCCATAGGGCTAACTATGCATACAAATTATCCAAATACGCATAATTTTGCTTGTAATACCGTTTTAAAAATTGCTTTGTATTGGAGAAGAACTGGTGAAAAAATCTCCCTTCTGTAGTCTATACTTTTCAATACACAAGTCACTCAAAAAAATAGTTTCAATGTTGAAAAACATCAGATGAAAATAAAATAAAAAATCTAGTAATTCATTTTATTTCAGTGCAAGTCTTCTAACTGATCAGGTAATTTTTAGTCATAATACCTAATTTACATAAGTTGCTAGTAATAACAATAAGATATAAATACAACAAAATACTTTCTCATAAGTCTAAAATATTATTACATCTCTAAAATCGATATAACATTAACACAACCCAAAAAACACATGGGATCTAGCTCACTTACCTTTTATTTGAGTGTCCTAATAAAATCCTTTCGCAAATGCTAATGAGGCGATTTGCATTAAAGTAGGATAGGAGTAAGAAACAGAAAACAACCAGTAACTGAACCAAGTCTGAACAGGATTTGCACAACATTATGCTGAAATCCTGTTTGGGTCCGACACCAATTTAGCAAGTCCATTGTCAATGTAAGTACTCCTGTTTACACTTAGAATTACACATTGATCCGCTTATGCGTCTATCGTTTATCGTTTACTTACGTTTACTTCATTTCGTTTGTTTTAGTAAACAGCTAAACTTACGATTGGTTTAGAGTTGGATTTGTAGATTTAGTGGCTTGAGTACCTATTGGACGAATTTTTAACCGACTTCAAAAAAGGAGGAGGTATTCAATTCGACTGTATGTATTTTTTTATGTTTGTTACCTCAGAACTTTCGACTGGGTGAACCGATTTGATAATTCTTTTTTTAATCGAAAGCTGATGTTTGCCGTGTGATCGCACTTAAATTCGAGCGAGATCTGAGTTATTTTGAAGTCGGTTATTTTTTGTCAAGTATTATTGTTGTTTACACTTGCGTAAAATAAAACTCATACAATACAACAAACAATTGAATTTACATTTTGTTTATAATTTGAGTTAAAGCTAATGTATCAGTGATACACATTTGATATGAGTGATACCTACATAGTAGGTATACAAAGCTTCGAATTTCAATTCAGGGATAAAAAGAGAAAAGTCTCTATTTACAATTTCCATATTTTACCTAACACCTGAAGTGTTCCCGTCTTAAAACTACACCTGAAAATATGGAAATTAGTTATTAGTTTACCGTACTACGAGTCCACAGACATCTTTCGGGGAACGTTGTCACAGTTGTTGAGCCAAGTGTCCCGTTTGATGTCGATCTGAACTCAAACAGCGGCGAATGCAATGTCAACAGAGCTAAGTGAGCCAAGTGTTTCCGTGTTTCGCGTCTTTGTGGGGGAGCGACGAATGGCTCTGAATGAAAACCCAGTATGTAGGTATATTACATTTTATATTACTTAACGTATAATGTTTAACTTGGTAATATTTATTGTTTATTTATTTATTTATTTATTTTAAAAGTTGCACCAACAAAATGAACACCTTTACATTTTAAAATATTGTCATGCACAAAATATTTACATTCAAGTTTCATTTCAATTATAGGTAAAAATAAAATTTCTTTACATTTCTTTTCTCCTACAAATTTCGGTAAATTTATATTATAAAATTAATGCATTATAATAATTTTATTCATTCAATAAAATTAAAAAAACTCAAAATAATCAATACATAAAAATTACAATTATAATGAACATTATAATTAATACGATTAGGTACAATTTGAATTAAATTATTATTAAAAACTACATAATTACTACTAATGCTACTAATACTAAGTACTACTAATTATTGTTACACGATACTCTAAAGAAGTTACAGTCAATATTAAAATCGTAAATAAGTAACTAAGAATAATTATGGAAATAACAAATATCTATCTACCTCTCTATCACTGAACTATTATTAAATATTTATTTATTTCTCAGAGGTCAATAAGAAAATTATTGACAGTGCAACACTTTGCATCGGTTAATAATGCCAATTACTCGGTGCTATACGTACAGTACCTCAATGCATTCGTACAGGGGCGGTGAGACAATAGCGGCTAACTACCCCTTTCTTGTTCGTAAGGGAGGCGCGGCTTAACCAACCACTGTAACGGACAGTCGCGGAAAACGAGGTTACATTGAATTTATTAAAATAGCACTCGGCCTGAGAATAATAAATACCCAATGTCTCTATTTACCCTATGTCTTTATTAATAACGAGTAACCACCCTCGCTTTGCTTCGGTTTTGTTATTTTTATACACCGTGGGTTACGTTATTGGAGTTTTATTAAGGAACCCTAATTTTTTTGAAAATATAATATAGCCTATGTTACTCGGGGATAGTGTAGCTTCCTAACAGTGAAAGAATTTTTTAAATCGGTTCAGTAGTTTCGGAGCCTATTCAATGCAAACAAAAAATCAAATATTTCCTCTTTATATATTAGTATAGATAAATACCCTATGTGTCTATTTACCCTATGTCTTTATTAATAATAAATACCCTATGTCTTATTTTAGATCATGGTCTACCTGCGTGCTAATTTTCATGAAAATCCGTTCAGTACTTTTTGCGTGAAAGAGTAACAAACATTCATACAAACTTTCACATATAGTCATGACTGTGTCATTGTTAGATTCGGATCTTCTTTTTAATTATGAGAATTATTACCATCTTTTGACATAATAACGTTGGTCTACTTAGTACAGATTGGTTTACTTTACATAATCTTAGCAAAAAATCGCTAAATACTGATAAAGCCGCCCATTGTTTTGTTGTTCCTTGTCAGTTCAAATGCCATGTATGTTTCTGCGGTGTGAAAACAATAAAACTTTATCTATCTATCTATCTTTGAGAATAATTATGGAGAACGCTCAAGTACGTTGGTTTACTCAGGTTAATTTTCTTAATTGAAACAATTGGTAACTACCACATATAACTTTGTATATATACACACATAACTTTGTGTGAGTTGTGCGCAGGATCGGATCTCAGGATTTAATTAGGTAGGAGACCATGTTCACAACAACAATTAATAATATTTTACTTTGCTTTTTCAAAAATAAAACGGTGCGAGCGCGACTGTACTTAAAACTAGTAGTGTACGAGGTCCCGCAGACCCACAATGCAGATTCGAACCGGGGGCCGCAACCGGATCTCCAAATTGAAATGTTTTATTTCACCCCCAGCATTATGCGGATAATGCCGACTTTTAAATTGATAACCAACTCAATGCGTACGCGCCTCGCATCAAGAATCCACTATTATTCAACCAAACCCTTTGACGAATATTATTTGGTTAAATCTAACCGTACAGCCGTTTAAAAACAAGTTTTAAACATTTTTTTGTCCCAACACTATTGTGGCGACGGCCATTTGCATATTTTCAAAGATGTTGTTTGTTTGTGCCACCGACTTACCCAGAAGTTGTTATTATGATTGATAGGAGCTTAAAAGTGTGATGTTTCGCACTTAATAAAATGTACAGGCGCTTTCTATTATCCCTATTTTTGCCGAAATATTCATTGGCTTGTATAATAGGGACGTAGTAACTCTGATTAACACGTTCGGTGCGGTAGCGGGTTGATTATATCCGATGGTCAACTTTCCTCCGGTGCGGAGTAAAAATTACTGTGCCAACCGCTGGTGCGGGACAGATATATTTGGTCTCCCTGTGGTTATAAATGAGATGGTTAGTGTTTTGGAATTGCCTTGTTAAATAGATAATGTAAATACAAAAAAAGTGCAACGGGTTCTTACGACCCGATGCCGACTGAACGTAAAAAATTTACATCTAGTGCGTTTATCGGTTCTTAACGACCCGATGCCCGATGACCCTATAGCCGCACTAGATTACATACTAGTTGAGCTAGTGAGGTCTGTATGGTTAGATGAGTTTTTATGCAAATAAGAAGAATATTGTACAGTTATATTATACAGTTGTATTGTACAGTGTATGTAACACTGTCTGTGTATGTAACATGAAGCTATCCAGAAAAATGTTGTTTAAGTCATGTAACGGTGAAAAACCTAAGAAAAATTAAGTAAGCGAAGGTTCCCCAAAACAAATAATAATCGGTAAGTGGAATATATCAATGTATATACTAGCCCGTCAACTGGTCACACATTACAAATCCTACAAACTGCATTATTTTATCGCTATCGATGTCTCTTTATCATGCTCAACACTAAAAATGTATCGACAATTTTACTAACCAGTGCGGAGAACGGGTCGTAAAGATCCGCCAGACAATCCCTTTGTTTACAAAGAAACCATTCAGTGCATCTACCTACGATTTCAGCCTTTTATTGAGTGTTTATTGGTCCATATATTGCTACAAAATAATACACTATAATCATTATATCTATAAAGATAAATCCTCTTAAACAGATGGAAGTCAAACGGATCTTTTCGACCCAGCAACGCACCAGGAACAATTCGTGCTTCGGATATAATAGACCCCATACCGCACCAAATGAAAGTCATCAAATTTGTCTAACGCAGTGAAGGTGTTAAATAAAGTCCAAGGCATTTAAACTACTATTAGGTACTAAGAAAGAAGTAGTAAATAATAATAATATTTTTTTCTTCAGTATGAAAGTCAGAAAAAGAGCATTCAACGCCACCCATGTCTTATTTCTGCGATGATTCTGTAATCTTACAAATCTAACAGCTAATTCCGCAATAAATTGTAAAGTTACGATCGGTTATGTAATCATTTATTGCAGCTAAAGTTATATATTTACTATTATTATTTTAAACAAAAATTTAACTGCAGAATATTGGTTGATCTATGACATTGTCACTGGAGGTTCCTTAAACGTTACACTTTTTATCAAGCGTTTCATTAGCCTTTCACAGTTTACTTTCCACCAAATGGTAAGTGAAGATTTTTTAAATGTGTAAAGTGGTCAAGAAAGGAAAAAGATAGTTTTCCTGTCTTTCTTTCTCCTTTATTCTTTATTAGCCAACAGTGCATCGGTAGCGGCTTAGGTGTTGATGGTATCCATGAGCTAAGAAGAACATCTGCTCAATGGAGAAGTTATCAATCCCAATATTTTTGTGAATCTTCGTTATAGAAAACGAGGGTCATTGGGTATTACGAAGCCTTTACTTTTTAACATTAAGATTTATTTGATTTAACAGCACCATATTACGGTAGCAGTTGTCATCGTTATATTCCGACCACGGTTGACCGACGCCAGCCATATTTCTGCGTTTCCCCGTGACGGAACCGCGCGTCCATCGCGCTCCTATTATCGCAATGATATCGCGATCAATCGAACAGGGGGAGGTGGGGCAGACGAGGCGCAAATAAATGTATCTGCCGGGTGGCGGGCGGATAAATACGCAAATAATACGAAACTACAAAAATCAAAACCCATCCGCCACTCGGCTACAAGCGCAGCGATGAGGAGTTTGCTCTACTATGCGTGATTTTTTTTCTCTGTGTGGCATAAAATTTAATTTGTTGAAAGAATAAATAAATAAGTACCAGTAACAATAGTAGGTACTGATGCGTGAAGTTATTTATTCCGCAGTCTATAATACCACACATAGGGCTTGTTGCACAATCTTCAAGTAGAGTCCTGAATAGGCTATTCGCCAGTTAAAGTGACATTTTACATACACGAAATGTCAACTTAACCAATGAATAGTTTACTTCAGACTTACTTGAAGATTGTGCAAAAAGCCCTTAATTAGTTTCACACTCGAACCTAATAAAGATGACACTAAAGAATATATTTTGTGTTTATTATTATTGTATCTGATTATGATAGTGTCCACTATCTTGGTGTAACAAATAAATATATACAAAAGTTTGTAAAAAGGTATAAGTAACTAATTAATGTGAAAAAACTATTTACCAACTGAAAGTTCTTTATTTAACCGGTTAAACCATTTTTATTGTTGTGCATTTCACAAACTTCTCATCAACTTCGCTATCTATAATTTTAGTATACAACACAACAATCAAATGTTATTTTATTGACATTCAAAGCATCCCAATATGAACACTAACACTTTACCAACAATAATAACATCAAAGTAGAGCGCCTTTCCGATCCAGAACTCAATCCGCGAGCCCATTATCGAGCCTATAGCTATTTGCCCGAAAAACAAACTCTCGCGGGAGCCGCGCGGGGGCAGGCGCACAATGCATCCAACTGCGCGTCTGCCGGCTGCCCCCGCGAGCCCCGAGCCCCGAGCCCCGAGCCCCAAGCCCCAAGCCGCAAGCTCCGAGCCCCGCGAGCCCCGACTGCGAGCTGCGTGCCGCACAGCTGCCGACTGTGCCGACTGCGTGCTTTCATTCCACTGCCCTGAATTGGGCCACCAATTAAAACCACCTCTTTATTTTTTATTTATTTATTTATATCAGGCAACGAAGCCCATAACATAAATTATACACCTTACAGACTAACATACATATATCAATATAAACTTATAACTAAAGATCACTTATTCCCGGCTAAGCGAGGCGCGGATACGGTGACCTCCGAAGGTCGTCGATGTCCATGGAACTTGCGGAAGACGACTCCCTTTGGCACTGGCGTAGCTAGCCCTAAGGAGGCCCCATATCAATATTTGTTGTGGGGCCCCCTCGACTTTAGCTTTAAAATATAAAAAGAGTGCCAACTGTAGCGGGCGCTGGCAAGCTTTTTTTTGGGAGTGTTAGTGGGGGCCCCTATACGCTGGGGGCCCCGTATAATTGGTACGGCTGATACGGCGGTAGCTACGCCCCTGCCCTTTGGCCACAGCTCCTCCTTCAAGAATTTCGAGAGGTGCTCCGTTGGTACGCGTACAGTAAACGAGTTGAAGTTTCCGCGACTGCAACTTTTCAACCAGTACCCGGAAATTCGTCTTCTTCTCCAAATATTCCACTTATGGATTATATTATTCCATTTATGGATTACACATTTAAAATAATAAACCCACAACTCTCACCGTGTTTGTCTGTTGCAGGACATATTGGGCGGGCCGAGAATACGGGTTTATCCCGCAAGTTCCATTGAGTTGTCCCAATATAAACCAGGGTGTCGTAAGAGGCGATAGAAGCTGACTTCCATTCTTGATGGTAGGACTTCACGGTATGATTTTTGTTAAGTAATAAATATTATTTCTGTTATAATTACATTTCCGTGAATCCTGCTTGGCTAACTACCGCCCTCTTGCTTAAGTCAACAGCCAAACGACTCGTGTTCCAGCTGTGGACTTGAGAGTCAAGAACCAGTATAATAATAATAATAATAATAATATAATAATAATATCATTTATTTTGCAAGAACATAGTCATACAGGTGGTTTACATTTAGATTTATTATGCTCTGCCTCCATACTAGTACTTACATACCTTCTTTTTTCCTTCGTCTTTCTTAACGCAGTGGTGATGTGCATGAGTGACTGATGTCCATGAGTGATGATGACAACCTAGCATATGGTGGGTTGTCTGCTCATCGTGCTGAAATATTAAAACATAATTTTAGTAGAGTCACAGTTAGATATGGATTGAAATAATGAATATAGAAATGCATTTCCTAAACTACTAGGGAAAGTGAGGTCATAGTCAATCACACTGATCAAATACAACCCGTGTTCGACATAAAAGTCGGTATTTAAGGGTCTACAGACACCATGAAGCTGGAAACGTGACTGGAAGTACTTAGATTTCCTCACGATCTTTTATCCAAACAAATGAAACTTAATTCCTTTTACAAAAATTATTCAATATCACAGAAGACATAACAGTACATAATCTTACAGAAGACTCACTCCGCAAAATCATTTAATTAAATAGCGACTCTTACTCTGACGCAATAAAGTGTAATTCAGGTCGCACAGCGTTAAACAGAAACAGTAATGAGTTGCTTCTCTTTCTCACATTATCTCTTTTCCTCTCTGATGTTAGACAACCTCTTTTTTGAAAGAATAATAAATTAATCTGAAAGTTTAATTACCAGTTAAATGCCCATGCTACTTTTATGAAGAAATGAGAAGATGGCCATACATCATGTGTACTTACTTACCTTGTCTATGAAACAAAATATATTATCTCTTTTAAGTGTTCAGGTAGGAATGTGTATCAAATCAGGAATGACATACGACGCGAACAAAATAGACCAGAAGCCAACACTCAAAAATCATAATATTGATTCTCAACTACATATCTTGATTAGCGCAAAATGTATTTATCACATAATAACTGATATTTCCCTGAATGATTAATAGTGTAGGAGCTGGCTGGGTGATTTGTATGTTATTGTTTATGCAGCGGAAATTAGAATGCGATGCGAAATGCTTTTGCCTTTATTTTAGTAATTATCGTTCATTAAAAATTCTTTAATTTTGTTTTTTTTTTCTGAAAGTTTAATTTTAAGATGTGTGATAAATTTGTGTGACAACGTGTAAAACGCATTGGCTTAAAAAATTGCCCAAATTTCAGCGTAAGGTATTATTTTATTTTGGAAGTTTGTACCAGCAGGTGTAATTATAGGAAGCACAAATTGTAGTGAATAAATGAAACGACTAGCGGCCGACTTGCATTAATTGACATATGACGCTCCATGCTAATTGTCGTCGCCGATCGCTGTCAACCTGTCCAACTTCAGCGAGTATTTTGCCAACTTTAGTTCGGTTCTAATTAACATTTAACTAGTTTACAACCTTACGTGTAACGACAATTACTGAAGTGTTTTGGGTTTTTCCTTTCACCTAACAACATTTGAGTTTCAGTTGAAATTCTTTCAATAATAAATTGGCCAAATGCGTGTGGTGACTGTCTATTATTCGCTAACTGGTTAACTATACCTTAACCTAGTCATGAAAGTTTAATAAATTCGTGATTATTATATACTATTGCCTTATTTTTTACAACCCCATGAATTAAATGTTGCCGCTCTTTACATCCCAGCATTATAAATCCTTGGATTATAAATGTCCGCAACAAACCGAGTAGCTTTAAAAATGCAAAATTGTCACGTTAGCGATCCTAAACATTTTAGCGAATTGAAAATCGGATCAACCACTAATATAGCGAGTTTTACGCTGTAGCCGCGCCACCGCTGTCGGGTGTAAAAATACACTTTTATTACAGTCCCTGTATTGTGTCGGCGTTAAACAAAACTGTCACTAGGTGGGTCATAGTTGGTTCAGTTATGAGTGCGAAACACCGAACACCCATAAACCGTTTTGATACGTGGACAACTTATGAAATCAATATGATAGAAGTGTGCAGGTACAATATACCTATGCGTAGGCGTTGTATTAATATATTTTGCAACAATACTACCAGCAATCTTTTGCATCATGTGCAATCTTTGCGCTTTTTACAATTAAAGTATTCTTATATTCGTGTGCGTCGGTGCTCCAATTAAATTATTATGTGTTCAAGTCAAGAGTGATTAGGTTTCTACTAAGTTAGTGTTAGTGCGCTTTACAATCTTCAACTATACCACTTACCACCAGGTGGCTATTATCCTAAGAGCCACAACAAGCCTAAGAAACATAAAAGCCTTTCTCTATAATTTTACCGGTTCTAGAGAATTCACCGATACAAAGTTGATTGATGGTGAAGAAAGTGAGTTAGTGAGTGAAGCAAACGCTAGCCTTACTAGTTACTAGCTCTCTCTAGAAGTGCAAGCAAAGGAAAAATTCTTAGTTGAGGGCACGTTGACTTGAATTTAATGAAGCCCACAAATCCAATTTTTCTCTGAGATATAAATTGTATTGGAATAAAAAAAATATATTAAAATTTATTAAACTAAAGAAACTTTAACCAAATCAATGTCACTTTTCAAAATTTTCTATTCGAATTAGACGCCAAAACTAGAATAATTGAACACAGACCATTCCACCACCCGTACACACAAAGCGACCGTAAAACCGTGCCCTTTCCACAACATTCAATAAACCGTCGAGCAAACACACATAAATCTGTCCGGTTACGTTCGTTGTCCCAAATTATGCTATCAAACGACAACGATAGCTTCTCACCCATCCACACGTTGAAAGAGACGTTTTGTCAAATTTCCATACAAATCGGTTCGCCACGCTGTGACTCCCTACCAGTCGTATTACGTCACACGTCATAAATTTTAATTTTAATATTCGACCTCACCCTTTACACACTACTGGAAAATTATCAATTTCGCGTAATTCGTCCCCAGCATTGCCCGACCGACCAATCTTAATGCTACGGGTGAGGGAGGCTCCAATCGAGTTACACATCAATTTCGTATGAATACATTAATAAGTCATGCCAATGTGCTCTTTCAATAGCCTGGAAGTTTATTGCATGACAGTGTTAGAATATTGTTGTTATTGGTTTATACATATATGAGATTTGTATTTTTGTGAGAACTAATATGCACCTTTTTCAGGAAAAAAAAGATAATTGTTATTTTGCAACCAGATACCCTAATCGACTATGTGTACCACCTTCTCGATCAGCGATACGTTCAAAAAATTCGACTCACATGTGTGTAACGATATATAATAAAATCCCTGAAAACATAAAAATTTTAACTTTCACTAAATTTAAAATAGAGTTACATAAATGGTTAACTGACAAATGCTACTATTCAATAAAAGAATTTATATGAAGATTTTAATTATTATTGTTTTCCCTTGAAATTTGATATTGAAATTTGTTATAATAGGATGTAAGTAATGTAAGATAAATAAAATAATATTCTCATTTAAAATATAATAATAAATAATGTAAACTTATTAAACTAAAACTATTTGTACGCCATAATATGGCAAATGTGAGATAGATTGCATAATACTTGACCAACTTTGTAACCACATTTCTACAAATAAAGATATTTCATTTCATTTCATTTCATTTCATTTCATTTCATTGTTTTAGCAATATTATTATGTTCTCAGCGGCCAGTTTACCAAAAGAGAATATAATATAAATAGGCTACGTACGTAACATTTACACATGTGACCAATCGAAACTAAAATAATGCATGACAAGTGACGATGATAAATTGGAACTATACTTAGGTACATGTAACAAACTGTAACTTTTTTGAGACGCGACAAATTATTACTAACTTAAAGTATTTTGGCGTATGGACGAATTAGAACAAATTTTGGGGTGGCCAGTTGACCTATAAATCCTTTTCTTCTATGGATTTATTCTCTAGACTAGACTCTAGGGCTCTAGAGACTAAGATCTAGAGACGTGATAAGCTCTAGAGTCTAGAATATGTGTTAAAGCTAAGTAAATATATTATATATGAGTAACTGCCCTCGCTTTGCTTCGGTTTTCTTATTGGAACGAAGTTCCTTATCGCGCGTTGCGAAAGGTGGCTAGACGGAAAAAATTAAGACGAAAAGTTGTAACGACACTTTTTGCCGTCGTTTATTAATTAAAGCGAGTTACTAGGCGACCAGAAGTCTTCGAGGGTGCGACAGTACAATCATAGTATGTGGCTGTCTTATTTGCTCTTCGCTATTTAGCATAGGCACAACAGGGATATCTATATTACGATCATGCACATTAAGTTATTATTGCTATTTCTCTTGTCATGCCAAGTAATATGCGGAAGAGCGACAGTGATAGATTTATTCTATCCCTGACAAGACACTTGTCAGAGTGGCAGTGATGGATTTGTTCTATCACTGTCGCTCTTCCGCATATTGATTGGCATGAAGGGAGAAATGGCAATAATAGCTTAATGTGCATGATCGTGATATGGACGTCCCTGTTGTGCCTATGCTAAATACCGAAGAGTGAATAAGACAGCCACATCTATGATTGTATTGTCGCACCCTCGAAGACTTCTGGTCGCTTAGTATTAATCGAAAGGAACTTCATTTCATCCGGGTGTCCCTTGACACCTCTCATTTTTTTTACACCTTGGGTTACATTATTGGAGTTTTATTAAGGATCCCTAATTTTTTAGAAAATTTAATATAGCCTATATAACTCGGGGATAGTGTAGCTTCCTAACAGTGAAAGAATTTTTCAAATTGGTTCAGTAGTTTCGGAGCCTATTCAATGCAAACAAAAAAGCAAATCTTTCCTCTTTATATATTAGTACAGAGTATAGATAATTTCAAAATAAATCAGTCGTCACTCCCATCATTAATCCAGACAACTGACAATACGGTTAGAAATTTCCATATGTACGACACGAACGAACCGTATAGATTCCGTGGATATATCAGCGGAGGTTGTTTAAGGAGTCTTTATTTCCTCGACGCCCCAGTTCATTTTCTTTCCGACCATAAGCCGCGTGCACACACAGGCAATAACGGAGATAAGGTGGAGCGGAGACGAGACGCTATCTCCTCCTTATTGCTATGTAAATAACCTCCATTCAGCCACGCTGATCGGCCCGATACGCCGCCGCTGTGGCAGCGACTTTATGGTAGCCTCATTATTGTCCGACGTCTCTCCGACGACCATAAACAATCCCCTTGGCCAAACAACTTTGTTTTCATGACAGTAAATATACAATCCGTAGATTTACTGAATTACTGAAAATCCTTTAAACTCCACATTCATATCGGTATAAAATCTCCACTCCATTCATGAAACACTGAATTGAAATTTTCCATGCAGGTACGCGTTATCTCTGTATCGTGGAAGATGCAAAAAGATAAAACCATATCATTAGCTTAAAAAGCCTACGGTATTAAACAACGCAACAATAACCCGGAATAGTGTGCACAAAAAAATCGACAATGCTCCATGTTTTTTCTCGTCCGCATTATGGGATGATCCGTCATTGTGCCGGCGGCTCACAGATGGCGCTGATAAGAGCGCTCATCGCTTTATTAAAATAATACGACCAGGCTACGTGGAGCTCTCGAAGCTAATTCGAGCTTCCATACTTTGGAGCGAAGAACGGATCGTCTAGGGGCAGGTGAGGTCAGGATAGATCGGCGTGATCATGCATAACACTATCAGGCGGGCCAATCTGAGTTTCATTCAGTAATACAGCGGTGTGCACTGATTCGAGATATTTAATACCTTCCCACGAGGACTTGCAGTGTCGGCACACGCGCGGAACACGGGAAGACCTCATACGGTAATGAATTAACCGTGATATGATCGGCTCCGACAAAAGTTACATATTGCTTTTTGCCATTTGTAAGTACACGGCTTTGAGCGAAATCGGCAAATGGTTTATGTAATGACTTAGCTATATAACAGGCACTCGGGAAATGTTCTCTTCTATACTCCGCTGGTAAATGAATATACAGTGTATTTTGAATGTATTTTGAATACGTGTTTACTGTGAATTTTATGTAAGCTGTGGTATCTGGAATACCCTCTCCTATTGAATATGGGCTATTTCAATGTGGGGATGATACAAATTTTAATGTCCGAATTTTCTATATCATCCGAAGATAACTTAATAACTGAAGCATTCTCAAACAGGTTTAAATACCGACTATAGTTGTCCAGGATAGTTACAGATATTAGTTACTCTTATTCATGTAAAAATAATGTTCTGTACATTTTCCCAGCGATTTGTACATTTTCGGAACAGATATTTGTTTATTAAACATTCAAAATACGGTGCCAAATTAAATTTTAAAACATGCCATATTTAATGCACTTCAGATCGTATGTACAGTCGGCCGCAGAAGTAGCTTAACATTTCAGTACCTTGTCACATTACATTTCTTGAATTTGTCATAGATGTTGCTAGGAAACCGTCGAAACAGTTACTATTACAAAGTACTAAAATATTAAGCTACTTCTACGGCCGACTGTACATGTGTCATGTGTATATAGTATGTAACAACGCTTTTCAAACATTTATTAAAAGTTACAGGGGTTAGGGAAGCCGCATGAGCCCTAATTAAGCCTCTTTTTACAAAAAGGCCGATGCGTTGGAGGGACCCGACTTTTTACCCTTCCGACTTCTTAATGAGCTGCCGACCACCTATAGTGTGGATTTCGTGGGTCAACCTTTAATATTTTGCTATTATGAAAGTATAATAAGGCAAAGTTTAAAAACAAGTTTATTCACACGAAAATCTGGATTGGTGAATTTTAATATCAGTTTTGTGGTTGTTTAGACACGCACAGGGAATACGACACAGGCCAAGGATTGACTGGGAGAGAATGCTTTTAGCAATAAGCCGTCTGTTGTTCCTATATGTTATGTAAGGTACAAAAAAGATTAAATAAATAAATTAAATACTAATGGGGGAAGTTATATTATTACTATTTGGTGCCCGCGACTTCGCCAATGAAAATATTAGAATACCAAGCTGGAAGTCGATAAGGGATTATCAAAGTTTCTAGTAAATCTATAAGAGGTTGTCAAAGTGTCTGATGCATCCGTCAAAATTTAATTTTCATACTTTTACTCCACATTTTAACCCCACAAAGTATTAAAAATATTTTCTTAAGACTTCCACACCCATACCTATCTAAAGTTTTATGCTCCTCCTTAGTCCATTATTTCAATCCGTGCGTTGACTGTCTGTGTTGCGTGCGTTTGACTAGGATTAACTATATAGCCTAATAAATCTGATAAACTAGGTAAGGTGCACAGAACGAAACAGAATATCAAATATTTGGTGTGGAGACCAGAGATGCGTCGTAATGAGGGTCGAGGCTGGCGAGTGTCCGTGTCCGACGTGTCGTGATGCGATCAGACGGCCTACCCCAATAAGCGCGGGCTTGACGCCGAATGTAAACTCGGTTACTTCCCAGTCACCTGCGACCCTGCCTCCCCGGGGGGACGGACTGTTTCCACTGCTCGCCCGGTACTTTAATAGCTTGCTGACTTTTTTAGTTTTGTATTACACACTTTTGTAACAATAAAGTAATTATCTTATACATTAAATTCTCGTGTCACGGTGTTAGAAGTTAAACTCCTCCTTTTCGTGAATCTTTGCGTACATATCGGCTAGGGTGGAGAATCGGACAACATCTATTTTTCATCATCATCAACATTTGCCCGGTCAGCTAGTAAAATATAAAAGTATAAGACAATTGGACTTGTTGTCTAGTTATTTTTATGTTATAAATACTCTTGGTTATTTTTTTTATTCATTGACATCTACTTACTACCTTAAATGTACTTACTAACTTACCTAGTCTTGATTATTAAATATATAACTTAAGAGAGATTTATTACTTAATTAATTTTCATCGTCATACAATAATTTTATTAGAAATCACAAAACAATACAAGTTTAGAGGCACAAACACTCGTAATGTAAAAAAACAACTAAGAGTAATTCATGTTAAACAGGTTGCGGAGACACACAAGCTCATAACGCTAATTCTATAATGCATTGACTCTACAGGATTTAACAAAAAAAATAGAAATTTAATTTCTTTGTGAAAATTTAATTGATCATGCAAAACTAAATTAAATTATTGTAAAGCATTATCTAAATAATTACTAGCCGAATCTTGTGAATCATATTTCTAGTCTGGATAAACTAATTGGTTTAAAACTAGTTTATTGGAATAAAATAATTTATCCGGAAAAAGTAATTTATCTAACAAACTAGTTTATCTCAATAAACTGATATATCTGAATAAACTAATTGACTCATAAGAGTATCATTATTGAACAAATATTATACATAATTAGTTTAAGTAGATAATTATACAATGCAATGGGAATGTCCTCAAGGCGGGCGCCCGCGCGCCCGGGCGGTGGGCGGCGTAGGTACAGTTCCGGTCAAGTCGCGGGCGGGACGGCTTCCGCTTGTCCAATTTGGCCACATTCAACCACCAAGACGTTTGACACCTCCCCTCCCCTCGTCTCCCCTCGTCTCCCCGCACCGCACCGCTGCTGATTCAATAAATAACAGGTTGATTTGTGGACACTTGGTACGTCGTGTACGTTTGACAGTACATATTATGTAGAGCTATGACCTAGTTTTAAGTAGTCTAGTACCTAGTCTAGTCTGAAAAGAACAGAGTAAGCGGAGGTGTTGTAAATGCAAATGATTACGATTACGATTACGATTACGACCCACAAAATATAGGTACATAATATATCATCACATTGATCCTGTACTTAAAGGGGAATCTCAATTCTCATACACCGCTAGAATCTCGAATTAAATTGATATTTACCACTTCAGCAACCGATGATCTAAATATAGTACCTAATATAATTATTAATTCGTTATTTCAACAAGCCAATCCAGCCAATAAGTTAAAACGTAAAGCTTCACCTAATGTCCCCTAGAGATTAGGGAACAGCCGTTCTTAGACAGGAGGCCAGCTGATAGATCCATATTTAATAGTCAGCCGAAACGAGTTTAAAATTTAGAAGGACTACCAGTGTTATGGAAGCAGTATTAGGTATTAGCAGTATACTGTTTGCCGCAAACCTTCTTATTCTGAAGGAGATCCAAGCTAGCTCCAGATCCAAGGCAGCTATACGTATTAGTCATTAAACACGCTATGTTGTTATGTATTTTGGTCGCCACAAATTTAAAGGGGTTTCCATTTTTTACAACGCATGCCTTTGGTGTTTCTGGTGTTCATGGGCGGAATAACCACATCAACAGGAGCAATTTGATGAAATCAGCGTCTTCGTAGCAGTCTCTATTCTTATAAATTTTTACCATACAAGAAAAAATTTGATGCAAACTTTTCATACGTCATGGAAAAATTGCATTAATTTCCTAGTGTTTGACTTCAGCTAATTAGGAAGCGCGTTTAATGCTTCTCTTTTTAGTCAACAACGCGTCGCTCATGCCTCTGCTGAAGTACACAAAATAGGATGAATCACTCTCAAAACATGGTATGATGGATTAATTCGTTGCTATTTATATAAGAGCACAGTTTGAGTACCCGTATATAAAAATTAAATCACAAATATTTTTATCTAGCTATCAAACGGACAAAGGATTAACTGCCACAATCCTCACGCACTTCGACACGGGCCATTGGCATATCAAAATCGAGTGGAGCAAAGATCGTTTAGACAAAACGGAGGCGCACAATGAGTCGCCATCAAATCCCTGCGCCCATTGCTCGGGGCACGGTCGGCAGATGTATGACCGGTCGTATTGTACGTACGACCTCCTCGTGCCATACTATAAGTTACTGTGCCATTCACTGACACTTAAATCTTGAGTGACTATCCTACTATCCTATCCTACTAATATTATAAATGTAAAAGTTTGGATGTTTGTAACTCCATCACGCAAAAACGATACGGATATGGAAACAATTTAGCTCACGGATAGTTTTTCACCTAATTTACCGGATAGGATACTTTTTTCCCGAAAAATATATCGTTCTCTCAGGATAAAGTTTTTTTCCTTAACGGGCAGGGAGGCGGAGAATGTGTTATCTATACCAACACAGCGGTTTGTGCTGGTTATGTGGGACTCTCACCCACTAAACTTCGTCTGAAGAAGTTGGCTTTGGTCTTGCGACTTCCAAGCCTTCATCTGATACGACCCCGCTTAGAGAGGCGGGGCGCTATCAGGATAAAAGGATTATAGTTAAGTATGGATGTTTTTTACAGGTTTATGTATGTGTTACTAACATAGAATTATTAATGATTTTTTTTATTAATCACACTCTTAATTTTCTTTAATAACCCAATTCTGAAGTCCACACAGACGCAGCCGCGGGTAGAAGCTAGTTTTATCATAGATTTATCCCTTTGACTGTTCCAAAGCGTTAAACAACTGACGAATAGAGACGTTAAGATGTGTGCGTTCAAAAGATTTATGGATTTCTGTCTGTTATTTGTTTTTGTTTTAATTATTACGCATCGAAAATGTAAAACTTTCGCCACATTATATTGAAAATTGAGTTTGTTTAATATCATCTACAAAATTTTTCAAACTGTGATGTATCAAAATGTATGTCTGTTTGTAGCTACAAATTATTTATTTAATCATACCGAATAAAGATATTGACATTTTTATGATCAAATGATTCGAGTAGTATTGAAAAAGTTATATGTATAATACAAATTCAGAAACAGTTTACCTACTGAATAGTTGGACAGACGATATGATTAATAATAATTTTACTATTCCTCGAAAGTACGAGTAAGTACCTACAACTAAATATTTTATGCACATTTTTTCTGGATTACAATGATGTCAACTCTACTTTACCATGGCATCATCGCAACATTCAATTTTGCAGCACAATAGCTTGAAAGTTTCGTTAAATACGCTGTAAATATTTTTACTATTAAATATATGCGGAAAGATTACGTATAGGATCCATTGCATTCAATAGCTTTATACTCAGCAGATTTTTCGACGCGCGTTAAATATTTCAACGGCCATTGTCAATTTCATAGGCCGGCCGGTGTTGCGTAAAAAAATATGCAAAACCTTCAGTACATAACTGCTGATAGTGCGTTCGGGAACCCTTTTAACGTCAACGATCGACACAAAAGCGCCTCATCAAACGTCCATCTCCCAGTCTCCGCCTCTCCTTCTTCATTTTGTGCGCCGTCGGGCGTTAGTGGCAAAAAGAGCGAGAGTATGTGCTGACCCGATCATTAAATAGATTGATGGTACCTGGGCGCAAGGCTCGAGCGATAAATAGTGGCGATTCGGGTAATCCTGCCGGCGGCCGGGGCCTGCCGATGGGCGGCATCCATTCTCTTTATTGCACCGTGCTTTATAGCAGCCCAGGCTCTCTGCCTTGATGCCTACGACGCCGGAGCGCCTAACATATTGGCTACGTTACTCGATACGAGCCCGGAGAGAATCAAAGCACGTCCACTCAACTGAGTACTGACTTTCACGGCTCACACTCACAGTATTTCAGTATTGTGAGGCTTAAGTCGAGCGATAAATTTCTTGGCGTGCAAATGATTAATTTGAAATGTTTTTGTTCGGTTTTTTGCTCGACATCATATAGTCGGAGTTTATAATCAATTAAGGCAGGTTAGAAAAAGTTATCAGTTTTATGGTTTGGACAAAAAGGTGGCGTCAGTGGGCAAAACAATGGCAAATTAGCGATGACGGTTAAAAATGACGTTTGGATTGGTCCGTGGGTAATAAATGTGGCGAGCGACGGCTGGCGACGCGCCACCGCCGTCCACGGCCGTCCACAACCATCCAACACCTCTTATATTATTAATGAACACTCGAATTTGCATTCCACGTTATTGTTATTTCTGACACCTTATCAAAAGGTATAATTAATTGCTGACTACTAATGGACAGTTACACCATATATCATTATTGTTTAAGGTAATTATGATATTTTAATATTATGACGTTTGAGAATATTAGCATGAATTTAGTAAGTAGTTACATTAGTTAAATTATTATATTTTTCGTTAATCGCAAGGGGATGCGGGATAAGATCGGCTGATAATTATTTTTGCAACGAATATCAAATATTTAGGGATATGTTTGTATGTTATCTCAAATAGCTAAAAAAAGAGGTCAAATTAAGAATTAGGTACATTAGAAAATGTATGTATCTTTTTTTTCACATGCATTTGTTTTATACTTGACTTTTTTTAAGTAACTCTCCATAAACATTAAATTACATTAAGTAGGTACCTTGAAAGTTTTTGTAAGTAATAACCTCATTAACCAGTATCAACGGTAGTCCTTACACAGAAACCCAAAACAAAAATAAAAATATAACCTATTATGGTTATTCTGAACAACAGACTGTAAAGATAAAATTACCTGTTTTTTTCTGTTGGTACATACCAAACCGACTTCGTAGACTTGTCAAGTTTCGCCACTTAATTAATGACCATGACATAATGGTCGTTTTTTAAATTTTTTACCACACAGATAAGGAAATGCAGACATCAAGATAACAACATGGTGCCATCTTATGGATGTCTGCTGTCAGCTCCCGTGTACAAGTCATATCTCTCGCTCTATATTTATGAGGCTTAAATGTTTATTTAGAGCGGTTTAGACTTTAAATTGCTCGGTGCATTATTTAACGTTTTTTATTTCACCATGTCGTGATTGTACTAAATTTCACATTTATAATATTAGTAGGATATGGTAGTTTACTTTGCGTGTCTTTTAATGACGTGAAAATCAAAAAAGTTACGGTACCTACAAGGTGGAATTTACAAAAAAAAAATTAAAACCTATATAAGTTTAAAAAAAAAATCAACGGCCTTAACATTTTATTTACCCCATAAACCCATTATAAATGCACTTTGAATTTATTTTACGAATGCTTCTGGGCATAGGTATTTATTTAATTTCATATTCTTCATATTTTGGTTTTCTTTTTCTATGTGATTACACAATATAATAATACCAATATTTTATTAGAAATAATATACAAATTAGCAAAAACTATGATTGAAACGTTGACTACACACGCCCAATGAAGGAATAATTATACGTAACGATATCCCTTTAACACTCTCACGATCCCAAATGTATTGCGGTTGAAAGGTACATGGAGGGAGGGATTCCAAAACGAGTAAAAAGATCATTCATAGATCTGTACTAAGTGACTACTTGACATGCACTTGGCACTAACAAACAGAGGTCGGGGATACGTGAAACAAGAAAAAACTTCAGTCATGTGCATGTACCGACGAATCGACAGGGGCGAATCTAAAAAATGAAACCACCGCGGAACAATCGAAGCGAACTTATAAAAAATGTATCATACGCTGGCTTTCGAAACTTGCCTGCGAATCTACCATTTTAACCGCGATCGGGATATCCCGGAGCTACAGATAAAAAATAAAAATACGTACCCCGCATTGTCATATTATTCAGCCTCGCGTTTTTGCACGGTTCAAACTGAATTCTTTAAAATCTGAAGCTTTGTCATTGATTTCGTTTCGTATGCATTAGCTTTCGTTTTTCTGCAGCGCTAATACTTAATGCGAATTTGTTAACATTTTAACTAACAAATCACAGTTAGCACAATTGCAATTTGACTAAAGTATGGTATTACATAGAAGTACTGAAGAAACCTGCGAAACCCGACTTATAGAATGTTAGAATGTGGATCATAAATGAAGATTAAATTAATAAAAAATATTTGAATAATGTAAACTTACTCGTACGAACATATCTATACTAATAGTATAAAGAGGAAAGATTCGATTATTTGTTTGCATTGAATAGGCTCCGAAACTACTGAACCGATTTGAAAAATTCTTTCACTGTTGGGAAGCTACATTATCCCCGAGTAACATAGGCTATATTATATTTTCAAAAAATTAGGGATTCTTAATAAAACTCCAATAATGTAACCCAAGGTGTAAAAAATAAGAAAACCGAAGCAAAGCGAGGGTGGTTACTCGTCTATACTAATATTATAAAGAAGAAAGATTCGATTGTTTGTTTGCATTGAATAGGTTCCGAAACTACTGAACCGATTTGAAAATTTTTTTACTGTTGGGAAGCTACACTATCCCTGGGTGACATATAGACTATATTATATTTTCAAAAAAATTTGGGATCCTTAATAAAACTCCAATAATATAACCCAAGGTGTAAAAAATAAGACAACCGAAGAAAAGCTAGGACAGTTACTCGTCAATAATAATTAGCATTGTAAGTTTTTTGTTGTGAGTTTAATTTGTTAGATAATAAAGAGTTAAAACGCAGCCGTCTCTCTGCCTTCTGAAATCAAACCTGAAAAAATATCACAATTTAATGAATTCTAACTCATGTTTTTTTTATATTCGTATATGTAAAACTGTGCTGTGTTTATATTAATCTACACAACTTATGCAAAACACAACAACAACAGAAAAGACGACAATAGTATCTATGTTCAAGATTTTTCTTTTTCCTCTCCCTTACTACTCATATTTAACGCGTATAAAATAAAATGGAAAGGAAGAGAACGTAGATGTTTGAATGACGTGAGTAAATTACAATGCAGCGTAAAAAATATCGAATTGTTGAATATCGATGGCAAGATATCGCCTCGGGGATCGATCGCGGAGCCATCGCTGGGAGGAACCCGCACAGCCGGAAGTCCTTCCTTCTCACACGGCCTTTGATACACCAGACAAAAGCATACAGTTTTATGACAAATTCGATGCGCACATTGTACCATGACAACTGAATAACCGATCGCTTTGTCCCTGCATCGTTTAATAAAATTTATTAACACGTTTATTTTGCACAAATTCTCCACCGAGTTACAAGTTGAAGTGTTTGCGTTAGGCAGGCACAAAGACCAAATCCTACCATTGTTGCAATCGCGAGATATTAAAAGCACGTGTGGCCAAACAAAGGTTGCGTTATGCGGGGGATTATTTGCCAATTTATGGCGCTTTTTGTAAATTCTGTTGAAAGCTCGCGCCGGAAATTTGGCTCCATTTCAACAAATGATCTTTTAACTATAAATACGCGTAATGTATTCGTGTGACAAAAACGCTCTGATATACGATGACTCCCACCTTGCTCATGGGAATACATTTTTCGTTGATGTTTTGTTTTGTTATACATAACCATATATTAAAATATTTAAAAAAAGATGTATCGTTTCGATTGAATGGTGATATTTTTCACGTCGATCGTAACGACTTCTTTAATGATCATGATCGTATGTTACTGTTGTGTATATCATATATACTTTTCATAAAAGGTTATTTTACTTTAATTGTATATATGTATATATATTTTTCTATTTATTTATTTTGTTCGTCTAAAAATTACGGGAAATAAGTTTATTATCAGTACTTATTTACACCAAAAACTACTTTTGTTTCTAATTAATTGTGTGTCAGAAAACAAAGAAATATTTGCTTACAGTAAGTATATAAATTAAACAAAAATGTAATATATTTTATAACATTATTACATGACAACTTACACGCATTTGTTCATAAAAATATTTAAAAATAATTCACCATAGTAAATTATAGTTTACTTATTTTAATTACTTCATGAAAATACAAATACTTTAACGTGTAGGTACACCATAACGTATGCAAAAGGTAAACAAAACATTATTGAACTTTAAGTCCCCACCACATCTCATTCTGAAAAATCTCTCTCTCAGTTCTCCATCGATGATTTAGTAAAGCGAAGTAAAGAGTCGTGTAACACACGCTTCGGTAACCGTCGGTCAGAGGCTGGTGTCACACAAATCAGAGCAAGGGGCTATTAGAAGCAATAAAATTTTACGACTGTTCGCTACTTTCTGAACACCGCCCAATGTGTCGCGGCCTAATGCACCTCTTGTTGGACGAGGTGGTTTACATGTGTAGCGGAGCTACTCGATTTTTTGTTTTGTACATTTTATTTTATACCTTTGTAATCTAAATTTTAATGTATAATTTTACTATTTAAATTCGGTCGGACAAACAGACCGTTTTATATAGTAACGTGTCATCCGATGCGCTTTTCGCTGGGCTCCGCGAAGTCGCCCGATCACTGCCGAACAACATTGCGTGCTCGCTTTGTTCGGGAGCGATCGGGCACACTCGTACGCTATCGGACGGCTAGCCACGGGTCGTCTTGGTTACGAAAACGGTTACTTTCATTCCTTGGTTTTAAAATTTTTTCTCGATCGTTGCTTTTATGATATCGCTCTAATACACTCCTTATTTTTATTTGTATATTTAATTCCGTGTATTAAATAAACTATTTACGTTTCGCCTTTATATTATATTTACTTTTCCGACATCTCCTATACCGGCAAATTCTACACTGGTGACCCAAACGGAGCACGGTAACATGAGCGACATAGGCAGCGACGAGGCACAAAATGGCGCCTACATCACCGCGATGCGCCATGAGAAAAATGCCACATCAACACAACGAAACATCGACAAAGATGTGATCCACGGGACTGTTACACCGCGCAACGTTGCGGCGACACCCTTTGCCAACCCGTCGACCGAGCTCGCCGAGCTCAAGAAGATGATGGAGCAGCTGGCCGTGAAGATCGACGAGGACAGCCGGGAGTCGCGCCACTACTCGGGTGGACCCCGATCGCGGCTACGCCACAGCTCCGGATCCCGACAACGGCGACGGTCAAGATCGCGCTCCAGATCCGAGTACCGCAAACAACCGCTATGCTGGTACCATTATAAGTTCGGTAGTGAAGCGCGTTCGTGTGTTAAACCGTGCGATTTCTCAAAGTCGGGAAACATGTAGGGCAGTGTGATATGGCGACCGACGCCTGCCCTTCTGGCGGTCGCTTGTTTGTGATAGACAAAAATACTAAAACTACTTTTTTAGTGGACACAGGTAGTGACGTTTGTGTTTTTCCTCGTTCTGCATTAAGGGAACGTCGCGATAAAACAACTTTTGATTTGTGTGCCGCAAATGGTTCCGTTATTAATACATACGGCTACACAAATTTATTGTTGAATATAGGTTTGCGTCGCGACTTTCCCTGGCGGTTTATTGTAGCCGACGTAACGCGGGCGATAATAGGCGTTGATTTCTTATCCCACTACAACCTAATTGTAGATATAAGAAATCAAAAACTGGTTGACGGCACAACAAAGCTTACGACCACTGTTTCACTCGCCAAAAATTTTGATAGTGTTTCTTCAGTTCGGGTTATGTCTGGTGATACACAATATCACGGTATACTAGCTCAGTACCCCGACATCACCCGACCACCCGGATTTAACAACAGCACACAACACAAACACGATACACTACACTACATACGCACAACACCTGGACCGCCTGAATCATGCGCGCCACGAAGACTGGCGCCTGATCGAATGAAAATAGCCAAAGCCGAATTTGAGGTGATGTTACAGATGGGCATTTGCAGACCTTCCGAGTCTCCATGGGCATCTCCTCTTCACCTCGCGCCAAAGAAAAACGGCTGGCGACCCTGCGGGGACTACCGCAGGTTAAACGCACGCACCATCCCGGATAAATACCCGCTCCGTAACATTCAGGACTTTGCTCACAGTCTTGCTGGTTGTAAGGTTTTCAGCACTCTTGATTTAACTAGAGCTTACAACCAGGTGCCTATCAACCCGTCCGACGTGCCGAAAACGGCCATCACAACACCATTCGGCCTATACGAGTTTCCGTATATGACGTTTGGCCTTCGCAACGCTGGCCAGACATTTCAGCGGTTCGTCGATGGGGTGTTGCGAGGGCTAGACTTCGTATACTGTTACATCGACGACATCCTCATTTTTTCAGTGGATCAGGAGACGCACGAGAAACACCTGCATGAGGTGTTTACTAGGCTGCGAGATTTCGGCTTAGTCCTCAACTCTGGCAAGTGTGTATTCGGTGCTTCACAGGTACGTTTTCTAGGCTATGAAATTTCAGCCGATGGTACCAAACCTTTACCAGATAAGGTGGAGGCGATAAAAAATTTTACACAGCCCAGATCCGTCAAGGAGTTGCGCAGATTCTTGGGCATGCTTAATTTTTACCGCAGATTCATCCCGGATGCGGCGAAACACCAAGCGCCACTGAACGCACTCCTCACTGGATCAGTGAAAGGCTCACAGCCCGCCACTTTCGGCGAGACCGAGCTAAAGGCCTTCGAAGCGTGCAAACAGGGTCTATGCCAGGCAGCTATGCTGGCACACCCTGACAGCAACGCTAAACTGGCCCTCGTAACGGACGCCTCCGACACTGCAATGGGCGCAGCGTTACAGCAGCTGAGAGCAGGTACGTGGGAGCCCCTTGCATTCTTTTCGAGGAAGTTCAGTCCCGCGCAGACCAAGTACTCTCCGTATGATCGCGAACTTCTAGCCATCTATGAGTCCCTCAAGCACTTCAGACACATGGTTGAGGCTCGTAGCTTTGTAATTTACACCGATCACAAGCCACTTACATTTGCCTTTACATCCAGGAAAGAAAATTGCTCACCCAGGCAGTTCCGCCACTTGGACTTTATCTCACAGTTTTGCACCGACATTAGACACATTTCGGGAAAGAACAACGTGGTTGCGGATACCCTATCCAGAATAGATGAAGTCGTGCAACCAATTCATCCCGAGACACTAGCAGCCGCACAAGACTGTGATACAGAGCTAAAACAGCTCCTTAACGGTCACACGTCCTTGCAACTCAGTAAGGTGAAACTGCCTGGCACGAACACTTCTTTGTTTTGCGACGTAAGTGGCCTCTCTCCTCGCCCTTATGTGCCCGAGACTCATAGACGGCAGATTTTCGAGTCACTACACAGCTTGAGTCACCCCGGAGCCAAGGCATCTGTCAAATTGGTTAGTGAGCGATACGTGTGGCCAGGCATCCGTAAGGATTGTCGTGAGTGGGCGCGCAGCTGTCTAGCGTGCCAGCGTTCAAAGGTCACGAGACACGTCTCTGCTCCGTTAGGTACTTACAATGTACCCCAGGGCAGATTTCAGGTGATCCACATCGACCTCATCGGTCCACTGCCACTTTCCTCAGGTCTACGGTACTGCCTCACTGCCATCGATCGGTTCACTCGTTGGCCTGAGGCAATACCAATTGCTGACATAACCGCCGAAACAGTGGCGAAGGCCTTACTAAGTGGTTGGATCTCTCGTTTTGGGTGCACTGTTAAAATTGTCACTGACAGGGGAAGACAGTTCGAGTCATCACTGTTCAAGGCATTGTCACAAATAGTCGGTTTTGACCACCGACACACTACGGCGTACCATCCCGCATCGAACGGTATGGTGGAGAGGTTCCATCGACAGCTCAAGGCTGCCATAACCTGCCACGCAGACTGTACATGGGTTGAGTCGCTTCCCTTAGTTCTATTAGGGATTAGGACAGCCTTTAAGGAGAACCTCAAGTCATCCGCCGCAGAGATGGTATACGGGGAGACATTACGCCTCCCAGGAGATTTTTTTCTGCCATCTGAGAACGAGCATCACGACTTGACGGATTACACGTCCCGCTTGCGCGTGTTTGTTAATAGGTTAAAGCCTTCTCCAGCATCACGTCATTCCAACAGTCGGTCCCCATTCGTTTTTAAGGAGCTGGCTACAGCATCTCACGTCTTCCTTCGCGATGACACTGTAGCTGGTGCTCTCAAACCTCCATACACAGGACCTCATGAAGTCGTGCAAAGAAGTGACAAAGTTTTTAAAATTGTGGTAAGAGGCAAAACCGTCTCGGTGTCCATAGATAGGCTGAAAGCCGCTTACACGATTCATTACACACAGACTCACAGTCATACGCCTCATACCTCACAACCCTCACAAGCACAAAACATTTCTCACACTTACAGTCACACTTCCACACACACCCCGCACCAAGATACACCTAGGGCTGGAGACAACACTGTCAAAACAACCAGGTCGGGACGTAGGGTAAGATTTCCCGACTATTATCGCCCGTAGGACGGTCTCAGGAGGGGGGTGATGTAGCGGAGCTACTCGATTTTTTGTTTTGTACATTTTATTTTATACCTTTGTAATCTAAATTTTAATGTATAATTTTACTATTTAAATTCGGTCGGACAAACAGACCGTTTTATATAGTAACGTGTCATCCGATGCGCTTTTCGCTGGGCTCCGCGAAGTCGCCCGATCACTGCCGAACAACATTGCGTGCTCGCTTTGTTCGGGAGCGATCGGGCACACTCGTACGCTATCGGACGGCTAGCCACGGGTCGTCTTGGTTACGAAAACGGTTACTTTCATTCCTTGGTTTTAAAATTTTTTCTCGATCGTTGCTTTTATGATATCGCTCTAATACACTCCTTATTTTTATTTGTATATTTAATTCCGTGTATTAAATAAACTATTTACGTTTCGCCTTTATATTATATTTACTTTTCCGACATCTCCTATACCGGCAAATTCTACACATGCGACGGTTCAATCGTTTTACAAAAACTCTACAAAAGGGTTGTTCATTTTAGACTTTGTCTTGCTTAAAACAAGTTAAGTCAATAACTTCATATGCAAAAAATAGTTTTTATTAATAATAACAAATTTTGAATAAATATTTTAAACAACGTGTATGTCTTACCAAATTAAACATTATTTACAGTATTGCGTACAGTATAAATATTTACGACAAATTATTGAAATGTACCATCTCACACTGTACTGTGCCTTACATTGAAGGGTAAAATCTACAAATCCGTCATCAGACCTGTCGTAATGTATGGATCAGAATGTTGGGCTACAAAGAAGACGGATGAGAGACGATTGCATGTCACAGAGATGAGAATGTTAAGGTGGATGTGTGGAGTGACGAGAATGGATAAAATAAGGAATGAGTATATTAGAGGAAGTTTGAAAGTGGCAAAAATAACAGAAAAGTTGAAAGGCAACCGAATGTCGTGGTATGGGCATGTGATGAGGCGAGAGGAATCGAATGTGGCGAGAAGAGTGATGGATATGAATGTGATGGATAAACGAAGGGGACGAGGACGACCAAAGAAAAGATGGATGGATTGTATGACAGATGATATGAAAGATAAGAGAGTTAGTGTAAAGATGACGGCTGATAGGGATTTGTGGAAGAGGAAAACATATTGCGCCAACCCCAAATAAAATTGGGAAATGGGCAGGATGATGATGATGACACTGTACTGTGCCTATACATATAACACATAGTGAATGCATGAGAAGTTGCGTTGAATAAATTATCCAACGATTATACTAGTTCTGGTGATTATAAACAGTGTGACCTACCCCGTAACTCGACTTATGTAATATGTCTGTTTTTGCTCTAATAAACTTAACTGAAACCCTAAAAATTGCGTTTACAATTTCGTAACTCAATTAAAAATCCAACCAATCAAAGAAATCGTAGAACTGTTACAGAATAAATAATAATACCTATAGGTTGTTTAAAAATAATATATCTCAGTATTATTCAGGTAGTAAAATATTAATTTTATATTACTGAATAACAAAAACGACTCCATGTAAGCCCGTTCTTTCTTTAACCATTCCGTCACACTAATTTTGGACTACATTTTTAGACACCGATTATTTCGGAAATATTCCTAGCGATTTACTTAATTACCTTTGTTTACGCAGTTCATCCAAATAGTGACCATTTAAAGTAGTAAATATCCCTCCAGAAATAGTTGGAAGGTGGTCTAAGGGAGGAGCAAGAGATCTATGCTTTCCGAAACACATTAAAACTAATGTGTATACGGTTATTCGATACCCAAATAACCATAATCCATTAACATTGTAAGCTATTATTATGACTAATTATGAATTTTATGAATGTATTTAAAAAGTAATTTTTTCGGTGATGTATTTAATTATTATTTACAGTATAAATTTCGATGGTAAAAGATTTTTCCTGTGTCAGATGTGTCAGAAATATGCTCTTAACTCAGATGAAGGAATAAAAGGTCTTAACCTCAGATTATAGAACTTTTATTCAGATACATTCATTTCAACACAGTTCTATGGATAATGATCACGACTAAACTTAATAAAACAAAATATATCCCACCAAAACCATTTTCATGTAAAATGTTGCCAAGACGATACCTGATATGGCTCTACATCAAAAAGTTATCAGATGTCATCAGCTTCTAACTCTACACGGCCTAACTATAATTATAAGTCCTATCTTCACAATCACTACACCTTAGTCAAAATATGTGGCTTAGCCGTTTTGTTACGAAAAGAACTAATGTAGGTATAACAGGAAAGTAATAAACAGTGATTAAATTTTTCACCTTAAGTCCATGTGACGGTAGCAAAAAAGTATGCACAAAAATTGTATTAAAATTAGACAATTATGTCTATCATTTCTATATTTCGTCGTTGCGACTTTAAGCGCGGGAATCGATAAAAATCGATAAGTTTTGTTTAGCAAGCATATATGCGATTTTTAATTTGGTGAATAAATTACGATGGAAACGTCGTACACACATGAGAGTTTTTGAATTCGATTGTGCTTCAAAATGTAGAGTCATTTGACGTAAAAAAAATGATTTTGCCAAAAGTGGCACATAACACATAAAAGGTCTTAAAGTCGCAACGACAATTTGTTACTCAGACCAATAAAATTGTTATTACAATATTCAACGATTTTCACTCACTAAGTCACAAAACTTAAGTAGTAATTGTTATGCAACAGACATATCATTACACTTGTCGACTTCCCTTTGTTATTCAACAACCACAAAATCTATCTACAAACGACATTGTTAACAAAATATCTCTTTGCACTGATACTTGCATTATTTGTACCCTTACGACATTAGTCACTACCGTTCCGACTTGTGACATTTCAATCGACAGCTTACTAGGAAAGTGAAAAAATCCGTCAGTCGGTCGGTATGTGTCGGTACCCCCCGCTGAAAAGCTTTTGCGGTCACGAATGTATCAATCTGGGAGTACCGAGGTAAAAAATTCGACTATAGGAAGACGATCGCTTTGAAACGTACGCAGGTATGATACCCGCTGCGTCGATAAATTTATTAACACTTCACGTTATCACCGAATTGAAATTTCAATTAGGAAGTCGTTTCCTGTCGCTTTGTAATTTACCTACTTATGTAGGTACATGGTAAAATACATTGAATTGAATAATTTGCATGTCACTATAGGTAATTGTGAGATTTCTTCAATGAAGACCTGCTGTAACCTCAAAATAATTGCTATTACAAAAAAAGCAAGCAAGTGCATGTATCACCAAAATTAATGTGATAAAGTTGGGAACGGAGCGTAGTCATAGAATTTCTGTTAAAATGTTACCTACAATTTTTCTATTAGGTGCCTGCCTACTCATATTTAATGATTATATTGTAGAGGAAGCTGTGAACTTTGACTATCAGTTAGTCAAAGTTAGTTAATCAGTGTTATTATATTTATTGCAATTATTTCCAGGCATGATAAAAAGTATTTTTTTACTTTCTAAAAATTTTGACGAATGAAAGTTACGTGTTACTGTTGCATCGTTAGACATTACAAAATTTTTTTTTTCTTTACCAACATCTATTATTTATTTAGCAAGTTTGTTGATGTTTTACCCGTAGTATTACCACAGAAGAAATAATAGTATACATAAAGTATTACTATGAGTATTATTTTGAACAAATACCGCTTTGACGCTTATTGTGCCTACTAGGCTACTAATAATATAATAAGAAAAAAAAGTTTTATTATGATTATTATTTTGGTGTGCGATTTAAGAGTCATTGTACCTCCACTAAATTATCTAACTGTTAAACACAACATTTATTGTCTTTGCGCAATTTAAACAAACTTGCGAATTTTATTACAAACAATAAATTCGCAATTTGCTAAAAATGAAACAAAGACGTTTCCACAAAAATAACGTTTTTTATTTTTTCGTTCAACCCTAACAATTATGAAAGGGTATCGGGTAAAAGAAAGTCACCGGCAATAAAAGTAAACCTTTCGGCAGCAAACGTTCTACCACCGAAGGGTTACTATTTATTTCTATTAGCCGACGGTTTAGGGTTCGACAGTTTCGACTAGGGACCTCATAAAATCAGAACCCCGTCTCTACGTGGCTGGTTAAACTTTTCAACGAAAATTCCATCTCGCTGCAGTTGTAAACGACGTTGACAAAAAACTCCCAAACTCGCCATTGAATGCGCGCTCATAAAGTAATTTGCACAATTTTGCAAAAGGGTAAAACTACGCGAGGACTGCGTTTATTTGAAACACCCGTTATGTTGCAGAATTATTGAAACAAGATTGCACGAGTACCGTTATCCCTTAGTTTTTATGAGCTAACTCGTTTCTATTGCTGTTCTGTTGTTCCTAAAGAATTACCATCGTCATAGGCGAAGTTGGGAACCCTTTTACAGTCATGCTTCACCTAATGAAGGTACATTTGGTGGGCGCCCGATCCGGCATAATTAGGGGACGCTTAACTACCGTCCTGAAAAAGAAATAAACCGTTTTATAACTCAGACTTCCTTAACCCCACGTAAAGCCGCCCATAAAACTCATAGGAAGATCGGATCGACGATATGAGGCGGAAATAAATCGCCATTTAAAATCAATTTGTGTAAAGGGTGTTGGTGAAAGTAGTTGGGTGACGCGGGTCAGTCGGTCCGCCCTCGGCTCGCTTCATTTCTTTACTACACTTACCTTTCGATAGGAAATCGTACAAAGTTTTCTATTGAAACAGATTAGGGGCGTTCAGTCGAGACCCCAATTCCCCGCGGTACAGCGGGATTGTTCGTTCTGTTAACGGGGTTTTGTTTTGTATGATACAATTTATTCAATCCTTGGTGGATTGATTTCATTGAGTTTTTTTCTTGATGCCGTGGTTCGCCTGGAAACCAAGGCTTGAGTGTCAAAGCATTACCGACCAAAGCTAAAATTGTCGAATCTGCCAGCAAACATCTTACTATAATACGAGTACTTACGATATTTTTTTTTTGTATTCCGATATTTTGACCCACTTGCATAGATCGTGGTCACGGATGAACTGACAGTTCATCCATGATCATGTAAAAGTCCACGATGAGTTTAGTTTAAAAATCTTGTATCAGCAAAGAAGTTTCAAAAGCATGAGTGTCGTAAATGTTACTCTCATTTCTAGTAGTTAAGAACATACTCTACCACGCTGCTCCAGTAAGAATTGGAGCTAGGGTTAGAAGCCAAAACGCCTCATGCAAGGTTTAAACCAACCCCTTCTCACTCTCTTCATTATTTCCCATTGCTGTATGCGAAGAATTAGTACTAAATTGTATGTGGATATTAAGTTGATGATTGAAATTTCAAACTTTACAGCACATCGAAGCACTAAAGCGTAAAAACGCGAACGTCGTGTCTCGGTAAAGAGGAGACCGGGGAGATCGAAGCGCGTTCGTTTATTCGGCACATCCAGGGATATCGGAAGGTGAACTTAAAGGGGTTATGGGGCTTAAGCCGGGGCGGCGCAGCGTATTGGGGCTTACCCGTGATTTACTCGTTACGTCGCTTCGCGGGCTCGCAAGCCTTTCTTTTTTTGTTTACTTAACGGATCACGGGTTACCCTTTATTGGCTAAAGTCGGGAAACTGATACGCGCGGCATAAAGTTGGGCGCGGCTTAGGTCGCGACAGATTTGTATTGGATTTGTTTATAAAATACACTACTTTTGCCGCCTTTTCGATCATCGTTTGGAGTCAATGGCGTTTTTTATAATCTTCTGTTATAACCTACTGATATTATTTATGTGAAAATTTGTATGTATGTTGTATGATTTTTGTACTATACTACTTAACGGATTTTCATTAAATTTTGCATACATACTCGTACAGACCATTTAGGATAAGATATAGGATAGGTACTTATTATCTCTGTACTTATTATCTGTAGGTACTTATTATATATCTGTAGGTACTTATTATATTTTATCTGTAGGTACTTATTATCTCGAAAAAGTCGAAAAACGCTGGCAAAGCTGCGGGCATTTAACTTTGGTCCGTTTTTATACAATACTCATATGTAGGTAAACTCACCATCTGTGGTACCTAAAATATGAACAAAATGCGGAATTAATGCTCGGTAATTAATACTATGAACTGAAAAAAATACAGATTACAAGCAAACTTTTACCAAGATGTGTATTATTTTTATTAATTGTCGAAATTTCTACTTGAAGTAGATATTTTGTTATAATTATTTTTAAAAGAACTTGTCATTGACTTAGATTAATCTTGTCATACTTCCATGGACTGAGCATTCGGCACACATTCAATTCACTTCTTAAAATGCCTCGTCGTTACATTAATCATCACGTTGGATCTAAATAGGACATAAATGCCCACAATCTATTTACTTACATTTATTGAAAGAGCCCGTGAAATTGTTCCTCTCACAACGTTTAGAAATATTACGTTCGCGCAATTTTTCATATGCACCCATTACGATGAGAGTGCGACATTATATCGTATTTTCGACTTTATTTTTAGATAATAAAGCTTTATTTTGATTGAAATTTGTTATTTTTTGCATTTAAAATATGTCGTCACATAAATCACAGCTAAACAAGATATTAAAGTAGAACAGTGAACAGGAGATGACAAAAACTTTCATTGTAGGTGGTGTGAATACTGTGAATAGCAAACTGTGGTCAGAAGTTTTTTCTCTAGCTGTCGTTCTATGCGTCCCTGGTAACTGCTACGTGGATTAATCATGGTTATGAGAATTAGTAATGATGAAAATGAAACTGATCTATATGCGTATGTCCATAGGAAACTAAGATATGGTTACTAATATAATGGTTTGCTGGTAGGGAATGCATTAGCATTAAGCTCGGCATTTGCTGTTCAATATTTTATATTGTGGTCAGTAAAGTGTATATAAATAAAATAAATAAGATAATTATGAATGTGAGGTTGATACATTTACCATTACGATTACAACTTTGGAACCAATTCTGTAACACAAAATTTTATTAATTTTGTACCATTAGGTACATCATAACGTGGGTAGGTACCTAATCTTGAGAGATTACAAGAGAGACAAATATTGAGATATTTGTGCTTTCAACTGTTTTACTAGTGACATATCAAAATAACATGTGCAATTAGATCTCAATTATTTTTAAAATTTTGATTGTATTTACCAATGATATTATATGTATATAAAGAGGAGACAAACTCTAAAATGTTATGAAAGACTTCAACTTTAAGATCGCAGATCATAAATTCTATTTTCTGTGCAGATTTCTTTAACTGTAATTTTTTCATTATTTAATATTTGAAAAACAGTCAGAATTATGATGTTTAACTGAACGTGTATTGTGCAGGCTATACTACGCTATCATTTAACCCATAAGTTCTCAAAGTTATCTCCACTACCACCCCGTGTGAAAATTGTCATCATTTTCTACTAAAGAAATATTTCAATATGAGCAAAACATAAAACTGCTATTTTATTAGATCACCATAACATCCCTAACGTCCCAACTCAGAGTCACTAACGGTTATTTGAATCGCTCCTTTGTACAGAATTTATGTCCTAATGACTTCCATACCATAAGAACCTTTATCCGTGACCACACAACCACCTTGAAAATATGTCAGCAAACAAAAAGTAGGACATGCCCACAATCTACTCACATTACGTAATGTAAACACATTTTATACGGTATTCACGGACATAAAAAAGAACGGACGTAACCTTGTCTAATCGAGAGTGAAGCTGACAGCTGACAGCTCGCTTACCATGTGTGCGTAATTTTGTAATTTTTGATTCGCGATGGTGTCAATGTCGTAGCCGTATGGTGTCAATGTATGGGTGTGTGTACTTGTACGAATACAGAGTTGGTATTCCTATGGGTGCTTCACTGAATTTGTTCTTGGAATTACGTCCGTCTTTTTTTTACGTCCGTGACGGTATTACAGTGATGAGTGATGAGGAGCTAAGCCGATAGCTTCTCCATTAAACTTATAATATTTCAATTGATTAAAAATCGTATAGTCCTAAAGGACTCTAACTTTGCTTTAAGTAAACCTAAAAAGAACATTTATACAATTTACTGACACACCTTTTACTAGACATATCCAAACTTACACCACGGACGTAAAAAAGACGGACGTAATCCCAAGAACAAATTCAGTGAAACACCCATAGTAATACCAACTCTGTATTCGTACAAGTACACACACCCACACATTGACACCATACTGCTATGACATTGACACAATGGCGAATCAAAAATTACAAAATTACGCACACATGGTAAGCGAGCTGTCATTGCTATGCTTCACTCTCGATTACACAAGGTTACCTCCGTTCTTTTTTTACGTCCGTGACTTACACTTAGTTTTACTACAGAAGACATAATAGTCCTTATGTTTTACTAGATAACTTTAATCCTGTTCTAAATACCAGTAGCGACACCTATTAGCTTCCGCTATTCACTACTCCCGATCAGATTCATAAGTACAGGGCACACATTGTACAAAGCCCCTCAGACTAACTCTGTTTGCACACACAAGGTGCCCCGCGGCGTTATTTTTTTAAACTCAATGAACCGTGCCAGTATTTTGACAAAAAGCGACGACATGCCTCTAAGTGGATTATTCCTTGCGCATTGAAGAGATTTCACGTCACATTTATCCCGCTATTGTCTAATATTACACAATATGCTTGTTACGTAGGTGTTGTTTGGTATGAATAAGATTTAAAACTTCTAAACTTTTTATCCGGAGAGTAAAAAGTGCGATAAAATTTGGACATCTGTCTCATTGCTTTGTGGAATTCGCGGCGAAGGGCCTCTTATCTTAGAACGAATAAAAGAGCAAAGTTTACGGGCCCGACTTAGTACATGGTATTATGAAACTTTATCTCTTCAAGATGTCGTGCAATTTTAAACTGATTCATCTTCTGAGGACACTGTTTAACAAAAAACAAATGTATCATCTTCTATAAGACTTTGTAATATTTACGAAAGAAATTGATGGAAATGAATGTGAGTAAATTTTTAGTGATATTTATTTGATTTATCAAATGATTATAAATAGCTATCAGACAATAATTATATCAAACCATCAGATCAATTGCTTCAAAGCGCCCTAATCTGTACCTATTCTTGTAGACATTTTTGTACCAAAAACAAGAAAAGACACTATCACTTTCTGTTAAACCAATTAATTGTATTGTAATAAACTTACACTATAGGTCAAAAGGAAACAACACGAAACTTACATCTGTCACTGATACTTAATTATCTATGCCGTTTTTTTTTCTATTTCTCAAATCAAAGGCTCTACAAGCTTTCACTCTACGAACCCTTCATCTAGGTCAAATAAAATTATTCTTATTATTCGTATTTGTATCTTCTTGCAATAGCTGTACAAAACGGCATTTTCCCAGTGGTCAGATTGATGGTCACACTAGTCTGGCCAACGGAAATTTTTTTTCGTGTTGTTCAGATCAGCTCGTAATTTAATAACCTCTTCATGAGACTTGACCTTATTCTTGGCCTGCGGTCATGAAAAGCTTTGCGTGGAATTTTATTATTCGGCCTTATGATTCAAAATATTTCCTAGATTCTGTATTATATTATTATTACCTTTAAGACGGAGGCGTTGCATTATAAACACGTGCAAAACAAGCTCACCTTTCGCGACGTTTGTCGATAAATCAAGTATTATTATAAAGGGGCATGTTCGAGTGGCCATATTGTCGCTTTATGGATGTTATGCCATTCATTACAGGTCATTAAACGTATTATAACGCGTTCACCAGCATACGAAGACCCGCCGCGGCCCCCGCTTCCACTGACCTGAAAGTAGAAAAAGAATTCGCTAATGGAATAAAGGGGGTCAACGTGCAGTGGACGTTTATACCTCAGGAAGCTTTGTTTGGGCACGATGCGACAAGCCATTCACATATCAGATAATAAATGGCGAATTCGATAGAAATCCCCGTTCGAACAAAGCTCTATGGTGAACAAATGTTAAGAAAAATTTATATTTTCTGCAAAGAATGCTCTAAAACCGCCGCCGCGCGCCGGGCTGTCTAGCAGAATTTTGAATACGCAAAAAGTATTTTATTATTCCTGGGTGTTATAAAATATTTCATAACTTCTATAAAAGCAGACTGTTTTTAATAGTATATTGAAATGTTTAAACAATTCTGATGTAAGAAATAATTGTAATTAAAAATACATAGGTATTGCAAAATGATATACCTATAAGTACCTATTTCATTTAACCCCCGACGAAAAAAAGTTTGACGTGTCTTTGTATCTAGGTGTCTGTGCATCTGTGTATCTATGCATATGTGTATCTGTGGTTTGTATGTCTGTCTGTGGAATCGTAGCTCCCAAACGGATGAACCGATTTTGATCTAGTTTTTTTTTTGTATAAAAGGTGACTTAATCGAGAGTGTGGTTTTATTTAAATTTAAGATTATTAAATTAAGATTACGTAATAATTAATTATATTTTTTAATATTAAAGACAAATAGAAAATTCATCATTTCTGTGTTGTATGACTGAATTGAATGTACCTAAGTCTAAAATTTATTTTTGAGTGATTATAAAGTCTTGATATTTTGCTACGAATAATAAACTGCTGCTTTTAGACAAAAAACAGCTGAGAAAACCTACTAAGAAAGACATAAATTTTTTTCGCTTACAAATTTATATGAACGAAGTTACAAAACATTCATTGATAAAAGATTAATAGTTGTAGCAAACTGTTTCTTTGGTTAGTTTTAAAGTTTATGGCGTGGAAGTAACAATTTGCCGCGGGTTACCAAGCTGCTGTGGGACATGGCTTTGTGTCTAGCAGAGGGCGTGACCGAGTTCACACAAAGTCGTTCCCTGGAAATGTTTTGTGTCTTATCCAAATATTTACTTACCCGGATAGGTACTCTTGTCAATAGAAACATATAAATTTTCTCATAAGTATTTCACATTGATCTATCTTAACCTATAGATACCTATTTAGAGGGTATATGGCTACACAAATACGAGAAGGTACCTAACTCCTAAGGGGCCGTCCATAAATTATGTCACACGTTAGAGGAAAGGGGGGTCGATGTAGTGTGACATTGTGTGACAAGAGGTGGGAGGAGGTCCTAAATTTCGTGACATCACATTTCAAAATCAAATAATTGGTATGTATAGGTAAATACTTATTAAGAAACAATTAATGGAAATAAAACTTATTTCAGAACTGCTGTTTTAGTTTAATAATTTCTAGGTGTAAAATTTCATAATATGTGACATCACACTGGGGGGAGGGGTCAAAAAGTCATCAAAATTAGTCTGACGTAATTTATTAATGGCCCCTTACTAATAAACTTAACGCACGATAACCCATGGTCTTAAATCTTTTCGTGAATTAGATAGATAGGTACCTACCTACTTTGTTTATTTAATAATATGGTTTTTATACTTTTTACCAGATGAAAATCCTTGTTTGTAGGTTTTGAAACTGTGGTGCTCACTCAGACTGGCAGACGTCTAGACAATTTATGTAGTAGGTAATAGATGAGCAGGTACAACTGTATAGGTAGGTACCTACTACCTACCTATTAATTATTTTGTACCATGGCCTAATAATAAATTATTTTAAAGTGATAATGATATTGAATAATATCGATGTAATCTAATTAAGTTGAACACTGATTTAGTTACACCAAGCATAACTTGTATACTGATGAAAAAAATAAAATAATTCATGTTGCAAAAGTAAGAACAGGATTTTATAATAAAATATGATTGCCAGAAGGTTCATTGATGAAAGATTAATAGTTGAACGAAACTAAGTATTAAATTCTTTACTACGACTCAGTAAACTTTATGGCGTGGAAATAACAATTTGCTTTCGGGTGAACGTCCAACCGTCATATTGTGTTGTTCAGAGGGCGTGACCACGTTCAAAGCAAAGCCTTCCAAAAATGTCACTATCCAAATATTTACTTACCCAAAATCTCTTTATTTATGGATATTTATAGGGTATGCGAATCGATAGCAATAAATTTAAGTATGTGTGAAGGCGAGTAGGTAGGAAATAAGTTACCTACTTAACACCACAAATATTTATATTTTTGCATTTTAATTTAACTTATGATGACGTAGGTAATAAGTAGCTGCCAGTATCCAGAATACAATAGGTAATAGAAAAACACAATATATAAAATATTACATTCTTAAATAGAAATGACTGTATACATAAGTACGTAGCTCTTTAAATCACACTAGCTGACCCGGCGAACTTCGTATCGCCTAACAAACAAATTTTTTTCTAAAACAAAAGTAGCCTAAGTTACTCCTTGTTATATCAGCTATCTGCCAGTGAAAGTCCCGTCAAAATCGGTCCAGCCATTTCAGAGACAGACAGACAGACAAAAATTGTGAAAAATGTTGTTTTGGTATATGTACCGTGTATACATCCAAATGCGCTTAGTAAAAGCGGTTATTTAATATTACAAACAGACACTCCAATTTTATTTATTTGTATATAATAATATTATTAAAATTATTATAAAGTAGGTATTATCCCTATAGGAAAATATATTATTTACATCGGATTTTAAAATCTTATGAAAATAAGTTAAACTATTAACAACGCAATAGTTTTAACTCGTTTTGAATTTTACAAGGGTTAATAATTTATTTTGCACTTCGACAAGATAATTTCTGTGATAAATTATTATAAATTGAATTTGGATCATAGCGTCACCTAACGGGCTTTTTGTGTAGCTGTTAGTATCTACATAGGTACAATAACGGCCACGTAACAACTTCGAATAAGTTCACAACGTAACGAAAGAGTTCAAACAAAGATCGATAGATGGCAGCACAATATAGTTTGTATAACTTGTGCTAGATGGCATTGGTTACTATAAACTATACCTGTACAATAACTTTTTTTATTTACAAAGTTTATCAAAGTGACAAAATACAGTGTTTGTTTGTAAAGTTGCTTAAATGTTTATCGAACTATGTTTAGTAAGCGGCAGACCATCCAGGAAGTAAAAAATTTCTACTGCTGGCTGCTGTGCGGGAACTCTACCTGGACAGTGCTGCCTAGAAAGCATTTTCTAGAAATCCGTTAACCCCTATTGTTAGTAGTTATAGTCAAAATTATCTAAGATGCCCATAATGATAGCTGCTATTTATTAATATGAACTAACCTTGTATGGGTGTCTTTGAGCGAAATGGAATATTCATTTACCTGACATGAGCAGTTGAATACTTACGGACAAAGGATTTTGCCAAAATTTGTTAAAAATCCCTACTCATTTTCATTGGCGTTGATTATAAATTATAATTATACGTTAAAATCTAATAAAAATCCCATCATATCATAATTTATGCAAAATTTAATAAAAATATATGTCGTCGAAACAATCTTATATGAAGAAGCCTAAATTTAATCTGACGTACAGTGATGTGACGGCTTGAAACCGTTTATAAAACCAATCTTAATCGATACATTACTATAATCGAAATTTAAAAATGAAAATTGATTGATTTAATTATATTGTTAAAAATTTTGCTTGCATTTGAATTTAAAATTAGTACCCAATAATACCACGACGAATTGGATGCTAACAAAGGACATTTTCCATTATGTATGGGCACTTCGCCATCCATGGACAGTAACTGCAGATAATATGTTATATGTAATTATGTATTTTAGGTTGCGGTAAATATTTTTTTTCAACAAAATAATACTATAAAATGTACTATACATGAATGTGTCTTACGAAATAAGCAAGAATTTATTCACTGTAGTTTTTTCCTGACGCTCATAATATACATATTATTATGTCAAAATATTATTATGAAACTGAGCGGGACTTTCATTCTATCATGATCTATATTTCTTTCTTTTTCTTCTCTCTTTCCTGGCCGGCAACGCACCAGTGATGCTTTTTGTGTTGTTGATGTTCATGGGCGAATAGATCAAAGCTCAGTAAAAGAATGTTTTATTGAAGTCGTAAATAGGTACATATTGAGAATAGGCGGTACGAGATAGCTCAATCGAGGTAGTAGGTAGTAACTAGGTACCTAAATATTACGGTTTTTAGTTTAAAATTTAATCATCGAATCGATTAGAAGGTCTTATAATTTTGAATCGATTTGTTGTAAAAATTGGTTTCTTTCGTGAACCGATTTTTTTGTACATCTCTAATGTCACTGTGATGGCAAACGACAAATTGGGCTTCTTAGTTCGCGGTGACTATAGTTCTAGTTTTTGAGATAAAGGTTCTTTTCGTTTTATAAACTACTCGTAGTTGTTATTCATCGAAATGTATATAACACATCTTATATGAATCAAAATTTTATAATTTTCACATCAAAGAAGGTGTACAAAATCGATCCCACTAATATTTTTGTTACATTTTGTTGTGAACAAACGTAAAAAAAATGTTTAAGTGTACACAGATCGTGAAATAAGTACATTTCGACTACTTTGATTTTAGTTAGTGGATCCGAGACAAGTACTGGATCCCTAAATTTGTCTGTAGAAGCTACATTAAGTCTTTTAAATTTATGGAAAAATAATAAAGGGTTCCATTTCAAGAAACAAATACTAAGATTCTCGCAAGAACTCATTCAAGAATCATCTTTCTTTTCTTTAAGGGGTAGTAGAGCCGTAGTACATTATAATACATACTGGAGTAGAAAAGACTGATGTGCTAGGAATTTCTATCATTCCAGGAAAGCTGCATAAAGTTATTAGTTAATGAATCACTTGTGCCTAGATATCGAACAATACAGCAACTTATGACTTATCAAACTATGACTCTAGACACAATTTGGCACAGCTTTTGAATAGGAGATTGTTTTAGATTAGTAATATCTAGAAAGTTCCAAATTTGGGTTCAGGTCCTTAATTAAGAAGGTTAATCAAGTGATAGGGATGGCATTCGATGACAGATTTTGAAAAAAAAACTTAAATTAATTTGTTTGCACTGTACAATTTTTTTATGAAACAAGAAGGAAAAACGCTACTCGGACCACGTTGAAAAAACATTATCACACAGCAGCTTGATTGTAATATAATCATGAAGGTAAACTTCCTCCACAACCATTTGAATCACTAGCCAAAAAATCTCAGTGACCTGAGTAAAGAGCAAGGGAAATGTTTCCATGCAGATACTCGTATTTATACAATGGTAGAGCGGTACCAGGGTCCTTAGAATTCCTGTATGCTAACGGATTATATTTCTAGCATTAAAAACAATATAAGGTAAAAAATCCTATAAAATAAATTTTTCAATGAGTAGTAACTGCGTCATAATATTTTTGTGATAAAAATATCCTATTTTTCTTAAAATCACCTTTCCTTCATGTCCAACATTTAGAGCTGATATGAAAAACCTGACTTCATATCTGAAATCAGCGCCTTAAAAATACTTAGATTCAGTCAAAATATCTCAAGCACCAAAAATGCTGTTGGCCTGTGATCCATCTTCCATATCTGAAATCAGCGCCTTAAAAATACTTAGATTCAGTCAAAATATCTCAAGCACCAAAAATGCTGTTGGCCTGTGATCTATCTTCTTCACGCGACTCATGAAGTTATATTGAGTTTTAGTAAACTCAAATATCTCAGAAATCATATCACTTACGATATTTTATCACTGAGTACTTTTTGATCGTAATCACTTAGTCTATCGATTAACACTTGTTTTATCAATATCCGCCGAAACAAAGTTTTTTACTTTATTTTTCTATGGTTTTGAACTCAAATATCTCAGGAAGTATACCACTTACGACATTTCATCACAGAATACTTTTTGATCATAATCATTTAGTCTATCGATTGACACATGTTTCATCACTGGCCGCCGAATCGAGGTTTTTTCAAAATGGCGGACTTGTAGGTATGCCAGGCTCCATACAAAAATGTTGGAAGCCCTTTGGCCCATAAAAGACACTTTTATAAAGATAAAAAAATCGCGATTTGGGCTTTGTTTAGAACATTCAGTACATTTTACGAGTTATTCGGGATAAACTTTCGAAAAAATTACAAAGTTACATTAGTTGCACTTTTAGGGGGGAGAATTTAACGGTTTTTGATTCACCAACAGGCTTCCGAACTTCAAACAAATGGCGTTTAGGTCACAGTGTGTTTACAACAGTGTAAGGTTTATTTTAAAATAATTTAAAAATTGAATTGAAAAAATACATTTGTTAGATTTATTTTTATTTTGAATCCTTTCTCCAACCCTCGTGTAATAAGGAAGTGGCATGAAAATAGTTCTATTTATTTAACCAACATGCTTTAGAAGATTTAAAAAAGATTAAATTGCAGGAAAAGAATATTGTGTACACTTATTACTGATAAAATAACTCTTATAGCGTAGGCATCCAGTTGGCTTCACTGTGAAATTTTTGAACTATGCTTACCCAATAACTTATAAGTAGCTCATCACTTGGAAATCTAGGAAAATTTAAAATAATGAAAGATAAAAGGATATTTAACGTTTTTATTTTACAAACAATCTAAAACAATCATTCTAAATTCAGTCTAAAACAATCATTAAATAAAGATTTCATTTGGTTCAATTTACGAAATATGTTCACTACCTAATTTCACTTCTGCCATATTAGTCTATGACGAATAGCATGTGCCATATTAAAATATTTATTTTAATCAATTTTAAAAGCAATATTCTATATTAGTAACAAAATTTAACAACGTTTTATGTATTTACCTATGGTATGTAACTCTATCATTATTATTCAATTTGGAGAAATGATTTTTGCAAAATCTCAAAACACAACTCGGCATTTTTATGACAACTATAGACAGCCTCACTCTAAGGCAGCTATCAACTGTCTACAATCCCTACACTTGACTGGATTCGACTGACTTAATTTCAACGCCCTCTCGGCATATCTACCTCCCTATACATACAACATCATTGGGTAGAGCCATCAAAAAAATTTCAGATTTTATACAGAGCCAAGCTTCTAATTCTAAGTACACGCCCTAACTCTACAAGCCTATCTTCACAAACTCTACACCTTAGTCAAAATATGTGGCTTGGCCGTTTGTGAGGATAGGGCTTGTAGAGTTATAAGGTTGTCTCTACGTGAGATCTGAAGACTTTAGGAAGTACCCTGAGAATTTTGATGATCATCAGTACATAGTCACATTCATGACGAAGGTTTTAGGCTAAACACTTATTAGGAGTTTAGGTGTACTATAGACTTGGCACACGAAGCAAAGCGAGGGCGGGTAACTAGTGATGTATAAAAGTCCTGTATAATGTGATGTATAAAAGTCATGTATAAAACATTCATAAACATCCTTTGACCTCAAAATCCCTTTCGCTCCGTTACGAGATAAGTTCATTAAAGATCTGAAAATATAAACCGATTATATCGGGGACCGGACACCGGACACGTGGCGGGGGTCCGAGTCCCGCAGAATGGACGCATTAAAACACTGTTAGTATTTATTAATATCGTTATTTTTTTCAGGGAGATACAGGCAAAATATATGAGAATTAATGTAAATACAGTCATTGATGTATGGTTATTTATATATATGTATAAGTACTAGCGCCATGTCCGCGGTTTTCCCTCGTTTTCTTATTATAGTTTACCTTACATGCTAAATTTCATGAAAATCCGTTAACAAACATCCATACAAACTTTATTAGTAGCATTCATATAGATTAGTAGGATTCGTCAGAGATATACAGGTAGGTACTAATATACATTTAAAAATTATAAAAAAAACCGCCTGCTATCAAAAAAACTATCATAATATTATATCTCCTTGTAATCCTTATGGCGAACTCTTTAATTTGATACCCATATTATTTCATTATTCGATTAATTTTTATTTTTTCATTCTTCAAACAATGGCATCACACAGCCACCACATTTGTATTTTTTATTTCACTTATCTAAGAACACATGGATTATCAAGACGAATCTAACGATAACTTAATTATATAAATTGGTCCAGTGGTTTGGAAGATACAAAAAGAATATAACATGCATACATACAAGATACGCGCGAAAAATATAATCCGTCTTTGGTAGTCGGGTAAAAATATACTAGTTTTAATGTAAACACAATCATTGTTTTCGTAATTATATATTAGAATTTTTGGCCATTATACTTGGCCACATAATATTTGAAAATTAGAGGTGCATGCCAGGATTTGAACTCGGGCCCCTGCGTTCCGGAGACCAACATTCTAACCACTATCACTACTTATATGCTGCTATATATGTCAAGACTTTCCAAATCGGACACAATTTCCTTTCTAGTTTTAACTAGAGGTTCGAATCTTAAGAAACACCCAACAATGAAACCACTAGAGTTCAATAGACCATCTGTTTAGTCTAAGCTGTAATCTATTATAGCAATCTGCTGACCCCTAGGAAGTTACTGTGTATTCTGGAGTGTTTGCAGCCTAATCGCTAGTAAACAATGTAGTTCGTTAGGCGCCACAGGTCATCGCCACACAGCTCCGGTGTACAGTCAGTACGCAGGCGGTGTGTGGGTACTTACAGTATCGACGTGCGATGTTTCTATGGAAACTAAGGTAACAATTACTAATACTTAATACCTACCTCGCTTTGTGTAAACTATGCTTTAGCCCACACTCGAAAGGAATACAAGGGATTACTTAAATTGTCGTATCTTTTTAATTTGTGAACCGATTAAAATAGAGCAAACATTAAACTTACCTTAACAACAAGGACGCGAAGAAACGATGCACATGTTTAAAGTGTTGGCCTCAAATCTGCGTCAAAATGTCGCGACGACCGCGACGTGCGTCTACTCTTTTGGAAGTCGTACAGCTGGACTGCAAAATGTCGCACGTTTGAATGAATTTATGCATTTTCATCAATGATGTTTTATCATAAAAAGACGTGTGACATTTTGTCGCATTGCTGTCGCACGTATGAATAGACCTTTATGCACATGTTCCCAGGAGTTTCAGTGCGACAGCCGTGAAACGGTCAATTAAGCCATAGTTCTTGACCAAGACGTAGACGTAGAGTTTAAAGCTTGTAGAGCCAGGGCTCGGTTCGGGACTCGACTTCATGACATCTGATAACATTTTAACAGTGAAATTTTATGAGTTTGTGAGTTTTGGCAACCGATTTTTAATGAAATAGGAAAGTGGAATCTTTTATTTTTTTTCCTTGAAGCCCACTTAGTGTTTTTATTTTTTTATATACTTACAAACCACCTGATGCTATTTAGATGGTCATCGCCTATGGACATCATCCCTTGCGTTGCCGGCTAAGAATGAAGAAAGAAGAGGAAAAACAAGATAGAAGAATACTCCCACGATAAATTTTAACTTTTTACTTCTGCACAGCAGCACCTACCGCAAAAACCTCAAAACATTTTTACAAGCAAACTCACAGGCACACTTTTTATTGAACACTAAATACCTCAATACTCTGTGGAATGACAGCTGACAGTTGGCGGACTTGGCGGTAAACTTATAGTCGTGAGGCTAATTGATTGGAGTCCGCGGCCGGATCGTTGCGGTGTCAGCCTTGTCGCGCGCCCGCAAAAATTTGTCAACACTGCGGTCGACCGACTATCGCCCACATCCTCGTCTCTAACTTTGATTATATTATTATTATGATACTACGAGTATACCTACTAGAATTAGTTTCTGGCTTCGTACTTAGCTGGGAGGTAGGTACTTAGCCAAGTCAAATGTAGAGCTTGAATTACATGTTGTTGTGTCTAATAGGATTTTCTACACAGAACTTGGCACCCATTTAGATCTCAATTCTTTTTTTTTTTAACTTGGCTCTCATTTCACATTTATGTTTTTGATGAAATTATTCTCACATGAATGATTCACGAAGTAGATTTATCTGTGTAAGGGAAGACAGGGTTGTTTTAGAACGCCTGATAAAAACGAAAGGCAAATGTTTTGAAAATGGTTACTATTTTGTAAAGGTAATAATCAATTGTTTTCCAAAAAAAACTATTGTTGAATCGGTTACCATAACAATGGAATCAGCAAATTATGCCAAATTACAAATTATAACAATCCGACACACTTGAATTTTTTCACCACTCTGTTAGAACTCTTGAATATCTTTCAGAACTCAATTTCGTTATTCGATTTAGGAGTCACGGGAAGACAACAATTTCAACTGTTTGAGTCACTTATTCTTAGAAATGGTGAGCTTAAAAAAAGACCTACGAACCGCTTCTGAAACATAAGTGTGCATGATCTACAATTTTTGTCTACCTATTTATTTTTATGATAAAACTTACTGTTTGGCTGAAAATGACTAAAACACATATTTGTGAAGTTTCACCATGAATATTGTTTTGCAGACTTGGGTTGGATGGGAATTTTTCACATTACATTTATTATGGTGTTGTTTCATGTGTTGCCAATATTCTTACAAATATTCAGCTTTATGCGAATTATTGTACAGTCGGCCGTAGAAGTAGCTTGACATTTTATTACTTTGTAATAGTAACTGTTTCGACGGTTTCCTAGCAACATCTATGACAAATTCAAGAAATGTAATGTGACAAGGTACTAAAATGGAAAGCTACTTCTGCTAGGGTGATAAAAAGTAGAGCAACACTTTTTAAAGTTCGTGTAACGTACTTTGAATCCCTCACTGTGCTCTGGATTCTACTCCGGATAAAAAAAAACACTCCCGTCTTAAAAATAGTTGTTTGCTCCTTTGGTAAACAATCTACTATGTATTATTTTTGCTTTGCCTATTAATTTATAAAATAGTTTTCTAAATACAACTGTTGATATAATTGGACAACACATTAAAATTAATGAAGTAGTTGTAATTAGTTATACTAAATTACCTAAACTTTGAATTCTGCCTACTGGTAAAGACTTAGGTAAGTCAAAGTCAACGACAACTCAGGCTGTTTAGTGACTAGATTTCATGAAAGTTTACATGACGGCTTTCAACGCCAATGTGACTCAATGGAACACAATAAAAAGGACACACTGAAAACCAGCGGTTGGGTACCTCCACAACTAAAGCTGAGTGTACTCCTTTTTCGCCGTTTATTGCAACATCGACCTATTTTTTTAGTTTATGATTCATAGGTACCTATAATTTTAGAGTAATTTTATTTTGAAAACTGAAGAAATAAATATTTTCTATGTATACTATTTCTATATCGCCGTAAGCCGTAAGCGACGCAGTAGCCACCGCGGCGTCGCGGCGTCGCGGCGTCGTCGGCGTCGTGTCACGAGCATGCAACAAGTGCATCGAGATGACGCGGGAATTTTTCCGAGTCGCGTCTTGAGGGGGCGGGGCGCCACGCCCAGCCGCGCGCACGCCCACCCACCCGTCTTGAGATACTCCCCGCTAACACCTCGGATAGATAAGACCCTCGCACATTCACTTATCTTTCACTAAGCTCAGACTCGGTCTTAGGACTCTGTCTTGTGTATAATACTCTAACAAAATTAAGTCAAATACTCGAATCACTTAATCACGTAGTCAAATCGGGCAAATGCTTACAAATTGTCATTAAAAAAATGAAACTGGTTATTTCTATTGAATTGCCATTATTTATGAATGCGGTTAATGTGAACCAACAGGTTCAGCATGCATTTTTAATTACTAATTATTCTACACTAATTGCTCTGCTTCTGTGTTAAAGTTAGGAATTAGCTGCTAACTTTAAATCACCAAAGTTTTGCAACTTGAAGCACTAGCGGTCTTGTATAGACATCTCTCTCCGCGCAAACCGCAGCTTGTGGACCAACAGAGAGAGATACGTAATAGGGCGTCAAAATGAAAAAGCTCATTATATTTCCCTTTCAACAATGGAACTAAACAAAAATGTTTGATGGCATAAAACTTGCGCGCGTCCCTCTCGCACGGTCGTGCTTCATCGCGAGTGCGACCGAGAGGGGAACGACGCGCATTTTCCCGGCAAATGAAGCGTGGCCAGACCACAGATTGACCGCAGAGAATGGAGGCAGCGAGTGACAGAATGGCGGCGACTCAGTAGTAGAGAGTCGCGCGAACGGTGAACACGCGTGCAGCCTCCACGCCGCGTTGACTCATCTGGCCGTCGCGTCGGTGTGACGAGTGACGGACGCGGTAAATACCTGTGACCTACGTGGAACTTACGTTAGACTGTTTGCAAAAAATATAACTCGATTAAGACATCGGCGCTGACGCAACGCGCGGGGAAATATCTCGGATATAAAACATCTCAGCTGATATTGACAGAGCGTGCGTATCCGCGCGTGATTTTTCCAATTACGCTTCTAAGAAGTTGGCCGTTTCGTTCGAATGTCGAAAATATTTTGGCCTCTTCCCGTTGAGGACCTCGTGAGTCATTAAAATGACGAAAGTTAAGTTGAAACTAAACTTCAAGCGTCGCTACTTCTGGTCGTAAACATAGAATTAAGGAAGGAACTATGCGCATTCCCGCGTTTGTTTACATGTTGTTATTGAATTTTAACGTGTGTAAAGTTTGTTGGCAAACTGTTTTGTGATTGAACTATTAACGCGAAGACTGTACGAGTAGTAAGCTTTGTTAGTGTATATTTATAAGGTATTGGAAACCCAAAGATCTCAACAAGAATTATCTTTTACAAGTACAAATAATAATAATTTTCGTTAACACAAAGATACTTATAACAATAAAGAGGAAAGATTGATTGGAACTCCGCCAAGTCTCGTGTCTCATAAATATTAAAACAATAAGTTACTCAGAAGGTCAAAGGACGTAAAGGAAAGCGGAGAAAACAATAGTAAGCGCCAGCGCCAGTCGAATTTGATTTCGATGCGCGTGAGTCCTCGAGGGACCGTCAGGTTGTGAGTACCGTGACGTGACGTCACACGGTGGAGTGACGTAGTGTGATGCAGTGAAGGATGCACCTGCCGTTCGAGTCCAGGGGCCGGCGGCGGCGCGACATGGCCGACCTGGAGCCCTGGTGGTACCAGGCCATCATCGACGACACCCTCGGGGAACATCCCGATCTTGGTAAGGCTCTAACATTGCTTTATAATTAGGTTTTTGAACACGTAAGTGCAATCATGAGTACCCGTTAATTACAAAAGGTAGGGGTATAATGTTCATGGTATAATTTTAACCGACTTCAAAAAAGGAGGAGGTTCTCAATTCGACTGTATTTTTTTTCCATGTTTGTTACCTCAGAACTTTCGACTGGGTAAACCGATTTTGATGATTGTTTTTTAAAACGAAAGCTGGTGCTTGTCATGTGGTCCCACTTAAATTTTATTGAGATCTGACAATGGCATCCATGAGAAAACTATATGTCTTAAATTTGCATTAAGTATGTGCGCAACAAATGGACGAATAACTCAATATCACGCCAACAGATTTCGATGATTCTTTTTTTAATTGAAAGCAGGTGTTTGTCATGTGGTCCCACATAAATTTGACCGAGATCTGACAAGTAGTTTTTGAGTAATTTTGAAGTCGGTTATTTTTTGTTAGTAAAATTTAGATTATTAAAGTATAACTATTAGTATTCATTTTAACCTAACTACAATTTTAATACCATCTTCTACTTAGTAAGCATGGAGCATAGAATAGGTAGAAGCAGGGTCATCTCATATGAGGGGAAAGTTGAAAAAGTGTCCAGCTGTTTCCTGAAAATAGAGGTTCCAATAATGGCCATTTCAGAATGGCGCTAGTGTGTGACAAATAATATATGAACATGGCTGTTGTAGACGGGGTGAAGTTTGTTGAGTTATGCCACCCGTAATGAATGGCGCTAGTGTCTAATAAATAGATATTCGAACATAGCTGTTCTAGACCGCACCGCAGCGCCACCCGTAATTGGACGAGTTTTTGTGGACACTTTTCATAATTATACAGAGATGAATCTCCTTCTTCTATGCTCCATGTTATGTAAGATACAAATAGCCCAGACAACGCATAATCTGAACTGTAGACCAAGACATAGACAAGCGATGCTATAGAGATTCTTTCTAGAGAGCTAGACTGATACCTTTATAACTACTTATAAAAGATTTTTGAAGAGTCATCCGTCCAATACTTCATACTATTTCGTAATGAGTGTACTTAATAATGCGTTTGTTCGAATGAATAAAGAGTATAATGTATAATAGTTACAAAAAGAACGACAAAGTAAGCAATAATACTTCAGAAAAACCAATCAAGTAGCACTTGTAGTTTTACATGGTTATCATAACAACACCGATTTAGTCAGTCACTAAGGGGTTTTTGTTGGTATCGATTCACGGATGTTCGACATTGGAATATGAAATGACATACAATTTGGGTTTTATCTATTTCCCAACGCTTCTTTGAGGACTCGGTTGCTGAGGAGCCAATAAGTGGAGTCCTCTACTTTGAAAAAACCGGGCATGTGTGTGTCAGACCACGCGCAATGTACTCACTACTCATTAACTACTTATGCTAACATAGCCGTGACAGTTTCGCAAACATTTCCAAATATTTCGCAAACGGACCCCTAATTCCAAAAATGGTGTTAAAAGACCCATAATATTTTTGGAAGACCTTTTTAACGATACCTCACACTGTAAGGTACGCGGCGAATAAAAAACTCATCCTCACGTTACATGTAGGGGAAAAAATGTTTTTCAATATTTCATTCTACGATTCTGGAGTTTTAATAAATATGACGTATATCTATGTCTTACGGCAGCACTAAGGTCTCGACGCTTTGCTTCGGAAAGACGGACAGACGGACATGACGAAACTATAAGGGTTCCGAATTTACTTCAGAACCCTAAAAATGAAAGCGCCCCCACTAACTATTTTTACTACCTTCTCGTGGAAATATTTTTTTATGGAAATAGCCGGCAAACGAGCTGACGTTCCACCTGATGGTAAGTGTCTATCGTCGCCCATGGACATCAGCAACACCAAAGGCATCACTGATGCGTTGCCGGCCAAGAAAGAGAGAAGAAAAAGAAAGAAAGATCTGACTCTCAAGCCCCCAGCCGGAGCACGTCGAGTCGTTTGGCGGCTGACTAATGCTCAAGGGTGGTAGCTATCCAGGCGAAACCCATGAAGAAATAATAATAGTAATAATGGTTGTAATTAACAATTAAAATCAATATTACCAATATAATCCCTCGAGGGGCCCTACCACCAGTGGGCCGGATTTAGTCACCTCTTACGACACCCATGTGGCGTGGGATTGGGGTTAGTACTCTAAGCCGCCCCAATACGGCAAAAAATCTATTTATTTAACACAACATGTTTAATATGTTATATTTATATTACACGAGTAACCGCCCTCGCTTTGCTTCGGTTTTCTTATTTTTTTACACCTTGGGTTACATTATTGGAGTTTTATTAAGGATCCCTAATTTTTTTTGAAAATATAATATATCCTATATCACCCGGGGATAGTGCAGCTTACCAACAGTGAAAGATTTTTTAAAATCGGTTCAGTAGTTTCGGAGCCTATTCAATGCAAACAAACAATCAAATCTTTCCTCTTTATAATATTAGTATAGTAGATAAGTGGTTTCCTAAATATTGAGTTTACATGTTATAACAATAATTTTACGGCCCCCATTCATTTATAAAATAGTATCTCTACTATCGAATGATAAGGCCAGGATATCTACATATTTACGTGACAAATAAATGCTGTGGGTTTTGGTACTTTTGATTTTCTAAGATGTCTCATAACCCAATTATTTTTTTTATATTTTCTTTATAATACATTTGTAAAACGGGTTTTCTTTAATTATTGTATTAATATTAATGATTTTTAATATGCTAATAAATTTCGTGATTAGTATTAGAGTGAGTGAGTAGCAGTTTTTCATTGCCTGAAAACACGGATAAAACGACATTTTCTAAAAATGAATCCTAGCTAAATCGATTTATCGCCTCCGAAACCCCTTGCTTACTAAACATGAAAATCGTTGGCGCCGTTTTCGAGACTCAGATTATATATCTATACAAGAATTGCTCATTTACGGCTGGTCTCAATAATGTACTAACAGATGGAAGACTGTGGATAGGGCTACCATTAGTATGTTATTTGTCATACTTGTCAAATTTTCAGACGAAAAAATTGACAAATATGACAGATAACATACTAATGGTAGCCCTATCCACAGTCTTCCATCTGTTAGTACATTATTGAGACCGGCCGTTAAAGGTATTCGATTTTTAGATTTATGACACTGACATATTTATGACATAATTTAATTTTAACGATGCTTTAAATTTATTATTACTGAATGTAACCAGTTTCAAGTGAACATTGGCCTCTCAATCCCTGTTCTAGATGATTAAGAAACCAGTTAATTTGCTTTCAAAATAATGCGAATTTTATTCGGTTCCAATGAGGATACGTTTCACCTGATGGTAAGTGGTTCCGATATACATAGACAAGCATAGACGAAGAAAGGATATACCTACTTTCAGATTGAACCCATATTTAACAAAATTCAGTTCAGATATAATTTTAGTACTCTTTTTCGAAGTTTGTTTCTTTGAAGATGAATATATATTTTATTTTGATTATTAATTACATACTCGTAAATGACAGAAACGCATAGAAATGACAATTTCCGCAACGAGTTCCGCTTACGCCGTGTCTTCTCCTTCATAATAAAGCGCCTTTCCATATTGGAAGTAATAAAAAAAATTGATGTATTAGTGAAATCTAAAATTTTGAAAATTTCAAACTGGTTTTCAACACTAACTGAAATACTAAACTTTATGAGTAGGTTCACGAGGAGGGTGGTAACCAGTAAGGCAGAAATAACCCTATTGGTACTAGGCTGCATAATATTGAGCTGATCGGTAGTCTGGCGATGTTGCCTTGTCTATTATTCAGCAGAGTGCACTACTAGCTTAAGGTCGATGCATACGTAACGTGGACGAGACGGGGACGGGATGGGACGTGAAGTTTTGGAAAGATCGTTTCATAGAAAATGTAAACAATAGCGCATATGCCACGGAGGCACGGACGGGACGGGAACGGTGCACGCACGTATATTTATGCCCCGTCCCTGTTCCATCCACGTTACGTATGCAGCGACCTTTACTTGGACTACCGTAATTTTCGATACAGTATCCATCCATAATCCATACTAAGAAAGTAGATCAAATAACTACAGCCAATATGATTTTATGACAGTTGCTAGGCAACTGACTTGAGGATAGATTATAGATACATAGAATATTCAGAACGGCCTTTAATGGATAAAGCGCACAGATAGAGCCCATTACTATGGAACCAAATCAAAAAATAGGAAAGAACTTAGAGTTTTTGATCATCTAATAAATCAGTTACTGCTAAGCATCCTCGGCTTTAATTAGTTCCAGTTTGAACCACCCCTTAATCGTGCGCCTCGTGCGCACGTAAATAATAATTCCATAAAGTTCCTATCGATTAAAATTTAACTTACATCTCGATCATCCAGTTATTCTCAGCTCGTGCCCAGTATAGAAATAATGTAAGAAATATTTTTAATAAAAATCACGCTGTATATAGGTATTTGTTATTAAATTTTAACTGATTTATTTGTTATGTAGAATTCCTAGTTGTATAACATTTTATTTGTAATATGAATAGCTGCTGTCAACACATATTTTTAAGGCACAAACGTTTGAAGTTGTGTAGAATCAAGATAAAATGATATAGGAACAAAAGACTTCAACGCATACGTCTAAGCAAAAATGTATCAAAAATGTAGAGAAAAAAGATTAATGAAGTATAACAACAAAATTCAATAAAAATGTTTTATATTTTGTCTAATATATAATATTTTGTTAGAAGGGTTTTGGTTTACATACAGGGGCGTAGCTACCGCGCTGTCAGCCGTATCAATTATACGGGGACCCCGGCGTATAGGGGCCCCCATTAACACTCCCAAAAAAACTCGCCAGCGGCCTAAGACCGCTACAGTTGGCACTCATTTTAAATTTGACAGTTGAGAGGGCCCCACAATAAACATTGATATAGGGCCTCCTTAGGGCTAGCTACGCCACTATATATATAATACTGTGTGCTGCTATAAAGTAAATTTTCAAAAGAGCAACTTAAAATTTTACATTTATCGAAACAAATCATAGTTACTGTTCGTATGGTTGGATAAACATAAACCGCACTTTCATCAAATAGCGTTAAATATAACATCCGCCATAAATATAATATGTGTAAGTGTCGTTTCTGGAATTAGGTTCCGGCTTATTATTTACAATTTGGCAGGGTTTACGCTTGGCTGCGGCACATTGTGGGATGCATGGTACAGCGAGTGTCCCCTTCGCTTCCGCAAGATGGCGCTACTGTGACACAACGGACAAAAATAACTTTTTTGGTCGCAGATAAGTTACTAACGCGAAAAATTGATAAAAACCATCCTTGAAGCGTACAATATATTGTGACAAAATTTAAGCTCAATCGGTGAAGAACTTTTCGATTTTTTGAGGCATACACAAACCAACATATATTATAAGCTACTTGAATAAAATATTGAATGTGTAGGAAAAATGCCCTTTAAATTGAGTTTTATTATAGTAGTAGGTATAGATAAAGTATGCTCCCTGAAAAACTTACCTTATGCTGTAATATTATTATAGCAATAAGGATATACCAAATTTTAGGAATTTCCAATGTAATATTATCATCATTAAAATTATACCCAATATGATAGTTTTCTATGATTAATCGTTTAATTTTCCTGTCGTGTCTGGTCACGTAGCTTATAAATAAACACATCTACCCACACATGCAAATGTACCTACAAACGATGACACGAACACTCACATACTGAAGTAAATCTTAAAATTAATAAATCAACAAAATGACGAAATAGACTTCTTATAATATCTTTTCAGTTATTCGATGATACAACGACCAGGCTTATGATTTCAACCCGCATGTCTATTTTATTGGGCAGGCTAATGAGGAGACGGGTCACCTGATGGTAAGTGATCACCGCCGTCCATGGACATTAGTAACACCGGGAGCGTCACCAATGAAGTAGAGAATAGAAGAAAACGATAGACCCGCTTCTTGAAGGACCTCATGGCATAGCTTAGAGGGAACACCGATGCAGAAAGTTCGTTCCACAGTTTACACGTGCGATGTAGAAAACTACGCGAGAACCGAACTGTGGACTAACGCCAGTACCCAGGTGGTGTTGATAGAACCTGGTACACCGTGATGTGCGATGATAAAAATTAACCGCAGGGCTTAAACCAAATAGTTCTTCAGAATATCAGTACATAATATCATTGTACAGAGGGTAGAATACGCAGAGAGAGCTTACATTTCCTCAACTCAAGCGACTCTATTCCGTCTGTAAACCTGGGATCGTCGACATGTACAATGTTTATCTGTTCTCGTAAAACTTTTAAACTACTAATCATAATTCGATATTATGAAATTAATGAATGATTCAAAGAATCGTCTTGATCACCTGGTCTATTTGTACCTCCACCTGTCACCTACTATAAGCTTTGACGACACACAAAATTTTGTATAACGCCTCTAAGCCACAACAATTAAATATTAACAACTGCTCTAGAATAAAACCTGGAACTCTTTTTTTAACCTTATGACTAATGATCTTTAAGGCACAAAATGAAACTGAGAATCGTAACCGGGAGGTTCGAGACAATACGACTAACAGGGTTATACCTAGAATCAAAATCCACCATACAATCATACACAACATTTTAGGGCACGGTTTTTATCCGGAAAGCACAGGACGCTAATGTCGGATTGGTTTTGTCGGAGCCGCGCTCATTAGCCCGCATTGAACGACCTCATTACCACGAGTGCTTTTACTGTGGCGCGTTCTCACTCCGCACTCACTAATTGTAATGTTGGCAAGTTAGCGCCGAAAGTGGAGGTTATTCCGTGTTACCTGTTTCGGTTTGGATTGGGCTAGACAAGGGTTTATCGCTTCGTTCATTGTGTCTCCATTCATCAAAATCTTCGTCTTCATCCCGTTAACTCAAACTTGATATTGTCATCGTTAATTTGACGACCCCGTAGCATAGTTGGAATGCGTCACATTACGAAGCGAAGAGTCCCATGTTCGATCCGGCTGGGGCAGATATTTTTGTGACAGATTCATATTTTTCAGGTCATGGGTGTTACTGTCTTATTACGGATAGATGTAGACATTACTGACTCATAAAATAAATGCCACCCGCGACGTAGGGAATATTAGAGGCTCTTGTGCGGAGGTTTGAGTGTAGCTGACGTATCGTATGACGACTGTAATAGGTTTGTATATAGGTATTTCGGAAACTAACTATGTATATAATTGACGACCTATGTGGTGCGATGGTTATCAGGCCGGATTGCCGCGCCAAGGGTCCTGGGTTCGATTCCCAACGAGGCGGAAATTTTAATGATGAGTTTGAATTTATGTTCTCGTTCTGGGTGTGAGTGTTCTTGTCTCTGTGTTTTGTCCATGGAACCCATGATACAGGGAATCCTAGGCGCTATGAGTGTGAAGCTTAATTAATAATAAATAAACAATATAACACAGAATATTATTTTCGCTTCGTCTTCCGATGAATAAATCGCTTAAATTTTTAGCGATATTTAACTTACGAAAAATTTCTAAAGTAAAAATATAATAAAATAAATTAAAATACTTCGAAACTCTTCACCGATGCTAAATCACATAATTTCCACAATCGGATCGCTTCCCAACTGTTTATCAGAAATATATAAAAAAAACTTTTGATACAGAGTCCAACGAATCATCTCAGCAAGTGATCTGTGGCTGTGGCTTTTATTATAAAGCTATAAGCTACCAGAATAAACCAGCAGTAGCAAGACAAGTGTAGCTTTCACCTTAATACGATTATTGGATTCTAATGATAGATTCCTTGCGTCGGCGCATCGAACACCCCACAGACCGCACTCCGTCCCGCAGTTGCGGCTATAATTTGTAGATACCTCCAGCTTCCGTAAATAGAGAAACCACAGTTACTATTAATGTTTTTATACCCACCCAACCCGTTACTCGGAGACTTTAAAAGAAATTCGAGGCTTAAACTGCTTAACCGCATCTTAAATCGATGTTACTAAACTCGGTTCTGTTTTGCGTCGTGAGGTTTTTCTGTTAGCTGAAATGACTCTGAAGTTAGTCTGATTTGAAATTACAGGATTTTTATCTATCCCGGCCCGCACTGGTTTGTAATAAAAAATCATGGATGGATTTTCTCCAACATAATCTACATTAAATTGTCGTATAAATTGAGCATTTCAGACAATCTTCATAAATTATGCACTTTGACCTCGTAGGAGTTTTATAGCAGTTTTTGTAATTATCACGTCCAAATACAATGTAAATAGGTACCTACTTTGTGTTATCCTTCGTAGTAAACTACATTTTATGCTATTTAAGATGTATGTGAATTGGAAATCATAAATTTGCCATAAATCATAAATTTAAATTTAAAATTAAAAAAAAAACTTCATTCGTTACATAAATAAATTATTTATTAATGTACAAATAAGATACTTAAAATATACTACACGTATACTTTCTGCCTTTGATAGCTTAAACTACTTTAGTAGGTAAATTAATCTACTTCGTATTTATTGTAAACACGAATGTTACTAATAACATCCGCTTGATAAGTAATTTACAATAGTTACGAGTATTTCAAGATTTGCCAAAGGTTTAGTGAGTAATAACATAAAACAATTGAATGCTTAACAATGTTGGTTTTATCGTTTAACCATTTTCCTCTACCAATCTTATTTTTATGGTATTTCCAATTAACCATGGCTAGCGAGAGATAAACGGCTATAGTAATTGATTGCGTAGCATGAGTTAATAACATATTTTAATAACATGTCAAAACAATTGTGTACCGGTTGTTTTGTTATCCTATATTGCTCGTAATTATAACTCAAAATTACAATAGTAACTTAATATCGTAAGTACGTGTCGTAGTAAAATATGCATAGTTACTTACGATAAGTTTACTAAATAGTTCAGTTACGGTTCGGTTTGAAGTGTAGATCATACCGCAATATTAAAAAACCCCAAACATGTTTTTTGTCAGAAAAGTATCGCTCTCTCTGAACTATGAAATAGTTTGAATATTAATAGAATTTTTGGGGTTACAACGAATACTATACCTTTTAATTTAAAATTGGATTCCAATTTAAATGTAAGTGATGTCTTGCCAGTTGATCGCTCCTGTGAGGCGAAGGATCCCGGGTTAGATTTCCGGCCGGAGCATATAATATGTGAAATATAAAATAAATGTTTATTCTTGGATTATCGTTACCTGGGATGTAATTTGCCGTAGTAATTGTCAACATGGCAATCTCCCACAACAGAAGTCTCATAATATTACCTAGACAAAACAAAAATCTGGAACCTAAGATCATCTAACGTCCATCATGGGTACGGCTGCAATAGATCTAACTTGCTCGCAGCCCTTGGGAACATCTTCTACACTACAACTAATAACAAACTGTTATTGTCAACAGTGAAAACAGGGAGTCCGGACTACATGTGCTCGCAGCTACCCACACACTGGCGGTCCAACAAGACGCTACCCAGCGGGTTCAAGGTGGTGGCCCTGAGCGACGTGGTGGACGGAACCGTGGTCACCGTCCGCGCTGGCAACGACGAGAACTGCTCGGCGGAACTCCGGAATAATACCGCTGTGATGAAGAACAGGGTAGCTAAGTTCAATGATCTGCGGTTTGTTGGCAGGAGTGGACGAGGTTTGTGTCATGTTTATTATTTTCGCTTTATTTTATTTAAGCATTTGGCTGGAAAACATAAGAGCAGCGTGGTGACTGGTTGAGTATGCTCTAGATCTCCTAGGAGAGAGTTTGGCTCAGTGAGCCATTAATGGATTGAAGCCATAGCCCGAAACAAAGTACAGATGTGTACGTACTTCATGTTAAGCAAAGTCAACTAGTCGACCTTTGGCTGAAGAAAACAGCGAAGTTACGAGTAAAGAAATTTAGAATTTCCAAGTACCTAAACAATCATAGATTATTTTAAAAACTTATCATTTTTGTCGGCATTAAAAAACAACAACCATGAGCATTGCATGCATTAACGCGCAAAAACTCTCCTACAGTTACCTATTTCTAGTCCTAGTCATTACAAATTATTCCATTTGCGTATCGCTGTAAAGTGTAGTTTAGGAATTCAGTTAGACCATCGCGGTTATTGCGCCGGTTAACTAATACAGTGGAGTTGGATAATAATTGGTTAATCCGCGCGCCGTGATTTGCGTTCCACCCGGCGTTACTAACCAGGTTATAGGTTCTGTTGTCTATGCCACTACATAAATTCTGATAAGTGTGCGGTAATATTGTTACTATCTACTGAGTTGATAATTTTAAGTGCTAAGTTTAGTACTGGGTTTAAGAGTAGTGATGGCTAGGAGATTTATGCCCCAACTCAGAGTCACTTACGGTTACTTAAATCGCTCCTTAGTACAGAATTTGTATGGTGATTCTTTACTAAGGACAAATTTAAGTAACCGTTAGTGACTCTGAGTTGGTGCATAAGTAGCTTATCTACCTATAACATAAAATTAAACTGGATATTTTGCGTTATTTCCCCCTTTTTTATAAAACCTGTTGTTTTGTTATTGGTGCAATCTTCAAATAAAGCCTCCGTAATTTATAACCAGTAATACACGTTCTTCGATGATACCGAAAAAAAATCATCCCACCCATATGTCAATATGTCATTATGTGATAAAAAATTTTAAAGAAGTCTTCACGATATAACCCTGAAAACTTATTCCGCTATTAGCGTGTAACATCATTAAAGCCTTCGCAGATATGGTGATAAACAAAATAATAGTTTGCGGTGAAGAAATGAGCGTTTTCTACATCACGAATGTGAAAATCTGCGTTTGGCGCGTCAACGCCAGCGCACGACGCTCGGTAATCACGGGTAATTTATTGTCAATTTGCGTACTCAGGAATGTTATTGCTTAAACAAAATTTCATTGTTTTTATAATTTGTTGCCTTGGATCTTAATTAGGAATTTGATGACCTATACAAAATTAAAAATTGTTTTTAGAAAATTGTAAATTTCTATCCACCTACTTATTATGATTAGTGTAACGGATTACGAATAGAAATAGTACAATTTAACCTAAAAACGTTTGCTTTCACCAGCTCTGAACGGTCGGGATAAGTCAGATTTTAATTTCCAAACCGCAGCAGTAAACGACGTTCGCACTTTACTGGCCCATTGTGTTGCGCCGGCGCAGGCCACGCCATTACCAGCCCACGGCCCACATCTACCAGTTATGTAAAAAGTAGTAAAGACGCACAGATCATTTCATACGTACATAAAATAACGATTGCATACCTAAGGTTAAGTCGGAATAGATAGATAAAGTGAGGGATTTGTAAGGTCCTTTTAGTCCTGTATCTCCCTCTTAGTCCTCTTAGTCTCGTATCTCCAGGGATTTTTAATTTATTTTACCAGTAGAGTTGAGGATACCCATATTATAACTGACCGGAAACACTAAGGCTACGTCCGCACAGACAGGCGGCTTGCTTAGCGCCTAGATACTAGTGGTTTGCATTCTGGTTATAAGCTAGGATACACGGTGGCCGCACTGAGAGGTGGTTTGCGTGGTGGGTCGCTAGGTGTCTTGTAAAACGTAGTGATTAAGTACTCTGTGATGCGTCATTTTGCTTGTCAGCACGTTGACGTTTACTCTTGACGTTTATTCTTTCAAAATGCCTGGCGCCTAGTGACAAAAAACCAACATGTTTGTTTAATTCGATACACGCTAAGTGACTAACTTGGCACCAAGCGCGCAGTGCGGCCAGTCGCGAACACTCTTAAGCGTTCGCTTAACTAAGCTACTCGCTAGGTAACTCGCTAGACTCTAGGCGCTAAGTAAGCAGCCTGTCTGTGCCACAGACAGACAGGTGGCTTGCTTAGCGCCTAGAGCCTAGTGGTTTGCATTCTGGCTACTTGCTAGGAAACACAGTGGCCGCACTGAGAGGTGGTTTGCGTGGTGGGTCGCTAGGTGTCTTGGTCATTTTGCTTGTCGGCACGTTGACGAAATGTCACTCTCAAAAATATCTTACAAAATTAATGAAATAATTATATCCATGACAACCCAACTGTCAACCTCATTTTTGCTTCAAAAATGCCTAGCACCTAGTGACAAAAAACCAACACGTTTGTTTACTTCGATACACGCTAAGCGACTAGCTAGGCGTCAAGCGCGCAGTGCGGCCAGTCACGAACACTCTAGATCGTTTGTTTTACTAAGCTAGTCGCTAGGTGCTAAGCAAGCCACCTGACTGTGCGGACGTAGCCTAACGTGCGTTAGTACCTCGCTAGTATACCTATCCCAGATTCTCTATCAGATAGACCCGGTATTTTTTTAAGATAAAGATTAATTACTACCACCATTTATCTTAGGTTCTTAGGTGCTTTCAGGACCAAGTAGGTGCGCATTAACTGGGGATTTTTTAACGCAGTTAAACTAAGTGTACTTGTATCTAACTACATACCTAGGTTATATCAACTCAACGTGTTTTTGTGACATGTGTTATTATTAATTCAGTCAAAACTAATACGCAATACGAATTACTAAGATTTAAAAACTTGTGTAACCTATGCAATTAAAGTCGAATTACCTAGTTAGTTAAACATTAGAAATGACAACTGAATTCCATAATATCATACAAATGAGATCTGGTTTACGTTTAAGTACAAATCAAGTATCGGTTCTTATGTCAAGGCACTATTAATAGAATAATGAGCGTATACAAAGTGATTTTCTAGTAAACGATGACAAGTCGCGTGGTACACGAATGGAGCACGTTTTGCAAGAAATCTGCGATAAAAATTATGTGATCAAAATAACAGATATTACCTAGAATAACAACGTGACGATATTTTTCATACAGTCCGTAGATACATATATAGACAGGTTGTGAGAGGAAGATAATGATAGTGCAATAATGTCCCCGAAACTATAATAGCGTTTAGAAAACAGCGAAATTACACTATTTAAGGTATAATATAACAATCAATTAATTAAAATTAACAATACTTATGCCCCAACTCAGAGTCACTAACGGTTACTTAAATTAGTAAAGAATCACCATACAAAATCTGTACAAAGGAGCGATTTAAGTAACCGTTAGTGACTCTGAGTTGGGGCGTTAGTTTGCCAAGCGCACCTATAATTGACCATATTTGACAACGATTGGAATAGAAAAAGTAAGAGTACGTTGTGTTGTAAACGTGTAAACCGACACCGGTAGTAGATTCAGTGCCAGTGGTTCCGACGTGGTCATCACAACATGCGGCTAACGCGACGTGATGTGAGCCGACAGATCCGAGCCAAGGGATCGCTGGCTTGCACCAAATTTTGATATCGGTAAGGTGATTGCACCGGTCATGGACGCTTTTATTCGTTTTGAAGTAAAGTAACTTTAGGATTCATTTGTTTGATAATTACTCTTTTAATGCGGAAAAAATATACCTATTAATATATTAATTATAGAGTCTAATCGAAAACTTTTTATTACATATTTTTTTGTATAGTTTTGGTTTGCAAAATGAAATCAAAAAGAATCCTTCACGTATAACACTAACTACGATTAAAGTATAAGTCACGATATTGTATATAAGTACTCTCTTATAAAATAACTGAATTGTGTGTTATCGGTCTTACGCCCCAACTCAGAGTCACTAACGGTTACTTAAATCGCTCCTTAGTAAAAATGACCATACAAATTCTGTACTAAGGTGCGATTTAAGTAGCCGTTAGTGACTCTGAGTTAGGGCGTTAGTCTTTAACTTGTAGCCGATTTAAACGTTTTCACACTCATACCCCGCAGTAGGTTTTTTTACCTGAGTTGCGGGTGGCATGGACGACACATATCATCACAATAACACCCATGACCTGAGCACAAATATTCTGTCACATAAATATCTGCCCCGGCTGGGAATCGAACCCGAGACCCCTCGCTTCGTAGGCAGGTTCGCTACCAATTAGGCTACAGGGTCGCCAATAATATCAATGACGTACATATCATCACAAGAGGAGGTCGATCACTGGACCAAGTACCATATCGATTATGTTACTTCACAGCTTTAATACAATAAAACAATTTTTGAAGGACTCTGTTTAGTTTTATTTTAGAGCATACCTTTCAAATAAGATCAAGCAAACTGACGACAGATTCACAAGTTTTAGGAATTTATTGGTTTCGTTTTTCAATCAATTGGTATCAGTTTCAATAAAGTTAGTATCATATTAGTTGTTTATCTATGAGTGCGATATCACAGATATCCTTTCTGCACTTTCTTAACAAACTTCGAATAATCTGCACTGTAGGAATATCAATCATTCAATCAATCAATCAATCAAATATTTTATTTGTGAAATAAGGTACATAAGGATGGTAAGATTAATACATAGCTCGCTTACTCTGCCAATTATTGGCGTAAAAAATTGATTAAGTTTCTATAAATTGATTCTACATATTATGAATTATGATCAATTAAATTAACATGTCACGTAAATCTTATAAATATTTCAATAAATAACTCTACATAACGTCATAACCCCACACTAGGATTCCCTGTGTCGTGAGAGCCACAGACAATACCCAAAGACTAGAACACACACCTCGTCATTCAAATTTTTGACTTGCTGGGAGTCGAACCCAGGACCCTTTGGACGGCGGTCCGACATGATAACATTCGTATATTCCACTTCAATTATTAAAAGACCCGTGCGACATGCATCGCTGTGACGTGGAGTTCAATTTAATTTCTTCTTCGCTCTTCTTCGATGCCGACGATGTATTGACGACCCTGCGCCTAGTTGGTAGCGACCCTTACCTGCGAAGCGAGGGGTCCCGGGTTCGATTCCCGACCAGGGCAGATATTTATGTGACAGATAAATATTTGTACTCGGGTAATGGATGTTATTGTGATGTGTTAAAAGTGTAGTCCATGCCACTCGCGACACAGGTAAATAACTTACTTCGGGGGTATGAGTGTGTAAGCGTTTATTTATTATTTATTTATTTTATTGGTGACTCCTCTGGTGTTTCACATGTCTCTCAGGGACGTTAACCATGCAACACTATCAGTCGACGTTGGTTTTGAAATCCCTTCAGGCCATAATAAAAACCTGAAGATTTCCGTTCAATCTCTGAATCTGATTTTCAGAAGTAACTTTAACTATTATGAAGAAATATCAATCACATCAAATTATTGTAAAGAAATAATATTGTTTCCCAGCTTCTCTCACTCAGTGGATCCGCTTATCATCAAACTGAACAGATAATTAGGAGCGAGCGGTCGCTATAAACGGCATGACCAGAATGTGACCAAATCATTTTGTGTAGCGGTCATCATCGTATTACGGTTCGGTCCTCGTTTTTTGTTCTTATTCCCGCCTCGGTCGTTTGAGCGGGTCTAAACGACCTTTCTTTCTAGTTATCAGCAATTTTGTTATCATATTTAGGGCGATTTGTATAACCTGTGTAACATCGATGTGTTTGCAATTATCTATACTAATATATAAAGAGGAAAGATTTGATTTTTTGTTTGCATTGAATAAGCTCCGAAACTACTGAACCGATTTCAAAAATTCTTTCACTGCTGGGAAGCTACACTATCCCCGAGTAACATAGGCTATATTATATTTTCAAAAAAATTAGGGATCCTTAATAAAACTCCAATAATGTAGCCCAAGGTGTAAAAAAAATAAGAAAACCGAAGCAAAGCGAGGGCGATTACTCGTGTATTATATTTCTGACCAATTGACAGTAATATATCGCCCATAGCCCAGATGGTAGTGAACTTGCCAGCGTCGGGCCTTTAGATTCCAACTACTAGGATATGACATACAGTTTTGTGATATATAAAATTTAATTATCTGATTTTCATGTTTGTGATGATGTGTTAAATTGATGACGATGACGATTTCCAGAATTAAAAAAATACATCTGGCCGATATTATAATCTTCTATAGGCTTGCCAAAAGTTGAATAAAAACACCTTCGCTTTTCTTTGCATTTTACATCAAAGCGACATATATATCTGTGAATGATTAACCGCGTAATAAGTCGACAGGTGCGGCACTATACTCGATGTTTTTTTTTTATGCTTTTAGCAGGCAAACGAGCAGACGGGTCACCTGATGGTAAGTGATCACCGCCGCCCATGGACATTAGTAACACTGGGGGCGTCACCAACGCGTTGCCGGCCAAGAAAATGACGATAGACCCGCTTCTTGAAGGACCCCATATCATAGCTTAGGGGGAACACCGATGCAGGAAGTTTGTTCCACAGTTTACACGTACGAGGTAGAAAATTACGTGAGAACCGAACTGTGGACGAATGCCAAGTATCCAGGTGATGTTGGTGGAACCTGGAACCCCGTGATGTGCGGTGTCGAAAACTAACTGCAGGTATTAAGCCAAATAGTTCTTCAGAACATTCCCCATTGTACAGCCGGTAGAATACGCAGAGAGAGCCTACATCTCTCCTCAACTCGAGTGATTCTAGTCCGTCTGTAAGCATGGGATCGTCGACAAGACGAATAGCTCGCCGCTGAATTCGATTGAACGGATCCACTTGGCCAGCTGGGGCTCCAGCCCAAAGGTGGGAGCAGTACTCCATGTGTGGTCGAATTTGCGCCTTATAGAGCATCAACCTGTGCTTAGGCGTGAAGTACTGCTTAGCTCTGTTGAGCACTCCCAATTTCTTTGCAGCTAATTTGGCCTTACTTACCAAGTGGTCCCGAAACTGAACTTCATTCGAGATGTCAACACCAAGGATCCCAATGCTTTTAGAGATGTTAAGAGGAATGTTCTGGAACTGTGGTGCTATGACAAATGGGGTTTTTTTAGCGGTTAACGCGCAAACTTGTGTCTTCTCGGGGTTGAACTGGACTAAATTTAGTCTGCCCCATTCTGAGACCCGCTCCAGAGATGTCTCGACTTCAGACACAAGTTTCATCCTCTTCTCCTCAATCTGCACCCGAGAAAGGTTTGCTCGGCCTGTATAACGGGCGTCACCCGTGCTGTCATCAGCATAGCAATGAATATTCCCGATGTCCAGCATATCATTGATATGCATGATGAACAGTGTGGGTGAAAGCACAGAGCCTTGTGGGACGCCAGCATTTATGGGCTTCGTATCTGAGCATTTTCCGTCAACGACGACTTTGATGCTCCGCTCCGATAGAAAACTGGCAATCCATTTGCACAATTTCTCGGGTACTCCGTAGGAAGGCAGTTTAGACAATAATGCCTTATGCCACACCCTATCGAAGGCCTTTGCAACATCCAAGCTTACAGCCAATGCTTCTCCCTTGCTCTCGATTGCTTCTGCCCAGCAATGAGTAAGGTATACTAAAAGATCGCCAGCCGACCTGCCGTGGCGGAAACCGTAGTGACGGTCACTAATCAGCTGGCGATCTTCTAGATACCGGAGCAGTTGGGTGTTTATTATACGCTCCATTAGTTTGGAGAGCAGAGAGGTTATGGCGATTGGTCTGTAATTGGATGGATTTGACCTGTCTCCCTTTTTGGGAATAGGGTGGACCAGAGCTACCTTCCATGGAGACGGGACAATGCCGGCAGAATAGGAGAGTTGGAATAGGCTCGTTAAAACCGGGGTCAACTCCGGAGCGCACGTTTTTAGCACAATAGCAGGTATACCATCTGGCCCATTCGACTTGTTGATGTCAAGGGAAAAAAGAGCTTGACGCACGGCATTCTGAGTGAAATGCACGTCAGGCATCAGCTCACCACACTGCGGGATGGTTGGCGGTGTGTTACCCCTATCATCAACAGTCGAATTCGACGCAAAGAGGGTGCCCAGTATTTCGGCTTTCTCTTTTGCGGTGTGGGCCAGGGTATTATCTGCTCTGCGCAAAGGAGGAAGGGACGATACACAGAAATTGCCTTGAATGGCTTTGGCCAGAGACCAGAACGCTCGGCTACCACACGGATAGCTCAGCAGTCTCTTGCCGGTTCTGTTAATGTGCTTGAATTTTGCCTTGGCTATTTGCTTTTTTGAGGACCACGAGGCAGCATTAAATTTCTTTTTCAGCCGACTCACAGATGCGTCTCCGAGCTCACGCGCCATAACCCAATCCTGAAAAGCAGACTGCTTCAGGCTTATTGCCTTAAAGCAGTTTCTGTCAAACCAGGCTTGGGTTTTACGACCAACAGGTACCACAGAGTTTGGAATGTAACATTCCATGCCCTGGAGTACCACATCGGCTATGGAAAGCGCACAATGTTTAAGGCATCGTATCAGTATCAACTGAGTTAAACATAGGATAGGAGAACTTATTGGCGATTAATTGTACGAATGCTTCCGTTCACGGACTGACTGATATACTGACTGAGATACGCAACTAAGATAGCTCCTTTTTCTCCTGTACCCTCCGAAACCAGTGACGTCATTGGTCTCAACCTGCGGCCAGTGTTGTTCCTTTCACAAACATTCTAGTATTTTCTGCGCTTGTCTATGTAACTTTTGTTAATTAAAAATATATAGTTATAGCCCCTTTACCACAACGTAAAATCAAATATAATGGCAAACAAATCACGATTTAATAAGTACATATTATTACGTTATTAATTTAATGAAACAGTGCGTAAAATGATAAATAGGTAGTGACCTAGTGACGATGAATCACCGTATTTATGACTTCGGAACTTATCTCAATTATAGTACAATTGAAAGGAACATACCGGCTACGTCATACGTACAATGGTATACATTAATATTAGATATAGGTACCTATTACACGGTTAATGCGCGTTTCCCCTGTACAGTTGAGTTTTGATAATAACTAACCTTTTTATAGGTAGGTACCAAGAAGGATTTTATCTATTTAAATCTTTTTTGTTTTTACAAATATTTAGAAAGTCAAAGTTCCGAGTTAGCGGAAAACGGACAGGAAATTCAAAAGGGAATCTTTTTCCACTCACAATTACAGAATTATGCCTCAAAAAGAAAATGTATAGACTATAGACACAGAGTACTAGTGTGTATCTACCTACACAGGAAAAACGCGAGACTCGTATACAGCCAATGATATTGTATTTTGTATACAGTTTTTATGTTAAATACCCGGTAGACTACATGATAGCAGATTTTGTGTTCACTACCATGCGTAGACATCAGTAAACAATTGTGAATGATCATAATATGAAGAATCAAATTACAGAATAATTTTATCAGTTTTGTACGCCATAATTGGCAAAGTAAGCGAGCTGTTTATTAATATTACCAGTACCTTATTTCACAAATAAAATATTTGATTGATTGATTAAACAGGTGCATACGTTACCAGTGGTTGAAGATTAGAAGAAACTAAGTATATTGGGAAACAATGAATTGTCCAATGGAAATTTAGGAGTGGTCAGGGCACGAGGTTTCACCATTCTAAAATTAATGCGGCTTACTACCATAGACTACACATATCCAAAGGCAAACCATCAGGCGGAATGGCATTGAAGCACATAAAAAATAAAAATAAAAAAATGTTTAAGTAATGCGATTATGCTGTATTCAATATAAATGCCTTGTCGTGTTTACCTCGCGATATAATCTACATATACTCGTAGGTAACTCTCAATACACGTCCTCTGAGTATCACTTTATTTATCTTCATGATAAATAGCATTATACATACATGACACAATATAAAATCTCAACACGAACACATATGTATTGCGTTCAACTGATCATATCCAACTAGGCTGGTCTAAAGTTACCGCCGCCCAGTAATATTACACTGTAGTTTCACGGCGTATTGATTCGCTTTACACGGCTTCTAACAAACATTATATGTTCATGCACCGTAGATATTCATTCATATGTGAAGTCTTAATATTTTAACAGTTGACTCACAACCAATGTTCCTGTTCATTGATCTTACACGTCCCAAATAATGGCATCTTTCCCTCGTCCGAGCGGTAATGCAAGCGTTACCGCAAAATGTTTTCGTGAAAAACGTGTCATAGTTGTTCATAACGCGATGAGAGCTCACGAGTCGTCTTCACTCACAAATGTCACTGAGGATTTACACTCGATCGTAAATCAAGATGGCCGCCATCCCTCCTACCTCACCCTTCACGGCCCACCTGCGCCCGCGCACAATAATTGAATATTTCACGGACCGCTCTCAACACCTCCAGGAGATGGCCATTCGACTACAATGTTATATTTTACAGCTCTCCGTGTATTGTGTTAGGTCCTAAACTGTTGATGAGTGATCATGTGAAATGCATTAAGTTTAATAGCGATTTTAAATGCAATATTTCACATCGTTCAAGACACACCTTTGCAGTTTAGCTGCCAATGTTTTATGATGATTTGTTTCCGTGTTGAAATGTATCGTTGAGTCTAATGTTGCTTTGTGACAGGAGAGCGACATCGCGAATCAATGTCGCGATGTTAGGATTTAGCGTCGGTAAAACATCTTCCAATATCATATATTTGTCTCGATACATAAAGAACAAAACCACGCAAATCATAATTCAAAGATGTAGCTACATAAAACAGGATTACATATTCCTTTAATTTAATTAATGCATTATATTTTCATAAACATTTTCCATTATTTTGACATCTAGGTAGACATATAAATACATAAACATTGTAGTTGAAATTGTAATCTTTCAGCAGGCATAGGGCATAGTTTAAACGATACAAGTACCTACATATGTAAATACCTAATTATTCAAAAAAAGAACAGCTGTCATGGCTGTCACGGCTGGCAGATGTGAATCATCGAAATGCGTCGCCACGATCACCAAGTCTAAAATCAGGTTTACCCCTCGCGTAAAGATGTTTCACATCAAAATTATTCAAGACAATATAGGTAGATAGAATTTAGATTATAGAAGGGAGTTATGTTACAACAAGTTTTGACGTGTTTCGTTGTACAGGAAGCAGCGAGCGTGTGACAGACGAACAATATCGTTATCTCTCCTGTCTATGGATAACCACAAATTCCTAGAGTACATTCTGATAGAGTTAATTTTGTGCAATGAAAATAAACTTAAATCTTTTCGCAATTGAGTTGTTTCCTAAAATTTTTTTTTGTTATAAATGGAAAGTTCATATATAAGTTTTATAACAAAGTTATTTTAGTTTTTTTTTATTCGCTATAATTTAAAAGTTACATCAAATCAAAAATAGGTTTTTGAATCCAGTACCGAAAACACGCCGACATTTCCCGAATAGAACCGAGCGCGCGTGTGACGTCACTTTGTTAATTGCTATTCATTGCAGCATACAGCTGATACTGTGATTTGACTTTTAACTGATAAAATCTTGATATTATCGTCAATATATTGATAAATATATCAAAAATGCTAAACTTTAAAAGTTATCGTGCTTGTTTTGTACCATTACGTGTGAAAACTACAAAAAAAAAACACCCCAAAGATAATGTTAAATGTGTACCTGTGACCTTTTCCCGAAGAATAAGAGGTAAAATTTTAGTTTTCGTTCATAGATTCGTTTTTAGGGTTCCGAAGTAAAATCGGAATCCTTATAGTTTCGTCATGTCCGTCCGTCCATCCGTCTGTCCGTCTGTCTGTCTGTCCGTCTGTCCGTCCATCCGTCCGTTCGTCTGTCCGAAGCAAAGCGGCCAGACCCTTAGTGCTAGAAAGCTGTAATTTGGCATGGATATACATATTTATTAAAACTCCAGAATCGTAGAATTAAATATTGAAAAACATTTTTTTTCAGGGTACCTCCCCTACAGGCAACGTGAGGATGATTTTCTTATTCGTCGCCTACCCTATAGTGTGGAGTATCGTTGAGAAGGTCTTCCAAAAATATTATGGGTCTTGTAAGACCATTTTTGGAATTAGGGGTCCGTTTGCAAAATGTTTGGCTTTAAAGTGCTAATTTTGGTTACAGTCAAGTGTCCCCCCCAACTGTTGACTAAACGGTTGGAGTAAGACAAGTGAAAAAATTCTCAAAAATAGGGTACTTATATGATGAATTTACAAGGAAAACTATCACTGCTATGTTAACATAAGTATGAGTCATAGTCGATAAACTTACTACTTCGGAACCTTACATTGCCCGTGGCCTGACACGCACATGCCCGTTTTTTTATAAAACAACTCATGGTTTTATTTTATTAGGTTAGGAATTTTGCAACGTTGATCCTACTCAAATTCAATGAGGATCTGATGATGGGTCCTGGGGCTACAAAGTGGAACACGTGGTAGAACAATGGTAGGTAGAGTAAAACGGAACCGTGTTTGAAGATATTAGATAATATTATCGTTAACATTGTAAAACTAGTAGGTACATAAATAAATAAATAAATAAACGTTTCACACTCATAGCCCCATACTAGGATACCCAGTGTCGTGGGTGCCATAGACACAAGACCCAGACACACTCAGACCAAGAACAGAAATACAAACTAATCATTCAAACCATCTCGCAGCATCCACCTCGCATCGAATCGAACCCAGGACCCTTGACTTAGCGATCTGGAGTGGTAACGATTCGCCACACGAGTCGTGATCATTGACCAACTTGGCGTATTTCGGAGACAAAAAAAATTATATATTGTACCAGTTTTATGTATAAAGCGCGTACAGACCCATACCACCGCAGTAGGTTTTCCTGTGTCGCGGGTGGCATGGTCAACACAAATAACACGTCACTATAACACCCAAGACCCGAGTACAAATAATTATTTGTCACAATTTATTAGATATGGCCGGGAATTGAACCTGGGACCCTCACTTCGCAGGCTGGATCGAGTCGCTATTAACTAGGCTATAGGATCATCATAATTATGTATGTACCTACTACTAGCATAGAATTTCTGTAGTATTGCATTGTGCATTTTTTTATTAATCACATTCTTCACTTCTCTCAGGATCCATATCTGAAATTTAGGTAGACGAAGTCACGGGTAGAAGCTAGTTGTATGATAAATGAAATATAATTTTATCATACAACCCTGATTTATACCCCTTACACCCTGTCCTGATTTCTCCCAGACACGATTTACCAGTTAACAGTGTAACCTTAACTAAATTTATTTAGTGTGTACAATCAATAGAGAGTTTTATTATAATATTTAATGAAGAATAAATCTTATAACATTTAAATTTACAATAAAATTACGTGGTATGAATATCTTTTTGCACTAAATTCCGGATATTTTTACTCAATTCACGTAGAAGCTTCTAACACTGTGTAATTGCTTTAACAAAATGACGTCACTAACATGGCGACCAAATCTGGCGCGTTTGTAGTCACGTGATTCTTTTTGAAATTTTATCAATTTTGAATTCATTATTATTAATATTAAAAATAGTTTTTAAGCGTTTTTAACAATGCCAATTAATATAATTTGTGTTAAAGATTTAAAATACATTAAAAAAAAAATATTTAAAAAAAAATGAACAACTCAATTTACAATATTTATCTAAATTTTTAACTCGAATACAGATGAATAGGGTGAATTGATCGATTAATCTGTGTCAAAAAATATCAGAAAGAATATGTGAATAAAGTGATTGATTGATTAATCTGTGTCAAAAAATATTAGAAAGAATATGAGCAACTCTAGCAGTTACCATCATTTTCATTTTAATTCATTGCTCATTTTATCTGATTGCTCCTGATCAAATCATTAACTATTATTCAGCTTTCAAAATCATGTACCGATTTCGTCTACCTGTTAAGAATTGATCGTTTACTCCGAAGCCACTTACCTACTCATTCAAAAATGCCCCTAAGTTCATCTTAAAACAGTTAAGTTCCAAAACTGTAACCTTCCTTCAGTCTACGTGTAGTAGTGATGTCAATGATTCAACTGCAAACCAGCTTTTAACCGTTTACCAAGTCATCGTTCCACGCAAATAGCTCAGTCATCCGCTCCGCTAATCTAAAAGGAATACGTAAACAGCGCCTAACCTAAACCGGCTGAAATCAATCATTTATACTAAATCGAGAGAGCGCTACACACGAATTATCTGCATTAGACATGTTAATCCACTCATTTTAACTGTAATTTTATTCCGTATTTATCGGTGCATTCATTACTGTCGACCGCAAATCGGGCACCCAAAAAGCTCGCCATTTTCCCCATACGCGCCGCCGATAGCCAAGGAATGCCGCACAACACTCGGTAAAGTGTCATTCAATACACACCACTATATTTTAATACACAACTTCGATCGTAAAAAATATAGACGATATTCTATGTAAGAAAAGTTTAGTTCGAAGCGCGATCTGCGACCCATGCAGGTAGTATTAATACAATAATTATTTACAATAATAAAATCACTGCAAAAATTTGCAAAATCATTAGTTCATTATTTACGTTATTTAAATTTCCATCATAGGCCTCCCCTAACAAGCGCCAATCTGAGCTCTATGCCTTCTGAATCAGCGGATACTCCATCAGTTCATTAAAATTTACTTCTATTAAAACTATAACGCCCCAACTCAGAGTCACTGACACACACACACGGTCACACGGTTACTTTAATCGCTCCTTAGTAATGAATCACCATACAAATTATGTACTAAGGAGCGATTTAAGTAACCATTAGTGACTCTGAGTTGGCGCGTAAGATTGATAGATCTTTTTATTATATAACGAAGTATTATAATTAACAGTTTCTTGTTTGTTCCAGGGAAAAGTTTTTCTCTTACAATTACGATATCAACGTCTCCGCCTCAAGTAACTACCTACATCAAAGCCATCAAAGTCACCGTGGATGGGCCTCGGGAACCTCGCTCTAAAAGTAGTAAGTTACTAATACCTTACTTATTTTCTAAGAAGCCAGTGCTTCTAGCATTTTCTAGATAATGTGGACAAAGTGATCGTGCGAGATGAAGATCCGTAGAGCCGCTGCCCTAATATATTATCCAGATAGAGTTCAGCATCCAAACTACGGCTACTTACCAATTATTAGCATACTTATTAAACCACTGATCATCAAATTATGAGATCATTTTTAATTAAAACAATATCTTTCTTTATTTTTCATCTCTCTTTCTTGGCCGGCAACGCATCAGTGTTTGGTGTTGTTGATGTCCATGGGCAACGATAGCCATTTACCATCAGGTGGATCGTCAGCTCGTTTGCCGGCTATTTCCATAAAAAAAAACAGTGCAGTATTTAATAACATAATTTATAAGTACACTTAAATAAATTCAACTGAGAATTTGACAAATAGAATCTGAAATTGTCTTATGCAAATCAGCCCAATACACTCAGTACCAGACAAGAACGTTCACTAATTGTGACTAACAACTTAAATTAACAGCTTTGCAGTTACATACTCTGGTTCGACTCCCGGCTGAGTTCCACTTTTATTTGACAGATAATATTTTTTTAAATGTCCAGAATGTAAAGTTAAGTTCTAAGGTTGACTAGCAGAGAATGCTTTTAGCATTAAGTCCGCCTTTTGTACCCTTTATGTTATAAGGTGCAATAAATAATAGAATCTATACAAATAAATGAAATTGGAGTGTCTGTTTGTAATATTAAAATAACCGCTTTTTATTAAGTGCATTTGGATGATACACGGTACATATACCAAAACAACATTTTTCACAATTTTTGTCTGTCTGTCTGTTTGTTCCGGCTAATCTCTGAAATGCCTGGACCGATTTTGACGGAACTTTGACTGGCAGATAGCTGATGTAACAAGGAGTAACTTAGACTACTTTTATTTTAGAAAAAAATTGTTTGTTAGGCGATACGAAGTTCGCCGGGTCAGCTAGTAAATAATAATAAAAATGTATGTCTATCTGTACTTTATACTGAACTAAAATGCGTTTAATAAATATATCTACGTTTACATAGCCCATAACAATTTGATTACCTGCGAATAGACAATACAAACACCACAAAGGCGGCTGCACAAACTACATTATCACTAATTCAACACAATCGTTACATACATTGGGTAATGTAAAACTAAATTATATTTAATTTGATTGGACATGTCATGCCCGGGGCCCAATTTGTTATTATTCGTCGCCCTGTAACAAAAACCACATTGGGACGTAAACAATTAAAATATATTATGAGCAAGCTATATTGCTCGTACGTCGCAGGTATGTTGGTTTTTAGGGTTCCGTACGCAAAGGGTAAAAACGGGACCCTATTACTAAGAGTCCACTCTCAGTCTGTCTGTCTGTCACCAGGCTGTATCTCATGAACCGTGATAGCAAGACAGTTGATGTTTTTTTTTACAGATGATGTATTTCTGTTACCTCTATAATAATGAATACTAAAAACAGAATAAAATAAATATTTAAGTGGAGTTCCCATACAACAAACGTGATTTTTTGCCGTTTTTGGTATGGAACACTTCGTGCGTGAGTCCGGTTCGCACTTGGCCGGTTTTTCTATAAAGCTACGTAAAACTGTAATATGTAGATTTAACAGGTTGTTCATATTTGTACATGTAGTCATTTTGATTCTGCGTGCGTATTTAACAGTTAAAGCGGTAGGAAGTGTAAGAAGCTATAATAATAATACTCGTATCTTCATCTATCTATCCTTGACTGTGTTCTTCTCGTGATACATTTTATTGACAAATGGACGACGCCGACTACTTTCCATTGGAAGTTGGTGGATTTTTCCCACCGTCTTTTCTGAAGGTGTGTATGGTTGCAATATTTTTATGTCTGGATGCTCCAACCAATCTTGAAATATTTATACGTAATTTGCTTACAACAAAGTTTAAAAGTAATAGAAATATTGCATGTTAAGACTTAGTTTATTTGCGATGGCCGCGAAACGGCCAAGCCATAGTTTTTGATTAGTAAGTAGGGATGATAGATTTAAATCTTGTAGAGTCAGGCTTGATAGAGTTTGGTCTGGTTCTACATAAAATCTGATATGTAGGTATGTTTTTGGGATAGGCTTTTACTATATTAATGCTCTACCATTAGAATTAACAAGAAACTAATTTATCAAACTTCATAAGTACTTACTTGTAATAATTGCAATGAGTACAGAACTTATTTATTAGTTAAAATATATTCGTAAAGCAAACAATTCTATTATTATCGCGTGTATTTCAACGTATTTCATTAGTGATATGATGGATGCCACGCTGATGTGGCCGCTATCACTACTAATAGATAACTGTTTTCTTCCCACGGGACTTGCCGCTTATCAGTGGTGGTCCCGCAAGGACGTTCTTCAGTTTAATAACATGTTTTGAATTGTTTCAATTACGTTTTTTTCTTTTCAGTAGGTATCATAGTTTATAGTTTTTTTTGTTTTTAGTTTCAACAAACAGTTTCAGTTAGTAGATTTATAGTTTCAATTTAAGTTCACAGACAGTAAATGATGAATATTATTTACATTTTTTACTAGAAAGCCAATAATTTTAACCATGATTTTATTTTATTTAAATATTTTAACCAAAAAGGAAGACTTGAGTAATATAAAAAAATTAAAAAGTATATGAGTGTTTTGTTTTGAAAGAAATGCCTAAGGTAAATGAATTTTAATTGACATTGATAAGTTAATTATTTATTGTGAAGTTGGATAAGCTTTTTGTTACCATCTGATAACAACATGATATCCTTCACCTACTTTACAAACATAAATTAAAAAAATATAGCCATTAATTTCAAAATAAGTAATAAACATCGAAGAAATCCAAACATTCAGTGTATACATTAAAAAAAGGAACGTCTTCCGGGAGAATCAGTCACGCGAAACTGTAGATATCGAGAGAACAAAAAAAATTGGAAATATCGAAATTAGCCATCGGGGCACGTTACGCCATATGCGGTGCCGGTGGCGGACAATGGCGGAATTATGTCAGTAATAAGTTCCACTCACGCACGGAGCAACTGTCTGTCTTTGTACCCTGGCCAGCCTTGGCGACGGCAGACGATGACAGTCGCCTGGGCTATGTCCCATATGATTCTGTTTTTTGAATTAATTCTTGTTTATTTTTGTTTTAATTGAAAAGACTTATTCACTTTATTCTTGAAGACTGAGTTTAAAAATGTCCCTGGGTTCTTGGTGTTATTATAGGTTGTGTGTTCATGCGGTATGTGTAAAAAAATAGTTTTTTCTGAGAATTACAGATTCATACAATTCTGAACTTGAATGTATGAAAAAAATACCTTCTTTACCTATGAATTTAGCTACGACTAACACATATTTGCTGAGAAAAGACATTAGAAATCCCTAAAACAAGAAAATAAAAGAAAAACATTTATTTTCATAATTTTTTTAAAACGCCATATAAGAAGTATAACTTCTAAAAGTGATTTCATCAATTTACCCATCTATCAGATTTAGAAGCCCTCTTACAGCATTGCCGTAATCACGTGCTTTAAATTCTATCTCACACATAAAGGGATTTAATATTTGTTACGCAGTTATGAAAACAATACGAAGAACAAGAAATCACCCCAACTTGCATAAAGCTGAACGAAAATCCTGCTTATTGTATAGATATCCCGAAACAAAGAATGGGGGCAAAAGGCTGTACTTAACGCGTAAGCCCCAAAGTCCGCGGGACAAGAAAGGAAGATCGCGTGCACAAGGGACTTAAAAGTTTGAGTTAATAGACTTAATTTGGACGCCCCCGTATAAGCCGCTTCGCTGGACCCTCTAAGGGATGTCTTACGTAATAAAGCTTGTCTATCGATTATCGATAAAACATTATAAAATATATGAAATACTTATTATACCCTTTTCCATATAATTAAAGCTATGTTATCGATAGTTTTTAAATAAACGACTTGTAATAATTTTCTTATTACAAAAATCAAAGTTAAAAAATTATGAATATTTCCACCCGAATAAAATTTTTGGTAGTACTCATGGAAAGCAATGAATTTAAAAAAATATATATAAATATCAGTGAGCGTAACTCACGTAACTCATATGACAAGTTTGCTGTGCCCTGCCAGGGTCATTTGATACCAATTGCATAATATTATTCTAACACCTGTGAAACAAATATTATAGCAAATAAATAAATAATATTAGATTCTCCATTATTAAGGTTGTTACCGTCTGTTTGGCTAATACAGGTCTGTGGCTATACGGCTAACATGTAAAACATTCTGCGTTTCTATATATTATCTAGTTATTAACAATCTTCTCTTAAATCATGTTAGCATGAATGATCAAAACCAAAGCAAGCCTTTAAACCTTATACAGCTTTAAAACCGTTAAACTCCAACACCGGATTAAAATCAAAAGTCCCATCACTAGTTATCATTATAACATAAAAACAATTAGCTGCCAACATTTGTTTGTCGATTTCACAACATAATTGCGGCATAGGTATATTTTGTGCATTGTGTAAACTCATATTCAATGCCTTCCTTCATAAACTAATTATCTTGAATTTTTTTTTTCAACGAAGACTAAATAATTGCGACGGTACCTTTTATAATGAGAGCGTAGAATTGGCAACGCTCCGTTTTTGGTCGGTGAAATATAAAAAAGAACACCTTTTCTGCCTTATTAGATGATTGACACATGCCTATTTATTTGAAACAGGAAACAAAATTTTATCTAAATCGTTCCTGTTACCTAGCCAAGTCATTATTTATGGATAATAGTAATTATTTTGTTTAGAGGGTGTCCTGCCTTTTGTGAGCAAATGTGGATAAATTCAGTAAAATTTCTCATAATGACGAAATTTTAAAAATATAAATTTGATGATATTGGTATTACCACTGTTAAAACATTTTAATCATAAAAATTATTATCATACAAATCAATTGAAATTGATACAATTTTAATAGCATATTGTAGTTAATAATAATACCTATATAAATAACAGTATATAATAATCGTATATAAATATAGTTAAAACTGTTTCTTAAAAATTATAAATACATTTTCGTAAAAATATATGTATATTATAAAACTTACATAAGCCTATTCTTTGTTTCTGCTCTTTCAATCAGTAAACCTTAAGTAACTTTAGGTTAGTTACAGTAACTTATTCCCTTATTGTTCCAGACACAAACGTACCAACGCATCCTATCAGATCGATGGGTTTCCAAAGAACCTTCATGGACACGACGATAGCGCTCCGAGACTTCGAATGCAAGAACACGTCGAGTAGAGCGTTACGAACCTTGTCCCATGAGGAGCGGGAGTACAAGACTAACGCCAGTATACCTACAGGGGGTGAGTTTCATTTTATACTAATACTAACTGACTCGGCTATCGTAGTTCTGCCGAACATTTTCTAGATAGGGACACCCTAATCAGCCAGCAGTTAGATGCTTTACGAACTATTCCCATATTGTTCATTTTGGTACAATTAAATGTACACAAAAACAATCATAAAAATCGCTCGAGCCGTTTCAGAGGTGCGCAACCACAAACACCGTGACACGAGCTTTTTATATATTAGATTATCAATACGAAAGTATGTTTGTTTCTTACCTCCCAATCCGATCGGCTTGCCAAGTGCTCAGAGACATGATGTATAGAGTAGGAGTGGAGTAGAGATTTTTGAGAAAAGTTTAACGAGAGTGAAACCGCGGATGAAATCTAATGAATATGTTCGTATTTATACTATATTTTCACTATTCTGGATCTTTATCTGCATAGACACAATCCACAAAACAATCAAAATAAAAAGAAAACTGCATGTTTATTATATATTTTCGAGGGTTCAAATTAATCTACATTTTTATTGAAACACAATAGGTTTCATTTACTACTTACTGTATGGTCTCATAACGGACGTAAGGAACAGGTAGTTTATAAAAAACCAGCCACCAAATGTCACAAACTCATGACATTCTCTTCTTCACGCTAAGACGTCAAAAAAACTCTATTATAGAATTTTCAGCTACCGAGAATTTACATTATAGAACAAGAGTTATAAAATGAATAATCCAACTCAAAAATATTATTTAAATAACAGAGCTTAAAAAGAAAAACTAACTTGAATTCCAATTTCAAAACGCGGTGTTTACCGTTGGAGATAATTGTGTAAATCATACTAAACAACAAACTAATTTCGTTCGTAATTATGTCCTGAATAACTGCAATGTCCCGGCTGCGCTAAGGCCGCTAAGTGTATTAATATCCACGCTGATTACCATTACATCTCACAATCACAGCCTCTAACTGACTGCCGCCTTATTTGCCGACGAGAAGGCCCGCGCACTCACTAATCTACTAGAGTGCTGCTAATATTATTCATTTTATTTATTGAAACAAAATTTTTACCACAAAAAGTGTTTATTTTCCTTGGGTACCTATTAAGGTTAAAAATACTTAATGTAATCTTAAGTTGAATAATTTTCTTTTTATGCCAGATAAAATTTTAAGAATTTCTCTTCTTATTTTGTTGTATAAAAAAGTTTAGTTACTTATTTTTGCATTACATATAGATATTACGATCTTTTACATGACGTGAATGAATTGTGACCATGGCTCATAGGCATCAACAACATCAAAGGTATCACCGAGGCGCTACCTTACCGGCCAAGCAAAATAACGCTTCACACTCATAGCCCCACACTAGGATTCCCTGTGTCGTGGGTGCCATTGTCAACACACAAGACAAGGACATTCACACCCAGACCGAGAACAGAAATTCAAACTCATCATTCAAATTTCCGCCTCGCTGGGAATCGAACCCAGGACCCTCGGTGCGGCGATCCGGCATGGTAACCATTGCGCCACACTGGTCGTCAATGACAAAATGACAGAAAGAAAGATCCCATGTGCGGCTTACACGTATTAAATTACTTAAACTTTAGTTATCTACTTACCTACTTAATATGTGTAAACCGCACATAAATTTTTGGTTCAAAATAAAATGGTTTCAATAATATACGTGTCATTTCTGCACGGCCTAAAGGCGCGTTGACACGCGTTTACAAGGCAATCCCGGCACAGGTCCATCAGCGCGCGCATTACCTAAGTTATTAGCCGCAACACAATCCGCGGGCTACACGGCTGGCTCAGCAGCTCACTGCCACCGCTCTGCAATTCTACTTTGACTTAGTTTTAATGCCGTAAATGCGACTTTTTGCATTTAGTAATGTGATTTGGTAATCCATAGACACCATAGAGTTTGTAAATTTATTTATACTGTTATTAAACTGTAATTAGGCCGCCACTACTATGAGATAGATATATAAAATAATGTAGAGTGAGAAATGGCTACGGAAGGAGCGAATCTGCTCGTTTGCATTTGCTACCAAACATAAAAAATAAAATAAATTGCAAATATATTTATAACATCATATATTTAAAACACGTTGGGTCTGAACTATGATGTAGGGTCGTCTAGCTAAACAATTACTTAAAAAAGCACCTGGGGCCTAATTATAATTTCGTAGTTAAAATAGGTGGCGCAAGCATATTTAGATACTAATTGCACTTAAAGTTATAAAAAATCCCAAGTTACTTAATATTTTTCAAATTAGTGAAGCTCAAGAATCTTGCATTATCACCGATTCTTAATTACAAGTCAATCGATAATTAAGACCATGGAGCTATAATATTCGAGTAGTTAGTTCCAAATATTCTATTAGTAAGCAGTGTAAGGCCGTAAACAATACACGTTGTTATATCGGCTAATAACGCGGGGTGACGGCACAATCGGAACATGGCAATTACCTACGTCTGACGGTACACCACTGGCCTATCGGCAATCGTAGATGAACATACCATGAGTTACATGATTGTATTGTCACTGGAATGTTCTGAATGATCTGAATGAATCTTTATTATAAGTAGTACGTATTACCTACTAGTAAGTAACTGTTTGCGCTTTCCTTTTGAAAAGTTATGCTTTAGTACACGCAATTTTTTTTTAAAATTAACGTAAGGTACCTAGCTTAGGTGCTTAATTTTTTTTATTTATGAACCTGTTCAAATAAATTTTATCCCAAGCTTAATACAGTAAGTACTTAGACCAAATAAATAATGCTTCACACTCATAGCCCACACTAGGATTCTCTGTGTCGAGGGACTCGTGGGCGCCATTGACAACACACAGAGACAAGAGGACTCACACCCAGACCGAGAACAGATATTCAAACTCACCATTCCCGCCTCGCTGGTAATCGAACACAGGACTCTTGGCCGGATCGCCGCGATCCGGCATGATAACCATCGCGCCATACAGGTCGTCATCATTCATCAGTTTCATCATTTATCAAATTCATCAGTTGGTTAGTTGCTTGGAGTCACTTGGTTCTCCAAGATTAAATCGATATAAATGTTTTTAATTCCTATGGCTGTATTGTGTCGCAAATTATTTGACCTAATAACATGGATGACAGCTGGATTTTAAACCCACGAAAAAAAGGAGGAGGTTCTCAATTATTCGACATTTTTTATTGTTTTTATTTTTAACGTCGCCATCGCAAAAGCAGGTAAAATTTATGTTATCCCAATAACTCTATTCCATAGCGTTACTTATTTAATACCTACTAAAAATTACTTTTTTCTTATTAGTATAAAAACATTACTTAGTCCATAACAGATAGGTCCAGAATCAATCAAATTATGTTCCACCTAAATTGTCTACGTATAATGTTTGTAACAATGCATACAGTTTATGGTAGCTGGGTACAATAGGGCTGTTATTGATAATGGTGTAGACTATAGACTGTAGAGTATAGGGTGAAGGCGCAATCGGAACAACACAATTACAAACTGATGGAACACCTTGCTGCCGCCACTATCGACATCTATCGGCAATCACAAATAAACGCATAGAAGATATAGAGAAGACCCATTTTTACTTTTTTAACGCTTATATCTCTAAAATTGCATTGCGTTTGGTTATAAAAGTAATTCGAGGTGGAAGATGTTGAAAAATCATTGAAATCATGAAAAAAAATTGATAATATAAAATACCAGATTATTTGATTGTTCATAAAAAGATTTTAATAGTCCGATTTCTTTTTTACGTCTTTACTTCCTTAAAATTTAAACCTATCTTAGATATCATTTAGGTACTTGAACTAAAAACTTAGATCCTTTAGTTTTGAATAATATTATGTTATTATAATATCTTTAAGTTATAATAGCACACATCAATACAAGTAAATGTATGTTCATGAAGCGCTCATAGCCCGGCGGCTTGCGTCGATCCTATGTGATCGACAAAGTGCAACAGCGGGCGCCGACGGTACTTGGATGGGTGATCGCTAGTGGCAAAAATTTCTTGAGCGTTTCCGTGCTTCGGAGGGCACGTAAAGCCGTCGGTCCCGGTTGTTATCATTAGATAACAGTCGTTAAGCCATGTCGGAGGCCCTCGGGTGGTTTGAAAACTTCCGACACTCTGGTTGGCCACTAACCCCTCCACCAATCCGCACTGGAGCAGCGTGGTGGAGTATGCTCTAGGCCTCCTCAAGAGGAGAGACCCGTGCCCAGTAGTGGGCCATTAATGGGTTGAAGCCAAATGTACATATGTTACTTTGTTTTTATTCCGTGTAAAATATGAACGTGGGTAATAATAATAAAGGAATATTTCTAACAATTTTATATAACGAAGGCAGCTTTGCTCAAATACAATAATTTTATAGATCATACTGTGACTTGTAAACCGCTATGCAAAGTGATGTAAAAACCTCATCATCAGTAATCTCAAGCGGATATCACATTGATAAATCGGGCATAGTTACTGGAAGGTCGTCAACCTGTGGATAGCCCACGAGAGAAAATAATAACAATAACTTCAAATGCGATCCGGAGAAAAAACAGACGGCCGCCGACAGAATGTCATTACGGTGGATGGCCATAGATTTACGAAGCGTAGAGGCATCACTACTTACCACGGTACTTTAAAATCTCCATCATGATGTGACACGCTGTAATGTCTATATCAAGCTCTTCATTTCAACATTTATTTCGTATACCTTTAGCAGAAAGATTGTTAAAGCTGTTTTCATTTAATCTACTTGCAAAATTTATTTTTGAAATTACCAATATTGTTGACGTAATTATTTTTGTAGAAATCACATAAATGTGTTTTTTAAAGACAGTTTGAAAACTATGCCTAATTGAGGTGTTTCTAAATCAACTTTGAAACTATTTACCATCATTAAGACTCATCATTGCCTCAAAGGTTTATGTTTGTAATTTCACACCTTTATTACAATAACACAAATTCACACCTTTCGTAAATGAGTTATTTAAAGAATCAGTTGCACAAAACATTCAATTGAACAAAATATTATATTGCACCTTATTTCCGGTCCAACATTTTCAATTTGATTGATCAATTTTGATGATCAATAATAGCAGGGGCGCGTGATTGGCTACCGCCGGCTACTTCGATCGTCTTATTGTGCGACTGTTTCTTCTATTTTACTTTACAATCGACGCTCGGAAGCGAGAGATTTTTTAAAAAAGGGAAAACTATTGAGCTTTTTCTGTGAACTAGAGCGAGATCCAGTGGCGTTGTACACCGTTGCATGGACGCGTATCTCTGCGGTTACACTTACTCAAATAAAGTCAATCTTGGTGCGAAGCGAGGGTCCGTGTGAAAATTTGATAACGAAACTACCTATAGATCGAAGGGGCTGCATCGAGGGGCAATAGCTGCGGTTTCAATCCGTGCTGTGCTACTGTGGGATGTAATAAGCGGACAGGATTAGCCGCCTTCGCCGCGTCGCCGCACGCGCCGTGTTTCATCACACACTGCTCAAAGTGGTCATGCTCAATGCTCAATGCTCACTTCACAAACTACTCGCTTGCCTAATGATAGCCTCAGCTCTCATGCCAGATGTAATCAACAAGTACGGTAGCTTTGGATTAGAGTGGATAAATGTATTACAACAAAAATTTAAAGTGCATAATCTTTAAGGAGATAATGTTTATGAAATTTAACATACGATAGCTAGATATAAATAAAGATGTCGTGAAACTTTTATGTAGTTACATTAAAATGTTTCTATAAAAGCTCCCATGTTCACGGTTATAAAATTTTGAGAATTATCAACGGTCAATCACAATAGATTGAGCACGTACTTCCTAAATGTCTTTATTTGGGAAGGCTATGTAATTATATGCGGTAAAAACCATTATAATCGGTCACTATTTGGTTGTTTTATGGAGAAATAAATAAGAATTGGGTAAAATTTCTTTTTCTGTGTAAAAGCCGTAAAACGAGATGAAACAGGTAATCTGAATGAAATGTTTATTTATTATTAAATATGACGCTTCCTTCAATAACTTATACTTTGTTAAGAATTATTATGCTTTAGTGTAGTTTAAGCTAGCTCGGGGATTTATCAGAGCTTGATTAATTATCAAGAACAAGAACCAATTATAATTAAAAAAGGAGTTCATAACTTTTTTATCAACACAAAGAAAATCCTATCATTTAGAATATAATATTATTAGATGGACTGAAAGTCACTCCATAACGCTCATAAAGTTATAACAACGTGGTGGACGATGTTAACTATTGCCAAAAGTGAAAATCCGCAGTAGGCCAATTATAGGTAGGTACATTAAGTTGATGAAACCACAGCTAATTGTTGTTATTGTAAAAGTAATAATAACCATTTATGGTGTAGATGTACCACATAATGTATCTACATATTTCCGTACATTAATAGCACCTACTCTTCTCGTAAGTGTACAGTCGGCCGCAGAAGTAGCTTAACATTTTAGTACCTTGTCACATTACATTTCTTGAATTTATCATAGATGTTGCTAGGAAACCGTCGAAACAGTTACTATTACAAAGTACTAAAACGTCAAGCTACTTCTACGGCCGACTGTACACATAGAAAATAGAAGATCACTGGTTGAAGACAAGTCGTAGGGAGCATTAAAACTATAAAAACGTATAGGGGGCGTGGCTGTGCGGGTGGAATTAAGCTCTGTAGCCGCAAACCACAGCTCCTGGTGAGATGAGCTGCCCCATCGGCCATTATCTTCACATCGAACACCAGTATAATTGTTTCTTCCAACCGCTTATGAATGAACCGTACCAAACTCTTTTATTCTGTTATAAAAAAATTGGTCATTTTATGACAGACATGATAAATGGTGATGGGATAGAACACAAAGACCGAAATATGATGTAAAAGGCATAAGAAGGAACACCTGAATAAATTAACTAAAAAACATAATTTATGAAAACTGAATGAAAATTATGAAAAGTGTTACTGAAATTTTATTAAACTACAGAATAACAAACCTAACCCACACTGTTTATCCATAATACAAAAGTTTTAAGGAACAATTTTTTTAAATCTGGTATATTGAGTGAAGTGAAGTGAAACAGTAGTTACTTTGATGTAAAGAAAAGGAGAAACGATCTAACCGCGTCCACCACATAGAGTTCGGCAGACTTCATACTCCTTTAAAACATTATGAATAACCCCATCTATTATTCCATGCTTCAATCTGTATAACAAAAAAAAACTTACAGCTATTTTTTTTTTAAACAGCAGAATAATAAATACTCTGTTTGTACTAACTCTAGTAAGCATTTCCTTATACAAACTATATTTTTTAATTTATTAGTATTATTTTGTTTTTACATTTTTTGCTAGAATTTGTAACTGCGTGTCCCATCTTTATTTATTCATATTCTAAATCGACCATGAAACCGTCTCGCCATTCCACTAAACGTGAATAACTAATTCAGTTTATTTCGCGTTTCACCTTTCCCCTACATCATTTAAATCGGCTACTATTTTCCATTGCACAAACACCAACGAATTTTCTCTCATTCAGCGTAGTAAGTGTGGAGCCAAATGCGTTAACCGCAAACCAGAGATTTCGAAAGGAAAACTGTGTTAGGTTTGCTCATACTTATCTTGTTTAAGGGGACATTTCCAAATATAGTTTTGCACTGAAATTAGCGAGTCTTTTATGGGGATAGACAAGTAGGGAGTCCTGGTTCAAATCCTCCATGTATTACATCTATTTTTTAAGGTAAGTATGCGACAATGAATAAATATCGTTAACCAAATCGAGAGCAGCTATTATTTGTTTTACTGATCTCAATATTAATATCAATATTAATAGATTATCAATGTTAAATGATTATAGTGTGGCGCATTGGTTACCATGCCGGATCGCCGCACCGAGGGTCCTGGGTTCGATTCCCAGCGAGGGGGAAATTTGAATGATGAGTTTGAATTTCTGTTCTCGGTCTGGGTGTGAATGTCCTTGTCTAGTGTGTTGTCCATGGCACCGACGACACAGGGAATCCTAGTGTGGGGCTATGAGTGTGATGCGTTATTATTATTAATATGATCTCAATATTAATAGACCTTTCCATATTAGTCTTATTAGTGACGTCTGAGCTACTCTAAAACTTATAATATAAAAGCAGTTTTATATTTTATTTTTATATTTTTCCCGTTGGTGGTAGGGCCCCTCGAGGGATTATATTTAGCCGTATTGGGGCGGCTTAGAAAACTAACCCCAATCCCACGCCGGGTGGGTGTCGTAAAAGGCGACTAAATCCGGCCCGCTGGTGGTAGGGCCCCTTGAGGGATTATATTGGTAATATGGATTTTAATTGTTAATTAATACCATTATTACTATATTATTTCTCCATGGGATTCGCCTGGATAGCTACCAACCACCCTTGAGCATGAGTCAGCCGCCAAACGACTCGTCGTGTTCCGGCTGAGGGCTGGAGAGCCAGTTCTTTCTTTCTTTTTATTCTCTTTCTTGGCTGGCAACGCATCGGTGATGCCTTTCGTGTTGGCGTTGCTGATGTCCATGGGCGACGGTAGCCACTTACCATCAGGTGGATTATCGGCTCGTTTGTCGGCTATTTCCATAAAAAAATACGGTTAGGCGATGAAAATCTCTGGCCAGAAGTGTTCAATTTAAAAGTTATTACTTCGACGGCGTGATTTAACGAATCGTGGCGCCATCTTTCGTCAGATAGTAGAAACTTGCTTCAAGAAGCTCTGGAATTAGAGTAGAATTGTACAAAATCCACAATTTATTGTTCTCAAAAGGGTTCGATATTGATCTTACCATCGTTAATTCTATTATCGTTAAACCGTATCAAAAGCTTAAGAAATCTTAAGCATGATGCGAGCTCAAACGAACAAAAAATCCTGTCTCAGCTGAGAATCGAGCACTAGAATATTCACTCCATTATTGCATGTTTATAGGTAACTGTATGGTTGTAGGTTGTATGGTTCAGATTATACGCGAGAGGTTGTAATACAAAGACAAATGCATTATACATATTTGGCCTTTCACATATAATCCGTGGCTTCTACATGTAACGCCCCAACTCAGAGTCACTACCGGTTACTTAAATCGCTCTTTAGTACAGAATTTGTATGGTGATTCTTTACTAAGGAGCGATTTAAGTAACTATTAGTGACTGTGAGTTGGGGCGTAAGACACAGACATTAATGTCTGTCCGGCCGGGAATCGAGCCCGGCACCATTCGTTCCAACCACCTACTGTGCAGGTATTTGTTGGTTAACAGGGCACTCCAAGCTTGGCTAACAGCGACCGACGGACAATAGCTAGTTATATTTGGCATACACAGTCCACGTCTGCCGAGCAGTCTGCGGTCTGTCTGGGCTCTCACCATAACAAACCGACGTTAATCTTTAACCAAATGTATGGATACGATTATATTCCATAGTTACCTAAGGAACAAGCCCTGCGCTTGTTTCTTAGGCTAGGCTTCATCGTCTAATCGTGGATTGTGGAACAATAAAAGAATTTGCAGTAAAGAACTCTATCACAGATGTAGTCAACAATTTGCTGATAATGTTTTTGCAAATGCTGACACCAGTGGCTTTATGTGTTTTAAAATGTATAAAAAATCTTTTGCATATGAAATAATAGTGGTTTAAAGCGAACCATGCAAAGGTTATAGGTACAATCAAAAACATTTTTAAACCGAGTATTAAACCTTCATCCTGCACCATTGCATTGAAGCAGTTGTTAAAACTCGAACATCTGAATCGGCGGTCTAAAAAATAAAGTTTTTACTATCATCCATTTGCGGAATTGCGAACACGCACCTCAAATGGTGGTATTAAAGGAGCGTTACTTCATCTCCAAGGATCAGGTGAGCTCCGTAATGTCTCGCATTTGCGGTCAATGCCGGCAGGATACGCGCTTGTACCGTAATGAGCAACACATAACGAAACCTTACAAATAATTCAACCCACGAAAAAAACACACCGAATCACGTACTCCTATCCTTCGAAGGAAAACGCGTATCAAATAGCACGGTGCACAACCCCTTCTCTTTCCAACCGCTTGGGTGTGAGCGAGACGCCAAAATAATAATCGTTCCCGATATTGGCTGATACATTTTTGAGGTGTGCAACGGACTCAATACAATCAATTATTGTTCTACGTGTTCCTCGGCTACCTTCTGTCGGTAATGTGTTTAAATTCAGGAAAAAATATTCTTGTAAATTGTAAACGGTTATTTTCGTTACTTGCTTTATGAAGTTAAAAAGGGTACCAAAGGGTAGTTGGGCATTGGACAGGTCCATATTAAATATGTAAATCGGGTAATCTGGATCTTTGGAAAATATTAGGTGTTTTGTTACATAATTATACAGATCGAAGGTGGGCGGGAATCCCATACCTACTTATTTCTTGACTTAAAAGTAAAACTATTTGTATCGTAACTTATAATTTTAACCTGTAATTGTTTTTGACGAGAACAGATCACGTTAAATAACACCTTAAATCAAAACCAGGAAAAGACATTAATATCAGTTCTAAATAGGTAAGTCGTGTCCTGCGATGCGGTAATGATTTGATTTTCTTCGTGAAAGAACACGGACGTCTCGCTTGTCTTGCACACACGTAGGCGAGAAGCTCATTCACATCTCTGTAACACATTATCGGTCACTCTCTGAGCTTCAAGAATTTTTCACTCACATGCGTTCCACTTGCTTTAGGAATATATTTTTATACTTTCATGTCCATGAAAGCAATTAATATTACTGTTTTGCATTAGCTAGATAAACATATTTATTATGTGATGAAAGTGATAAATAATTTACCTACCCAGCAATGATGCAAATGCCTGCAATGATGTTGCTGATCAGTTGAAGACTGTATGATGATTAAAATAAAAAAGAAATCGTATTACCATAGATAAGCATACCATAGATAAGAATATTATTAATAGCATTTTCACACTCAGCCTTTGCACTGCTTTTCCTTTACACTGCTAATAAGAGTAATAAGCTCTAAGCAGTTTATAGTTGCAACCGTATTAAATCTAGAAGGTTCAACGGCAGTTGACATTCCTGCAAAGTACTCGATTCTATTGCGCCTATATCGGTACCTATCGAGTACCGAGCGAGGCACGAGATGTGATAGGATAGGTAACGCTAGCCCGCGTATCGTGTACCGCGGATAGTGTTACGCGACCGGCCGGCTGTATCAACGATCGTCAATCGGCCGGATTCATTCCGTGTAACAATACCTCCTGCGGGGCTACTGAGTCGGCGGGGCGATGAGCAAAGCGTGTAGCGGGTTGAGATCGTATTGTTAAAGTTGATCATTGTTTCCTATCTCGTTATGTAGCGTAAAGCTTAGAGGACACAAGAGTTTATGTTGTTGTTAATAAGTGAGTAGAATGATGACATACAAAGAGTTGAGAGATGCATTGTAAAATGGTGCTGGTGACGTTTACTGAGAATTCCCCATAAGTATAGCTCAGGACTAAAATATTTGAAAATTCCCCATTCCCTACAACTTTCCAGCATTTGCCTGCACCGAATTCTCACATTTATGCTAAGTGTTATCTCTGATAACTTATCAGTCAACAGTTTCTCCTAGCTACATCAAGTATCAATTGCTGTGATTATGAATCTATTCTTCCTCAATCTTCAGAAATACTAATATCTTGTCAAGATTCTAGAACGTACTTCTGTCTGAGTTTAGATTTATGTGACCATGAATGCAATAAATACTTATACCGCAAATGCACTATACGTCTTTATATTCTTTCTTCACATTCCAAATGAGTCTAAAACACCTGATACATACAGCAGTGATAGCTTAGCGGTTAGAACGTTGGTCTCCCGAACGGAAGGGCCCGAGTTCAAATCCTGGCGTGCACCTCTGATTTTCAAATATTATGTGCGTATTAAAAGTTACTTATCACTTGCTTCGGTGAAGGAAAACATCATGAGGAAACCTGCACATCGGAGAGTTCTCCATAAAGTTCTCAAAGGTGTGTGAAGTCTGCCAATCCGCACTTGGCCAGCGTGGTTAGACTATGGCCTAACACCCCTCATATTGTGAGAAGAGACCCCGAGCCCAGCAGTGGGACAGTTATGGGTTGTTGCTTTGCTTTGCTAAAACACCTGAGAAAGCTTTGCTGGAAATGATCTTACTTATCGAAATCGGTATAGTAAACAAAAGGTGGTCACTCCATCCTTCAAAGTTCTCCATAGAAACATTGTGAAAACCTACTCATTATTTGACTTATAAAATGATCATTAAACCATTGAACACTCTATCAAATATATGGAGACCCAAGCGTTAGATTCATATTATACCTACCTAGTACAATCAATTCTATGCTAATATAATTTCATTAACAATTATTATTGCAATATTTGGTAGGTAAGGTAACTATAATTACTATTTTAAGTACTATTATGTCTTCTATGCTTTAATCATTAAACTTATCGCAAAATTGTATAGGTATTGACACACAGAGACATACCTACATTTTCTGTTCAATATTGCGGTTTGAAAGAAAGAAAGAAAGAAAGAAAAAGCATTTATTCGAAGTAGCAGAGCACAAACAATAAAATCTAAGAATCTCACTCCCTTATTCACAAAACAAGCAGAGACTAAAATAGGTTAAACTTATAAAAATAAGGCCGTAAGACCGTTAATCATAAAATTGAAAGATAAAAAAACAGTAACAAATGAAGTCTGTGCTGCAGCAAGGCCTTCGAAATGGTCCAGACTCGGCTTAAGTCGTTCGAGGCGACACCGATTTTCAGTCTGGCCTATGTGAAAATAGCTCGGTCATCTGTCAACACCGTATTAATCAGAGGAATCAGGTAGAAATGGACAAACACATAACAAATTGCAGTAGTACGTGTAGGTAAGATATTTTTTTTTTCTTTGCAAATTGAATACATATAAAACTAAATTATAAATTATTATTATCTGGTGGCTACGTTTGGCGCATGGGATCAGGGAACTTTTAAAATGCATACAATTAAATAATTTATAAATTTTATAACGGATTTAATAACAGATTTAATATGTAATTATAAAATTATAACAAATTTAATAAATAATTATGAATAATAACGGATTTAATTAAAATTATGAGATGATTTAAGCTAAGTTTGTTTCTGCTCCTCCAGTAATAACTGTTTATACCTGAATTTAAAAGCCTTTACTGTGAGCAGTTTACATAGAGGAGGAGGGAGATTGTTCCAGCACTTCGTAGAATTATACTTGAAGCTCCCCCTAAATGCTGCTGTACTGCTGGAAGGATACAGCAACTTGGGAACTCCGAATAACCGACGAGGCCTGTCGCTACTATCCCAGGCCAATTTATTAAATAAATATAACGGCTCCTTATTTCTCACTATACCAAATAGCAGAGTAGCAAAATGCAGTCGCCTTCGAGGTTCCATTTTAAGCAAGTCCGCGCTATTTAAGAATGGTGTTACATGTGCACGTGGAGGGACATTAAAACAGAACCGAGCGCAGGCGTTCTGCACACGCTGTATGACCTTTTTAGTACGTGCTAGAAGACGCGGGCCCACGAGAGCGTCCGCATAGTTAAAAAGGGACAGCACTAACGCTTCGCATAAGTTGACACGTAACGTGGCCGTAAGGAAGTTTCTTATGCGGTAAAGAACTTTAAGCCTATAGAAGCAGCTACGGGCAGTGTTTAAAATGTGCTTCTCAAATCGAAGGCTTTCGTCTATTGTTACTCCAAGGTTACGAGCCTCTGACACCCTAAGAATCTGCTCACCACCCAGTGTCACTTTCGGATACCTGTGGCCAATTTTTCGAACCTGAGTAGGCGTCCCAAGGATCATAAATTTAGACTTCTTAGGATTTAAAACAAGTGCATTACGCTCAGACCATGAAGATATACGAGCTAAGTCAGAGTTTAACTTGTCCAGAGCCGAAGCCGTCTCACAAGGTTTAAAAGAAATATATACTTGCAGGTCGTCAGCATACATGTGATAATTACAATTTACAATACTGCTTACAATGTCTGCGCTGTATAAAATAAAGAGCAAAGGTCCAAGTATGGACCCCTGCGGCACACCGCGACTGATTACCTCAGTTTTCGAAGACATGCTTACCTCCCCTAGTTCTAAAACAACCTGTTGAGAGCGTTTTGAAAAGTAGCTGTTAAACCAGTTCACTGCGGAAGAGCTAAGTCCGTAAAACGACATTTTTGAAAGCAGTAAATTTACGTCAAGAGTATCGAATGCTCGTGAAAAATCCAGCAGTGTTAAAATCGTTCCTTCTCCTTTGTCCTGCGCTGTCAGTATATCATCAACTACGTCTATCAAGGCTGTGGTGGTGCTACGTAACTTCCTGAAGCCAGACTGCTTCAAAGGAAGAATATTATTTTGCTCAAGGTAATCAGTAAGCTGTTTGCAAACTACTTTTTCTATAATTTTAGATAGGCATGGCAAGATGCTGATAGGGCGCAGATCCGACATACAGGTAGGATTAGGAGCTTTAGGTAGTGGCTTTACAATGGCTTGTTGCCAAATGTCTGGGTAAGTATTCGTTTCAAAAGATCTATTTACTATATTGGTTATTGCCTCGAGGCAATCAGGTAGAAGAAGTTTCACCATTTCAAGGGATATGCCGTCACATCCAATAGCATTGGACTGTAGAGATTTTAGGATTTTAGCTACCTCACCCTCTGTGACTGCCCCGAACTGAAAGGAATCTTCAGAGAAACGATGAAATTCAAAGTATGTCAAAGTAGATAATGAGATATTAGGGTTACCAGGAACATTACGAAAATGCGCATTAAGTGCGTCTACATTGCAAAGGTGAGCTGGAAGCGACAGATCCTTGCTCTTTATTTGAACATGTCTTTTAATATGCTTCCACATCACCTTTGGTTGGTTTATTCTTGTGTTCACATAGAATGTAAAATATGCTTTTTTTTCACTTACGATGGCCGTATTGACTATCGTTTTGAGTTCCCTATAATAAGCGACATGCCCATCTAATTTTGACTTACGGGCTCTAGTTTGGGCGGCATCACGGGTCCTCATCATACACTGAATATTATACGTTATCCATGGGTAGCCCTTATCTTTTACATATATCTTTTTTAGCGGCGCATGCTTATTATAAATGTGTAAAATTGTAGAATTGAAAGCTTCGACCATGTTATTGACATTTTGTGTTGAACCAAGTCTAGACCAATCAATACTACTTAATTCTTTGGCGAAAAGATCAGAATCGATGCTCGTCAGCGGTCTATACGTAAGCCATTTCGGTTTGGACCGATCCTTGAGGATGTCAAGTTCACAAATTATAACTGCGTGATTGCTCAAATCTTTAATAAAGTCTACTTGTATATCTGCCACCGGTGCATCAGAACAGACTAAGTCTAACAAAGTTTCGCTACTGTCGGTAAAATGCGTAGGCAAGTCAACTAATTGCAAGAGATTGCTACAGTTAAGAAAATCAGTTAATTTTTTTACACTGACACAATTTTTGTTTAAGAAATCAATGTTAAAATCTCCCAATAACACCATGTAATCATACTGTAAAAAAGAGCCCAGCGATTCACCTAGCGCATCAAGGAATATTTGTACATTCAACCATGGCGGACGGTAAGCGGTACCGATGGCCAGTGACTTGCCACTGACTCTGATGCTAAGCCACATTTGTTCCACCATGGGAGTAATAGGATGTTGAATAATGTGTGCGGATAATTCCTGGTTTAAATAGAACCCTACTCCCCCACCCCGCCCGCGTATTTCGGAAGGGCGGGCTATGTGATGCAGGCGATATCCTGGGACCACAGGCGCACGACCTTCCTCGCCTTCCCGAAGCCACGTCTCGTTAATAGCCATAATGTCTACGGAATGGCGCGCCATAGCCACTAGAAACTCATCATGTTTAGTACCCAGTGAGCCTGGGTTTAACAAACCAATTTTTACTTTACTGGAATAAATCATTGTTAAAAAAGAAAGTATAAGAGATACGTTTCATAATCATAATTTTATCACTCGTTCCTACTGCAAATAAGAATCTATAGCATGATTTAATTACTGCCATCACCGGTATGTCGATAGGGACGTCAAAACTTGTACTGGTTAACTGAGCTGGCGGAACTTTCCGCCAGAAATAATTTAAAATGCATTTTTTTGACGGTTTGCTGCAGCACAGACATTGGGGTAATAACTCATTTAACAAAAGAACAACAGATATGACAGTTAAACAAAATGATAGCATGCGAGTATAATTAACGATATGGAGCAAGAAAAACACAAGAAATGAGACTACATATAATAATAATAATTTAAAATAAAACAACAAAACGTATACATTGTGCTCATTAAAACATAAAATAACTATAAATGAGATAATAACAAGTAGCACACTTTTATTTAAATATGTGAAAGGTGTTTGTAACATTAACAGATTAGTATAGGAAACCGACCAATTAATCAAGCCCCAAAAACCTTAAGCAAATCATCTTCTGTACGAATGCGATAACGTTTTGAATCTGTGTCACGACGGGCATATATAGTACCGTTCATTGTCCAGACAAAGCGAAACGACTTCAGACGCGCCTGTTCGCGAGTTTTAAAGAATAATTGTCTATTAAATTGAGTAAGGCGCTCGTTAATATAGAAACGCTGGGGATTGATGTCCAAATTAAGTCCGGCAGTGTCAGCCCCGCGGCGCACCCTAGCTCCCTTTATAAGCTGGTCTTTAACCACTCTACGGGCGAGGCGAACGATAATAGGACGAGGTTTGGGTTTGTGGTCCGCTGTGTCATCACGCCGCGGTGGGCCGACACGCACCACACTCACAACGTCACGCTGGTCCAACTCGACGCCGACTTTTTTTGCCAGCAAGGTAACAATATGTAGGGAATTTTCACCCTTTGTTTCAGTAACACCAGATATTTCCACATCGTTAATAAATAAGTCCTGGTCCCGTTCATTCAATTGGCACCTTAGATCAGCCAACTCTTGTTCCATTTTGACATTATCTGACGTCTGGGCCTCGTAAGACCGCTGCTCTAGGCAAGTAACCCTCTTCTCGACTTCACCCACTCGACGGTTTCTAGCGATAATGCTTAAATAATAATATGTGGTTTATAGTGCGGTATATTGGTCAAATTAAAGATAATGTTAGTACAAAGGGAAACTACTTCTGATAGTTTGAAAACAACAGATAGCAAAGGGCTTCCAACATTTTTGTATGGAGCCTGGCATACCTACAAGTCCGCCATTTTGAAAAAACCTCGATTTGGCGGCCAGTGATGAAACATGTGTCAATCGATAGACTAAATGATTGTGATCAAAAAGTATTCAGTGATGAAATGTCGTAAGTGGTATACTTTCTGAGATATTTGAGTTCAAAACCGTAGGAAAATAAAGCAAAAAACATCGTTTCGGCCGATATTGATAAAACATGTGTCAGTCGATAGTCTAAGTGATTACGATCAAAAAGTATTCAGTGATAAAATGTCGTAAGTGATATGGTTTCTGGGATATTTGAGTTCAAAACCGTACAAAAATAAAACATTTGTAATTAATTATCTTTTTATTTCTAGTGTATCTGTAACTGTATCAGTGTTATGCCAGATAAGAAATATTATGAATATTTAGAATAATTACTATATACATATAAAATCACAATATACATAAACAAAATTAAATAAATACAGTTTTATTCAGATTTACATATATAACATCTGGTTGAAGACAACGGGCGACAACATTCTAATTGCTTCAGGTAGTGCTGCCGGACTTCTTGAAGGAGCTTTTGGTAGTCTATGATTTTTTGATGTCTACAAGCAAGGAGTTCCAGAACAGTATGAACTGTATTGTGAAGGAATTCCCGAAATAAGCAGTGCTATAGGTTTCCTTTAAATAAACAGGAGAAGACACATTATTCAAAATGGCATAAAATGTTGAGAGAATTCTGAAGTTTCGCCTGTATCAAATGGATAGCCATTTAAGTTAGGAATGGAACTGGGAAATGTGGTCATACTTACGTAAGCCGAAGATATATCTAATACAGTTATTAAGAAGGCGCTCCAATTTATTCAGAAGTTCCTCTGACAAATCTGTACAACACACATCAGCATAATCAAGGTGAGGGATGACCAGAGTGTATATGGCGTATTTATGGTTAAGTTTTTATAGCGATACAGCAATTGAAGTGTACCGGTCACTTTTTTCCTTACCTCAGTTACGCTAAGTATTATAAAAATTAAACAAATTCGTCAAAAAAACAACTTAAGGGTAGAGATAAAATCGCGGGATGGTACTGCTCATGCATAGTGGGAAAAAGAACCTTGTCATGTTGTTCCCATATAATGTGTGTTATATGGTTCTTGGCATGGGCTTGACATCAGGAAACATTGCCTTTATCACCAGCGGAATTTTTAGATTCAGTGATTGTCAGACATGATATAGAAAACTAAGCCAATAGTGAATTTTAATTTTTGGTTTAGACTTTAGAGTAATTGCGAAAGCTGTAGCCGGTGGTGGCAAATAAATTATTTATAAAACAACCTAGTAGTTTCCTTTTGCTTTGCTTTTTTTTTAAATTCAAATCTACCCGTTATTAATAAATCAAGTACCTATGCAGCACATACACATATGACATAATATACTTATTTTTCATTATTGACCCAATAAATTCAAAATAAGTAAATGATAATTTTTAATGCATTATTTTTGTACGGTTTTGAACTCAAATATCTCAGGAAGTATATCACTTACAACTATCCGCCGTAACGAAGTTTTTTTGCTTTATATTTCTACAGTTTTGAACTCACTTATCTCAGAAATTATATCACTTACAACATTTCATCACTGAATACCTTTTAATCGTAATTATTTAGCCTATCGAATGACATATGATTTATCAATGTCCGCCGAAACGAAGTTTTTTGCTTTATTTTTCTAGTTTTGAACTCACTTATCTCAGAAAGTATATCACTTACGACATTTCATCACTGAATACTTTTTGATCTTAATCATTTAGTCTATCGATTGACACATGTTTCATCACTGGCCGCCGAATCGAGGTTTTTTCAAAATGGCGGACTTGTAGGTGTGCCAATTAGGTTCGATGCCCTTTGTACCTAAAATAATTTCGCATAAAATAAAAACACGGGAAAATAGTAATTATATTTAGATTTGTAAATATTATCTTTAAAACTTGAACCGTACAATTCCATTTGATCATGAATTGGGTACATTTTCTCACATTTCGTGGCCTCGTCTTTAATCTCAGCAACTAACATTACCCGCTTTGAGCGTGTCTAAGAATACGGCGCACTGAACTGAACATCATTACCGTTTGCAGTCCATAAAACATATTGGAACTTTTATTGTTTATCAAAGGTCCAAACAGTGCATCTACTAGTAAGGAGTTACTAATTGGACCAATTCGTACTGGGGCAGCGTGGTGGACTAGGTATGCTCAAGTGGAGAGAGACCCATGCTCACTAGAGGAACATTAATGGGTTAATTAAGTTATTAATTACAATTTAAGAATAATGTCAAAAAAGAAACATTTATAAATCATCCAATGTTAATAATTTTATGTAATAATAATAATTCTTTATTTGTGATCGTAGTTACAAACAAGTCATAATATACAGAAAAAGGTTCTCTGTGTTCGACCCTTATGATCTAACAACCACCACAGCACTGGTGCCTGTTTTAGTGGTGGCCGTTAGGAGTACACCTTTCGCCTCTTTCGGGCATACAAATATTATAAAAAATGAGAGGTGTCAAGGGACACCCGGATGGAACGAAGTTCCTTTCGATTAATACTAAGCGACCAGAAGTCTTCGGCACAGTATCACCGATATCGCACCCTCGAACACTTCGGGTCACCTAGTAACTCGCTTTAATTAATAAACGACGGCAAAAAGTGCCGTTACAACTTTTCCTCTTAATTTTTTCCGTCTAGCCCCCTTTCGCAACGCGATAAGGAACTTCGTTCCAAAAAAATTATTGCTAAACAAATATTAATTACTTAATAATAAAAATTATACGAGTTGGTTTATATCTCGGTTGGTTAAGAATATCGCTGGCATAAACATAAAAAAAGCGGCCAAGTGCGAGTCGGACTCGCCCATGAAGGGTTCCGTAGCAGCAAGTAACATAATATAAAAGTTCTTGTAGTTCGTTGTAACTTTGATCGATGTTTTTTGCGGTTTACGATTTATGACGTATTAAAAAAAACTACTTATTAGATCTCGTTCAAATCAATTTTCGTTGGAAGTTTGCATGGTAAAGTACATCATATATTTTTTTTAGTTTTATCATTCTCTTATTTTAGAAGTTACAGGGGGGGGGACACACATTTTACCACTTTGGAAGTGTTTCTAGCGCAAACTATTCAGTTTAGAAAAAAATGATATTAAAAACCTCAATATCATTTTTGAAGACCTATCCATAGATACCCCACACGTATGGGTTTGATGAAAAAAAAATTTTTGAGTTTCAGTTCTATGTATGGGGACCCCAAAATTTATTGATTTTTTTTCTATTTTTGTGTAAAAATCTTAACGCGGTTTACAGAATACATCTCCTTACCAAGTTTCAACAGTATAGTTCTTATAGTTTCGGAGAAAAGTGGCTGTGACATACGGACGGACAGACAGACAGACAGACAGACATGACGAATTTATAAGGGTTCCGTTTTTTGCCATTTGGCTACGGAACCCTAATTAAGTGAATTAAATTATCTGCCAGAATTTCGAAGTGATGCAGGGACTTTATTTTAGATTTTTGGTGCCGTACCAAACACACTTTTACGGAGTAATGCAGTGACATAAATTTTACTTTTATGTCACTTCATATTCCAAAAGATATGTCCAGCTACGGTATAAAATAGATTTCGAGTGAACAATATTGTTATATTTTATTCAGTGGAGTAGTTAGACCCTTTTAAATCGAACAGAGGCTTCAGCGAGCCCGTCAAGCACAGGATGTATCGAATTACGCCAAGTTACGATGTAAATGATCACCAACAAAAACTTAACAAAACAACGAGAGATCTTGACGAGCGAGGGGTGAGAATATTCTTATGGGAGTTTAATGAGATTTATAAAGCTTCAGTAAAATATGCCGTGTTTTCAATGAAACCTGATTTATTTTTCTGATACGATATCGGATATTCGCGTGTAACTGGCGAGCTCTGAGCGTGATTTATGCACAAAAAGTTTTTAGGAAGCTATATAAAGTGTTCGAATTAATTGTGGAAGAAGAAAATAATAAGCCGGTAAATCAATTACTATGTAGCGCTAACTTAATCCTCTGAAGAATTCACTTTTGTATCAGAAGAAATTTTTCTATGCAATTTATAACAATAGAGAAAGAATTTAATAATAGATAATACATATTAGATTCCACGGCGTGTGATATTGTAACATTGATCGTGAAGCCAAGACAAATGGAATCAAACTCGGACACTTTGACCCAAAATTTGCCTATCAGAGCCAATCGGTTGTTATACATTAATATAAGGATTTCTAAAAAAAATTAGGAATTTTGAATTAATACGCTAAGTCATTTTAAATGCAACGGGTACTCACGAATAGCATTTTATTATACCGATATTTTGACCCAGTTACATGGACCGTGGTTACGGTGAGACTGCGGTGGCGCGGCGGGGAAAAACTCTTGACAGGTGACAATTGACGTTAATGACAGATAAGCCTGTCTATCTTACGTCTTGATCGTTTTCCTTTCGCAACACGATACACTACACTAATGACATCTTTACGCACTGAACTCGGCACTACTTTAGATTTTCTTTGAGTTTTGACACAAACTAATCACGGAATTAATAAAATACGATAATAAAATACGAATCGCGAGTACCCGTTGCATTTAAAATGTTTAGTGCCCGCGATGATATAAATTTAAAATACGCTAGTCGTTTACCTAAACGACACATAAAATAACTGAAGGAAAATTTCTCGAACACTAAAAGCTCCTGTAACCCAGCCACATAATGATTTCAGACCTCCATTTTCAAGCCTTAAAATCCTTCAAATAACAAGGAATCCAACTTCTCAACATGTAATGTTTTTTCGATACAGTTTTGATTTAATACGTTGTTTATCTGAATAATACATAACCTGTTTACATACATAACAACATGAAGTAAATTACATTTGACAAATAAACACTCCTCTATCCCAGTCACAAAAATAATTTCAGACCTCCATTTCCACACCTTTAGATAGTTTAAATCATTCAACTAACAATGAATCGTTGTTAATGCAAGCTTTAACATACGCCGTCGGGTAAATAGGCTCCACATGATGTACCTACATCGGTAACGTTTGAGGTACCTATACTAATCACATATGTACCTACACAGGTACATCGAGCTACGTGTGAAATTTGTGTAACAAGAACAAGCGTGATCAAAGGAGAGTAATTACCGTGCGCTAATCAACGCACTTGATTGGTCGTGACGCGTGTTTGCGTTCGACGCGGTTGCTTGACGAGCTATTGTGATCCAACATGAAAAAGCGGCCTGGAATACGAGATCATGAATTAGGTACCTATCACTTGCTTCAGAAACCTGCATTCTCAAAAGTTTACCATAAAGTTCTCAACGGTGGGTGGCATCTGACAATCAAATCACCTCTTCTTTAACCCCCGACGCAATAAGTTTGACGTGTCTTTGTGTGTGTCTGTTTGTTTGTGGCATTGTAGCTCCTAAACTAATGGACCGATCATGATGAGGTTTTTGTGTTTGAAAGCTGACGTACGTGGTACGTAGATGGTTCTTAGCTTTTATGAAGCAGTTTTATGAAGATCTGTTCAAGCGTTTCAAGGTCATCAGCTCTTTTTTGGTGAAATTAAAAGGAGTCTCCCCGCAGCTGTAGCATATGGTATATCACTATGTGCGTCTATAGGTGCGGAAAACGTTGAACTTTCTGCGACCCATACCTAACTTGCACCACTTGAACTGGCCCTGAGAAACCTGCGAATACACATTGTCTTCTTCAAGACGTAAATCTGCCAACCTTTGGGGGGCAATGCAAGGAGCATTGCCCTTCCAAAGCGTGATCGCTACTTAGGAACCTTTCTTCACCAAGGTCATCGCTATTTCGCACCAGTATAATATGGTCAGCAAATTTTTTCTACAGTCGACTAATTTCCAAAGTTCTATTACTCAGATTCTACTCAAGGCTTTACTTGTAATGAGGCAAGTTTTAACTCAACTTTTTTTGTTATTCATTTCGTTATTACTCCTAATTATATTATGCTTTACCTCATAGAAACAATATTAAAATGCCACTTAGCCAGGAAATGTTGTCCTATTATTTTCATGACAATGAATGGATTTCTTAGGCGATACCGAGATCAAAAACAGTGGAATATAATTAAAAAGCCAATTAATATTACGTAGTTGATTTGCTCATCGATTGACCCCTATCAATAAGTAACATGAAAGGACTATTGTATCTATTCAAAGAGTGATCGTTCATCTTGAGCAAAATACTTTTAGTTCTTTTACTTACTGAGCTAATGATTACTGATATTATCTATATATGTACCTAAATAAAACACAAAAAAATGTTCGGATGTCCTTTATAGACTCTGAAACCATCCAACCGATATGCCTCAAAATGGATTCATTTGAAAGGCAACAATCCGAAAGTGGTTTGAGACTACTAAAACAATGCATTAAGCACATTCGGTCTATCGATAAAGTCGATTTTCCACTTTTCCTGAACAACAATTTGAAAATAATAATAACGTCAACGTGTCAACAGAAACTTTTTTTAGCGTAGTGGAACACGTCGGGTATCCACTATAAGTAGGTACTACTCGTATTATGTCTTCTGTACTAGTACTTAAATATAAAACTATATAGTTGTAGATAATATATGTAGGTACTCGAACGTATTACGAATTACGAATTCAACTAAATTCACGCGTCGGTCCCACATAATGGCACACGATTGCTCGAATCAAATTTGTATTATTGTTGTGATCATGGCTTTCGTTCAAGCTTCGTTGTTTTCATTTGCTGCAATTTCGTTAAATAGTACCGTGCGATGTTTTGACAGTTCACCACGCGGAGGGTGTTAATGTGACATTACCGGAGGGGGGGCGGGCGGTAATTATCCCACGTCAACGGCAGGCCTAGGCGGGCTGTCCGTATGGCTACGGCAACTCGCATAACTATGTAAACAGAACCGAAGGATCATGTAATTATGAAACATTTTCAATAATTCCTTCGCGAATTTTTTACGGAAATTGGTTGATTTGTGTAGATTTTCAAAGTAAGTCAAGAGAAAAGTCACATGCTTATGAAACTTATATATGATGGAGATATAGGAGAGAGAGGTAGGTAGAATACATTTTCACATAATTAACCCTTATAATTTATTAATCAATAAAGCCTTCAAAAGTAGGTAACCATCAAATTTGCGTAAAGTTAATAATTAACCATATGTAACCGAAAATTTTACTGATGACGTTAAATGATATTAGGCTAATAAAATACTCGTCAAAAAGCTGCGGTTTTTCGTTTATCGCGAAATGCATTATTTTACATAACAACATTGTACGGGAACCGCAACCCCGAACGCACTGAGCGCTTTTATTTAGACACCTAATTAAATATTTATTAAGTGCATATCTCATTTATACATTAACCCGATTTTAATTTCATGAACGAGCGCACAAAATTAGGAACAGTGAACGGTCGGACCGCAAAATGAAGTGGATTCGTTCGATTCGCGGGCTCTAGTGTGCTATAGACGCTGCTGGATATCATTATTGGATACACTTTTCATAGTGGTGGTACCGGTTAATACGATATTTCGGCTGTGGTCTAATCTAATATACTCGCGCTTACCTAGCGCTAATGACATTGTTACATACAGCATTACAGTACCTACTCCGCTACGCTAGAAAGCGAGGCAATCGTTACAAATCCGAGTTCATGATAATTAACTTGAGCAAGAGTGTGCTTTCTATAAGTAAGTACTTGGTAACAATTTACAATGTTAAAAAATGTTAAAGGCACATTAGTACCTTTCAACTCATTTGGTCCAGTAGTTTCGGAGAAAATTGGCTGTGAACGGTCGCCCAGACATACGAGTGATCCAAAAGGGTTCCGTTTTTCGTTTTTTTTTTATTCGGAACCCTAAAAACTAAAAAAAGATTAAATAAATAACGCTTCACACTCATAGCCCCACACTAGGATTCCCTGTGTCGTGGCCCGTGGGGCCATGGACAACACACTAGACAAGGACATTCACACCCAGACCGAGAACAGAAATTCAAACTCATCATTCAAATTTCCGTCTCGCGGGGAATCAAACCTAGGACCCTCGGTGCGGCGATCCGGTATGGTAACCATTGCGCCACACGGGTCGTCGGCGTAAAGTTAAAAACATTAAATATTTTTATTCTCCTTATTCATCCTAGTAAAAATATTACAGTTAGCCAAACAACAAACGTTAGACAAACGAGCTACTTGATGGTAAGTGGTCACCACCAAGGATAATTTATTAACCGACTTCAAAAAAGGAGGAGGTATTGAATTCGACTGTATTTTTTATGTTTGTTACCTCAGAACTTTCAGATTTTTTTTTAAATTGAAAGCCAGTGCTTGTCATGTGGTACCACTTAAATTTGAGCTAGATCTGACGAGTAGTTATTGAGATATTTTGAAGTCGGTTATTTTTTCTTGGTAATAAATTTTTAAGCAAACGAAATTGCCTACTAGTTTTATAATATGCATATATGTATCTAATTACGAAATATATTTTGATGTCGGATAAATGCTTTTAACAACATTACGATACAAATAGCACACTGCGTAACCACGTGACCCATCACTAAAAACCAGCCTTGCGTAAGGTGCTTAGTAAAACCCCTTAAAAAGCTATTAATAGAATCAATTTGTAGCACCGAGGCCGTTAACCTATAGAAGACGGACCTATATGTTATGCAAATAAAATGATGCCAAGGTAATATTAGTTAAAATACCCAATTATATTTATATATATATTTTACGGTCCGTACAATTGATTAGAAGAAATGAACCTAGAGTCATTATCATAATATTTTTCCCGAAGCATGTTTGATTTTTTTTTCTCAATATCTATCGAGCAGATGGGTTATGTGATGATAAGTCACCACCATCCATGGACTTCATAGATGCGTTAAGCCGCCTTAAGGGTCTTCACATACACATCATCGGAATCCACCCGAAAAGCTTTAAATGTCTTCGGCAATAGGATCGAAAATGACCTAGTTTAGCCCTAGTACTTAAGGTACAGAGTTTTTTTTAATTTTCGACATTGTATCGACATTGAAAACCTTTGACCGTAAATTTTTGGAGGAGCATAGTAGCAAGTAAACAAAATTATAATAATTAGGATATTTTCGTCATGCAACAATACCATCAAAATAACGCAGATAGTCCAACAACAAGGACCATGCCCCATGGTCCACGATCAAGGAAAGCTGACATGAACTTAACGATCGAAATGTTATAAAATACTAGGAAAATTTAATAATAATTCCTCTATTATAAACTCTTGACATAACAGATAAAAATAATACGAAATACAGTTTACAGAAATACTTGATAAAAAAATTCAGGACTATATATTTCCACATAAAACGAACAATATTCGCAAACATATTCAACTTTTTATATTGATAACACGGAACCCTATTCACGTGCCTGATGGGAACTTGACCGGTTTTTATATCAGAATCAAACCTGCAGGAAAAAAACATATCGAATCGCTCTTGTAGAGCGTAAGGCCGTATAAGGCTTCAATGTTTATTTTAAGGTTACGTGCAAAAAGGGGTGATCAGGATTTGAGATTTTGTGTGTTCAATAATATATACATACTAGCTGACCGGGCAAACGTTGTTCTGCCAAAAAAATTTTAGGGGTAGGGGGATGAAAAATAGATGTTGTCCGATTCTCAACCCTAGCCGATATGCACGCAAAGATTCACGAAAATCGGTTGAGCCATTTCGGAGGAGTTCAACTTCTAACACCGTGACACGAGAATCTTATATATTAGATATGTGTCGCGGGTGTTACGGTCATTGGACACGCATAGGGCTTACAAACGGGTTATTCCCTGGGTACCCAGATCTTCGAGGCCCCCGTTCCGGAGGACCCCGATTTGTTTTTATCTTGGTAAACTCTATTAGAGTCAGGAAACATTCAAGATCCAGGAGTAAACATTTTTTATTTTATTTTTATAGATCGTGTTTCATGATAGACTAAAGTTTCACCTGATTTCCATATCTGTCACTTAAATATCGAATCTTAGAACTTTCCTTTCAGACAGGACTATATAACTGCATAATGTTTTTATAAATACCTATTTATCATTTATCAATCATTGTATAAATAATATAAATATGAAATAGCCGGCAAACGAGCTGACGATCGACCTGATAGTAAGTAGATATCGTCGCCCATGAACATCAGCAACACCGCCAACACCAAAGGCATCACTGATGCGTTGCCGGCCAAGAAAGAGAGAAGAAAAAGAAAGAACTGGCTCTCAAGCCCCCAGCCGGAACACGACGAGTCGTTTGGCGGCTGACTCATGCTCAAGGATGGTAGCTATCCAGACGAACCCCATGGAAAAATAATAATAGTAATAATGGTATTAATTAACAATTAAAATCAATATTACCAGTATAATCCCTCGAGGGGCCCTACCACCATCGGGCCGGATTTAGTCGCCTTTTACGACACCCATCCGGCGTGGGATTGGGGTTCTAAGCCGCCCCAATATGGCAAGATTAGTGATAACCCAGTACAGTTTTTGACCAAATATTTCATCGTTATTTGATCAAATCATAACAAGTTATTTCAAGGATAAAGTTATTATTGCGTGATAATGAATCAGTATTTACATTATCATGAATCAGTATTTAAAATGCTTCCCTAAATAAACATACATAATTAATTAATTACATATGCATAATGAATATGTCTAGTAGTAGCCCGTTTTACTTCGGGAAACATGATTACGTTCAACTGCATCTGAAACTACATACCGTATGACGGTTTTTTATCAGGTGTTTTATATGCTTAGGTTTCTCTATACACTGAAAAAAAAAAAACAAAAATCTGCAAAATATTGGTACATAAAAGGATTATGTGATGATAAAAAACAGGGCAAATGCGTGTCAGGCCACGCGCAATGTAGGGTTCCGAAGTACTGAGTAAGTTTATCGACTATTACTCATTAACTATTTATGCTAACATAGCCGTGATAGTTTTCCTTGTAAATTCGTCATATAACCTATTTTTGAGAACTTTTTCACTTATCCCAACTCCAACCGTTTAGCCGGCAGCCAAAATTAACACTTTAAAGTAAAAAGTTTCGCAAACGGACCGAAGCCGAAAAATGGTCTTAGCAGACCCATAATATTTTTGAGCGACCTTTTCAACGATACCCCACACTTTGAGGTACACAACGAAAAAAATCATCTCCACATCACCTGTAGGGGAGATATACCTACTGAAAAAAAAATATTTAAATTTTATTCTACCATTTTGAAGTTTTATTACATATGTTTATTCATGCCAAATTACAACTTTCTAGCACTAAGGGTCTAGGCTCTATGCTTCGGACAGACAGACGGGCTGAAATGACGAAACTATAAGGATTCCGATTTTTCTTCGGAACCCTTAAAACTATACACAAGAGAGAAAATATGAAGAAAGATCATTAAAGAAATGTATAGCAGTAGATACCTATTATCTTCTAGTAGTATTATGGAAATTACCATCGAAGGATTTTCCACAAACAGATATTTTAACTAGAAACTTTAAACACTCAATCGTCATAGTTTTACTTGTATGACGATAGATTAAAACTCGGGAAAAACCAGTATATCAATTACGTCACTAACACACCGCGTTAAATGGAACAGTTGAACTATTAATAACTTAAATATTAATAAGTATTTTAATCGATATCTTCTACTACACATACAGAAGGCGTTTTTAGTGTACTTACCTAAATAGCCGGCAAATAAACAGACGAGCTTGTGATACTACATGGTCACTTCGATTATGGACATCATAATACAAGTCTATTTACAGTTATTACAGACATGTTTTTACCAGTCAACCGCCAAGCGATATAGACCATAATATATTATGGTAGACAGTCATCACCGCCCATATAGGGTACCTTACGCCAGAGATACCCCCCCCCATGGAGCCTCATACAGAGACTAGCCCAGAATATTGTTATGGGATTAGTCAAGCTAATCAGTGTCTTGCCACTGCACACATATTTTCAAACTTAATTCAAACAGACCACATCAAACTTAATTCAGACCACAATGTTACTAATAGAGCCCAATACTAATTAACTGTGAAAATTATATTTGACGCTCATGCAGTCTGCTATTAGCCTAAGAAAACAGAACAAATCAATTAACAGTCACGATATACCTAGTATGGATATGTTAACAATATATGTGTAACATTATTATCATGCTGGGTAATGTAATGCTAATTAATTCAAACTATTTATAGATGGTAAGGTAAAACCTTTTTATTTTTACAAAATAATATACTCGTATTTACAAAATACTTATTGTATGTTGTGCAACATTTGAGTTTTTGCATGTATGTTAATTCAATTAAAATTATAGTTTTATAATTAGTAAGTATGCCATCAAAAACAAAACTTGTAAAAAAAACCAAGTCTCGCAACTCAGTTCTTCTACCGTAAAAAGTTGTGAGATCCATGTAATACCAAGTCGGTTAATTTATTCAGTTCCTACTTAAGGGTCCTTCTGTCTTAAGTTATCACGTAATTAGCTAACCTAACAAGTAACAACATCTTATAGTGACCATATTATCAATATTAAAAATCTTTTATGTTTTAAATAAATAGATCGACTTGGCCATCGCATGAAAACACAATATATCTCACAAGTAATACCTACATATTATATTAAATTTGATTGTTTAGTGCGATTGCCAAGTCAATCTATTTATTTAAAACATAAAAGTTTTTAATATTGATAATATGGTCACTATAAGATGTTGTTACTTGTTAGGTTAGCTAATTACGTGATAACTTAAGACAGAAGGACCCTTAAGTAGGAACTGAATAAATTAACCGACTTGGTATTACATGGATCTCACAACTTTTTACGGTAGAAGAACTGAGTTGCGAGACTTGGTTTTTTTTACAAGTTTTGTTTTTGATGGCATCTCATTTCTTTTTGTAGATAGTTCTACTTTTTCCTTTTACAAGTTACCTTTGAACATAATTATATCTAGGTACCTATCTACACCTATTATTCCATTATATTATATACAGGTACACTGATTCATTCACTGCAGATGTTACTTTGTTATACAGGTACAGTAATTCATTAACTGCAAATGTAACTTTGTAATCCTATATATTTATATGGGATTACAAAGTTATTTATGCAGTTGATGTATCTAGAAAACTAGACCGAAATTGCAAAATGTTTTAGTTTTTCTTTGATCTATACACTAAACACTAATTGTGTTCCAAATTTGAAGCTTCTATGTCTGCTAGAAGTGCCTTAGAGTTTTGATGATCGGTCAGTCAGTCAGTGAGTGACGAAATTAAGAAACTTTGACTAGTTATAATTCTTAAACTACTGGTTCAAATCGAATGAAATTTGAAATATAACGTGTTTATACAATGCCTGCTTGGTTACTAAAAATTCAGGCTTCTAGCTTTATCCACAACGAAGTTATAGGGGGTCGAAAATGGCCTGAATTGCTTCGAGAAAAGGATGGTACGGCCGTGCCGCTTTTTTGCTCGACTTGGCGGGGGCACTGCCGTGCCCCCAGATAGTTTATAAAATAAATGCACTCCCTCACCGGGAACATTTTAGACGCATTCGAGCATTTCATCAATGAATGAGGAGAACACAGCATTACAGTGAACATCATCGCAGCACCAGAAGCATTGGCCTGTAATATAACAGTTGAGATTCATGATTCGAGCATATGCATTAATGCGAATATTGCATTTTTATGCTAAAAGCGAATGCTCATCAGCTATTGTGATGCTCCAACTCGAATAGATTGCCGCGTTAAGTACTAGCGAATGAGTTGAGATACACCTTTGTCTTTCTGAATGTTCTGGAACACTGAAACAACTATTCTGGAAGACATTTGAACTAACTAGTTCAAATTGTTTACAATCTTATAGTAACTTTATCATGATGCTATTAATAATGCTGTTTACCTTCTCACTTACCATAATCTTAATACTCAGTGGGATTTCCCTTACTCTTGTTTTCAAACAATTAAATCAGTTAAACAACAACAGATCAATTTAACAATACGAGTTTTCTCCGAGTGGACCCACTTAAAATATTCGTCAATTTTATATCTTAGACTGTAATCGCGCTTGGAAGTTACTTCCGTAAAATTTACATACGTGAGTAACTTTCGGAAGTATACACAAGTATGAAGACAATACTCGTATTTATAATAAGCTACTTACTCGCGTCATAGACATTATTATCTCGACATTCGATAAATCTCTAAAAAAAATGGGGAATGTCTATAGAAACCAAATTTTGTTATTATTAAATAGATGGTGTAGAAATTTTTCGGAGAGTTTTAAGATTTTATAAATTATGTCATATTCGACAATATCTCTACAATTCCAAAATTGGTTCCTGTTTTTAAAAAGGAATTAAAAAGTATGAAGTGCTTTTTTACCAATCATACAATATAACAGATAGATACATTTTGCCCAAAACGATGTTTATACCAAGATACCCACCGTATCATAGGATCTCTTTGAGTAAAAACCTTGAGAAAATGAGGAAAAATTTAAATTAATTTAGACGTCGCATCTCCTATCGATTATTCACAGTTGCCAGCAACGACGACGCGTCGGAGACCTTTCTCTAACAGTACGTTTCTAAATACGGGTAATTTTATATAGCTAACTAGTGCACAAATGATTCGAGCAGACGACCCGGTGGCTCTTGTAAATCAAATCAAAAATCTTTATTCATATAGATCACTGATACACTTATGCTTGTCATTTTTTTAATATACCAGCTTTCGCAATCGGAAGGGTGCTTTGTCATGGAGGAGAAGAAAAGTCGTAAAGAAACTCCTCAGCACATCTTTAAAATAATGAAAAGTAACATACGCGGAATAGGATGCGGCACTAATTTCCAAATTCCTTTATACTATAGTATTATTTGCCTTCTAGCAGAGATTTCCCATAATTATTATTATTTCTCAAACATTTGGATAGGCAAATCACACATTGACTTAGGTTTATTTTACCAGCCAAGTCAAAATAACCACGCCATACTTTATGCTGTGACCAAGATTAGGAGTAGAGGTTTGCAGTCACACCTTGTAGATTTAGGAGCTTTTCGTGAGATCCGAAAACTTTTTAACAGTGTAATAGCTTTAAGCACTAACTCGTGGTTCTTTCATTTAAACTTGTGAGTAATTTTGTGAATGAATCGTTCTGTAGTACGTAGTTATCCAAAAGTTGATTTGATAACCAGATAAGTAATTCTGGCATCCCTAATAAAATATTACCTATTTACAAATGTTCCCCTAGCCTTTAATATAATTCATTTAAGTAACGGTAACTTATAATTCATCACAATGGTGACGATGTAGTCACTGAATAAGAGGAACCTATTGTTTTCCTGTTAAAACGAATTTAACCATAACAATTAATGAAACTACGTCAGGGTAACTTGTATACGTGTCTCAAGTCGCGTGCTCCCCGAATATACATACAAAGCTTAGTGTTACAACTAAAAGAATTAGCATAATGATTTGTTTTATCAAGTGTGAGTCAACGCTGCACGCCTGCAATACGTAAACGAATCACGCGTACTTGTTCAATGCACAGCCACAATGATTTGTCAAACATTTTAATATAAACAAATAAATTGAAAGGTTTATTCCAATTGAAATTTTATTAAAAGTGCTTTGAGGCATAAAGCAAACACGTGCGTTAATTAGTATACAATCAACCGCACTTTTTGTATGTTCGTTTTGGATGTTATATGTAAAATAATAGGTTTGTCGTTTGACATAACTACATAAAATATAACAGTTATCTCTATTTCAATATGATAATTTCAAAAAGTAGCACATCAATTTTTATGCGGTTTACTCGTGTACTAAAATAACAGAAGGACTTAAATATTTATGCGAAAATACTAAACGCTTGATAAAAAGAGGCACTCATTTTTTATTGTATAAGTAATTATTATGCATATATTATCTACATAGTTATGTGATAATGTAAACTGAAGTGTGGTCTGATTACGAGTTTTATTATATAATTTATTTTTATCGCAAGATAATATTGAGAATAAAATATAAAAAAGCAAATATAATACACACTATTACCACGAGAGACCATAAAGCTTACTGCAGCTGTGGTTAAACACCGGAAAAATTAAATTTAACATAATATTAAGAACAATTCAGTCGCAATCACAGACCAATGACCATTTGCGAATATCATAACATTTTGCGTCTGCAGTGCGAAATGGGAGGCCATCGATGCGGAAATTTTTTGGCTTTGAAATTCATGTTAAAATACACTCGAAAGTCTCGAAACTTGTTATTTTTGTGGCACGGTTATAGATTTTTTTAGAATATCTATGGTGCATCGTTTTCCAATTCTTTTTCCAATTCCGTTTATATGATAGGCAGCCGATTAAACTTTCTATGATCTTAGCGAAAAGTTTTACCACTTTTCACTACCATGGAATTCATGAAATATTCTTTTGAAAATTTTTAAATTGACTTTGATGTTCTCTTATAGTTTTGATTTCTACAGGGACTTATGATTACCTGTAGTTTAACTAGTGAAACTTCCTTCTATATTACGTCTATTTTCCCTAACAGGAATTGTACGAAATTAACTACACTAATTAATGAGAACATCGAGCCATATCAATTTACTGCTGAACATTTAGACACAGCATTAAAAACAATTTAAATGATTCCACTGTCCTGGTGCCATACCAAGACCTTGCCTTGACAAATGACAGCGATTGAAGTTTAGTTGGTGTCAAAATGTCATTGTATTCGTAATTTTGGCGCTTAGTTTGTGACCCAACTTTCGTAGTGACACTTACCAGTGAGGTGTGTGATTCACCAGGCAATCCCACCGAGTTCCGTACGTGTGACCTCCATTATAATCGAACTAATACCACTAGTCACAGCGTCAGCGAACAGAGCTAAGCGAAGAACCAGTTTGCGCCTTGAGTGAAAAAAATGTAGGTACCTATCTAGGTACGTTCTACTTACGTTAACTACAGAGGAATTGCTTCCTTGGTGTTTCGGTACAGATGAACATAAAATAACAGTTAAGTGTTAATTTAATCGTGATAGTTAATACTTAGGTGGTCATATAACTGGAATAGGAAATAGTTTGAAATTGTGAGCAATAGGTTTTATCCGTTACTTTTGGGGGTTTTTTATGCCTTGAGCAAGCAAACGAGCAGACGCAAAAACTACTCGTCAGATCTAGATCAAATTTAAGTGGGACCACATGACAAGCACTAGCTTTCGATTTAAAAAAGAATCATCAAAATCGGCTCAGCCAGTCGAAAGTTCTGAGGTAACAAACATAAAAAAACAGTCGAATTGAATACCTCCTCCTTTTTTGAAGTCAGTTAAAAATATAGCTTGGTGTGTGCCACTTGTATCTACTACTTAAAAGGACTTAATAATCCTTGCCGTTGACAATGAACGATTCAATGATCAATTGAAAATTACTTTTTACCAGCTGTTGACGTTGTGAGACATGTGATGAAAAACTAGTGGAAAGCCTCATTGATTTTGGTTAAAGTATCATATCATACGTAAAAAAAATTAAGCTAATTTCATGTAAAGAGAAGTATGAGTTTTGACTTAATTAAAGGTTATAATTACTGAGAAGAAGTACACAACATACCCAAAAGATTGGGTGTTTGTAATTAAAATAAAGAGCAATGAAAAAGCAAAAGACAACAATTATACAAAACACGGTCACAATCAAACACAGTAATTTGTGGTTAAACAATGTACAGAATAAATATTGGTAGCGCAGAGGAAAAAATCTGAATATCGTTCAAAGATAAATGAATTGCGGTCGAATTTTGAACTACTGGTGAACCACGAACATAAAAAACGCTTTCTTAGTCCAATTTACTTAAAATATTATATTAAATTCAGTAACAATATAATGCAATTAAAGCAAATCTTGAAGGAATTATAGGTAGTTTTCTTTAAGCTTGATACTATATCTACCTAAGCCCGCGACTTCGTCTGCGTAATAGTAACTTCTATATCTCTCAAGTCTCAACATTTCAACATGGGTTTCACGTTAGTTAACTAACAATAAGTAGAATTTAGAAAATACTGAGTTTTTTACCGCTATTTCTGGAAATTTGCTAAAGCGATACTTTCAGTATATTTGTGTCATTTTGAGTAACGAATAATTTGTGATAAAATAACAACTTAATTAACTCACTCGTTTTATTATATTTCAGAAACCAGCGGGAATATCCTCGGAGCGAGTGAATGGAACACCGGTTATCCGTCGACAGGGCCTGTCTACTCCGCCTACCCGCCACTTCAACCGCCTTACTACAAGCCAGACCCCATACACCTACCTCCAGGTATATACGAGTACTCATAAAAATCAGTAAAATTAAAACACACACACATTCATTTCCTCGTTTAGGAAATCTAGTGGAGTAGATGGCATACATACATATTAAAGACACTCCAAGCACCAAGGTCCTACGGAAGAAAATTCTATGTCACATATAAATGAAAGCACCTAATTGTAAAATAAATGCTGTTGTTCTTTTATTGGCAAAGTACGAAACAATTGGCCGGTACGAAAAACTGGTCATCCAATCTTTTACATATTTTAGGTACCTGTAACATAGAATTCTGACAATCTGTTTAACATGGCATGGCTACCCCTTTGCGGATCAAGGGTTGTGGCGCAAGCGCAACTGAAATACGAAGAGAGAGATATGAGAGGATGCAGCAACTATTTTAAATGATGAAAAGAGCTTGATTTAAGCAATGCAAAAACATGATTCACAAAGTGAATGTTTTTTTTGTGATTCATATGTAGAGAACTTCTGTCGTAACCTCTGTCGCGTATTCCCCCCGTGTATGTTAACATCGACGCTAAACGTTTAATATACTATGCAAATACAAGTATTCACTGGGTTTCATCTATATCAACAAGGTTTTTTCCATATAAGTATTGATGTATCTATAAATAAATCAAATGTATGTTAATGTACACGGTAACATATTTCATAATTGGAATTTCCTGTGCTTTTTGCTCGCGTTTTGTACCTGTACAATATTGCTAATCATATTTTTTATTCTGTTTTCAGTTCTTCCTGAAATTCAGCTAGGACACACGGATTACAGTCCCTTCCAACCTGAGGTCGGCGGCTTCGTGAAAAGCAGTCCTAGCGGAGCGAGCGCTGGTCTCACGGACCTCAACGCGCCCGCCGCCATGCCAGCGCAGCGATACGACCCCAATTACTACAACTGGGGGGCGAATAACTACAACTACCAATACAACAACAACATCAACAACCCCGCCTGCATCCAACCCCATACGCCCTACATCAATTCCAACCCCCAAATGATCCTACCTAACCTGTACTCCACTGTCAATCAGAACCAAATACATGTGCACGTTCATAGCTCGGCCGATAAGTACAACCTTGAACAATATATTCCGAGTGAAATTAAAATAAGTGACCTAGGCGGTGGGATTTCCATAACGACGGAACTTCCAGGTACGACGGAAGGAGGTGGCCTTGTGCAGAGCTGTGAGGCGAGCGATGACGTGAAGCATGGTCTGTACGGCACCGGCAGTCAAGAGGTGTGGAGACCCTACCCGCGCTAGCGTACTGACCCCAATCCGTGTTCCGCTGTACATATTGTGATATAGTTATTTAAATCCGAATCTATTATACATAGCTAGATATACTTGTATAGAAATAATTTTTAAATTGATTAATGTTAAACATTAATTACGTTAAGTGTTAATTTAATAGTGAATGTTAATATAAAATTGACATTGCAAGTTCTTGTGGGTTTTATTCCATTACCTTTTTAACAGCTGTGGAACCTACCTAAGTATGTCATGAAACGCGATGCACCCTTTCCATATTTTGCAGCAATAAACTTTGCAATCTTAAAATAGGCAATAAACAGACCCCTCTTTCCCACTGGGCACTCTGGGCAAGTGCCCAGGGCCCCGTGATCGATAGGGGCCCCCTAGTTCCTGCCACATCATTACGGCCGGTCTCAATAATGTACTAACAGTTACAAAAATGTAGATAAGGCTACCATTAACGGCCGGTCTCAATAATGTACTAACAGTTATAAAAATGTAGATAAGGCTACCAATAATACGTCATCTGTCATATTTGTCAATTTTTGCGTCTCAATAACCTTCAGTGGATCGAAAATATCTATCGATGACATTGATCTACCGTTCGGAGGGCCAAGTCATACCGTAGGTATGTTGGTCCATACAAAAATAAATACTTGCGTCTCAATAACGCTTTGACAGCTAACTGTCGGTAATAAAAGTTACCAACTATCGGAAATTTTCACATCGCTCGATTTCGACGGATAATTGGTAGATTTCTCATATAGTAAAGAAAATTTATCAAAACATATTATTTCAAAACAGATATTAATCAGTGATGAATGATAATGAATTTTGTGAAGCCTGCTTACTTGATTCCGCCTTTTCTATACGGTACCAAGATCGCCGAAATTGTCCTCGTATAAAATATATGACTACATATTATTATGACTGAATTGTGTGAATCCAATTTTGTTTATAACTACCTAGATTCAGATTAAACAATCCATAATCTAAATTTTACTAACAAAAAATAACCGACTTCAAAATTACTCAAAAACTACTTGTCAGATCTCGTTCTTTATGTGGGACCACATGACAAGCACCAGCTTTCGACTAAAAAAAGAATCATCAAAATCGGTTCGCCCAGTCCAAAGTTCTGAGGTAACAAAAATAAAAAAATACAGTCGAATTGAGAATCTCCTCCTTTTTTTGAAGTCGGTTAAAAACGGCAGTGAATGAGAATTGATAACAATTCCTATCTTTAAAGTTTTAGGTAAGTAGGTATTTTAATAAAACAAGAACACTAAGCTTTTTAAGTTAGATATATTTTGAAATTATAACAAAAACATTTCGCCTTTTCAGAAATAATGGTGTATCCCTGCTACCTCAATAGCTATTGGCTACTATTTTGGCCTTATGAAGAAAGGTACTTCATCTTTTGTGAAGGGTCTGGACTTCATCTGAAAAGAAACTTCCTTTAGTACATTTGGCAACATTTTTTTGTTTAAAAGCAAAAACCTCTCGCAATGTGAGGGGTATTAGGCCATAGTCTACCACGCTGGCCAAGTGCAGATTGGTAGACTTCAAACACCTTTAAGAACTTTATGGAGAACTCTCCGGTGTGCAGGTTTCCTCGCGATGTTCATTGTTTTCCTTCACCGAAGCTAGTGATACTTAACTTCTAATACGCACATAATATTTGAAAATTAGCGTGCCAGGATTTGAATTCGGGCCCCGGACATGTGGGAATAAACACTTCGTTCGGGAGACCAACGTTCTAACCGCTAGGCTATCACTGCTACAATTACAACAATTTACAATTACTACAATTTTTTGTTTACTAAACATAATATTAATACATAATATTTTATTAACAAATAAAGTCTATACTCACGGTAATTGTTGAGCTATGTGTTTCATTATATAATCCTAGTTTATTCATAAAACTAATTAATATTAAGTACTAAAATTATGAGAAAATACACGTTGTTTATATTTTGAGCAACCAAGCGACATAAACGAATGTCAAATGACAATAACATGTCATCGTCGTCCGGGATACCCATGAGTGATAAACGTCAAATGCTGCGTTTTGTTACTAGTAAAGCATTGTTCCAGGTTACACATAACATTATTTTATTAACTTCATCCGCGAAATTCACAGTACATTTGGAACAAATTATCATTTTAATATTAAAATGAAATAAGATTAATCAAAAACACTGAGGTCCTTTTTATGATAAAAAGTATAAAAAAAGTATAAAAGTATAAAAAAAATATTGTTATGCGAAAACGAAATTTTCAGAGGGACTTAAAAACCAGAGGCAGAAATGTCACTGAAATATTATCTACCGATGATCTTACTTTTTTTTGCCAACTTTTGATTTGTGAGACGGCAGTTAGCGGGAGATCAATGTTTACTTTTTATCTCTGATACGTACCAGAGTTCCACTGACAGTATAATATTGAGACCGGCCGTAATACGTCATCTGTCATATTTGTCAATTTTTGCGTCTCAATAACCTTCAGTGGATCGAAAATATCTATCGATGACATTGATCTACCGTTCGGAGGGCCAAGTCATACCGTAGGTATGTTGGTCCATACAAAAATAAATACTTGCGTCTCAATAACGCTTTGACAGCTAACTGTCGGTAATAGAAGTTACCAACTATCGGAAATTTTCACATCGCTCGATTTCGACGGATAATTGGTAGATTTCTCATATTGTAAAGAAAATTTATCAAAACATCATGGATTTATTAATCAGTGATGAGTGATAATGAATTTTGTGAAGCCTCTTTATTTGATTCCGCCTTTTTAATACGGTACCAAGATCGCCGAAATTGTCCTCGTATAAAATATATGACTACATATATGACTGAATTGTGTGAATCCAATTTTGTTTATAACTACCTAGATTCAGATTAAACGTAATCCATAATCTAAATTTTACTAACAAAAAATAACCGACTTCAAAGTTACTCAAAAACTACTTGTCAGATCTCGTTAAAATTTATGTGGAACCACATGACAAGCACCAGCTTTCGATTAAAAAAAGAATCATCAAAATCGGTTCGCCCAGTCCAAAGTTCTGAGGTAACAAACATAAAAAAATACAGTCGAATTGAGAATCTCCTCCTTTTTTGAAGTTGGTTAAAAACAGCAGTGAATGAGAATTGATAACAATTCATATCTTTAAAGTTTTAGATAAGTAGGTATTTTAATAAAACAAGAACACTAAGCTTTTTAAGTTAGATTTATTTTGAAATTATAACAAAAACATTTCGCCTTTTCAGAAATAATGGTGTATCCCTGCTACATCAATAGCTATTGGCTACTATTTTGGCCTTATGAAGAAAGTTATTTCATCTTTTGTGAAGGGTCTGGACTTCATCTGAAAAGAAACTTCCTTTAGTACATTTGGCAACAATTTTTTGTTTAAAAGCAAAAAGAAGCAACAACCCATAATTGCTGGGCTCGGGGTCTCCTCTCGCAATGTGAGGGGTATTAGGCCATAGTCTACCACGCTGGCCAAGTGCAGATTGGTAGACTTCAAACACCTTTAAGAACTTTCTGGAGAACTCTCCGGTGTGCAGGTTTCCTCGCGATGTTCATTGTTTTCCTTCACCGAAGCTAGTGATAATTAACTTCTAATAGGCACATAATATTTGAAAATTAGCGTGCCAGGATTTGAACTCGGGCCCCGGAGAAGTGGGAATAAACACTTCGTTCGGGAGACCAACGTTCTAACCGCTAGACTATCACTGCTACAATTACAACAATTTACAATTACTACAATTTTTTGTTTACTAAACATAATAATATATTTTATTTTATTAACAAATAAAGTCTATACTCACGGTAATTGTTGAGCTATGTGTTTCATTATATAATCCTAGTTTATTCATAAAACTAATTAATATTAAGTACTAAAATTATGAGAAAATACACGTTGTTTATATTTTGGGTAATCAAGCGACATAAACGAATGTCAAATGACAATAACATGTCATCGTCGTCCGGGATACCCATGAGTGATAAACGTCAAATGCTGCGTTTTGTTACTAGTGAAGCATTGTTCCAGGTTACACATAACATTATTTTATTAACTTCAACCGCGAAATTCACAGTACATTTGGAACAAATTATCATTTTAATGTTAAAATGAAATAAGTTTATAATCAAAAACACTGAGTTCCTTTTTATGATAAAAAGTATAAAAAAAGTATAAAAGTATAAAAAAAAAATATTGTTATGCGAAAACGAAATTTTCAGAGGGACTTAAAAACCAGAGGCAGAAATGTCACTGAAATATTATCTACCGATGATCTTACTTTTTTTTGCTTACTTTTGATTTGTGAGACGGCAGTTAGCGGGAGATCAATGTTTACTTTTTATCTCTGATACGTACCAGAGTTCCACTGACAGTATAATATTGAGACCGGCCGTAAACGATAACCGATATTTACTACCGAAAAACTTTTTTAATTCGAATAAATCGAACCTAAATTACGGACTGCAATACCAATTTGCTAATTAGCTTTTGCATGCGCGAAGCTACTATTCTCGCCCAAAAGTTAGGCTTTCCGATTTCAGAATGCTTAGATAATTCAATAAAAATAAATCTAGGAGTTTGCTTATCTACTTTCTTTATTTATTCTAACATAACAATAGTGTTCTGTCAAAATCATAGGGGCCCCATTATCCTAAAATGCCCAGGGCCACCAAAAGGATAAAGACGGCCTTGGGCCCAATAAAAGAGCTGACAAAATTGGAAATTCTGTGTTAGGCGATTTTATTAGTCCCTCGTATGGTCTAATCTAAAGTTAGCGGGGTTAAAAGATTCCTAAAGGTCTTCATTTTAAGAAAAATAACGCGTACTTGTATACTTAAATAAGTATGCTGTTTTAAGCCAATGGTTAAGCTAAGTTAAATTAAGTACCGTATAACCACCTCGTCACTGGCGAATAACTCCAAGACATTCAAATAAGCTGTAAGTGTCACTAGTAAATATTCCTTAACGATACAAATAGGACACAGCTGCTATATCTAGCCTTCGACGATGTAATCGTAAAATGGAGTTAGATCCTCAAGAAGTGGTTCAAACAACGAAAATGAATTAAATGATGATAACCTCTAACCCCGAATTAGCGATTAACTTCAACAAATAAAGACTCCTCGCTCCCAATAAGACCATTAGACGATGAGCGAATTACAGTGAAAGATACGTGAGAGAGAAGATAAATGGTAACCCCGCCACCTCTCCTGTCAGAGACGAGAATGACATGAATGACGAGAAAAGACATGGCTTCAGCCATGATTGCGATACAAAATTGGAATGGATATAGATAAATTTGCTATCAAAACTATTGAAGCTGAACATAATAATTATCGGAGTAATGCACTTAAACGAATATAATATATCTATGAATACTCTGAGCATTTGTATCAACAACATTAACATTTTTCGTCAAGATTTAGCAGTTTTAAAACCATGGTATTGTGTAAAGAGGGGATTAGAAATTGCATGCGAACCAAAATCACAAAACTTCCACTCCGTGGTGCACTCGCCGGCTAGCTATACAAATTTTCATACAACTGGCGCTGCTATAGCAGGTGCGTCGTGCGTCACTGTAAGTGCGTATCCGATGTTCATAATAAAGGGAATGTAAAAAACCATTGCATGTTATGTAACACCTAGCACCACCTTGAAAAATTATATTTGGGGACATAATATGATGATGAAGTATATGGTAGTAGTTTAAGTAGTATGGAAATTCGTATGCATAACAGTTTTAGCTACTTATATCAAAAAAATATCGAACGCTATTATATAGACAGTCATAGCCGGCGCGTCCTCGAACGTGTTAATGAGAAATTTACAGGAAGCTGAATAATAATATAATAATAATATTAAGGCAGATGAATGAATAAAATAACAACTTTAAAATAAAAATGTATGGGAACACCCAGGGCTGGATAGAAACATAAGCTGATGATTATCTAGAATTCTAGACAATACAATGTTATAATAGGTATTGCGTTGTCGCTGTTACGTAATATTGCAAATCATACTCACTTTTACTTCGAATTTTCGCAACTTCGCAACATCTCATTCTCATTTAATACTTTTTCAACAATTTCCCGCTATTTCTACACGCACACGTCACAGATAAAATAATATTTTTATTCTATTCATGAACACAGATGAATAATTATCTTCAAATTATAATTCAGTGTTAACAACTTAAAAAAATAAAATTTTAACATGTTCTCTGAAACCTTTCACTGCCATACTGCTGTTAATAATTGAAATTTTTTATTATATCCAACAAAATAAAATAATTATTTAGAAGACACATCGCATTTAAATCAGTGACATAAAATCAGTTTAATAAATTGATCTGGGAACAGTGGCAACATTGGGCAGCACTTGTTGTTAGTGATGGATGTTACAAATAATAATCAACTAATGTATAATCGATTCAAATGACAAGATATATCGATGTCAGTAAATATTAATTAAATAGAATAAATATTATTACCAAAGAATCAAGTAATACACTAATATTATACGTAGATAGATATTGTTTAATATTTTCAAGAAATCAATAATGCATTGTATCATTATCAGTATAAAACTGTCAAATTAAAGTATAAGTAAAAACATATTTATGAGTCATTGGATATATATTAAATGAAGAAAAAACATTGTTATATTCAAATTATAAACAAATACAACATAATAAAAAAATACAACATCGATATCATTTTAATAAAGAATGTCGATGTAGTATCGTTCTATTATATCGTTGCGTAGTAGTAGATTGCACCAACCCTAGTACGTCTACGTGATAAGATGGCGTACTCGTGTTAAATTGAAGTCACATAATTTTTGCCAAAAACCGTTTTATGTTGTAGTTTTAAGTGGTAAAACAGTAAAAAAACACAAAATATACACCTATTTTAGTTTGAGGAAGTGATCACAACTGTAAGTATCGCGTACTTATGGTTTTAACATTAATGTATGCGTCACGGTTTGATAACGGCAACCGAAACAATCTAAATTGCAGAATAAAACATGTGTTTGGTTGCAGTCGAAAAAAGCTCGGGCTCCTATAATATTAGTGAGAGTGCAATGTCCGAGGAGCCGGAGCGGCAGGGCGAAGGCGCGAGTGAGGGCGTCGCGGGCGGCGGCGTCACAAACGTGGCGCGCGTGTTGTTGACCTCGCAGCAGATCGACTCTGCGACCGCGGACTCGCTTCGCGCCTCATGGAGAAACCAGGACTTGTACATTGACCACCTTGAAACGTTGAACAAGCGGTTGGAAGGTATTTACGACAAAGTTACATCGGCTTGGTAGAGGTCTCGGTTCGCGTTTGGTGGCCCGCGCCCTGTTTCCGTGCAAACATTACTTAGTTACTTTTTATATCGACAATGCTTTAACTAAACTTAGTGATACTGTTATGACACAATGTTAAATGGAAATGTTATTGTGATACCGAAATTTAGTCATACAAGTATGTGGTACGGGGTGTATTTAGATGTTCATAAAGGTGAAAAAAGAAGAGAGGTGTATAGCTGTGTGAGAGCAGTGCCAGTGGAGTGTTTAGTGGAAGTGAATACAACATATTGCGAGGTGCCCAATCCAGTGAATCCTCCATATTATCTTGGAGATGTGTCCATATCAAGTGTTCTGATAAAATCGTCTCCGGGCGCCAAGGGTAACAATGCTGATACTTCAAGTTCTTGTCAACAGCAAAAAGTAAATATATTTGTCTCTTTACTCTTAATACTAATAAGATTAAGGTTATCCATTGTACGGTTAAGTGAAACTATGTATACAGTAGTAATACAGTTTGACTATGCAAAAACAATCTATGTTAAGGCTGTTCTATATATGTAACTAACTACATATTAATGTCAATGAAGCTGGTAAAAATTAAGAATAACTTGAGGTTATCATTGTATGACCTGTTGACTAATGTATTTTTGTAAAATGTTTTTCTGCCTTCAATAGATTAACCTATTGTGTAGATAACATGAATTAAAATCATAACTTACACAAGTTAAGCTATTGGGATAGTTGTCAATTCCTTTGTTTAAATTATTTATAAACATAAGTTTGTCTCAAAATGCAAGACAATTTTGGGATCATATCCTTTATTAAATGCTTCTAATTTTATACAGAATTGTTTCTACAGCAATAGGTTGAAAAATTGAAATGAAAAATAATATAGTTGCCACTCATAGTGAAGAATAACTTAAAATTTATTATAGGATATAACCTTAAATTACTGCACCTGGACTTGATATATTTTAAAATGTTACAGTTAGGTTAAATATTGAAACAATTCATGTTTATGTTTCTAAATTACATTGAGCTGTGTTTAAATTAGACTCAGCACAAGCCTTAAAATGAGATAGTTGCCTAGATATAAAATTGAACCTCAGTTAGTTGGATATTGACCAAGTCAGTATTTCACTACTGCCTTATAATTGCATTTGAAAGGAACTTACTTTGGTATCAATAGGATCTGAAGATGTTTTAATGTTTAACACTTCATGAACATGAACCTTGGGAGACAGATAGCTTGAGGGTTGCCCTAGCAGATGTCAAATAATGACCTTAGTAAAAGTGTGAGTTTCCAGATTTTGACGTTTGTTTAATATTTCGGAAATTCGGCTCCTGTTGTCCTTCTTTTTCCTGTTGAATCCACAAATGAGCAGATATTTTGAATTTTTTTTAATTTTCTAAAAACTTAGGAAAAATATCCAAAATAGATGCTATTTTGTCAAGGTTCCTTGATAATTTGAACTAAATAATTTTTTTTAATAATAGCGCTTCACATAGCCCCACAATAGTATTCCATGTGTCGTGGGTGCCATGGACAACACACTAGACAAAGACGTTCACACCCAGACCGAGAACAGAAATTCAAATTCATCTCATTCATATTTCCTCCTCTCTGGGAATCAAACCCAGGAACATTGGGAACCATTGTGCCACACGGGTTGTCAGTATGTGTCAGCATACAGCAGTATTTTGTAATTGTAAAGAATCTCAAAATATTTTCTCATCTGTAGACTCAACAGTAGAAAGTAGGATAAAAAGGAGACGAATTTCTGAAATTTTAAACAAAAGTCAAGATCTTGAAAACAGTGATATTGAATTCTAACACTTGTATTATAGACCAGTGCCAATAATTTTTGAAACCAAAAGAAAATAATAGTAGGATGAAACCCATTGCAAAAGGAAGAGAATATAACGAAAATGAAAGGAAAAATAATTTACGGGCGATCTGAGGTTGGGAAAAGGTTAAAAAACGGTTGATCTCAATTTCCGGCAAAACTACAACTCCTATGGAAAAAAGTTAAATAACAATGTTGTAGATAATAAAAACATCTACAACTTCTGTATTACACTTTTTTACATAACTTCAAAATTTATGTGAAAAATTCAAATAACCAAGTTTTTGGTTTTTATTTTTATCTTTTATAAAAACAAAATTTTCACGGAATTTGGTGAAAGCTTACCTTTGTATGTCCTTAACATACTGTTTTTTTTTAATTTAAAATATTTCTTTTTTTCACCTTATTTTGACTTAATATTGAAAAAGCAACCTAATTTTCAATCGAAAACTCTCAGTCCAAAATATCTACTTTTTAAAAAAAAACGGTAGGCTTGTTGTACGTTGGAATCTCTACTTTCTACTGGTATATAAAAAACCTTACACTACTATAATAAATGTTCTCAGAAAATGTAATGAGACCACTATTTTCGCAACAAAAAAATCGGATTCGAGTTTTTATTTTTTTTTTAATCATTATGTACAATTTTAAGCTATTTATTAAAATTTCCACTTTAATTAATCGATAAACGTAAGATTCCATGTTACTTTGATAAACAAAAAAATTACAAATCCATAAAACAACGATTGCAAAAAACATGCGAAAATAGTTGTCGTTTCATTGCATTTTTGAGAACATTTACCAAAATAGTGTATATTTTTTTAATACCGTCCGAAAGTAGAGATTTCATCAAACAAAAAGCATACCGACTTTTTTAAAAAAGCAGATATTTTGACGTGAGATTTTTCGATTGAAAATTAGGATGCTTTTTCGATATTAAGTCAAAATAAGGTGAAAAAAGAAATATTTTGAATCAAAAACTTTACAGTATGGTAAGGCCATACAAAGGTAAGTTTTCACCAAATTTCGTGAAAAAAAAAATTTTGTAAAAGAAAAATAAAAAACCAAAATCTTGGTTATTTGAATTTTTCACATAAATTTTGACATTATGTAAAAAACTGTAAATACAAAAGTTGTAGATCTTTTTATTACCTACAACATTGCTATTTAACTTTTTTTCATAGGACCGTTCATTTTTTTCATAGAATTGAGATAAACCATTTTTTACCCTTAAACCCCTTTCCTCCCCACTTCCCGACCTCAGATCGCCCGTAAATTATTTTTCCTTTAATTTTTGTTATATTCTCTTCCTTTTGCAATGCGTTGCATTCTACTATTTTTTTCACTTTTTACTGTTTTTAAAGGTATTGGCACTGTATGAGATAGCTAAAAGAAAGAATTTGTGTGGATTACTGTAATAGATTTTAAAAATGAATATTACATTGATTGATAGTCGCTCGCTAGTGAATGAGAGAGATGCTTTGTCTTAATTAGATATCGCCTTTGCCAAAGAGGTTCATTAAAAAACAGAAACTAATTGCTACCTCTCCAATAATCTATGCTGCAAACCAAAGTGGCTCTTGGACTTGGTATACTTATCATCTTATATTGGCATGTATCATGATAACAGATATTGTATCAGCAGCAGCAATATATTATGATGATCCCTATAAATAACATTTTATCTACAACTTGCTATCTGCTCGCATTCTAACTAATAAATTGTAGTGCTTTATTAATGCATTCTAACCCTATTTATTTGGAACAATCATAAGTTAACCATGATAATAATTTATCTAGGAGTTGACAACTGATTTCAAGGAGTCTATTACCTTATATTTTAATACAATAAAAGTTTCTGAATAATATAACCATCAGCAGAGTAAGTTTTTAACATACTAATCGTACTATAGAACATAATTAATTTAATGTGAAATGCTTAAACAAAAATCTGTTTTTGAAGGATGTGTTTAGAGCAATTGTAGCGTATTGTTGGTAGTCAAGTGTGATTTTGATTTAGTAATTTCTATGTACATTGTAAAATCTTATGTGAATTAGGTATCTTTCCATGAAACCTGCTTGGCCAAACACCATCTACTTGAGTCAGCCAACAAATAAACAATTGACTTACATCTGGGAGCTTGAGTTGCTTTCTTCTCCCTTTGCCAGCAACACATGATGCCTATGGGGTGGATGTCCATGGGTGATAGTGATCACTCTATCATCACCCTCAGCTGCGCAACAAAAAAATTACTAGCCTATTTAGTTCTGGTGGTAACAAAATAATCTGAAAGGATTAAATAGAAAAAATTGTAATAACAAATGAGATAATTTAGATAATGGCTAAAGTCATTATAGGTATTGCCTGCCTTCCAGAACTTCCCATCATTACACATCATTGCTTGAGAATTACTACTCTTGCTAAGTTTGTAATGAAGCAATATGCTTCAGGTATTACTGTTTGGATTAGATGAGTAAACTCCAACTGAGTAGAAAGATTTATTCAGGATAAGGTTCGATTAGTTGCAGATATAAAATAAAATCTGAGAATTGAGATTAAATTATTTGACTCTGTCTTTGTTGTCAAGTTAAGGTCAATTATAATTAAGCATAGATTGCAATGCTTCTCTTATGCCTTGCGTGAATAGGCTTTGGCTAGGCTATTCTGCTCACGGGTCAAGCATTAAGTTGTAACAAGTTACCTATACTCTGTGCTCAAAATTTGACTGTAAAGATTGTAATTTTATTTCATAGAACTACATAAAAGCTCTTCACCCAAGTCTTAATTCTATATAATCGTAAATTAAAATTTAAAATAAAAATAACCAAAAACACTTTCGATTAATTCACCTTTCAGACAAAAAAACTAGATCAAAATTATTTAATCCGTTTGGGAACTATGATGCCACATACAGACATACAGATTCACAGACATCATTAGACATGTCAAACTTATAAGACCCCCCTTTTTTCGTTGGGGGTTAAAAATAAATTAGCTTTCTGCACTTCTCCGTGTAGACTTAATACCAAACCTCACACTGCTGTGACTAAGCATTAATTAAAAAATCCGAACAGTTTTCCCTTCTATACTTAAAATGTTTACTATTTTTATTTTGCTAATAAAAAACCAAAAGAAAACTACTCTTTTCCATAGGCAAAGCAATATAAAAAAAACTTAATGTAGGTAATAGTATCTATTACTTAGCTTGGGATGGGATGCTTATTAATTTATTTATTAGTTGGACATAATAGCAGCTATATAGGTATTATTTATAATTATCCTTTCGTAAACAAAATATGTATTTTAAACTCGTAAAATTCTGTTTTTGATATTTAGTTAAGGTGTTGTCGATCAAATATATTTTTTACTATTAGGGTCTTGCATAATATATGTTGCAAATTTTAATTCTAATGTTAATAAAATATAAGCTATACCTATAAGCTTGAAATTTAAATTTCTAAAATCGGTTTATTTTAAGTCTTCATATTTTATTAATATTATTATCCAACATAATTATATTAATGCAGATGTGATTCCTTGAAATCATTCATACTAATTGTTAATATTTCAACAAAGCAATGTACAGCAAATATCAGTTACCTATTTGTCTGTCTACAAATAAAACTAGTCCGACTCAGATGTTGAAAATGTGACTGAAAGTAGGAAATTATAATAATATTTTTGTCAAATAGCATATCAAAAATATTTATCATTCAATATCAGAATGTAGAAGGTATCCACTTTAGGGTGTAAACTTTCTCATATTATGTTGATTTAGCATTTGAAAACTAATAACTACAACCATTTGTACGAAGGTCCTAAGGAATAAAAAAAAAAGAATAGACATTTTGATCTATTCTCGATTCTAGTTTTGTTTCATATTTTAGAATCCAATTCTTTTGTACAAAAATATGAAATAAACATCTTTTTTTGATAATTTAATTACTTACTATTAGGATTTTGGAAAATTAAATATTGGTTGAAATTTATAAGTAAAGATATGTGGATACCTACCATTACTTTCAAATAAGATTTACATAGTAACTTTTCAACCAATGCTTACACATTATAATTGATTTGTGCAGGAAGTTTGGAGAAGGCGAAAGAGATAGAAGAAAGGATAAAACAGCAATACGCTGACTCCCAGCATAGAGAAAAAGTCCTGGTTAGAAGGCTTGCTGCTAAAGAACAAGAAATTCAAGATTATGTTGTGAGTAGTCTTGGACTTATTCATTATGCCTTAAGTCAAGTCCTTGTTATAATTATGTAATCGCCATTCTCATTCTCTGTATCCATAATCGTAATGTCAGTTGTTTACCAAATTAATTATCCAGAGGTTACAAAGAAGAGACAGATTATTGAAAACGCCATTAAGGGTTTAATCCTTTATTATTAGGTATAATCCTGTTCATTAATTTCAAATATTTCTTCCATAAAGTTACATTCAGTCTTACACCAGTTGCTTACTTCCCTTGAAACCAAGTGCCAACTGCAATAAATAAAATCGTTTCTCTTTTTCCTCATTAAAAAAAAAATTATAAGTATACGTATTTATTTGGTGACCATTATTATGATATTCTGGTAAAGCATTAACCAAATATGTATAAATGTTTCAGAGTCAAATAAGTGAATTAAAATCATCACACGCGAGTCTAAACGGACGTCCGTCACTCTTAGACCCAGCAGTTAATGTATTGATACTGCGGTTGAAGCAAGAGCTGACGTCAACTAAAGCAAGACTTGAAGAAACGCAGAACGAACTCTCAGCATGGAAGTTCACGCCGGACTCAAATACAGGGAAGAAACTGATGGCAAAGTGTAGGTTACTGCATCAGGAGAATGAAGACCTGGGCCGTATGACATCTAGCGGACGAATAGCTAAGTTAGAGGGTGATTTAGCGTTACAAAAGAGTTTTAGCGAAGAAGTTAAGAAATCTCAATCAGGTTTGTTACTTTAATAAATATCATGAAATGGGAATGTTATTTTAAGTTTTAGGGAACATTAAGAAAAGCAGTGGACACAAGTTGATCAGAGCTAAGTGAGCTTGCGTCAAAGAGGTATACCCTAGACTCCACATTGATGATTACAAGAAAGAGAACAAGGGAACCTAGTCATATCGCTGTTCATTCGCTTAGGTGCTCCTACAATGTTGAGTCCCAGCTAACCTCTGCTGTGGTTCACCCTGAAAGGTAGATGAGGCCATAGAAAGGAATTTTGTTGTATTACGCTACCGGTTTAATTCCTGCGGTATTTGCGTACTGGTAGGGTATTTTACCAGCCTGGTTAGGACCCTAAAATCACTCCACCGTTTTCTTTCGGTCCATTATCCATGAGCGATGATAATCAGTTGATTACTTACCATTATGTTGCTCGTTTGCTCATTTTCAACGAGTTACATAAAATAATGACTTAAAATCAGCACTTTCATCCAAATTAAATGGACTTTTTACTAACATCCTAAAGACCTAAAGTATACTAAATAACTGTTTATTAGAACTAATATTACATGCCTTGATGAAGCGCAAACATATTGCATAGTTATTCGTTTGGCTAATTGGCGCTAACACCCCTGCAACACAATTGAACAAAATCTTGAACTATCCATAGTATCTAAAACTATAACAATACTTCTTCTGTCCATATCTAGGTTGGTTACAAATAACAGGGTATAAAGTCTATGCATATCTAAAGAAAACGCAATAAATGGTACAACTGTACAATCTTTCAGAGCTGGACGAGTTTCTCCAAGAGCTAGATGAAGACGTGGAGGGTATGCAGAGCACCGTGTTGTTCCTGCAGCAGGAGTTACGCGCGTCCCACGCGACGGTGAACGGCAGCCGCGAGCCCGCCGACAAGCGCACGTACTCCGGCAGCGACTGCAGCGATCCCCCGCTTGGCAAGCGGCGCCGGGCCTCCGTCCTCTCCCTCGACTACAACGAAGACGAGGAACCACTCACCGTCACCAACGGGGAAGCCGACTAGCCCAGGAAACGAGTGCGACACGCACGGACACGCCTTAGTGAAATTGTGAACTGTTGTCGTCTCTAGACCGTTGTCTATTGTTAGTGATCCATGTTATGTGACGTGATGAATTATCACAAGGAATGCTCTGGTTAACTTGTATCGAAGTGTACTCTATTCTATGTACTTTATTAGAAGACAAAATTTATATAGACAAATGAATCCATTGACAATGAATTGGTGATGATTGTGTCAGATGTGAAAACGAGTAAACATTTTGGTAAAACTATAGTTTGCGTTTTAAGCACAACAGTGGACCATGTGATCAGATTTTAATAGTGAATGTTTTTGACATTGTTTTATACGATTGAGGAATAATAAGATAGACGCTCAGTTGACAATTTTATAATTTATTTATGTAAAGTGCATTACTTAATTGTGATATCTAGAAAAATCCAATAATATATGAGCAATAACAAATGAGTTTTGTTGCCGAATTTGATTATTTTATGGCATTTGTTTTATTTATATGCCAGAGTCGATGACCTAGAGTCCATTATTATGTTAGCAATAAATAATATCAACACCAAGCCTAATATTTTAATAAATGCCTCGTTTTTATTAAATTTATGTGAATTTCTAAGTGAAATGTTTCTATTTTTAAATGATAATAAATGTATATAGAGCTATGTTAATAAACATATTACTGGCATCAATACTTTTTTGTTTTGGATAGTTATCCAAAAAATATCAAAATACATACTTTGTAAGCTAGAAAAAAGGTTATTTCTGAACAACAATAATCACTGACGTTAAGTATTTATAACTAGCTGACACGGCGAACTTCGTATTGCCTACCAAAATATTTGTTTTTCTAAAATAAAAGTAGCCTAAGTTACTCCTTGTTACATCAGCTATCTGCCAGTGAAAGTCCCGTCAAAATCGGTCCAGCCATTTCAGAGATTAGCCGGAACAAACAGACAAAAATTGTAAAAACTGATGTTTTGGTCTATGTACCGTGTATAAATCCAAATGCACTTAATAAAAAGCGGTTATTTTATTATTACAAACAGACACTCCAATGTTATTTATTTGTATAGACAAGCCGAAGGTATTATAAACCAACCTCCGCTGCTAGTCACGCCGCTTAACAGCAGTCGAGGATATGGTGTTCCGTCCTGTAGACTCCCAAGTTCTTTACCACCCAATTTAATCTCGACTCATGCGTGGAGGCCGGAAAGGCAATTTTATCCGCCTGGTTCTTTTTTGATCGGGAACGCCTTTGTTAAAACATGGATGAAAGGATGGATGCTCATGGATAGCGGTGACACGACACCATGACAGGTGCGGTAGTACATCAACTCGGTCGTTTGCATAAAGAAAAACCGTAATTCAAATGTCGAAAGTATGCTTAGGTATTCGTGAGTTCCCATAATATGAAAATAGTCTGGAAATTTACATCGAATGGTCAATGAAATGGAAGGCATTCACAAGAGTTACACGAAGGGGGCTTAATACATACCTACACTACGGATCGGTGGTGCAATTAGTGGCCAACCCAAGTATTGGAAGTTTTATATGCCACCCGAAAGCCTCTGACATAGCTTAACAATTTATAGGTAATGATAACAAACTATTGCCGTAAAATGTGTGCCCAGTGCTCTCCAAGGCACAGATGCGCTCAAAACATTTTTGCCACTTTTTTATGGAAATGGCTGGCAAACGATCTGACGATCCACCTGATGGTAAGTGGCTATCGTCGCCCGTGGACATCAGCAACACCAAAGGCATTACTGATGCGTTTCCGGCCAAGAAAGGGAGAAGAAAAAGAAAGAAAGAACTGGCTCTCAAGCCCCCAGCCGGAACACGACGAGTCGAGCCTCTAGCGTTCACCCATCGATCAACACAAGCCGAGCCACGATATTTCTAAGACGTCAAAATAATGTATAGGTGTACCAGCATCTGATGGCAAAATGGGGTAATTAAAATTGGAGACGCAACACTCCCCAGCGTTGGGAAAATTTGAATAAAACTTCTTGATCATTGATATTTTTATCATAGTGTTAGTTTCATAATAGGTTACATTTTATTACCTTCAGAGAAAATATATAAAGGAGAATGTTAAATTAAGCACATTAATTTTTAATATTATAATTGATTATAAGAGTGACTAGGTAATTTATGCTACAACAGTTTAAAATTTTCCATCTGTATAGGTATTATATATTGGTATTTTTGATGAAGAAAATAAATAGATAATAATAATGAATTGCTCCTCCAACATTTCAGTGATGTGAACAAGACTTGCATGATATAAATTTTCATGTCATAAATACAACATTTTTGCAAGCTTTAATTTGTAACAATGTTTATATTCTTCATTTCATTTATTTTAATATCATTTGCAAATCTATTTACATATAAAGAAATCATAATTAGATTAATTATTACTAAGAAAATATAATCAAGAAAACAAAGTATCAAAACGAGTCAATCCTACGAGATGGATAATATTAATATTGTAGATTGTCGTTTAAATACACCTTTTTTCTCACATGTTTTTCGATAAACATTGAAAACAATATTTCTGGTTTGTGATCGTAAAGGTTTTTTTCGGTATTAAGTCGAAAATAATCATCATTTTCAAAAAGAAAAAAAATCCATACAACTCTTTTTTTGACTTGACAATTTGATATAGTTTTAATAATTTTCATTGCCATATTGGGGCATATTACATTGTCAATATTATCACGATATTGTGATATTACTGATAGTGTAATAGGCCGTATCGCAGTATCGTGATAATATCACAGAACATTCGGAAATCTTGAAATCCGCGATACTAAGGGGGCGTGGCTTCAATAATATTGAAATGTAAGCTCTTCGCGATATTTTTCTGTCATTATTCGCTTGCAGCCATGGCGGAACGACGTTCGAGTAGTGAGGATGACGAAAAGTTACGCTCTGTCGTTCTCGTTGATGACATAGGGAAAAAAATTACTTGAAAGAGTTCATTCTTGTATTTGAAACGTGCCCGTTTTTGGGGAATCCGAACGATAAATCTAATACGAGTAGGTATATAACATTCTCGTGTCACGCTTTTTTGAAGTTGAACTCCTCCGAAATGGCTCGACCGATTTTCGTGAATCTTCGCGTGCATATCGGCTAGGCCTAGGGTGGAAAATCGGACAGCATCTATTTTTCATCCCCCTACCCCTAAAATTTTTTGGCAGAACAACGTTTGCCCGGTCAGCTAGTCTAATACATAAAATTCTCGTGTCATGATGTTAGAAGTTGAAGTCCTCCGAAACGGCTCGACCGATTTTCGTGAATCTTAGCGTGCATATCGGCTAGGGTGGAGAATCGGACAACATCTATTTTTCATCCCCCTAAATGTTAAGGGTGGTCCACCCCAAAATTTTTGGCAGAACAACGTTTGCCGAGTCAGCTAGTATTATATAAATACTATAAAAAGAATGAAGACCTCGACAAGAACACAACCCTTGGTGCCAAAAACTGTCATTTCCCGGGATCTTTTTAATTATTAATTCTCAATTCCACACAGACAAAGTCGCGAGTAGGAGCTAGTCCATAATATAACACGACTTACTCTAGTAAATTCAACGACGTACTGATGATGATATTATTGAAAATGTAATAGCCCAATTTCAATACTTGCGATATTGCGATACTAGGATCGTGATAATATTGACAATGTAATATGCCCCATTAAAAACCCTTTTTTCTGCTTGTCAAAAATGCCATGAGATTCTGGTACACCTATAGCAACTATTTAATTAGACACCAACTATAGCTGTGGTAGATACACACTCAGCCTTTTATTCCTTCATCTGAGGATACACATAACTATGTACTACGGAACCTTAGCTACATTTTATCATAACCGGTTCAATCCACCTCGATCAGAGAAATTCAGATAAACAAGCTTCAATGTAGGGCAATATTTTAATGTTCACCTTAGTCGATAGGTACTGCTTATTACAGTTACTACTGGACTTGCTTGCGTTTCTGTTGGATGTCTCTATGTTCAGAAACTACAAATAATAATATTTATTTATAACCAATGATGTTTTAGTATAGATACGTTATGCCTTTACAAATCAACCGAAAAATTTGTTCCGAAACACACACACGTTTACCTTTTGTTTCCCTACACCAATCAGGCAATCACTACATTGGTAAATTATGTAAAAGGGATAGCTTTTAGAGGTGAGGCGTATTTATCGTAACAGTTAAAACAAACAGGTATTTCAAAGTAACACCATGTAACAGTTATCTCAATACTGAAAAAACAGTTCCTGCCTGTTTCGCCTGTTCCACAAACATGAACCTAGTAACAAATAACATAACAAGTAACAACTGAACAAGTAACACTAACAACACAGTAAAATAACAGACACATCCTTGTCTATCTCATTGTAATGACCCTTGCTAAAAAGAGAAGCACCTAGTATTTTGCGTTGCTTTTCACTCACGCTTACGCAGTTATACTGTACTAAAAAGAGAACGAGATAGTATTTATTATCCCTGAAATACATTTGGTAGTTGTCACTGGAAGAAACAGCTTGAAAAAGTGGTTTCTAAATTAAGTCGTATTACCTATCTGTTACCCGACTTTCTTTCCGGATACATTGTTGAAATTATGTCGCGATTTCTTCCTATCAATGTTTATCATCTAGTTTTATTTAAAGGATATTTCAATAGTTTACTTTTATAATATGATTTTAAAAATGTCAAGATCGCTTCTTTCGTTGACATATTTTAAAAATTTAAATTTTCCATTATGCTTTCTTTGGGACGAAACGAAAATAAAAAAAATCTTTCTGAAGTAAATTAGTGTAATGGGTACGTTATGGCGGAGCTTTTCAATACAATTCAAATCAATGTATTTGTTGTTTTAAACGCGAAATACCCTAATAGGGACCTAACGGAATAGACAATTGCACCAATTGCCCGCCAGATATTCTCACCCGCCGCCTCATTCAAATTTGGCTGTAACGACGGTTCGGGGCTGCGTTTTATTTATTTATTACACACCAAACAAGGTTATAAAAGTTTTACAATACTAACGCCCCCAGTCATCAAGTGTGCCGCCACCCCAGGTATCGTTACGACCACCTTCATAGCCACTGCCACCAAGAAGAACGTATGGCCATCAGCTCATAACAAACTTTGTACCTAGACGAGGTAATAATATTAAATCTGAAATTGATTAAAACATTATGAATCTTTTTATCATGGATTTTCAGCCTTTTAGTGTGGTTGAGGATCGTGGTTTTCGGGAATTGATGGCATACGCATTTCCCAGTTACACAATCTCGACTAGGAAATTTTTCGCCAATAATCTGTTGCCGTCAGTATATGAAAAGGTAAAAGCAGAATTAAAAGAAACTATACGTACTCAATAAACTTCAACTAACAACGGAACAATACAGTAAAATAACAGACACATACAATACATGGCTGTTACTTTATCTATATCTCATATCTTTGTCTATCTCATTGTATTGACCTTTGCTAAAAAGAGAAGCACCTAGTATTTTGCATTGCTTTTCACTCACGCTTGCGCAGTTATACTGTACTAAATGAGAACGAGATAGTATTTATTATCCCTGAAGTACAGTTGGTAGTTGTCATTAGAAGAAACATCTTGAAAAAGTGGTTTCGAAATTAAGTCGTATTATCTGTTACCAGACTTTCTTTTCGGATACATTGTTGGAATTATGCCACGATTTCTAGTTATTAATTTTTATCATGTAGTTTTTTTTAAGGATATTGCAATGTTTTGATAATATAATATGATTTTAAAAATTTAAAGACTACTTCTTTTAATTTTTTAATATAAAAAACTAATTTTACTATTTTGTCTATATTACTATTCTTCTTTACGGAAAAAGGCAATGTGCATATTCGAACGCTTACATTGCTGTATTATGTTGACATATCTAAATCAATTTTTGATCTAATTTAATCTAATTTTTGATCAACACAAAAATCAGATTTTAGTAGGAAGAAACCTCAAATCTCATACAATTTGCCGTATTTTTTAAGAATCTACCGTAATTTGGACCTGGCAACACTGGTGGGCATTGAATTCGTATGTTATTCAATACAGGCGTAGAAAAATAACAGGCTTTTATTTATTAACAGATATTTGTGCCTGTTACTTTTGTGTAACAGTAACAGTGATAACAGATATAAGTTTAACCTGTTATAACCCACCTCTAATAGCTTTACTAAAACCATAATAGTGAAAAAGACAGCTAGTGTTTGTCGTTGGCGTCACCAAACGTTGACCAGTGTTGCCAACAAATGAAATTGTGCAAAACAACTTAATATTACGTTAAGAAAATTATACTTATATTCGTAAATCAACTTTAAATCTTAACAATTTCTACTAAAACTGACTGGTTTTCAATCTGCACATCCTCTTGATTTTCAGTTTAAACTAGATTTAATTTTGGTGGTCTAAAGTAAAAACTGTGAAGTTATCGAAAAAAATTTAGAGTTGGCAACTCTGCCCATTTCCACAATATCTGGGGGCACGGCAGTGCCCCCGCCAAGTCGAGCAAAAAAGCGGCACGGCCGTACCATCCTTTTCTCGAAGCAATTCAGGCCATTTTTGACCCCCTATAACTTCGTTGTGGATAAAGCTAGAAGCCTGAATTTTTAGTACCCAAGCAGGCATTGTATAAACACGGTATATTTCAAATTTCATTCAATTTGAACCAGTAGTTTAAGAATTATAACTAGTCAAAGTTTCTTAATTTCGTCACTCACTGACTGACCGATCATCAAAACTCTAAGGCACTTCTAGTAGACATAGAAGCTTCAAATTTGGAACACAATTAACAACAAGTAACAACATCTTATAGTGACCATATTATCAATATTAAAAATCTTTTATGTTTCAAATAAATAGATTGACTTGGCAATCGCATTAAACAATCAAATTTAATATAATATGTAGGTATTACTTGTGAGATACATTGTGTTTTCATGCGATGGTCAAGTCGATCTATTTATTTAAAACATAAAAGATTTTTAATATTGATAATATGGTCACTATAAGATGTTGTTACTTGCTAGGTTAGCTAATTACGTAGGGTAAAGTCTAGTAATATTGGCACTCCCCCAACGATTGACACCTTTTTCGTATTATGTCGTAAACTAAGCATAAATTATTATTTTTAAGTATGGTAACTTTACTTTTAATTAGTAAAATTTTCATTTCATAAAATGGCAACATTTTCGTAGTTGATTTTCCCGCCATTTTGTATCTGTCGATTTTTTAAAAGTAGCGGGACACGTGGGTTGCAGTAGACTGTTGAAAATTAAGAAAAACAGAAGGCGGAACTAACATTGTGTGACGATTTTTATCGCCCCTGGTAAGTAAATATATAAGTTTGGTGTTGTTTCTGTTAAATTATATCGTAAATAGATGTGGTTTTGACGATTTTACTAACTTTGCCTTAGGAAACATTACGTTTTGCTAGTGCCAATCATTACATTTTTATTTGTACTAGGCTGTAACGATTGACACCCCGTACGGATCAAAATATTTTTACGTAGAAATTAGAAACTGTTGAAATACACAGTTATTTATCAGTAGTTATTTATCGCTTCGCTTCAGGTATCCTATACCTTAGTACCCACACTACCCAACTCAAAAAAAAATTTTACACGCGATTTTTTAAATTGGTGACTTTATTTGTAAACCGATTGAAACAGATTTAAGATCTAAGTGTTACTCTTTAGAGTACGTTATTGATTGATTGTTAGGTTGTACGAAATTTGCCATTCATCATCATCATCACCAACATTCATCATTATCACCATCATCGTCATTATCACCATCATCATCATTCATCATTTATCATCATCATCATTAATCATTATCATCATCATCATCCTCCATCATCTCCAATCATCATTATCATAATCATCATTCGTCATCATCATCGTACATCATCATTCATCATCATCACCATTCATCATCATCATCACCAACATTCATCATTATCACCATCATCGTCATTATCACCATCATCATCATTCATCATCATCATTATCATCCTCCATCATCTCCAGTCATCATTATCATAATCATCATTCGTCATCATCATCGTACATCATCATTCATCATCATCACCATTCATCATCATCACCATTCATCATCATCATCACCGCCATTCATCATTATCACCATCATAATGAGCATCGTCATTCATCATCATCATTGATATCCATTCTTTTGGGATGAAAAGCAGGATACTGTAATTTTAATTCACAAATATCCAAACATCTAAACCTAACATCTAAATTTTAATAGAATCTGGATCTAATTCTAAATTCTCGCGGACGAAGTCGCGGGTAGAAGCTAGTGTACTCATAAATAAATAAAAAGTAACAAAAAATAATCATTTCATTTACATAAACTCTAAAACTCCCTATAGGTACTTAGCTTTTCAATGCGAATTAATGTACCCACTAGGTGTCAATCGTCACAGTCTCGCAGGGTGTCAATCGTTACATCAGGGTGTCAATCGATATAGTTTTGCGCCCTTTTAGTTTGAAACATTATTTTTCCTTGATTAAATTATTTAAACTGCACTAAAATTCATATTAATCTTCTCCTTGATAATTAAACATTATATTTAAAACAAAAAAATATTGGATTTTTAAAGCAAACAACATTAAAATGACAAAAAATGTTGAGAAAACGCTTAGGGTGACAATCGTTGGGTATTTTACCCTAATAACTTAAGACAGAAGGACCCTTAAGTAGGAACTGAATAAATTAACCGACTTGGTATTACATGGATCTCACAACTTTTTACGGTAGAACTGAGTTGCGATACTTGGTTTTTTTTACAAGTTTTGTTTTTGATAGCATTATGAAGATTATCGTGCAGATGATTTGATTGGTTGGCTTCGGCAAAGACTAACAAATTCAGTACAGTCAGTAGATTGATAAACTTAAGGAAGGAAGTTGTAATTTCAAAACTATTTTAAGCAATATTTTGGGGTTTCGGTGATGAAATATTAAATATGGTGACACATTTACGAATAAAGTAAATACGCTTACTTATAGGGACCACGACCTTTTTCATGTATATGTCAGCCTAAGCAGTAGGTATGGCGTGTTATTCATTAACTTATTACATAGCATCTTATTTATTCTGTAGGTAGATAATAAAACGCATTTCTTTAAAACATTAATTTATTATATTGGCAACGCAGTTGAACCACAGTATAAATATGTATATTAGATTCCTTTACTGTGGTTGAACCGTAGTCGCGTATGGTGAAAGACGTACTCAATACGAATACAATTAATTTATGAAACCACAATTTATTGCATGTAAACAACTCATCAATACATACTTCACATCTAATATATATTTACACTAAGGGTTACTATATTATATATATTTTATACGAATGTTTTTACAATAAGGGTTAAATTTTTCTATTTGCTTATCGACGGATACAAAAAAGTTTTAAGTATTATATACTTTTTAATTTATATTATACGAGTAACCGCCCTCGCTTTGCTTCGGTTTTCTTATTTTTTTACACCTTGAGTTACATTATTGGAGTTTTATTAAGAATCCCTAATTTTTTTGAAAATATAATATAGCCTATGTTACTCGGGGATAGTGTAGCTTCCCAACAGTGAAAGAATTTTTCAAATCGGTTCAGTAGTTTCGGAGCCTATTCAATGTAAACAAAAAATCAAATCTTTTCTCTTTATATTAGTATAGATTATTCATGAATTTCTTTTTGTTAGGCTCTATTACAATACTCGATACTAATACGGTACGGCTTTATTACAATACGGGTACTCGTGAGAAAATTATCTCTGTACTTAACAATAAACATACAAATGGGGACAGCATCGACATATCGTCACTTCTGTATGTTAATCTATGTCCGCCCTATCTGCCGTCCTAACGAAGAGTGCAATAAGTCCAGTTTTTGGGCAAATTGATTTAAGACCTTATGTAGTTACAGATATGGTCTAAAGTCAATTTGCCCAAAAACTGGACTTATTGCACTCTTCGTTAGGACGGCAGCTATGTTCGGCCGGCGTTGTCATGCTGCCATATTTATTTTGTTAGAGAAATATTGAAATTATATAAAATGCAATAAATCATGATAACTGACGTGTGGTATGTTACTCCATGAATTTTAATTCTTTTACTTGTGTAATTAGTGCATTTACGCATAATACACGAGGGCATTTTAACGCTGTAGCCTGTATGTCAAATCTCAAGGATTTCTGGCAACAATAAAAGCGTGCGTATCGACAGAGTATTGACAGAGCGACTGCGAGCGAGCAGTTGGGCTCGGGCTAATTAGCCCAAGTTACGCTCTTCATCTTCGGCGCGCTAGTGACATATCTACCTCTATTTTTATAATATCATTGTTTATAACTGTAAAATTTTACTCAAGTGGTCTTCAACTAAATCTGCACTTGGCCGTAATGTTGGTAGCATTCAAATATGTCTTTTATATTTCAAAAACCTTATAAAGTTCATCAAAGGTAAATAACGTTATATATTACGAGATAATATTATAAAACATTACATATAATATACCTAACATTTTAATTTTTATACTCCTATTTCAATGCTACCAACATTACGTACAAGACTCCAACACCCTTATTAATAAAAATCGCTTAATCCAAGCATCATCTGAAGCTACACTTGGACTAGTTAATTCTGGATTAACTAAGTAATAACTTCGTAATTGCAATGTTATTAATAAATATGGAGTAACCTCGAACTATCAATACATTTCTTAGTCCGGTTTCAGCGAGTAAAATATGGCAACCTTTGTAATTTAAAAGTAAAAAGAGTGAGTCAGTGAATGACTTCATGCATTAAAATGACAGTGACAACAATATTTTGGGATTGACAACTTCAAACGACGTGATCAGCTTCCAATTTCAAGCGCCTAATTTCGCTCCTCGCAGTTTGTTTCATGCTATGGTTACTTGTTAAATTTAAAATTGATTTACATGAACCAAAAACGTGCTCGCTCAGTTAACTGGGATGAAGAAGAAAAGGTCAAAGAAAATATCAATGTGAATGACGTTTAGTTAGAACAACGAAGTACTCTTGATATGCGTCAAGTCAACGTCAATGTCGTCAATGCACGCCTAGTCCACGCCTAATCAGTCGCTAAACTATGTAGCGACATGGACTAACTTTGATTCTGAGATTAGACTCGGAGTAGCTTACTTCTTCGTTACTCTATATTTATTAATACTGAATTTAATTAAATCTTATTTACGACAAGTTTTAAAGTTACTCTTGCTTTAGTCTATGTTTATTAATATGGCCGCAAGTGCATATTTAGGTAGTTGAACAGCACTCTAGTGAGCAAACGTACTGTAGGCGTGCAAGCTGTATGCATGCAGTCGGGGTCTGAGGAGCGTGCCCCCGCCACCCTTGCCTCAAACGCCCAGAGTGTAGTACCTATCACTTTATACAAACAAGTTAAGTGAATCACTTAACTTAACAAAGTAGTGTCGTCTTTGGTAATTATCGCGCGCATTTGTTGATATTGATTGTTATACATATTTAGTGTGCTTAAAAATAAAGCGTAAAAACTTGTTTTAATCAATACTAAGTAGCTTTGCCCCCTACCCTTTGTGTTGTTTCAGGATTAAATTTACCTACATACCAAAGATGAGATCAATCAGTTCAACTCATTTTAGTCAGATTTTATTTTTTACCAAAATCGGTTTAGTTTACGAGGACACGTACGTGGTAACAAACATTCACATTTATGATTAAATTATGTTAAATTTCTAATTCTAATTTATCGACATATCACTAAATTAATTACCAATTAGGTCTCAACACTGCAGCACTGGCCGCATTCCTAAGCTCTGCAGTCAACTCGCGCGGCTACCTAAGTACGTTTTGGAATTACACTGGAAGCACAGAGAGCACAAAGTAACCAACCAAGTACCAAAAAAGGTAATTTTTATGAGTGGAGCATTGATGATATTAATAATGGTAGGTAGGTAATAAGGGGGATCAAATAAAACATGATCATTACAAAATATCTGCTTTAATTAAAAATACGAAAAGGCACATGTCTTAGGACGAGCATTTACTTCAAATCGGTGGGCAAAGCTTACAGGACTAGTTAAAAGATAACGCCCCAACTCAGAGTCATTAATGGTTACTTAAATCGCTCCTTAGTACAGAATCTGTATGGTGGACTCTGAGTTGGGGCCGTAAGCTATGTAAATCTTATGAAAATATTTGACTAGATAACTTACCTTAGGAACACTTCTTTATCAAGAAAGTATACATTAGTACATATTTATATAGGTACCTAATATTTATCAACATTAAATAACTTTAATACCTGCTAACTATATTTTGAACCATAAATTGAACACAAAATTTGTGCTAGGCTTCATTTATTATTATCATTATTACCGATGATAATTGAAAAGCATTATCAAAACATTGTAAATCAACAATCACAGTTATTATAACTTCCGTATCAATTTTACAATAGGGTAAGTATACTTACATCATAATTATTATAGTATTCAGTACCTGCTGTAACCCTTCTTTTTAGATATAGGTACCAAATATCAAATTACTCACAATTCCCGAAATACCAAATGATTCGTGGTGACGAATATCAAACTAAGTTTGAGTCCCCGACTCATTTAAGTAACATTAGTAATCGATAGGTACCTAAAACAGTTACTAAATTTCATGTTATGAGTACTGTCTTCTTTATTTACCTCATGCGCTCCTGTCCCCAGACAGGCGAATGATAAGCGAGCTCAGTTGATCCAACACTAATCACCACTGAGCTGATAAAACCTAAAGTCTATCTTGCTAGTGCTCCAGAAGTTTTTTGATTCCGTTATCAGTAGCGGGACTACCCCAGAAGCGTAGAGCAGAAATGTAGTGACACTGTTCTTCAAGAAGGGTAATAAAACCCACTTAAAGAACTATAGGCCCATTGCACTTCTGAACCACGTTTTCAAGCTGTTTTCAAGGGTACTCAGTAATCGTACAGTATGCAAACTTTCAAATTCTGAATAAGCCGTATTCCGAAAAGGCTATAGCACCATGGACTACATACATACACAGTACACTCAGGCAGGTGATACAGAAGCCCGAAGAGTATAAACTGCCAATGTGTGTAGCTTATGTGGACTATGAGAAATTGTCTCTTCAGCGGTGCCAGATCAACTATCGTATCGAGGTGTTGAAGTGTGTTTACAAATCGGCCACCATGTCAGTCTAATTACACGACAGAAGGTCGAACCCGTCATGCAAGGGGACCTTATTTCCCCGAAACTGTCCACCGCTGCTTTGAAAAATGTGTTCAAGCTAATGGAGTGGAGAGGGTTCGGCATTAACATCAAAGGTGAACACCTCACACACCTTCGATTTTCCGACGATATAGTGATCCTGGCGGAATCGCTGGAGGACCTCAGTGCTATGCTAGGGGACCTGAACAGTGCCTCACAACGGGTGGGTCTTAAGATGAACATGGACAAAATCATATCAATGTCCATGTCACACCCGTTCCGGTAGTTGTTGACGGCACTGCTCTCGAAGTTCTCGACGATTACATTTACCTGGGACAAATGATCCAAATGGGTAAGTCTAACTTCGAAAAGCAGGTCACTCTAAGAATCCAACTCGGCTGAGCAGCGTTCGAGAAATTACAACAAATCTTTTCATTCAAAATTCCTCTGTGCCTGAAGTCGAAAGTGTTCGAGGAATGTGTTGCTAGTGTTAACATTATGGATCCGAGACGTAGTCTTTTGGGTTCGATGGGGTCGCAAAGTCCTCTAATGGCAGCCACGTGTCGGTAAAAAGAGCACTGGTCGCCCCCCGACCAGGCAAACTGATGACCTAAAGAAGACGGAGGGTAGCCCCTGGATTCAGTGGGCCCAGGAGCAGTCGGAGTGGCGCCAATTAGGGGAGGCCTATGTCCAGCAGTGGACATTAAAAGGCTGTTAGATAGATATATAGAAGTACTGCAAATTTTAGCGCCATAGTACTAAAATCTCAGCATTAAATGGTCCCACTTTCTAATTTTCTACAGTGTCCCTAATGACTGCGTAAGCAGGTAGGTATGTCGATTCTTTAACATAATTCTTCTATTATGTAACGCTGCTATATCCAACGAAGGAACTGTCCAATGATTTCATAGCCTCCTGTTTAATGTGACTTTAAACAATCGCATACAGAATAAATTTAACACACGAAACTTAATTCCAAATCGTGACCTGCATTGCATTAAATTTAAAATTCTTTCACTCAAAAAGTACAATACTATATAACTAGTAACTACGAAGTAACTGTACACAATACAAAATAAGGATGAATAGATATCTACATGTTTTATTAAACAAAAGCATCTTGTAAAGAAAAGTATAGCAATAGCAATGTCCATCAGCGAGATTCAATATATTATATTAACATTAATATTAACATTTCAATTCCTATTGAAACTGAAATCACGCTCCAGGAAAATTCTTGACGACAATAATAATCGTTTTCATTCGAATGGTAGGTAAACTGATGTCGATGTCGATCATCTCTTCACGAAAAGAAATGAGCCGAATTGATTCGCACAAAGACAATGACATTAACCTATAAATATATTATCTACTTATCACTCTTGTGCCTAACAATTTTACTACCTACAATAATACGGAGAGGTCACAAAATATGTATATTACGGTATACATTTTTAATCGTTACAAAAATCCAGTTTCATTAGCCTATATACATACGTATTAGGTAGGTACTGCACATTTCAATGTCATAATGACTAACGCAAATATACCTACAGTTATAACTAGATTTCGTTATGAACAAACCAAATTAGTCTAAATCAATTAATCCGACTTCTAGAAGGTATATTATCTCCACCAGCACGTATATCTACATCCTTGTAACCCATTTGATACTTGAGGAGCTTGTCATCTGCTGCTCTTACACGCTCCTGAAGAATCTCCACTGTCCGATTGAGGAGTTTAATCTCCTCTTGCAGAGGATATAACTGCATATTCATCTGCATTAGTTCCTTTTCGTGTGCCAGTTGGAGTGTATGAAGCTGAAAAAAACAAAAGGAAGTAAAATTTAAAATATATGATAATATTCAAAGGACACAAATTAATTTAATAGCCATGGTGGTTTTTAGGCCCTGGGAATTTTTACCCGACGAGCATCAACTTACTTCTAGAGTCAACAAAAAATGTATTTATTTCGATTGCCAGAGTGTTGGAGAATTAGAATACACGGGTCATCCGTTTTATTATAGACAGATAGACTAGCAAAAAACAACAGATACCTTTAGGTACTATATAGGTATCTTCATGGAAACTTACCACAGGAGGGCAGTGAAAACTTATCTATATGTGGCTCTTATGCTCATTTGCAAGGTGTTTAGGTATGTAAAAGGTATAGATATGTACTTACATCCTGTATGCGTTTCTTCTTTAGTAGTATAAAATCCTCATTTGTGCGCTTTAAGGAATCTAATAGTCCTGCCTTTTCTTTTGCGAGATTGTCCTTTTGTCTTCGAACTTCAGTAAGTTCTGATTCCATTTCTGTATTTAATCTTGCTAAAATATTTTCAGTCGACTTTGCCTGCTTACTACCTATTTTCTTCTGCGGATTCAAATTGAGAAGAACTGGAAAAAATATGAACGGTATAGAACTGTATTTTTCATGAAATGTTTTATACGTGTACAGTGAAAGTAAATCCCTACCTTCTTTTTCTTTTTGTAAGTTTCGCAAATTCTTTCTTAACTCTTCAGTTTCCCTATTAATTTTAGAAATAGTTCGTTGCTTAACTGTAAGTTCAGCTTGCAAACCTTTTATTGTAGCACATAAATAACTATCTTCTTTCAATTTATTCAATAATAAAGCTGAATTTTGTGATAATCTACTAGTAGCCGAAGAGGCTCTATCAGGCTTTAAAACAGTTTGAGTCCCAGTAGAATTACGATGCATAGGAACTGTTTGGACGGCAACATCGCATAAATTGACCCTATTTATTTTATTCTTAAGCTCGTTATTAACTTTACGCTCTTCCATTAATTGTCTTTCAACGTCTATAATATGAGTTTCATATTTTTGTTTCATGTCACCGAATTTCTCCTGCAGTGTCAAAAGTATTCCCTGAAAATGATGTTCTTTGTCTTTTAACTCTTGTTCTAATCTAGCGATCCGATCTTCTAGTAACTTCTTTTTATTGTCTTCAACTGATGATGACTTCGCAGCCACTGAAAATAAAGACACAGAATAACTTTCTTTCGATAAATACTTTCAAATTTTTTTTATCACCAGTTATTTTTACCTATTAGAGCAGACACAGAATCCGGGTGTTTCCTTCTTAATATCATCTCCATTTCCTTGACTTGCCTTTGAAGATCCTGAATAACTAGAGCGTCTTTTTCATGTTGTACAGACAAGTTTTTTCTTTCGTTTCTTTCCTTGTGTAATTCAGATATAACAGAATTTTCATTTTGTTTCACAGATTTCAGCTCAGCGTTTCGACTTTCATATTCTTTTGCGAGCCTACTGATGAATTTTTCACATTCTGCTAATTTTAATTCACTCACATGCTTTTGTTCGCTCAGTTCATCTAGTCTTTTACGCAATACCTTATTGTCATCTGTGAGTTGTACATTTAATAATTCCAGACCCTTAACTCTCTCGTTAGTATCTTTTAGTTCTTCAATCAATGAATCATGTTTACAGCTCATTTTCTTAGGTGTGTTTGTTATAAATCTAGCTACTTTCGCGGCCTCTTTCTTCTTGGAATCGATGACACCGGCAGAGAAAGGTCTCGACTTGGGTTTACGACGAATATCATTTTCCTTAGGTGTTTGTTTTGAAAATTGAGTGGCCTACAATAACAACAACAATAAACGAAGTAATGAAAAACAAATGTACTTTAATCTGTTATTACTTTAAACGGTTACATAGGCTAATTAGTCATAAGAATGTCACATTAACTCTTCATTATGTAATCTTCCCATCGTTCAATGACCCCGATCCGAACAGATGATTATCGGCCAATGTAACTTAACTGTACCTGTACGTTGACAACGTTAAAGATCGAAGCCAGCGGATGCGGAGTTGTTCTAACAGGGGGAAACATGTTTACAGTAAGCAGTTTATTAAATAACTGCAATTCGATGGCAATGACCGGGCATGGCGCCTCTCCAGATCCAGAAAGGTTGTCATTCTGGTTTCAAAACAAACAAACAGACAGAATGACGACGTTAGATTCAGTGTTCGTTGGTGTTTTTATTTTTCGACGTCAAGAAGAAATATTATGTATTAGAATATTTAGTTATTTACGAGTTATTCATAAGCTCGATGATACACAAAACACACAAACCAAGGTATTGTATTGTTGTTGGCTACTAAATTACTAATCGCGAAACTTGCAACTTTTTATCAATTGAAGTCATATTACATACCTACTACCTATATTTGATTATACACACAATAATTTGAGTTTTACCGTGAAAATTGTTTATAGCTATGATAAGACCCGAACTCAAAAATTGCAACTTATTTTGTTATTTTGGTTATAACGTCTGCAATACGTTTCACAAATTTCATGTTTAACAAAATAAAATTAAATAATCGGTAACTTTAATCACAGTAAAAATATACCGTCGCTTAATAATTTCTTAAAAGCGTTTGGAAATTTATTATGGTACCATTTTATCTTATTTTTAAAGTCCTTGTGTCTTCTACAATTCAGATTAGGCACTCCTCGTTACAGCATAGCTTTATTATTATTATAAGGATAACTTAAGTGCAGATATTCCAAAAACAAACACATCCGACTTATATAACGCCAGACATATCAGTCATTCAGTGATGCGCTGGTCACCTGGTGTATCATTAATAATTACTTCGGAACCCTAAAAAGGTGCGCGGCGTAGAGTGCATGGTATGCGTTTTCCTGCGTCGTCCAACAGCTTCCACCATCAGTAACCATGAGGCCGTGGTCGAGTGCGGTCGTGCTTGTGGCAGTGGTCACTACTGTCCTCTGTACACCGCTCCTCAACGAACTTCCACCCGGTCAAGGTAAATTTACTTTTTTTATTTATTTAAGTAAGTAATAAATATTGTGCGCTTTTTAAATTTTATACGAATTTAATTTCCGGTTAAGCTAAAATTAAACGGTAAATTGAATTTGTCTAATGTTAGTAATATACCTATTTTAAATTTTCAAATTTGCTAGAACACTGATAAACGCGTAATGTTTTCAAAATTTGTTAGTGACTAGCAATGTAATATTTTTAACAATTTCAATGGAAGATAAATTCAGTTTAATTAATTTATGTAAATTCTCTTTTATTTAATATTATTCTCAATAATTAATGTGGAAGCCTAGAATATTTTTGAAGTATATGTGTAATAGTAACAGAGAGGAAGTTGAATAGTTTTGATACTTGCCGTAAATAAATAAATAAAATCGATAAAAGCGCGATTAATAACGATAATATTTTCCTTACTATAAATTTATAATTTCATACAAGTTTGAATCATTAATGCTGTTTTTACCGACTTCAAAAAAGGAGGATGTAAGTATTAAATTCGACATTTTTTTATGTTTGTTACCTCAGAACTTTCGACTAGGTGAACTGATTTTGATGATTCTTTTTTTTATCGAAAGCTGGTGCTTGTCAAATAGTCCCAATTAAATTTGAGCTAGATCTGACGAGAAGTTTTTGAGTTATTTTGAAGTCGGTTATTTTTTTCTTGGTAAAATTCAACGTATACTTTTAATATTAATAGTCTTCAATGAAAATACTATGATAATAAGATTAATATTTTCCTTGCAAATCTATGTCGGCGTGTAAGCACTCTACCAAATAATAGAAAAATTAAGATTAACCTAATAAATCTTATAATAACACTGTTAAACATAGTTCTTTGTGGAAAATAAAAAAATGTCTAAACATTAACCAGAATAAAAAGTATTTGAAGAATTTAAACGTGAAATCTTCGCAATTATATCTTTATCACGATTGAAGCTCTACATAGTTTAGTACCCACAGTATTTAACGGTTAATAATAAATTTTCTAAACAAATTAAACAACTGAAAAGGGTTTAGTCGTAATCAAACAAGCAGTACATTAGTTTGCAGATTTCAAAACTTCAAAAACGTAAGGTACAGACTAGACAGTACACATATAGTTGGAAACTTTACGGAGAGTACGAGCTTTGTGATCAAACATGCAGATTCTAGCGAAGTTTTACTTAATCGGCAACGCAATTAAACAATGAACAAAATTAAACGACATTTAAATAAGTTTAATAAGTGGTCTCAACCACTGTTTGAATATTGATATGTAACGGTAATAGACAAATAAAGATTTTTTGTATTTTGTATTTTGTATTATTTTTTATTTTTATTTAACTAATTTAACACTCGCATACACTTGTAGCTTCAGACATAAGTCAAGAGCAGGGTATTTAAAATTTTCTCGAGGGTTTTTATTAATTAAAATCCCTTATTTACCTCATGAGCTGATCTTATACCCGTACTTTAAAATAACGCAAAGGATCATAACAATAACAGTTTCTTCGTGTTAATACGTCCAAGCTGTTCAAAACAAATAAGTGATGAACACATAGAAACGAAACGATTAATCAGGATTCTAGGCATAAAGTCGCCTTGATTCTACGTGAGTAAACTAAAATATCAGAAGTTCCGGAAATAGACCAAGTCCAGATTGCCTAAGGCGGAACCAGTCTATGTATATAAAAGACAAAAATGTTTGTACGGATGTCCTTTATAACCTCTGAAATCATCCAACCGATATGCCTCAAAATGGATTCATTTGAAAAGCAACAATCCGAAGGTGGTTTGAGACTACTAAAACAATGCATTTGGCACATTCGGTCCATTGAAAAAATCGTTTTTCTACTTTACCCATAAAACAATTTAAGATAATAATAAAGATGGCGCATCAACGTCAATGTCAACATAAAAACACTGATCTGTCATTCTCATTAGAATTTTTTTAGCGTAGTGGAACACAACAGGTATCCACTAGTTAACAATAGAGCTAAAGTTAAATTAGAAACGGAAGTAGACGACAAATGATTCAACTTAAAACAATGTAATTTTATTGTGTTAAATACATTTTAAATTAAAATTCTAAATCACTTAGGTAGGTACTCATATTTATGTATCTTAAATCCCGATCTACGTCGTGGATCCGTCACCTTTTTTTCAAGGCGAAATAGAGATGTTTTATAAACAATAAAACAAAAAAAACGACCCAGAGGGGTTTTCACCAAAAATTTACTCCAGGCCATAGGCCACAGAATTGGTAGTTTAAAGTATATACAAAATCATTAGAAAAGCATACATTGATACGTACTATACCTACTAATCATAACTCAGGTACCTACCCAGTACTTGTCCACATTCATATTGTATGTACTTAGCGATGTTTACATCAAGTACCGTAATATATTGAGCCAAGTGTGTAAATTCACCTTAACACCGTTAGCTCGGCAAAGATCAGGCGAGCCGCGAATGGAAATCAAGTCGTGGCCAGAGAAAGTCATTAAACATGTCACGGGAGGAACGAGCGACGCATTTTAATAGCCTATTATAAATGCGTTATATGTTCGCCATTGATTGGTCCGTAAGGAAACATATAAAGGACTTTCGTTACAAATTAGCATTTTATTCATAAGACTAAAATCATGCTAGACATAGCCTTCCTTAATTGGTGCGTCTACGACCGGCTCTGGGCGTCTGATTCCATAATTTTCTGTTAGATTCTTAAGTCATTCATCTAGGTACTTAGATGAGACTCGAGCTCTATTCAAGGACGTCATCAGAACTAACTTAATGACTTGTCTTGCTACTTCATATAGTTTGAACGCTATATCAATGACTTATACACGGACAAACCTTGTCTCGAGATTAAGTACCTTGTTTCCTTCACATCGTTAAACAAAAAGTGACTTTGCGTCTCAAGATGACCCCAACAGCTCAGGATCATATCTTACAACTGTGGGTAATCACTGGCTATGAAGCTAACTAGCTACACATTACCCATAACCCACATAAAAATAAGAGTAACCCATGATTACAAAACAACTGTTGAAAAATATCACAATGTAACATTAAGTTGAATGGATTATAACACAATAAATTAAGCATCAGACAGATAACTACATTAAACAACAAAACTGAACCATAAGTAGACAATGTAAATTGTAGTTTATTATTACTGTTCGTTTAAATGGTATCCCGGTCAGTATAGGTATGTGGGTATAATCATGGTTAGGCATCAATATAGTAGTTGTATTTGTATAAATGCAGGTACAAAAGTAAAGATAACACATAATTGCTCACGATCCAATCTAGCACATAAAGGATAAATGTAATTGCTTTTTATAATTGCAAAACATGAACGGGTCGATCTTAATAATTCTGGACCATTATTTTCAGAATGGCCGGGACGACAGTCAGTAAAACAGCCAGAAGATTATACAAATGAACCTACAAAGGTACAAAGTGAGACAGAAATTAATCCTGAAAAGTTACAAATTGAGACAACAGTACCTACTATAGAAGCAGACGCTGTTAATGAAAAGTATGATCCTCAAGAAAACGCAGAAATACTTCCAAAAAAATCTGACTTTTCCGATAAGGTTGACTACACTGGCGCACAACTTTGGAAGGTAACAGCAGATAAAAACGATATCCGAGCCACTATTGTCAGATTAAGACGAAGAAATCGTAAGTTTTAATTGCATAAAAAAAATTAGATATTTTAAATTTCAACAATTTTCAACCGCCGTAATAATTTCAGTAATCTCAACATGGGCCGGAAATCACTCATATGTGGATGTTTTTGTCAAACCTAACGCTATTGAAAACGTTACACGAGTCTTCAGTAGACAAAATATTTCATATGAAGTAGTGATTGATGACATGCAAAGGAGAATTAATGAGGAAAATCCTCCGCTGGATGAGAACGAAATAGAACTACAAGATCGGCAAGGTTTGTATATTATTGATCTTTATGATACGAGTAATCTAAAACATGTCATTATCCAGGGGACTATGTCGTTCTGTTGCAGCGAGAGCTTACAATTTTTGGCGTTACAGGGCTACAAATCGTCGTCTAAGTTTAGTAGGTGCCTACATGGGTTACAATTCTCTAGACATGCCCATGGAGTACTGGCCAAGCGCAAATTGGGGTTCGTTATTCAGTTCGACACGGGGTCGAATAATTTGCACTTGACTGTGGTTTAAGTAAATGGAAGACTTGATGTTATTAAATGACGTTGTCCTAACATGAGTAGTGCGCTGGGCGAATTGTTGCATGTCTACGTGTATCGTCTTTAATCTTTTTGTATTGTAACTAATTAATTAAAAGTTATTGTGATAAAAATAACAAATTACCTTGCACAGTATTCAATAATACAGTTTCACGCTCTATAAGTAGGTCAAGGTTTATAATCGTAAAGGTTTTTGAATGACGCGGTCAGTGACATGGGACACTCGAGTTCTTCAAAGATATATCAATGTGCAAGTTATCAAAATGGTATTTTTTTACACAGGTCATCGTATGACATGGAAGCAATATCACAGATTGTCCGACATCCACGGTTTTATGGACTATCTGGCCAAAACTTATCCTGCAATAGTGAGTGTAAAGTCGATCGGGAAGTCTTATGAAGGACGAGAGCTCAAAGTAAGATTAAACATTTCTTTATTATTTTATTTGCTGAGTTCACACTAACTGTAAAGGACCAACTAATTGTAAATGGTGCCAACCATTGCGAACTTTAGACTGATCCTCTAATCTGGAGAAGGATAATTTCAGAATTTATTGTGTCTCTTTTTAAACGGTTTTGTTTGGCTTGCCCTGTTTGGATCAAATCTTGTAAGATGAATTCTACCTGTCATCCTACGAAGTTGAAATTTTGCATATTACTATGATTCCGATGACAATACATTTTTATGATAAGCATGACTTGATAATACTTTTAGGATTGGCTCCAGACGAGAGAACTCTTTAACGGTTAACTGCACGGTCACAATTATTTTTGTTTAGTTCCTACAATGGCACTATAAAACCATTTATGTATTTAGTTTTTAAAGTATTAACTTGTTATTCTTGGAGATAATTCTGGGTAACATTAAATAAATTCAAAGACACACCTAGTGTTGTTAAAAATTACCTAGAACTCAAATAATCATGAAATAATGTAGAGTACGTTGTTGACAGGTATTAAGAATTTCCGACGGTAAGCCTGCCAATAAGGCAGTGTTCATAGATGGAGGCATACACGCCCGAGAATGGATCAGCCCTGCAACTGTTACATATTTCATTAACCAATTCGCTGAAAACTTTGACGTGGAGTCAGATGACATCAAAAATATTGATTGGTAAGCGTTTAATATTAGTAAAAAACTGCCCATAGACCTTGTTAGGATCGATTTTGTTTAAGATTTTATCTTTTATTGATGTCTACTAGTGCGTTCATGCCTCTAGAAAATAGAGAATCTGCCCAAATAAAACAGATGATAGTAGCTTCCAGAAAAGGACAAACCACGTTATGGTATGAAGTCACCGTTGCCCACAAGTTGCCCATGCATATGTATGCACTAAGGTCGTTAAAGGGCAGACGCAAAACACGTGCCGCCGACAATAAGGAAACGAAGAACCCAACTCTTTTGTAAGCAGAGTAAGCTTTTTAAGCAGAGTATTGTGGAAGCAGAAGAGGTCAGCTTTGAATACACAGGTTGACTAATAGATCTTACAATTCTTATTTCAGGTACTTCCTTCCAGTTGTAAATCCCGACGGCTATGAATACACACACGTGGGTGACCGTTTGTGGAGAAAGAATAGGAAGCCTGGAATATTAGGAAGGGCTTGTATTGGCACGGATCTTAATAGAAACTTTGGGTAAGAATATTAACTACGTAACTAGGTACATTTAAATTGAAAATACCAACAATAATGAGAAACGTTCACACTTGTTGAGTATGATTAGTAGAGATATACTCAATTTGCACATTACAAAGAACCAAGTCCAAGATCAGATATTTTTCTGTCACATGAATAATCTGGCTGACAAAATATACCTACCTACCTTTACAACGTAAATATGTTTTAAGATTACCTCCTTAAAAGCTAAAGTTTTATAAAAGTACCCTATAAACTCTTCTATCTTCCAGTTCCAGTCCCAATAAAATCGGTTCAGCCGTTCCAGAGATTTATCCGGAGAAATAAAAAGACAGATAGACAAATTTTTTTGCTAATTTTGTGTTTCAGCATCGTGTAACTATGAACACTTGAGAAAACACAGTTATTTTGAAATCACAGATAGACATTTCAATTTTATTTATATGTATGGTATAGACAGATGTATAGATTCTTACTTAGATCGTAGTAGTAAAAGGCGTTAAGCTCATTGCTGTTAAATCAGTATGACAGTCGTTTTCCACCAAAGCGGAAAAGAGCGAAGACGTGCATGAACAACTAATAACGAATTAATCAGATATCTGAGATATCCCTATTTCCACATCGTCTCTCCACATGGGCGGAGTTAGCTAAGCCTCTCGCACATCTCTGCTCTTCTTCACAATCAGGCAGTTCGCTAGTGCAATCCGGGCCACTCACATTTCAATATGATACTGGTACTCAGTTAAAGGGATTGTGATCACGGCTAAATTTAATTCTCCTAGCATTGCGTCTCGTAATTAGGTAATCTAATTGGTGAAGATTTTTTTCTCGTGCACTGCTTCCTTTAACATCTCTGGTGGCCCCTAACAACATTTACATTCTTAGTACGTTAATGTATGGTACATTAACATGTTGCAAAAATACTGATTTCCAACAGATACCGTTGGGGCGGTAAGGGCGCATCCAGCAATCCATGCAGCGATATCTACCGCGGAAGCAGAGCCTTTTCTGAACCAGAGTCCCGAGCTGTGTCGGTGAGTTTCAAACAATTTTAATACTGATTGGCAAGATGGTGTGCGACTAATAGGCATGATGACAGTAAGTAAAAATCACTAAAATTATGTATTTATTTAATGAAACCCTGTTAATGGATTACAAAACACGCATTTATCGTATTATTATGAGTGAAATTAACAATATTTTTGATAAAATAAAACTACAAAATACGGCAAGCCACCATGTCTTGAACGCCAATCAGTCTCAATCAGCTCAATCAGCGCGAATTACATCACGCTTCTTTAAACAAACGAATATGACCATACTGATAATGACATCTTGTCTATTATTTTCCTGAGGCGTGACGTCACAAGCGACGCCATAACACTTTTAAGTGTTTTGGTGCGAATTTTAAACTTATAAATTGAAATGTATTTATTTTATACTCAACCTTATTTTTTTGCGGAAATATGATATACGTTGTAATTATATTTCCCAACAATATAGAACAGTATTTCAAAATCTGTCATCGTGCCCATTTAGTTATAGCTTAAATGTCTTGTTATTTTAAATCACGCTTGATAATAGGGATTTCTAAGGAGCCTGCCTAGCTACCAGGGCTGTCACTTTTCTAAATTCGATATTTAAAAATATGTTTTCTAACGCCCCAACTCAGAGTCATTAACAGTTACTTTAATCGCTCCTTAGCAAAGAATCACCATACAATTTCTGTACTAAGGAGCGATTTAAGTAACCATTAGTGACTCTGAGTTGGGGCGTAAGTGTTTCTGTCGCCAGAAATAAAGCACTCGTTCTTTTTAGCTAGCGACCATCTGTGATGCTTTTGGTGTCAATGATATCCTTCTCCAGAGACCACTGACTGTGGTTTGTCTTCTCGTTTGGAGGTTATTTGTATATTTAAAAGAAAATGTTTTGCTTGTCTAGGAATTTATCAAGAACAATGGCGTAAACTTCTCAGCCTATTTAACGTACCACAGCTACGGGCAATATCTACTATATCCCTGGGGCTACGACAACGCAGTGCCTCCAGATCATAAGGATTTGGATGTTGTTGGAAAAAATTTTGCTCAGGTAACTTAATGTGGTGATATCTGATAGGTACCATAATTTTATTATATAATAAAAAAAAACCAGTTCTGCTCACATTAATGAATACTATTTTTGTTTAAGTTGTACAGTAAATTTTTTTGTAAATCAGTTGTATTTTTTTATACATTTTGTGAGGAGTTTCTTTCGCCATTTCTGCTTCTGAATGACAAATTCTTCCGAAATTATGAAAAAATAAAAAAATATGTGCATAAGTGTAGGTATTATGGTAAACCTATATGTATAAAGATTTTGAATTTATTTACTTAGCATGCTAATAAGTTATCATGATAGTGACTTATGATTGATGAATTCCTAATGAAGTGCTGTTGTAATTTATTTAGTAAAGATAAATTTTAAATTCTTAATTTTTCCTCCAGGCAATCCAACAAGCAGGTGGTTCTAAATATCAAGTTGGTTCATCCAGTGGTCTCCTCTACCCTGCTTCCGGAGGTTCCGATGACTGGGCTAAAGGACATGGTATTAAGTATACCTTCACAGTTGAACTTAGCGACACTGGTCGCTATGGTTTTGTACTCCCAACTTCCTACATTGTACCAGTCGCCAAGGAGTCCATAGCAGGCGTCAGATACCTTGCTAAACATCTTAGCACCACTTGAAGTACTTTAATTAATAATAAGTTTTAAATTATTAAACCATGCATTTAGATAAGTATTTATTATTAATTTAATTAGTTTGTGATATATTTTTGATAAGTGTGAATTGTGTACTCACATTCAAAAAATAAGTTATTATAAATTGTGGAATAAATAATTTATCTTTTAAACATTGGTTTCAATAAAGTTTCCGATTTTCTATTGGATGCGGTCACGGACGTAAAGAAGAACGGACGTAACATTGTCTAATCGAGAGTGAAGCATAGCAATGACAGCTCGCTTACCATGTGTGCATAATTTTGTAATTTTTGATTCGCGATGGTGTCAATGTTATAGCAGTATGGTGTCAATGTGTGAGTGTGTGTACTTGTACGAATACAGAGTTGGTATTACTATGGGTACTTCACTGAATTTGTTCTTGGGATTACGTCCGTCTTTTTTTTACGTCCGTGGATGCGGTATTTATTTTCTTTCAACGAACTGAGTAATGTGATACTAGCTATCCTGTAAAAACTTACCTTGTTACTCCCTTGAGGTTTATCGTCAATTTTTGTATCCACTTCGTTTGGTTTCGTAACTTTTATTATTGGTATTCCATTTGTTCCGCTACTATGCACACTCTTACCGACTGATGAAACCGGACTACTTTTTAATAAATTTTCAGTTTCCTGAGCGATATCTTCAGCCTTTTTCAATATTAATTCAACATCCTCGATATCACCGATTCCAGTATCTTTATCCTTAGAATTAGACAGTTTTTTAATTTCGTTAAATATCATTTTAATTTCCTCGTCACTGTCTTTATAAACTTCACAAGACTTTTCAAGCAGTAAAAACTCTTTACTGCTGTTACTCGTGCTATGATGTAATTCTTGAATACTCGCTACCAACGATTCTGCCATTTTACAGAATTCACCTAAAAATGTTAAAACAATAATAAATTAATCAATTCAAATCTTATTAACATGTGCTTTAATTTTGTTGTGAGTAATCAATTTGAAAACAATTAGTTGCTAAGCAACGAATATGATATACAGATTAAAAATATTTAAACTAGATCATAGATTATTATACAATCACAACCTTGATTATATTAAACGATATTTGTTATAGAAAAATGATACCGTTACCCTAAAAATAAACTGGGGTGGTTAATAACAAACATTGTCGTGTGCAATCTTATGTACCTACCTATTCAATTTATGCATTTGAGTATAATATTTTCTAGATAGCACATGTCATAGTAGTCTGTCTGTTCCCAGCACCATCTGGGAAAGACACAGATGAAACGATCCTAGATGGTGTTCATCCTAATGATGCCACAAGTCCCCCTTCGACAACATTCAGTGTAGTCACCCAGTGGACGCTCCCTAGAGCCCATTTTGGGAGTGTTAGTGTAGGCCCCTATAAGCTGGGGGCCCGTATAATAGATACGGCTGATACGGCGGTACATAGCTACGCCGATAAGCGAGTCCCACAGTCCCACTGTTTGTTAAAACAGACGGCTGTGCGGGTATGCATTACGCATTCACAGCCTCCCTCTCGCGGAGGGGAAAAAAAGCCTGTCTGAGATGTTTTATAATTGATATACCTCGAGAGACGAGAACTCGAGACTCACATTAGATTTGATTTACCTAAACCTGTAAAAATATTTATATAGAAGGTGAAAGAAAAATTAAAGAGATACAATGTTATTGCTTTGTAGACTATAATACCCACTATAGGTACATACTGAAAAATTTGTGTAATGAAATAAAAAAACTTGGCATTTGGCATTAAATTCGATAAAAAAAAACTTAAAGAAAAGTTATAAATTGGCCCAAGAAAAACTAACACTAATCGACTGTTCGCCGAAACTAGCCTGGGAATAAGAATGGGAACCTAAACAGTTGCGCTTTCAGATCATTTCAGTACTTACATCAACCGTAATAATTACCCTAGTTTTAGCAATAAAATTTCTAAACGAATTTGAATACAGTTTTCGTTCGTACCCTGCTACACCAACCCCTAGCTTACCGGTATGTACCATATACCATTTTTTTAACAATCTGTGGTGTAGTAACTCAGTTCTTGGCTGGCTGCATATGGATCGACGACTTTGTAGAGGTACCTGAAGTTCGATTTCGATAAAACGTCATCGATGACGTCATAACCTAAAGTCTCTAAAGAACCAATCACAGGCCAGATTGAGGTTGTCCTTCATAATTATAGGGTATCCACACTTACATACTTAGAAAGATTGTCCTATTTTGATATGGTTCTTCAAAATGTTTTCTGTAGGTAATTTTTCTATAGGTAAAAATAATATTATATTTTAATAATACGTTTTGTTAAAATTTCTTCAAAATTACTGAATTTAAAATATTGCATTAAGAGCAAAATTGAGACGATTGCACATTCCAGCTTTTTATTAATGAAATGTAATAAGTAATACTAAATGTACAGTATTATTTCATTATTCTCCACTTTAAGTTGCTTTACGTGTTTTTAGATTTACGATAGCAAACCCACCGATCCTCTGCTGCCCATGACAATATTGATTACCTTTAAACAAGACTCGGGAAGGGACTGGGAATTATTCAGTTAGGAAAGGATATTAACACGACTATCACTGATTATCGACAACAGTACAACACCACATTTTATGCAACACAAACAAAAATGACGAGTACTTATGACGACCACAATCTTCACAAATCCCCGATGACCATAATCGCCACTCTGAAAAAATGTGTTGATTTTTGGCGCAGTGTTGCAAACTACCACACAATTACGGTACCTATAATATTCATCTTAGATGTTTTATATCATTATAAAAAATCATAATCAAATGCATCGAATGATATCATCGAATGATATGTCCTGGGACTATAGATAACATGGGCACAATGGAAAAATGAACTTTAGGGTATGACGTCACCGAACTTCAGGTACCTCTACAAAGTCGTCGATCTAGCTGCTGGCTGTAATCTACGTCATCAACAATCAATTCCTTCTTACTGTCAAAGTCAGTGTCATCTAACTGTCATACTTTTTCAGTGCGTTCCACTTGAGGCTCACAACGATCAAAAATAATCCTTCAGCCGTTCCACATGACGATCACAGTCGTTATGGTCCTGGCGAAAACCGAAAAGTTACCAATGACATGACCCATGACCCATCTGAAGACTTGGGTCGAAATGGACGGTGAGAGAAATTCAGTGCGATTTTTAAAAGTTAACGACTGGCGCGTCGATGACAGACTGCTGTCAAAGTCGAAACGTCCCTGACACGTCGCGAACGCGATCTGTGTTCAGTTGCGTCGAGCGCCGCATGACACATTTGATTAAGATTGAATTTTCTATCAAACTACTTCAGCTACAGCAAAGTAAAAAATACATGTATGAAGCTCAAACTCTAGGGAGTTCAATTGTCTAAAAAATAAAGTACTACTATTGATTCGAAATAGGGTAAAGTCTAGTAATATTGGCACTCCCCCAACGATTGACACCTTTTTCGTATTATGTCCTAAATTAAGCATAAATTATTATTTTTAAGTATGGTAACTTTACTTTTAATTAGTAAAATTTTCATTTCATAAAATGGCAACATTTTCGTAGTTGATTTTCCCGCCATTTTGTATCTGTCGATTTTTTAAAAGTAGCGGGACACGTGGGTTGCAGTAGACTGATGAAAATTAAGAAAAACAGAAGCGGGACTAACATTGTGTGACGATTTTTATCGCCCCTGGTAAGTAAATATATAAGTTTGGTGTTGTTTCTGTTAAATTATATCGTAAATAGATGTGGTTTTCACGATTTTACTAACTTTGCCTCAGGAAACATTACGTTTTGCTAGTGCCAATCATTACATTTTTATTTGTACTAGGCTGTAACGATTGACACCCCGTACGGATCAAAATATTTTTACGCAGAAATTAGAAACTGTTGAAATACACACTTATTTATCAGTAGGGAGCAATTTCCCTCGCTTCGCTTCAGGTATCCTATGCCTTAGTACCCACACTACCCAACTCAAAAAAAATTTTACACGCGATTTTTTAAATTGGTGACTTTATTTGTAAACCGATTGAAATAGAATTAAGATCTAAGTGTTACTCTTTAGAGTACGTTGTTGATTGATTGTTAGCTTGTACGAAATTTGCCATTCATCATCATCATCACCATTCATCATCATCATCACCATTCATCATCATCATCACCACCATTCATCATCATCATCATCGCCAACATTCATCATTATCACCATCATCGTCATTATTACCATCATCATCATTCATCATCATTATCATCCTCCACCATTTCCAGTCATCATTATCATAATCATCATTCGTCATCATCATCGTACATCATCATTCATCATCATCACCATTCATCATCATTATCACCATCATAATTAGCATCGTCATTCATCATCATCATTTTTCATCATCATCACCATCATCTCCAGTCATCATTATCATCATAACCATTCATCATCATCATTGATATCCATTCTTTGGGATGAAAAGCAGGATACTGTAATTTTAATTCACAAACATCCAAACATCTAAACCTAACATCTAAATTTTAGTAGAATCTGGATCTAATTCTAAATTCTCGCGGACGAAGTCGCGGGTAGAAGGTAGTGTACTCATAAATAAATAAAAAGTAATAAAAAATAATCATTTCATTTACATAAACTCTAAAACTCCATATAGGTACTTAGTTTTTCAATGCGAATTAATGTACACACTAGGTGTCAATCGTTACAGTCTCGCAGGGTGTCAATCGTTACATCAGGGTGTCAATCGATATAGTTTTGCGCCCTTTTAGTTTGAAACATTATTTTTCCTTGATTAAATTATTTAAACTGCACTAAAATTCATATTAATCTTCTCCTTGATAATTAAACATTATATTTAAAACAAAAAAATATTGGATTTTTAAAGCAAACAACATTAAAATGACAAAAAATGTTGAGAAAACGCTTAGGGTGACAATCGTTGGGTATTTTACCCTATATAAAATATAATTTGAATTTAATAATATTTTCCAGTATTGGTTTAAATTACGGTAAAATATTTGTTAAAGCAAGTTTTACGAACCATTTTGTAACATAGCTCAATATTACCTACTTATTATTAAACTAGATTAAATAAGCTTCATTTTGATACCCTAAGGTTCATTGCTTGGATTAAACAATAGAACACATTAGACCAAAAGATCCACCTACTACGACATTTGTTTAGTTTATATTTATTTGTTTATCGCCCCCCCCCCCCCCCCACGACAACAAGATGGCCGTCCAGTATAAGGATTCCATACACAGTTTTAGCAATAAATTATGTTTTTATTAGTAGGTATTAAATAATAGGCAATTATTGTTGTTTTGTATTATTTGTTTTTAGATGTATACAATAATATCATCATACATATGAAGGCACATGAGAGTGTTCTTCAGGATCAGCCATAGTTATTTACTTGGGCGTATAGGCGGAGAACAAGATAAAAGTCCGGAATTTATTGTATAATCACTTTAGCGGAACAAGAGCGATCCGTCGAAATAGTGGTGCGCAGGCGATGGCGGTTACGACGAGCCTCAACTGAATCCCGCCAACATAGCCGCGCTGACCATCAACACGACGTTCCGCCAGAAATGACAACTGTCAAATCTAGTTCCAGCGTATTCTGGTAGATGGTGTTTCGAATGCGCCGTCACATATAAAGGGCTGTACGAAATTAAATAAACATTACAATGTTATTGTTTTCGTTTCTTCATGTCGGCTGCATATTAGTAAGTGGCTATTAAGAACAGTAGCACGAACATTCTAAAACATAAACAAAGATATCAGCAACATAAGTGTCCGATTTCAAGTGCCTACGTATTGCCTTGAGTATGATTTATCGTTTTCGGGGGTCTCCTTAATTTGGACTGGTTAGTTTGGATGGGTGAATAAATCTGTAACTTATTAATAACGTTATATATTAACGAAGATCCATAACAATAGTAGGTATGTATTTAGATTTTTTTCAGTTTGTCGGTTTGTCTGTTTGTTTTTGTCGGTTTGTTTGTTTGTGTCTGCTAGTTTGTTTGTTCCCGGGTAATCACAGAAACGGCTAAACACGTTGCCCTTGCCCTCTCCCACATGCAGGTCCTTGCACTCCACCTCAGACCTAGAATTAGTGTTGCCAATCGATAGTCGACTATCGATGATTAATCGATAGTCTGTCGATAGCCAACTAATCACAAGACTATCGATAGCACAGTACAAGGCAATACTATCGAATGAATGCAATACTATCGATAGTATTGTAGTTCGTTAATAACAAACTATCGATAGTATCGATACTGTCGATTTTTTTTGCTACGATACTATCGATATTATCGATAATATCGATTGTTTTGGACTAAACTACATTACTGTTAAATCATACCTAATACTATTGCAAATTGTTAAACTATCGATAGTCTAAAACAATCGATAGTATCTATACTATCGATTGTATTGTAGTTCGTTAATAACAAACTATCGATAGTATCGATACTATCGATTGTTTTGGACTAAACTACATTTAATTACTGTTAAATCATACCTAATACTATTGCAAATTGTTAAACTATCGATAGTCTAAAACAATCGATAGTATCTATACTATCGATAGCATTGTTGCAAATAAAATCGACAGTATCGATACTATCGATAGTTTGTTAAATAACGAATACCTATTGAAATAAATCATTACTTCCTTCAATTTTAACCAAAACCACTGAATAAAACTAATTTGCGACACAAACCTACGAGCACCCGATCGACATCGCGTCAAACGTTCCTATAAGTACCTATAGAAATAAATCATTAGTTTTTTAAATTTTAATAAAAACCGTTCAATAAAATTTGTTTGTATCATAAATTCAAACCTGTAGAAATAAATCAATACTTTCTTCAATAAAACCAATAGTAATTATTGCCTTAAATTTTAACCAAAACCGTTAAATTTTAGCATTAAAAATATACATATAAAAACATCCATATAAATGTTTCAAAACTGCAATTCCAAACAAATTATAAAGCAGCACGAAAAGTCGCAAATTACATTCTTTTGACAAAATACGTTTGTTCGAAGCCTAGTTAAATGTCCCGGCGCTGCGGCGATTGTGATCGCCCCGCTGTGCCTCTCCCCATACCTACAACCCGCTTAAAACGCGAAATCCTTACCGCTCATTTACACGCGCGTGTCGCGGACCGTCTCGTGGCGCGTCCGTAAGCCACGCCCCCTACGCGCGTGTGAACACCACGCGAGCGTTCGCGCGAGCCCCTTTGGCGCGCGCCTAGAAAACCGCTCCCGACGCGAGCCCTGCGAGCGCGAGACGCACCGCGGTCTGGTCCGCGAGCGCCCTGTTCACACGCGCGCGTATGCGTGCGTCTCGCGGATTGTCTCGTGGCTCGCGCGCGCGTGTAAATGGGGTATTACTGTTTTCGTCATATTATTTTTACTGAAGTCTATTTAAATATTAGTAATGGTATGTTTTTATAATTACAACAAGTAATTTATTAAAATATACAATATAACATTTATAAGATCAACGGAAAACCGGCACACAAACGCGAACTTTTTGCATTTCGACTTCATCACATATTAAAACATAATTTCAGACGTTACATTCATAACATTTGTAGATATTCCGAAAGATTGAATCTTGAGGATTACTTTAATATACAACACTAATATAAACGGATAATAAAAGATGGCGACAGAAAAAATTACTTTGTATGATTCGAGAAAATTAATTTTTGATTACGTTTAAGCGTTAATTATTTAAATACTCCACTAAAACAAAATAAAAAAAAAAAAAATATTATAAAAATCAAATTGATAAATATGTCGGAGGAAGTGGATGGAAGTTGAGTTGATTGCTAGATGTACGATGAGAGATCAATTGTTTATTTAAATAATGAGTTGTCAAAACTATGTTTAATACCATCTGATTTACCACATCTTTATATTGTAAAAATTGCAATTATTTTGCAGAGGAAGTAGACGTACATGATTTCGTTAGTTCCGGCACACTTGGTTAAATCTTAATTTATTTATCTCGATTTATTGCAATTTAATTTATTATCGTGTTTATTTTATTCGCGTTTAAAATCTTACTAATTTATTTAAAATCATTGTATTATTTAACGTCCAATCAGAGTAGAGGATAGCCTCGAGCGGAGTCGAAGCGCCATCTGTACGTTCGCCACGTGATGAGACGGAGTTGTTTTGTTGAGTGAATTGATCGAGGTGGATCATTCTGAGTTTGGCTTCTGGTGAAGTAAGGTCGGTGCCGCGAACCCGCTGCTCTGTTTTAATAATTTGTTTGAAAGTTTTTAATAAGTGTAAAAGTGATTTGTTTTTGCATTAATTTTCATACTACTGTGAAAAGACTGATTAAATTGTGTGGAAACAGTGAATACTTTATTTTGTGCTCGCGTTTAACCCAAATGACGCCCACTCGGCCCGCAACCACTGATGGTGGTGTAGAAGACGGCGAATATTATGTTTTGTGCTCGCACTTTACCCAGATGTCGCCCACTGAACCCATGACTACTAACGATAATGTGGAGGATAACGGAGTTTCTCCGACACCAGAAGCGGGATCGGTGCAGGCACAGAACGTGGACAGACCTATCGAGGGGAACGAAGGTTGGCGCGCTTTATTCGAGGCGCAGCAAAACAGCATGCGACTACTTGTGGAGGCGTTACGCAACCCGCCGGCTCCTGAAGACAAGAACATTACGCTGCCCAAGTTCTACCCCGAGAATGCAGAGACTGACGCCCGAGCTTGGCTAGCGACCGCGGATATGTGCTTATCGGATCGTGATATACAGGGCAGTAAACTTATTCTTATTCTTAGTAAGGCTATGAAAGGTTCCGCCGCAACGTGGTTTTCTCAAGTAGCTTTCCCTGGTATGAGATGGGCAGAATTTAGAGATATTTTTCTCTCTCGTTTCGACACGTTAGAAACATGTGCCGCTGTTGCCCTAAAAATGTTAACCGGTAAACCCCAAGAGGGGGAATGCCTTGCTGCATATTCAAGCCGTTTATTTACTTCGCTTATGTCACGGTGGGGTAGTTTAGACAAAGAAGGAATGGTGGTGTCTGTGATACTTGCTCATATGGCACAAATAGAACCCCGTCTGCAACGTAACATTTTCTCAGAAGAAATAACCACCCGGATTAAAATGCAACGTGAACTCATGGCGTTTTCATATCGCAAGAGGAGCTATCAAGAGATTACGAAGACCAGTTCCAACACTATGCAGGATAGTAAACGACCTAAGCTAAGTCTATCATCTACAAAATGTTATGCCTGTGGAAAACTTGGTCATAGATCTTTTGAATGTTTCAGCCGTCAGCAGCAAACAACTCAACCTTCCGAGCGCCCCAACACGGCCGTATCTGCAACACGGCCCCTTGTGACATGTTACAAGTGTGGCGTCGAGGGTCATGTGGCATCACGGTGCTCAAAAACAGGACCAGCTGCAAGCAGCAGCACGCAACCTACCACCACATCCAACATAGTGAAACGAGTGGACGTATGCGGTCTAAAACCTGTCACCGGGGTAATCACACAATTTGGTGAGCAGTTTTCATTTTGTTTTGATTCTGGTGCTGATTGTTCCTTAGTTAAAGAAAGCGTCTCACGAAAACTTGTCGGTAAATTACAACATGCAATGGTCACTCTAATAGGCGTAGGCAAATGTAGCGTTTTGTGCGGTTTACAAATTTTATCTCAAGTCACTCTATGTGGCCATGACGTAAAAATTTTATTTCACATTATACCCGATGACTACTTAAGTAATGATATTCTGATTGGACGTGATTTGCTAGCATTGGGCTTTTCTATACACATGTCAAGTGATAAACTGACTATAATTAAAAAGTCTTCTGTTGTTAATATCTGTGACGTGGGTATAACTGCAACTGACTTTAACACCTTGGATACTGACATTTCAGATGATTTTAAACCTCAATTAAGAGAACTTCTTGCTTACTTTAGCTCCTCGTTTGTCGAAGGTACGCCTACCAGTAGAGTAAAAACGGGTGAATTAGAAATTAGGCTTGTAGATCCTTGCAAAGTCGTACAACGCCGACCTTATCATTTGAGCGCTGAGGAACGATTAATAGTACGTAATAAGTGCAGCGAACTATTAACTGCCGGAGTTATTAGACCGAGCAAGTCCCCATTCTCTAGCCCTATCCTCTTAGTCAAAAAACGCGACGGCACTGATCGAATGTGCGTAGACTACAGGGAACTAAATTCGAACACTGTTCCGGATCGATACCCTTTGCCTTTAATTTGTGACCAGGTCCAGAGGTTAGCAGGTGCGCGTCTCTATTCGTGTTTAGATATGGCTAGCGGTTTTTACCAAATTCCTATAAGCGTAGAGTCGGATTCTATAGAGAAGACCGCTTTCATCACACCTGATGCCCATTATGAATTTACCGCTATGCCTTTCGGCCTGCGTAACGCTCCTGCTGTGTATCAGAGAGCTATTAACACAGCTTTAGGAGACTTGGCGCATTCCTACGCAATAGTTTACATGGACGATTTAATTATACCCTCAATTGACGAAGCACAAGGATTAGAAAGGTTACGTACAGTGTTGAAAACCCTTAGTGAGGCCGGTTTTTCATTTAATCTGAAAAAATGCGCGTTCCTTAAGAAACAGGTTCAGTTTTTAGGTTATGAAATATCAGAGGGTGAACTAAGACCCAACCCCCGTAAGATAACTGCGTTAACTAATTCACAACCGCCGCGGACTATAACTCAACTGAGACAGTTTTTAGGCTTAGCATCTTACTTCAGGCAGTTCGTTAATAACTTTTCACTTAAAATGGCGCCACTCTATCGTCTGTTAGCTAATAATAATACTAAAATAGTTTGGACGACCGATTATGAAAAAATTAGACAGGACATAATCTCCATATTAACTTCATCTCCAGTTCTAATGCTATTTGACCCAGAACTACCAATAGAGCTACATACGGATGCTAGTAGTGAAGGCTATGGTGCGATCCTTTTCCAGAGAGCTGAATCAAAATTACATCCGGTAGAGTACTACAGCAAACGAACTACTGATGTAGAGTCTCGATATCACTCCTATGAGTTGGAGACATTAGCAGTTGTTAATTCAGTCAAGCACTTTCGGCACTATTTGTACGGTAGGACTTTCACGGTAGTTACAGACTGCAATTCTTTGAAAGCATCTAGAGCTAAAGTAGATTTAACCCCTAGGGTACACCGATGGTGGGCATTTCTTCAAGCATTCGACTTCGATATTCAGTACAGAGAAGGCAAGAGAATGGCCCATGTTGATTATTTCTCTAGGAACCATCTTCCTAAAGCAAGCAGTACTACTAGTGACACACATATTAGTTTAAGTAAAGTACATAACGTAGAAGAAAAACGCGTTAATATAGCTGAGTTGTCTCCGAACTGGCTACAGGCAGAACAACGGCGAGACCCTGAGTGTAATGAAATTATTTTTAAACTTGAAAACGATGAACTTGATTTAGAGAGTTGTAGGATTTATGAATTGCGATCAAATGTGCTTTACAGAAAAATCCAGAGAAATAAACGTAATATTTGGTTGCCGATTGTACCTAGGGCTTTTCGTTGGTCTATCATAAATCATATTCACGAGTCAATTTTTCATTTGGGATGGGATAAGACTTTAGAAAAGGTATACCAACATTATTGGTTTCCTAACATGTCTAAATATGTTAGAAAATTTGTCGAAAATTGCATTACTTGTAAAGTTGCTAAATCTAACAGTGGGAAACAACAAATAGAGTTACATCCCATCCCAAAAGTCAGTATTCCTTGGCATACAATCCATATGGATGCTACAGGTAAGCTCAGTGGAAAGAGCGATCTAAAAGAATACGTTTTCGTTCTTATAGATGCGTTCACTAAATACGTATTATTAAGGCACTCATTGAGGATTAATACAGAGAGTGCAATCAACGCTCTCAAAGCATGTATTTCACTTTTTGGATCGCCTGTACGTATAATAGCAGATCAAGGCAGATGCTTCGCAAATAAAGAGTTTAAAGATTTCTGTGCCAGCCACAATATTCAACTTCATTTAATAGCAACTGGTTCCTGTCGCGCTAATGGTCAAGTTGAACGGCTAATGAGTACCCTGAATAACATGTTGACTGTTGTAGAAGTAAGTCCAAACAGGACCTGGCAAGATGCATTAGATGATGTTCAGCTGTCTATAAATAGTACTATTCATAGAGTAACTAAGGCAAGTCCACTAGAGTTGTTAATAGGTAGAGTAGCTAGACCCCTAAATTTAGTAACAGTAGATGATCATGAGATTGAAGTAAACATAGAAGAGATTAGAGAACACGCCGACAGATTAATGCAAAATAATGCGCGTGTTGACAAAGCTCGATTCGATAAAACTAAAGCAAACGTGACTGCATTTTCTGTAGGCGATTATGTTTTGATCGAAAATCATCAACGCAATCAAACCAAATTGGACCCCAAATACAAAGGACCTTATGAGGTCATTGAAATATTAGACGGTGACAGGTACAATCTTAAGAGTTTGAACTCTAACCGTACTTACAAGTATTCTAGAGATCGCTTACGTCCACTCCCACAATCCTATGTCCCTACTGAGCTTGACCCATGTTTGTCAGATGATAATGACGGTAAGATCCTTGTACTTGCTTTTATATTGCTCAGACTGAATTATTTATTATGTGTGTACCTGTGCTACTATAGCTTATATTACATGAAAGTGTATGGCACCATGAGGGGTATGCACACTGTCTCATCGGCGTAGTGGCCAATTAGACGGCTTAGATACGGATTGTCTAAACGGCGAGGAGGCCATTTAGACGGTGGCACAAACTGCATGAAGGGCGAGGTGGCCACTTAAACATCAGTAACTGTTATCTGAAGGGCGAGGTGGCCATTCAGATGACAAACGGCGAGGTGGCCGTTTAGATGATAAACGGCGAGGTGGCCATTCAGACGATAAACGGCGAGGTGGCTGTTTTCTAAGTGTATCTAACTCAAATTAGCAGACTGTGTGTGTGGAGCGGAGAGATAATAATTATCGTACAGCTATTAATGTAGAATGTATTACAGTATCTCACTATTGCACATAAGAGATTACCTTTTGTCAGGAGTGGCCGAACAAATTTATTTAAAATAATGTTTTTTTTTACAGATAACAATGCTCGTCCTTCAACATCACACGAGGACGTGTGAAATGTCAGGACGGCCGTGTCGGAGGAAGTGGATGGAAGTTGAGTTGATTGCTAGATGTACGATGAGAGATCAATTGTTTATTTAAATAATGAGTTGTCAAAACTATGTTTAATACCATCTGATTTACCACATCTTTATATTGTAAAAATTGCAATTATTTTGCAGAGGAAGTAGACGTACATGATTTCGTTAGTTCCGGCACACTTGGTTAAATCTTAATTTATTTATCTCGATTTATTGCAATTTAATTTATTATCGTGTTTATTTTATTCGCGTTTAAAATCTTACTAATTTATTTAAAATCATTGTATTATTTAACGTCCAATCAGAGTAGAGGATAGCCTCGAGCGGAGTCGAAGCGCCATCTGTACGTTCGCCACGTGATGAGACGGAGTTGTTTTGTTGAGTGAATTGATCGAGGTGGATCATTCTGAGTTTGGCTTCTGGTGAAGTAAGGTCGGTGCCGCGAACCCGCTGCTCTGTTTTAATAATTTGTTTGAAAGTTTTTAATAAGTGTAAAAGTGATTTGTTTTTGCATTAATTTTCATACTACTGTGAAAAGACTGATTAAATTGTGTGGAAACAGTGAATACTTTATTTTGTGCTCGCGTTTAACCCAAATGACGCCCACTCGGCCCGCAACCACTGATGGTGGTGTAGAAGACGGCGAATATTATGTTTTGTGCTCGCACTTTACCCAGATGTCGCCCACTGAACCCATGACTACTAACGATAATGTGGAGGATAACGGAGTTTCTCCGACAAATATATAATTATTAAAGTTTAATAATGAGGCTTACAAAATATAACATAGCCTCTATAAATTTCTGGCTTATTTCGCAGAATAAATAATAGTACTTATAATTATTTTCAGGATCGCCATTTATGTTTACATCAACGGCTAAAACGCTTCATAGTCCATTCCACTTGGGTAGACATGAGTTCGTTATATCAAAACGTAACTTATATCGGATATGTGTTTGATATCATACCATATCGATAAACTATCCAACATAACTGATATCACAAAAACTTTATTGTATCGATTCAAAAAACATTTCCTTTACGTTATATCAAAACTTAAAACTGCAACGACGCAAACTTCATGAACGATATGAAGCATATTCGCTACCTCCCTTTCTAAATATACATTATTTTACTGGTGTAAAAGAGATGAGGCGAATATGAGGTTATTTCAGCTACTTAGCTACCGGCGTGCATAATAATAATAAATGTCATAAAGAACTAGCAATAAGGTTTAGTTTCTATTGTATTATAGTTACGATAACGTTTTCAAAGTCAAATTTTGGCGGCTGGCGGCTACGGCTACTGGATATTAGTGAGATATTCTACAAAATATACCTACAGAATAAAGTAATAAGGTTGAACTTTAGTTGTTACAATATGGTATATGGATAATTATTATAAAAGGGCTATAATAATAATTGTTTTTGTTTCGTGCTTCGACTTTATTTTTATTTTTGTGATAGTTCTGCAATGCTTTTGATCTTGGCGACACGTGCCATTATTTACGTAAAATAAATTCTTTGCCTTTTCTACTTTTGTAATATGTATACAAGAGTATAATATTATTATATATTTGTGGTGAACTGATAAATAGCTTTGAGTGTGTAGGTACTTAAATGTATGTAAAATGTATGTATGTATAGTCACCACGAACTAAGAAGCCCAATTTGTCGTTTGCCATCACAGAGACATTAGAGATGTACGAAAAAATCGGTTCACAAAAGAAACCAATTTTTACAACAAATCGATTTAAAATTATAAGACCTTCTAATCGATTCGATAATTAAATTTTAAACTAAAAACCGTAATACTTAGGTACCTAGCTACCTACCTACTACCTCGATTGAGCTATCTCGTACCGCGTATTCTCAATATGTACCTATTTACGACTTCAATAAAATATTCTTTTATCCATTCGCCCATGAACATCAACAACACCAAAAGCATCACTGGTGCCTTGCCGGCCAAGAAAGAGAGAAGAAAAAGAAAGAAAGATAGATCATGATAGAATGAAAGTCCCGCTCAGTTTCATAATAATATTTTGACATAATATTATATTATGAGCGTCAGGAAAAAACTAAAGTGAATAAATTATTGCTTATTTCGTAAGACACATTCATGTATACATAATTATTATTTTGTTGAAAAAAAATGTTTACCGCAACCTTAAATACTTAATTACATTTAACATATTATCTGCAGTTACTGTCCATGGATGGCGAAGTGCCCATACATAATGCAAAATGTCCTTTGTTAGAATCCAATTCGTCGTGGTATTTATTATTGGGTACCTAATTTTAAATCCAAATGCAAGCAAATCATTTTTAACAATGTAATTAAATTAATCAATTTTCATTTTTAAATTTCGATTATAGTAATGTATCGATTATGATTGGTTTTATAAACGGTTTCAAGCCGTCACATCACCCTATGTCAGATTAGATTTAGGCTTCTTCATATAAGATTGTTTCGACGTCATATATTTTTATTAAATTTTGCATAAATTATGATGTGATGGGATTTTTACTAGATTTTAACGTATAATATGATTTATAATGAACGCCAATGAAAATGAGTAGGGATTTTTAACAAATTTTGGCAAAATCCTTTGTCCGTAAGTATTCAACTATTCATGTCAAGTAAATGAATATTCCATTTCTGTCAAAAACACCCATACAAGGTTAGTTCATATTAATAAATAGCAGCTATCATTATGGGCATCTTAGATAATTTTGACTATAGGTACTTAGATGTACTAAAAACTGTAAGGCGTTCGTTGTTAGTTTTCGCATCTAAATATCATGTTAACGTTTGCAAACCATTCTACTGATATCGATATCTGAAAACCGTTTTCTATATCGATATGAAAACTTTATATCGGATATGTAACCGTTTGCGGGAAAAACTGAAAACGCCCATGTCTACACTTGGGTTTATGATTGTAACGCTCGCCTCATAAGCAACTGGAACGGGAAAACGCGGTTTGTGAGCGTCAAGTGGAACGCACTCATTCAACTCATTGTAATTAATAAATATTTATTTTAAACTCTGTGCTTGTTTGTTTGTCGTAATATCTGTCAATGTCTGAATGTCAAATCTATAGCAGATTTACGTTTTGATTATTAGATCTTCTGATTTAATTCAAGTTACTGTATATTTCCAGTATTTTCCAAATAATATAATTATTTAATTTGTGATGGCGGTGCCACCGCAAGCGTTTGTGAATAAAAATAAAAAACATTTCCTTGGGATCCCCGCGCCTTTAGGTTATGTTGCTGGTGTCGGTCGAGGGTTTGTTGATAATATTTTTTAATATTTTGTTATCAGGAGTTTTAAGTGCTCAAAATTTCAATATTGTAACTGTTCTTTTCAGTGCCACTGGTTTTACTACCCGGTCTGATATCGGTCCAGCTCGAGATGCGAATGATGTTTCGTAAGTATTCTCTCTATTTGTGAAATATTTATCCGAGATTTTGAAGGAAGAAGAAAATAATCTCGACTTATTTACTTCCAGGGATGACCGCCATGCTCCGCCAGCAGCTAAACGCAAGAAAAATGATGAAGAAGATGATGATGAAGATTTGAATGACTCTAATTATGATGAATTTTCGGGTTATAGTGGCTCCTTGTTCTCTAAGGTTAGGGTTTAAATTTATGTCTCATTTTAATTGCCTAGATTTAACTTATTTGACCTAAATTGATTTATGGTCATTAATTTCGATTTATAGTTTGATTATTTAAACCATTTTAAAGGTATTTCCTCGTCATCCTGTTATGAACCATTGCTAATTCTCTATTCCTTTACACTTTTATATATTTCACAGGATCCTTATGACAAAGATGATGCAGAAGCCGATGCCATATATGAATCAATTGATAAAAGAATGGATGAAAAAAGAAAAGAATACAGAGAAAAGCGGCTTAAAGAAGACTTGGAGAGATATCGTCAAGAGAGGTTATTGATTGAATAGTTACAATAAAATTGTTCATTTAAAAAATAATAGCTTATGTTGTTTATAATGAATGGTGTATAATATCCTTAATACTTTTGAACTAATGAATGAACTTTTACTAATGAAGCTACATTATAGAAAAATATTAAAAATAAATTTGCTTACCAATGAACAAAATATATACTTTAATTTTGTTACAGTTCCTCAGTTTAACTGAATAAACTACTTTTTATTGCAAACATAATTGATACTATATTAGGCAAATATCTCCTTCATATACCATTAGTTGCATGTTTACAGACCAAAAATTCAGCAACAGTTTTCTGATCTCAAACGGGAGCTGAAGCAAGTATCGGAGGATGAATGGGCAGCCATACCGGAAGTGGGAGACGCCCGTAACAGGAAACAGCGTAACCCTAGAGCGGAGAAGTTCACTCCATTGCCAGATAGTGTGCTGTCTAGAAACCTGGGTGGTGAATCGTCGACATCAATTGACCCTGGGTCAGGGTTAGCTTCCATGATGCCTGGTGTTATGACTCCGGGAATGTTGACGCCTTCAGGTAATGCATTATCAATTTTATTAAGTGTAATCATTAGTTCTGTGTGATTCATACTACTTAAATAATATGTGTAATAAATATTTTTTGGGATTAATTTACTTTAACTGTTTAATCATAGAGATCTTGTAATTTGATATTAAAATTATAAATATACCAGCTTGCATATATAAACATAGCAGCAGCATTGTTTAATAAATTTAAAAAACATTTAAAAATTTATTTAGTTTAAAATAAACATATTATATCTAAGAAACCAAATAAAATAATGAATTTCCTTTTTTTATAAATTACTCTATCTTCAGGTGATTTGGATCTCAGAAAAATCGGTCAAGCCAGGAACACCCTGATGACTGTCAAATTGTCCCAAGTGTCAGATTCAGTGACGGGACAGACTGTAGTTGACCCCAAGGGCTATCTCACAGACTTACAATCTATGATCCCGACATACGGTGGAGATATTAATGACATAAAGAAAGCCAGGTTGCTGCTGAAATCTGTGCGGGAGACCAATCCGAACCATCCTCCTGCCTGGATTGCTAGTGCCAGATTAGAAGAAGTTACAGGTAAATTTTGTACTATTTGTCTTTAACATTAATTTTTTTTAACTTGTAAGCATTAGTCTGTACTCTATGTTTCCAGTTATTTAAATACAATATTTCCAACAAGTTAAAAAACATGATAAATAAACATGATAATTATGAATAAATAATTCTGTAGCTCAGTTGCTTCCATGGTACCCAGAACCCCTGGTTCATTCCCAGTTAGAGAAAACAGTTCGGTGACTGGTTAATATTTGTATTGTGTAGTAGTTGTCTATTATATCTTGATATATGTCTGTGGTTATATCTAGTTTTTTAGGGTTCCGTAGCCGAATGGCAAAAAACGGAACCCTTATGGATTCGTCATGTCTGTCTGTCTGTCTGTCTGTCTGTCTGTCTGTCTGTCTGTCTGTCTGTCTGTCTGTCCGTCCGTCCGTATGTCACAGCCACTTTTTTCCGAAACTATAAGAGCTATACCATTGAAACTTGGTAAGTAGATGTATTCTGTGAACCGCATTAAGATTTTCACACAAAAATATAAAAAAAAACAATAAATTTTGGGGGTTACCCATACTTAGAACTGAAACTCAAAAATGTTTTTTTCATCAAACCCATACGTGTAGGGTATCTATGGATAGGTCTTCAAAAATGATATTGAGGTTTTCTAATATCATTTTTAGGGTTCCGTAGCCGAATGGCAAAAAACGGAACCCTTATAGATTCGTCATGTCTGTCTGTCTGTCTGTCTGTCTGTCTGTCCGTCCGTCCGTCCGTCCGTCTGTCCGTCCGTCCGTCCGTCCGTCCGTCCGTCCGTCCGTCCGTCCGTCCGTCCGTCCGTATGTCACAGCCACTTTTTTCCGAAACTATAAGAGCTATACTGTTGAAACTTGATGAGTAGATGTATTCTGTGAACCGCATTAAGATTTTCACACAAAAATAGAAAAAAAAAACAATAAATTTTGGGGGTTCCCCATACTTCTCAAAAATGTTTTTTTCATCAAACCCATACGTGTGGGGTATCTATGGATAGGTCTTCAAAAATGATATTGAGGTTTCTAATATAATTTTTTTGTAAACTGAATAGTTTGCGCGAGAGACACTTCCAAAGTGGTAAAATGTGTGTCCCCCCCCCTGTAACTTCTAAAATAAGAGAATGATAAAACAAAAAAAATATATGATGTACATTACCATGAAAACTTCCAACGAAAATTGGTTTGAGTGAGATCTAGTAAGTAGTTTTTTTTAATACGTCATAAATCGTAAACCGCAAAAAACATTGATTTAAGTTACAACGAACTACAAGAACTTTTATATTATGTTACTTGCTGCTACGGAACCCTTCATGGGCGAGTCCGACTCGCACTTGGCCGCTTTTTTATGTCAGTGCCATTTGACATATAACAAACCTTGGTGCTCAGTATTGGTGCTTATGTTTACATGAGATGTGAATTGTGATATATAATGTTTTTTTTTTATATAGTATGTACGCTTTGTGGTTAGGGATTGCAATCCGGAAAACCGGATCCGGTAATCCGGCCGGATCCGGCGTTTTTTACGCATACCGGATCCAGTGGAAATTGCCGGATCCGGTGACCGGATCCGGTTACGTCAATTTTTGACAAAATAATAACCCTGTTGCTAGTGTAGATGCTTTGAATGCCTGGTATAAATGTTGAAATTAATCTAGTATTGCAATCGGGTATTACTAACGTTCAATAGGGATGTAATGTAAGTACTAAGTACAACACTTATGGATAAAAAACTAAAAGCAAGTTACAAAAGCGTAAAATTATAATATTTTCGTATTAATTACTTCTTGTCTATAATTTGTAACATTTGCCCTTAATGTATGTAGGTGTAAGCTATATCTATCTATCTAACAGCCTTTTAAACTCCACTGCTGGACATAGGCCTCCCCTAATTGACGCCATTCCGACCAGTCCTGGGCCCTCTGAATCCAGCGCCTTCCCGCTGTCTTCTTTAGGTCATAAGTTCACCTGGTCGGGATGCGACCAGTGCTCCTTTTATTGAGACTTCGAACGATGTGGCCTGCCCATTGGCACTTCAGCCGGCTGACTCTGCAAGCTATGTCGGTAACTTTTGTTTGCCTACGGACTTCACCGTTTCTCGTGACTCGTAGTAAAATACCTAACATAGCTCGTTCCATAGCGCGCTGTGTGACTTTGAGCCTTTGAACGAGGCCAACAATAAGAGACTACGTCTTGGATCCATATGTTAATACTGGCAACACACATTGCTCGAACACTTTTGACTTCAGGCACTGAGGAATTTTGGATAAAAAGATATGTCGTAATTTCCCGAACACTGCCCAGTCGAGTTGGATTCTTCGAATGACCTCTTTCTTGAAGTTGGCCTTACCCATCTAGATCATTTGTCCCAGAGGTAAATGTACTCGTCGACAACTTCGAGAGCAGTGTCGTCAACAATTACCGGTACGAGTGTGACGTGGACATTAGACATGATTTTTGTCTTGTCCATGTTCATCTTAAGACCCACCCATTGTGAGGCACTGTTCAGGTCCCCTAGCATAGTACTGAGGTCCTCTAGTGATCCCGCCAGGATCACTATATCGTCGGCAAATCGAAGGTATGTGAGGTGTTAACTATTGATGTTAACGTCGAGCCCTTTCCACTCCATTAGCTTGAACACATCTTCCAAAGCAGCGGTGAACAGTTTTGGGGAAAAACGTCCCCTTGTCTGACCCCCCTCTACAATTGGAAGGGGTTCGTGTTTCAGTCGTGTAATCGAACTGACACAGTGGCCGATTTGTATACACACTTCAACACCTCGACATACCGGTACTAAGCTATACATAGGTGTACTTCAATTGATGTAAAATGACAACAGAAAAACCTCCCTTATACATCTAAAGACGTGTAATTGTATACTTGTACGCTTGGTGTTGGCTCCATCCTTAAAGAAAATAAAGAGAAAAAGTATACATATTGATACATTTTCTAGAAGATAAGTTATATTGATAATCTGTTCTACTTCTGACTAAAAAAAAATCAAAACTTTCCTCCTAATAATAAGTATAGATAATCATCATTAGCTACTATCAACATTACCTGACTTGACCCGTGCGAGTATTTATTACGTCTTAGTTGCATTTACTTTTGTCTTAATGCATTTGCATTTTTTATAATACAAAGCACTTTTATGATTACCATAAGAACAGTCTATATTGGAACCAGAAGGAAAATTCTGATCACGTGACCAATCCGGCCGGATCCGGCCGGATCCGACCGGATTGGCGAAAATCCGGTAAAAACCGGCCGGATTGAAAATGACACCGGATTGCAATCCCTATTTGTGGTACGCACTAGTACTAACTGTACGCGAACTGTATACATTATCTTTATAAGCAGCAGCCCTTCTACATAATACACATACATAATACCTTCTACATTCGTCCACAGGCAAGGTCCAATCAGCCCGCAACCTGATAATGAAGGGCTGCGAGGTGAACCCCAGCAGTGAGGAGCTGTGGCTGGAAGCAGCGAGGTTACAGCCGCGGGACACGGCGCGCGCGGTCATCGCTCATGCTGCACGGAATCTACCTCATTCAGTCAGGATATGGGTGAAGGCTGCTGACTTGGAACAGGAGGTTAAGGTATGGGTAAATCGATGAGGGAGTGGTATTTTAATACCTCCGCATGCGATGTTAGGTGGTAAAGGTTCAAAATGAAACGATTGAGTGTGGATTAAATACTGATATATTCTGGATAAATGTATCCCTTTATACACCAGGTGTTAACAATAATAATTTCTTTTCTCAAAGCATAAAACAAATTATGATTATTTTTCTTAACATAATTTATAATTGTCAAATTGTCAGACCTTTATTCAAGCGTATTTTCATGAACTGTTGTACTAAACTGACGTTTTTCGAACCAGGCCAAACGTCGCGTATTCCGCAAAGCGCTGGAACACATTCCAAACTCAGTGCGGCTTTGGAAGGCGGCAGTAGAACTAGAAAACCCGGAAGACGCACGTATCCTTCTCTCAAGAGCAGTGGAGTGTTGCCCCACTAGTGTGGAACTGTGGCTAGCGTTAGCGAGACTGGAGACATATGAGAACGCAAGGAAAGTGTTGAATAAAGCTCGTGAAAATATACCCACGGATAGACAGATTTGGGTGACCGCCGCTAAACTTGAAGAGGCTCATGGTAAGTTATTTTTGAATAATAATCATGGGTACTCAAACTATATGTTTTACTTCTATCAGCACCTGTAGGAATTTAATAAAATCTGATAAAAGGTTTTGAAGCAACCCTTAAACTGAAAATAACAGAATTGATGAAAAATAAGGCCACAATGAAAATGCAATATCCCCTCCCTTTCTCAAAATAAATAAATAAAAATGGGGGGGGGGGGGGGGGGTGTACACAAAATATTTTTTACTATTCTTGACAGTCCAATTAACAGAGACATAATGCGCCAGCACACTTGAATTACAATGATAATTTTGATGATAAATTTGTTATATGTACCAACAGGTAACACGCACATGGTGGAGAAGATCATAGATCGTGCGATCACATCATTGAGCGCGAATGGCGTGGAGATTAACCGCGAGCATTGGTTCAAGGAGGCCATGGAAGCTGAGAAATCTGGCGGCGTGCATACTTGTCAGGTAACGACTTTATGCACAAACACACTCTCCATACTTGACAGTTAATGACTTTATGCACAAACACACGCTCCATACTTGACCGGTAAGGACTTTATGCACTCATACAGTCTTCATACTTGACAGGTAATGACTTTATGCACAAACATACGCTCCATACTTGACAGGTAATGACTTTATGCACAAACACACGCTCCATATTTGACATGTAATGACTATGCACAAACACACGCTCCATACTTGACAGGTAATGACTTTCTGCACAAACACACGCTCCATAGTTGACAGGTAATCAAGTCACACACAGACACACTCTTCATACTTATCAGGTGATTACAAAACTCACAAGAATACGCACACAGCCACGAATTAACGCATGCATTCTCCATATTTCACAGGTATTTACGATATACAGAAACCCTCACTTATACAAGCTTTGATGTACATGTGCTGCATCTTTGTCAGATTAGGCACAAATGTACGCGTTTACGTTCACATATCGCATCACCTACGTCGCAAGTTTAATCTTTTTGGTATACTATAGTATTGTTTTACAAATTTTTAATCCAGTCCAATTCAAAGTACTAATTTTAGATTCATAATTTTATTTTTATATGACGTATTTATTGGAGGTTAGTGTCATAAACATTTCCAATTGTTTTATACATTTCCATCATGCATATACATTTCCTTTATATTCACATGTTTTATAAATTTCCAGGCTATTATTCGTGCCGTTATCGGACATGGTATCGAACCAGAAGATCAGAAACACACCTGGATGGAGGACGCAGAAGCCGTAAGTCTCTTTGTATAATCCGGTAATTGAATAATCGGTAATGCCTTTGCTGCTACTCATGTCCATGAGCAACGGTGGCCAAATACTATCAAGTGGATCGTAAGCTTGTGTGTCGAAAAGTTACAAAAAAAAATTACCATTAATGCTCTAAAACATAAATATTTTCATAATCACATTAGTTACGTCATTAATCTTTCCATTATTAAACTATATTTTCAGTGCGCAAACGAAGGTGCGTACGAGTGCGCCCGCGCGGTGTACGGATACGCGCTATCCGTGTTTCCGTCTAAGAAGTCGATCTGGCTCCGAGCGGCGTATCTAGAGAAGCAACACGGAACTAGGACCAGCCTGGAGTCGCTATTGCAAAGGGCGGTCGCTCATTGCCCCAAGTCCGAGGTGCTGTGGCTGATGGGGGCCAAGTCTAAATGGTTGGCGGGTGAGTTTTTATAGGGTTTTATAATATACATTGACTTATATATCCTATGTACTTCTTTTTGAAATCATTGGGTTTATATATGTACCCCATTAATGTCCCGCTACTGAGCGCGGTCTCTCCTCTTGAGGAGACCTAGAGCATACTCCACCACACTGCTCCAGTGCGAATTGGTGGAGGGGTTAGTGGCCAACCCAAGTGTCGAATTATAGCTGTTATCTTACGATAAAACCCAGGACCGCTTGACGTGCCCTCCAAAGCATGGAAGCGCTCAGGAAATGTTTGGTCACCTAACTACCGACCGCGCCCGCTGTTGCTTTGTCAATAATTTAGGATCGCCACAATCCATGCTATGAGCGCTTCACTTACTATAGAATAAAATATATTTTACAGGTGATGTACCAGCTGCCAGAGGTATTTTATCTCTGGCTTTCCAGGCCAACCCCAACTCTGAGGAGATCTGGCTAGCCGCCGTCAAGCTGGAGAGTGAGAACAAAGAGTATGACAGGGCGAGGAGATTGCTGGCCAAAGCGCGAGCGTCCGCGCCCACGCCTAGGGTATGTTTTAAAACAATATTAATATTATTTAAAGTTGTAAGTAAAATATTTAACCAAGGCTAAGCAGACATAATTATAGTTCTTTTGGGTAAGTATAAAACATAATTAACATACATTTATTGGTTTGACTTGTGGCCCAATTGTTATAAAAGTTTGATATCAAGTAGTACCACAGAATACTTAAATAGTACCTATTGTGTAGTATACATCCTACTAAAGAGTATACGTCAATATTAATAAATCAATATAATAAAATTAATATAAATTATAGTCAAATTTTCATTTAATAATTGCCCTATGTCAAAATTTTACATAGTTAACAAGTCAAGGGAATAAACAAAATCCCATATATTAATTTATTGGTAACTTCCAGGTGATGATAAAGTCAGCCAAGTTGGAATGGTCTCTCAACAACATGGACGAAGCGTTGAAGCTGCTGGAGGAAGCCATCAAGGTGTTCGGGGACTATGCCAAGCTGCACATGATGAAGGGACAGATTGAGGAGCAGATGTCCCGGGATGATGATGCTCATAACACTTATACACAAGGGGTGAGTGCTGGTTTGTTGTCTTATAAGTTATACAGAACTTGATACAAACAACTCGGTGTGTAAGTTGAAAGTTACAAAGTTTGAAAGTTTGGGATCCAATTAATTTTTCTTGCTGTCTTTTTCTTCCTTGCTGATCGGCAACACTTTAGTGATGGCCTTTGGTGTTACTAACGTCATAGAGCCCATGAGTGACGATAGACTCTATGACAATATACCACTTATCATCAGGTAGATCATCATCTCTTTTGTCGACTATTTACACAAAGGATGCAACGGACCCTATTCATAAGACTGCTGTCCGTCCGGCCATTCACTTGTCACAACAAACTCAAACGACAAACAAACGTAAATTCTAAAAATCATCAATCAAAGTCAGTAATGATTTAATAAATACCGCCAACTGTTTTTGGTTTAAATCAAGTAGATGCTAAATACGTATTTTTTTTGTTACAGTTAAAAAAATGTGCTACATGCGTACCAATGTGGATACTGCTGTCAAGGCTTGAGGAGAAACTGAAACACATCACCAAGGCGCGCTCAGTGCTTGAGAAGGCTCGGCTGAGAAACCCTAAGAATGCTGAGTTGTGGTAAGTAACATTCAATTTTTATTCTTCTGCTGTATTTTGTAGACTTTAACAACATTGAATAGAAAGATCACAAATATAGTGCATCAAATAAATGTGAATACAATATGACGTAATGTCACATTTTTATAAAAATAAAAAACAGGTAGGGCAACACTCTTATCCATAGTAGGGTAAGTCGGGACAAAACATGACACATAAGAAAAATACAAATACTACTGCAAAAATCATAATTAATATTATGTCATATTGTACCCTAACTTACTCTATTAATTAGGGCTTGTTTCACCATCTTCAAGTAGAGTCCTAAATAAGCTATTCGCCGGTTAAAGTGACGTTAAAGTGTCATTTTACATACACGAAATGTCAACTTAACCAACGAATAGCTTACTTCGGACTTACTTGAAGATTGTGAAACAAGCCCTTAGAGTATTGCATTATCAATTTTTTCAAGAGTTTAAAAATTTGACATGTCTTCACAACCCACATTATTTATCCGACAAACTATAAATTAGCAAATAAAAACATACGTCATTTCAGGCTAGAAAGCGTGCGCCTAGAGCGGCGGAATGGCAGCGTGGAGATAGCGCACGCGGTGATGGCCAAGGCGCTGCAGGAATGTCCCACCGCTGGGCGGCTGTGGGCCGAGGCCATCTTCATGGAGTCGCGGCCGCAGAGGAAGACCAAGAGTGTAAGTTGACTACCCGTGACTCGCAATGGTTACCATGCCAGATCGCTGCGCCAAGGGTCCTGGGTTCGATTCCCAGCAAGGCGGAAATTTGAATGATGAGTTTGAATTTCTGTTCTTGGTCTGGGTGTGAGTGTTCTTGTCTCTTTGTGTTGTCCATGCCACCTACGACACATGGAATCCTAGTGTGGGGATATGAGTGTGAGACATTATAAAGTTACGATTTGAAAGTCTTGAAGATGAATAGAATTTTAATGAGTTATTTTATCAAAAAAGTTAATATTACTCTATTTTCGATGTTGTATGTTAAGACTGAAGATAAGTAAAGATGTCATTTTTTAACCGACTTTAAAAAAAGGAGGGGAGTCTCAATTTGACTGTATTTTTTATCTTATAAACTTGTATCTTATAAACTTTTTACTGGGTACTGATTTTGATGATTCTTTTTATATTCGAAAGCTCGTATTTTTGAGTTACCGCTAATTTTGAACTATGTTATTTTTTAGAAGAATTATATTCATATATTATTATTATTCTTGACAGATGACACTTGACAGGCTTTATATGCAGTGTTGCCAACTTAGCACTTTCGGTGCTAGATCTAGCACTATTTTCATAACTCCAGCACGAAACAACAACACCTAGCACCTAGCACTAAATCTAGCACTAAATAGTACTCATCTGATTATTTTATGGTTATCGCAGAACAAAACGCATTCACGAAGGAAGTAACAAAGCGCTTTAGTTTTATGCTTTGCTACTCTTTCGCAGGGGATTTCCCGTGCACTATTTTTACGCAAGGGAAAATATAACATTGCTATATATTTTGTCCTGTTTTAACAAGTCTTTCTTTTAAGTTCTATTACTTCTATTATGTCTTGTTTGTTGACTTAGTCGAACTATATTGAGTTGATTTGCTTCTCTAAAAAGTTAAAGTGAAAGTGTTTACGAAATTGGATGTTCCTTTAAAAAAAACAAGTAAGTTTTGCTTAAACTTACAGAAAAGAATGGGAGAATGATCCAAAATACTAGAAATGGCTTAGACCTGTGCTTGGTCTCGAAAGCGATGTGTGTATTTTGCAAAACAGAAATGAATTCAAGAGTATTCGAAATTAAGTGTCATGAAGATGACTGGATATGGATTTTTTTTTAATTTTTTTTTATCTCCTAGTAAGTGCCAGTAACTGGTCAAATAATTGTTAAAAAACTTAAAAATTAAAAAATTAAAACATTTGATTACAAATTATTCATTGTGATTTTATTAAATTTAGCACTATTTTTGGAAATTTATATTCATCTAGCACCTTTTTAAATACCATTTAGCACCTATTCGTGGTACTGAGTTGGCAACCCTGTTTATATGACAAATCAGTATGTTAACTATAGTCAAAATTATCTAAGATGCCCATAATGATAGCTGCTATTTATTAATATGAACTAACCTTGTATGGGTGTCTTTGAGCGAAATGGAATATTCATTTACTTGACAAGAATAGTTGAATACTTACGGACAAAGGATTTTGCCAAAATTTGTTAAAAATCCCTACTCATTTTCATTGGCGTTGATTATAAATCATATTATACGTTAAAATCTAGTAAAAATCCCATCACATCATAATTTATGCAAAATTTAATAAAAATTTATGACGTCGAAACAATCTTATATGAAGAAGCCTAAATCTAATCTGACGTAGGGTGATGTGACGGCTTGAAACAGTTTATAAAACCAATCATAATCGATACATTACTATAATCGAAATTTAAAAATGAAAATTGATTAATTTAATTACATTGTTAAAAATGATTTGCTTGCATTTGAATTTAAAATTAGGTACCCAATAATACCACGACGAATTGGATGCTAACAAAGGACATTTTCCATTATGTATGGGCACTTCGCCATCCGTGGACAGTAACTGCAGATAATATGTTATATGTAATTATGTATTTAAGGTTGCGGTAAACATATTTTTTTTTTTCAACAAAATAATAATTATGTATACATGAATGTGTCTTACGAAATAAGCAAGAATTTATTCACTGTAGTTTTTCTTGACGCTCATAATATAATATTATGTCAAAATATTATTATAAAACTGAGCGGGACTTTCATTCTATCATGATCTATCTTTCTTTCTTTTTCCTCTCTCTTTCTTGGCCGGCAATGCACCAGTGATGCTTTTGGTGTTGTTGATGTTCATGGGCGAATGGATAAAATAATATTTTATTAAAGTCGTAAATAGGTACATACTGAGAATACGCGGTACGAGATAGCTCAATCGAGGTAGTAGGTAGGTAACTAGGTACCTAAATACTACGGTTTTTAGTTTAAAATTTAATTATCGAATCGATTAGAAGGTCTTATAATTTTGAATCGATTTGTTGTAAAAATTGGTTTCTTTTGTGAACCAATTTTTTTGTACATCTCTAATGTCACTGTGATGGCAAACGACAAATTGGGCTTCTTAGTTCGCGGTGACTATAAATGTTGTTATGTGTGGTTTAGTTCGATTTGACTATGCTGCTGAATGGATGACCGATCCGTCCATAATAACCCCGTCGCAAAAAGAGGGGTATTATAAATTTGATGTATCTATGTATCTGTCTGTTTGGCATCTTAGCTGCTAAAGAAATGGACCGATTTTGATGCGTTTTTTTGTTTGAAAACGAAAGTAATCGAGATGGTGTTAGTAAGACTGTTGGTTTTTTTTTATTTCTTTATTTGGTTACCAACAAGGCATACGATATAATATTCAGTGTCATCTAGAGAAGTGCCATTGACTTCACGTCACTTACGTTACAAAACCCCAATGTTTGCAGGTGGACGCGCTGAAGAAGTGCGAGCACGACGCGCACGTGCTGCTGGCCGTGTCGCAGCTGTTCTGGAGCGAGCGCAAGCTCAACAAGTGCCGCGAGTGGTTCAACAGGACGGTCAGTTATACCTTATACTACATATCTATTAATCTATACATCTGTACATCTGTACTCTATACAAATAAATAAAATTGGAGTGTCTGTTTGTAATATTAAAATAACCGCTTTTTACTAAGTGCATTTGGATTTATACACGGTACATAATACCAAAACAACATTTTTTACAATTTTTGTCTGTCTGTCTGTTTGTTCCGGCTAATCTCTGAAATGGCTGGACCGATTTTGACGGGACTTTCACTGGCAGGTAGCTGATGTAACAAGGAGTAACTTAGGCTACTTTTATTTTAAAAAAAGAGTTTGTTAGGCGATACGAAGTTTGCCGGGTCCGCTAGTCTGTACTATACAACTACGCGCTCATAAAGAATCGCCCATAGACCGGAGGCTTGTGTCGATCTTAAACGATCAACAAAGTTAAGCAACAGCGGGCGCGGTCGGTAGTTGAATGGGTGACCGCTAGTGGCAAAAATTTGGTAGGTAAAACCGTCGGTCCCGGTTGTTATCATAAGATAACAGTCGTTAAGCCATGTCGGAGGCCCATGGGTGCTATGAAAACTTCATACGACACTCGGGTTGGCCACTCACTAACCCCTCCACCAATCCGCACTGGAGCAGCGTGGTGGAGTATGCTCTAGGCCTCCTCAAGAGGAGAGACCCGTGCTCAGTAGTGAGCCATTAATTGGTTGAAGCCACATAAAACTACTAGAAAAGTGTACTTGAAAAGTGAAAAGAGAGTAATTTTAAGATTTTTCGGTAGAGGCGACTAAATCTGGCACGCTGGTGGTAGGGCCACTCGAGGGATTCTATTGATAATATTGATTTTAATTGTTGATTAATACCATTATTACTATTATTATTTCTCCATGGGGTTCGCCTAGATAGCTACCACCCTTGAGCAAGAGTCAGTCGCCAAACGACTCGTCGTGTTCCGGCTGGGGGCTTGAGAGCCAGTTCTTCCTTTTTTCTTGGCCAGCAACGCATCCGAGATGCATTTGGTATTGCAGAAGTCCATGTGTGACGATAGCCACTTACCATTAGGTGGATCGTCAGCTCGTTTTCCGGCTATTTCCATAAAACAAATTAAAACATGACAGGAACAATATTTCATATAAAAGGATTTTAAGAAAAATACACCATATATTAACCAGCCCTCATACATTCTCTCTTAACGTGTCGGCCACTCGTGTCGCGTGGATTTATGAGGAATAACAACATATTATATAACAAGAAATGCTCAAGGCTAGAACATTATTAACACCTCAAAATTCTATCCCACAGGTAAAAATCGATCCGGACCTGGGAGACGCATGGGCATTCTTCTACAAATTCGAGCTGCTTCATGGCAACGAACAACAGCAAGAGGATGTGAAGACCCGCTGTAAAGCAGCAGAGCCTCACCATGGAGAATACTGGTGCCAGGTGTCCAAAGACATCGCTAACTGGTGCTTCAGTATAGAGCAGATTCTGCTACTGGTCGCTAAGAATCTTCCCGTGCCTACGTAAGCAGTGATAGTGATAAGATTGTGTAGTGAGTGAAAAAGACACTTAAGAGTTAAATAAGTTGACGATGAAAAGGGATTTTAAGTGAAGAAATGTGAAGTTAAGGAAGCTTAAAAGTAAGTTGTATTTATTTTTTCACTATAATGTTGGGTTCAAGTGTTGCCAAACCCATTAAGGGTGGATTTGTACAACATGGTATAAATGTTGTCCAGCAAATGAAATATCATAATATTTTCTTGTCACAGTTGTTGGGTTTTATCATAATCAGAAAATAATTAACTGTACATAAATCTTTAGTTGAGCTTTATAAACAATGTATTTTATTTGTAGTTAAACATGTAGTTCATTCATCAACTTTCGAGGGATTACTTCAATATAACAGAATATTTAGTTGAACCCACAATAAATCTGCAAAATTTGAGGTCTTTCATATAAGATTAGTGTAAGGACAAAAGGGATATTTGTGTTACATAAACATAGAAATATCATAATTAGGTAATACTTATTCAAATGTTTATAATACAAATGACAAAATCATTGTTTGATGAATGATTTTAATACTTCTAGACCTATGTGGTCAAGTGGCAAACCTCAATTATTTCGAACACATAAGATTCCTATATCTTTTTAATATTGTACATTTTTATGCTTATATCTTAATATATGTAATTTATCCCAATTTAAGATCGTCAAAAATTTTGGTTATATGGCTATTTTACATGTTGTAAAATTGTGTAAAAGAACCTTGCACAGTTTACTAACAAAAGATCAATTGATCACTGCATGAAAGACTCAACCAACCAATTGAGAATGCAATTATTTTATAAGTTATTATTATAATGTACTGAATTTTAGTGAATCTAATTTATTATAGTCTGCTGGCAATAATTTTTTTTTCAGCATTGGTTTATCAACACTCTTCTTATATAGACTTTTTTTTTATAGAGAAACATGAAACATTGCTGTAAGATATTAATAAAATAGATGCCCTGCTTCTTAATTATTTTTACAGTGTATATATTTTTTTGTGTTAGTAATAATACAATGTGTTGTATTAAAAGTGTTTTTTTAATTATAGCAGATATATATAGGTAAACTTAATTTTAGACTTACTATATCAACTTTCTGGTACAAGTTAAATATCCAGATTCCTGAATTTTGCACCATTTTAATATTCAAATTATTATTTACTTATAGGCCTTCACACATATTTGGTATAAATGTTACTTAACATCAGGGGGCTCGTTTGCGTTTCATCAGCCCTCCTGGCTATAAAATATTCCTATGGTTTTTGGGGAAAGATGAAAATTTCTTAAAAAGATTAAAGCATTTTTGCATATTTATTTATTTATTTAAGGTCCTCCAACACAGGATACACAATAATTTCTCATATCTAGCTTAACCTAATATTTAAAATTCGTGTTCCCGCAATTACATATCACAACTTTCGAGTTCAAGTTAAACATACCTAAAAGTACATGTTAGTTACCTAAATGGAGTTCCACAAGGAACTCTCTTGGGACCTGCTCTTAATACCCCCAATTAGACACGTACAATTACATATTAGGAAAAATCGTCGTCATACCATTTCCTTTCGTGTAGCTGTTTAAAGTGTGAGAATGTATCATGAAACTTCTCCATTGAGAGTTAAATTAAAGTACAAGAAATCTAAAGAAAAGTACATCTTAGAAAGAATTCTAATACAATTAATAACAATTTTAAAAGGAGAAGCAGCATTTTTAGAATTCAACTTTCATAATTTCGAAAAATAAAACGGATTCCTAATGAACTTGTGGGTGAAAAAAAACAGTAAAGAATCACATGCTAATGCGCGGATAACTCCAAGATATTTCTACTAAAAACCCTAAAAGGGCCCATGAGTCCCACTTCAAGAAATCTTGTTCTAAAGTGTTAAAACTAAAAACGTTTTTAAAATTAATATTTTACGTATAAAATTTTTCTTGTTATTGCCTCTATACACGCAATAAATATACACGCAAACTAGACGCATGTACCGGAGTCATTTTATATCATACGAGTAAACGCCCTCGGTTTGCTTCGGTTTTCTTATTTTTTTACACCTTGGGTTATATTATTGTAGTTTTATTAAGGATTCCTATGTTTTTTTTAAATTATAATATAGCCTATGTCACCCGGGGATAGTGTAGCTTCCCAACAGTGAAAAAATTTTTCAAATCGGTTCAGTAGTTTCAGTTTAATGCAAACAAACAAATCTTTAATCTTTATAATATTGGTATAGAAAAACATTACTCGCGTTTATGATTGTCCTTTTGAATCTGTTAAACCTAAAATTGAAATGGATCGAAATTTTTTAAGTGACACTTTTAACTCCTCAAATTGAAATATAATATTACCTGAAAAATGTTACTAACAACAAGATTTTCAAACGCAGCAGTGGACCAGTGGTCGCGTCCTGCTCAGATTGAACAAAAAATATACCTACTTAGTACGAAAAAAAATTTAAGAACAAAAATAAGTATTAGCTATTTATCTACTACTATTAATCTACTAATAGGTGATGGTACACATGACTCAATATTACGCATTTTACAAAAGAAATTAAACTACTACCACTGTTGTGTACAGTTCAGGCCGTAAACACCTATAACCATTAATAAAGTTCTATAAATAATGGCCGAGTTTGTGTGAGTTTGAATAATAAAGGCGTTGGCGCAGTTCCAGCGCGGGATGCGTATGCGCACTGAATAACTATACGAATTTTTCACTTCTTTCTCTTCCAAAATTGAAAGTAGCAGTATCTACCAGTGATGCTCAGTTAAAAGTTACACATACACATATTGTGAAAAGTGAAAGTGTTCAAGGAAGAGTAGTGTTGTGACAATGTCGCCCAGATGCCCAGTGCCACCTTTACAAGAAATATCATTATCGTTAGTAGCTAGACAATTGATACACACTCTTTCGCGAGTGACATCCGAGGAAGATGTCGCATTGCCTTTCGCGATGGTGTCCTCTTACTACGAAATAATGGGGGCGACGAATGATATATTTCAAGATCTCATAAATTTAATTCTAAGCTCCGAGTATCTGGATCCGTCCATCCGGTACTTTGCAATGCGACTGCTCTTGAAAGAAAACGTGAAAAGCTTAGCGACGGGTATCTTTCCTTGCCCGTACTACAGAAAAGTCCTTGAATTGATTATAGAGCAAGGCCGCCACCTGACGTCTCTTAATCTAAAAGGAGTGTGGGTTAAAGACGAGCATTTATCTCTTATGTACGACCTACTGAAGAATCTAAAAAATTTAACCGTATTAAATATACCTTACATTGCTAATGACGAAGTGCTCAAGTTCATTGGTGAGCATAATAAAGTGTTGAAACTCCTAGATGTGTCTGGTGAGACAGACATAACAGAAATAGGTATAGACGCCATGCTGACTGGTAATCCACAGCTGACCCAGAGTCTAACGGTTATTAATATTGGTATGTACGGAGAAGAGAATATTGATCACACTGACGTGGCGTTGTTGATAAGAAACCTACCAAACTTAACTAATCTGGGTAGCTACTCCTTCGTGGGGAAAGCAATTTATCATATTTATAATAACGATTGCAAACCAGGTTTTACAACAAAATTACAATACATACACGATATTCAAACGAATTTGAGGACGATGAAAGCAATAGTTGCTCTGTGTCCAATGACAGAGACTATTTATTTGGAAGAGCCAGACCAAGGCGTCTTACAGCTAATAAAGGATCTACCCACTGTCAATAAAATAAAACTGAACAAATTCCAATGTCACGAACTTCATCAGCTGTTAGAAAAAATTGGATACAAAATTGTGACGTTGATGCTCTCTGGTTCTCACGGGTCGTTTAACTTTACGAGAATAGCAGAGACTTGTAGAAATTTAGAATGTCTAGAGTTCTATCAAATTCAGACTGCGACTCATGAGGAAGAAATTCCTTTTAATAAATTGGAACACATCGAAATAATTCAGGGTAACCTCTCGAGCTCTTGTTTGAAGTATTTGATGACGGGTAGTCCTCGGCTGAAAAAGCTTATTATCGGAGATGAAATTAAATTGGACGACAATGATATGGCAAGGTACGATTTTTATTTTAACTGTAATAAAATACAAACGTTGACTATTCAATTTTAACAATGGTGAAAGTAATGTCTTAACTTGGGTTTCTGCCCATGAGTCTTCGAGAAAGAGGCTTTTACTGTGTAACACATGAAAAAGGAATTGTTGTAAAATCCAGGGGGGCTGCCCTCAAGGATCGTTGTTAAGCATTACTTTATAATACGTAATAGAAGACATTTATTTGTCTAAATTCTGTACATGAGTATATTAGTTGAGTTTCAACTAGTTTTTAAAGTATTTGCGTTTTTGTATTCCAGAATGTTTCGCCGTTATAAGTTCGATAATCTTGAAGGCATTTGGTTCCCGAACGCACCTCGACTCACCCGCGACACGGTGGAACTCCTTATGGAGTGTTGTCCAAAGTTGCAGAGTTTGGGACAACTGAGCGGTTGGCAATACACTCCAGACGACATGATGCTAATGAGAGCCATCATAGCCAGTACCAATACCGACTTGGTGTTGTCTCCACTTGGAATATTTCAGCAAGGAAGATAATCTTGCATTTGTTTATTTATTGCTATATCATAATTGATTGAAGATTGAATATGTTTGCCATTAATAAAAATATAATTTATTTCAAATAATATAAAAATTAAAAAGACGCAATACTAATTTTAACAAAGTTTATTTCCAAAATAAAAACAAAAATGGTATACATGCACTACATTTTCTATTACGTTATAAAAACATGGTTCATTCACATTTGCACTAATCTATCTATTCTTGAGTATTTAAACTTGTATCGTTGTTTTATGACTACTTCGCTTTGGTAGAATGTTTTAAAAACGATTACCTAATTGTTGGTATTATTTTATTCTCTTTCAATATTTGGTTGTGCGTTTTCATCACATCTTTTGTTTTTGCTTTTTAAACGGGTTTTTAGCATTTTGCATTCATCTGCACACTTCGTTGTAATAATACTCCTGAAATACAGATATATAAGGTTTATAGTAATTTATTATTGATTCAATTATAATCAATGAATTGCATTAATCGGTCTTTATTAATTAACCTACCTGACTAAATTCTCTTTCACATTAAACCTTGATGTGATTTCTAAGATTATATCCGTTACAGTTTTTGGGTCTAAACACATTTTCGCTGGTTTGTTTTGAAAAGCTGGAGACCGTTTGCCTGTTAAGGAATGAGTGGCTAGAATTCTGTAAAAAAAGTATAGTTATTATTAGTATTATCATAGGTACTTGTTAAATTGCTATAATAGTTAAGTGTTTTCTTAATTACCTTCTAGGAAAAGCGGCAAGTAGTAATGTTCGTGTAGCTATTGTGTAAGACTTCCATTTCACTTTTCTAAATTTTTCTTTGTGTATCATTGTCTTACCGCTTCCAATTGGTACCTGAAGACAGAAAATAATGTTATTCAAATATTAGGCATAAATTAATTACCGCTGTCTTGCCATGATGGAAGTGAAAATATTATTAATATTTAAAACTTTACCCATTCATCATCAGTGTCGCATTTAGTATCTTGTTTCGATGTCAAATTTTGTCCAATTCTGTTAAATTTATTACTAATTAGTACATTATCATCTGATCGATCAGAGTCTTCGCTTTCACTTCTTTCACTATTCTCTTCATACTCCTCAGAACCAATATTAGTATTGACTGTTTTATCTACCGATGGTTGAACTGGTGGACATAATTCCATAAGAAACTTTTTCGGTTGTGGTTTCAATTCATTAAGCATTCTAAAAAGCTCATAAAATCCAGCCTTTATATCTTCTATTTCCTTTGCATTGTTATGGGTAGATTTCTTTGGGAGTTCAATAGGTGGGGTATGATTTCTCTTTGTAGAATCAGCTGAGTATTTCTTCACTGATATATTTCTAACGGGGTCTTTCCTTATCCTCTTACGACTTGAGCTATTACCATTAGACAGGCGTGCTTTTAATAAGTTAGTTACAGCATTTGGCCTGTGTGTAGGTTTGGGACCTCTTTTAACATTTTTATTTCTATATTGTTTGGTATAACTGTGTTTTTGAGATTCCTGCAAATGTAATAAAGCTATTTAAGTTAGTAAGTTGAAGTAATTATCTTAAAGTAATATCATATTTCTCTCTCTTCTCATAGGTATACAAATGTAAGTCTTCACTTTAAGTATTTAATAATAGTTTTGCAAAGCGACTACATACACGCGAGAGTTCAGACCCTGAATCCGAAGAAATTTCTTCGTCACTGGGCTCCCACGAAGATGCACTGGGAGAATAGTCTCGACCTTCATTCTTCAAGTCATTTCTGTTTGCACCATTTGGGTTTTCTATTGTCTGCAAGCTCCTTTGTATTTCCATAGGACTATTGCCGCTATCTGTGTCAATACCATCTTATAATGAATATAATCGGGTTTTTAAGAAGGCCCGGAATTAAATATTAAATATTAAAATCACAAATAACAGGCGCCTTTACATGTGTGCTACTATGTACCTAGGTAGGAATAACATAGATTTTGGCGTGAAAGGTTTAACGGTTCGCTTTTGCAAAGCGCGGGAGCAAACAACAGCTACTAAATAACTTTTGTAACTTATCATTGGTAAGTTGTATCAAAAATCGTTAAATTCATATTTGAAAAATATTAAGATTCGAAAATATTAACTCCAAACTCCAATAAGCTCCTTTATCCGGAAATTTTAATTTCACATACATATCTACCTCACATTTAAAAAAACATGTGATCTACTCACCGGAAGCGATATCCGTTCTGGGGGTCAGTGTCCGATGACTTGCTTCTGCCATTCCAACATTCACCTCCTCAGTTACTCTGATCATGGAACTGGATTTTAACAAACGACCTCCATTCCAATCTGCTAGTAACCACCTTTCGATTTTTCCCCTAGAAGACATAATTACTTAGTTACAAATATTTTCACAACCGAATAATTCGCTCCCTGCACTTACTACTTAGTCGAAACTGCCGATTGCCGAAATGCAACTAAAGACGATACCAAAATGCGGCGCATGAGCAGGTAAAAGTTTCATTACGCACCCTTACTCCATCATTATTACATCCCCCGCCCTAACCCTCGGAACAATACGGTTCGCCAACCGCCTCGAAGACAACAAAAAACCTACCTTTTTGCGAACCCATTTCTTAGTAAGTTTCTAAACAGTCAGAGATTTATTATTCTTTTGTACGGTACAAGCCGAAACCATCGCGGCATCGTTTCGTTTGTATATCGATGTTTCGTCGTTACATTTTTGTAAGGCGCCATAAAATTTCGGAAACATTTACAGAACGGTTATTTCAAACAATATCTGAATGGACTCCTTCCTGTTGGTATTAGAAGTTGTCGATGAGGTATAAATTTTTACTGGATTTAAAAACTCAACGAAACAAGACTTATTGGAACACCAAAGTATGGGTAACTTCCCGATAGTAAATTTGGAACAACAATGTAAAAATTAAATCGTTTTTTATTATAAATTATAAAACATAAGAATAAAGAATAGGTAGGTAAACCTAATGAAATCTTCAAACAGCTTTTAGCAAAAATAATTTTGGAAACAGCTTAAGTGGTGTAGATATGTATGTTAAGTACTTTTTTTTTTGTTTTGTGTAAATAGCCGCCGATGGGCAGGAATTAGAGGAAAATCTAAAAGTTTGAGATGTAATGCAAAAATGATTTTTGATGTCTCAGAAATTCTTTCCACCTTTGCTTTCAGCCTACGCTTATATTTTATAAAACGCTCGTGGTGTAATTATCCCAAGAATACGAGACGAGACGACGTTTTTTTTTGAGATCGTAGGTAGGCTCTGATAATGGATAAATCCCATCACTCCCATCAGGCCATCACTAAGGACAAATATAGGTCCATGGTGCAGCCGTGCAGTTCTAGCGGTCAACACATCACCGACACGTTGGCGTTGCAAACCAAAGAGCTATTAACCCATTTTTGTTCATTGGTTCTAAAGTACGTTAACCGCTAACTTCAACATACAAAACTTTAAATTTTATTTTAGAAAACTGGTAGCTAGCCTGGCAGTTTTATTATAGCACTATTCATCATAAATACAAGTTGCAGGGGGGAACTGGTGGAAGGTGGATTACTGACACTGACGACATTTTTTTATGGAACTAGCCGACAAACGAGCTGACGATCCACCTGATGGTAAGTGGCTATCGTCGCCCATGGACATCAGCAACACTAAAGGCATCACTGATGCGTTGTCGGCCAAGAAAGAAAGAAGAAAAAGAAAGAAAGAACTGACTCTCAAGCCCCCACCTGGAACACGACGAGTTATTTGACTCATGCTCAAGCAAGGGTGGTAGCTATCCAGGCGAACCCCATGGGGAAATGATAATAGTGATAATGGTATTAATTAACAATTAAAATCGATAATACGAATATAATCTCTTCGGGGCCCTATCACCAGCGGGCCGGATTTAGTCGCCTCTTACGACAACCATCCGACGTGGGATTGGGGTTAGTATTCTAAGTCGCCCCAATACGGCTAAAATACAATACATGTAGTAATTATAGCTGATACGGAGTGATTCCGAATGCAATAACGTGGGGTAATTAGTAATGTTTCGAGTAGATTCACAATTTAAGAAAACTTAATCCTTTGTTGACAACCGGAACAGTCTTTATATTCAGAGGCGTAAATAATGTAGGTATATCCAAGTCCCGGATACAGCAAATTACAGTTTTCCTGTACGAAGGGTCTCTGAGCTAACTGAACTGGAGTTTTGGATAACTGAGTTGGATTTTTGAGTAAGTGAACTGGATTTTTGTGTAACTGAACGGGATTTTTGGCGAAACTGAACGGGATACGTCCGAATGTTCATTGTTATTATATCAAATCAAAAATTCATTTAGGTATCACTGATAGTCTGATACACATAAGCACATTTTTTTTTAATCTACCAGCTTTTCGGAAAGGTGCTTTGACATGAAGGAGAAGAAAAGCCGTAAAGAAACTGCTCAGCACATCTTTTAATAATGGAAAGTTACACAACATGTTATAACTGACGCGGAACAGCTTAAGGCACTAATTTACAGGCATTTTTAATACGCTTTTATTAGCTTCAGACGTATGTTAGTACATAATATGTATGTAACGGAATCTTTGAATATAATTTTGACCCCCTTCAAAACGTCAGATTAACTCGAAATTTGGCATACCTATTATCACAGACGTATACCTAGAGTAGATGCGGTAAGTTCATACATTTCACGTGGGACAACTAGGATTTGAAATCCTAATCCTAGCGCGCCGTGTCATTTAGTCGGCCTTTCATTGCTATTGGCAACAGATGTCAACTGAAATAACGAAAAATGCCTGATTTTAATGTTATGAACTGTAGAAAATCTACAAATATAGTTAGGAAAGATAAAGAAAACATTTTCTTTCATCGCTAATTAATTTCGTTATAAAATTGTGTTCCTATCTATTTAAAATAAATGAATTTAATGTTTATTGTGCTTTTACCACGTTTTACAATGACGAGCACTTACTGAGTATATGTACTACATACTATACAATACATTGCCCATTTTGGTTCCAAAATTGTAGGGCTTCTTTGTTGGAACACGTAATGAAAATACAACAATCGTTACTATCAACCGTTGCTAAGTAACGCTTTACTTCGTGGTACTGTCAATATTGTAGTTTTTCGCTCAAATATAGTATATAGTGTTTTTCATTTATCCAGTCTTGTCTCGATTTTAATCGATTTTGAGAATCGTCGAATAAATAAATATTCTCATAGATATATATGTTGTAACACAAATTTTATTCCAAAGGTAACTAACTGTATTTTTTTATAGTTTCGTCATGTCTGTTCGCCCGTCCGTCCGTCCATTTGCAACTTAGTGAGTGTAATTTGGCATAGATATTTATTAAAACTACAAAGTCGTGGAATAAAATATTAAAAATATTTATTTATCACAGTTCAAGTGGGGATGGATTTTTTTCTCGCCTACCCAATAGTGTAGGGTATCGTTGTAAGGATAAACAGTGAATTTTCAAGGAAAACTATCACGGCTACAGGTTAACGAGTAATAATCAATCAACTATAGAACCCTACATTGCGCATGGACGTACAAGCTCTTGACCAGTTGTTTTCCATCAATCGAAAGAATTTTTGAAATCAGTCCACTAGTTTTTCAGTTTATCCATTAAAAAAAAAACAATAAATCGAAACTTTCCTCTTTGTAAAATTATAGAGTATAAAATAAAACTGGATCATAAAATTATTCAACATTCCTATTACTTTCTAAATTAATGGTGGTACATTTTTGTTATTTTGATTATTAAATTATAAAGGTTTTGATTTCAATAAATAAATGATTATATTTTGATTTAATTCTCTTTTATTTATTTTACGTAAAATTTATAAGTAAAGAATATAATATGATATTGATCTATTTATTTATATTTTTGAAACGTGTTTATAATTTTAATATTAATAAAAATTTAATAAATTTTATAATTTGTGTTTATAATAAATAAATAATCAAGTTAAATCAAACTTGGGGTAAGTTTGATGAGTAAGTTTGATGAGTAAGAATGATATATGTTTAATAACAAAACATTAACAAAATAAAATTATTTATTTGGTTTTATTCAGCACTTTAACCTATACGTATACAATAACAATCAACCAGACTGATTATAATCGATTATCGATATCGAGAATCGGTAAGAAATCGGTTTCGTATTGGTATTGCTAAGATGAGGTATATCAATCACTAAAATTTTCTTGTGACATAACATTGTGTCAAAAAAAGTGACACGCTTGGTTTTCATACAATTCGAGGTACATACTTCATCTACTCTAGGTATGCAGGTCTGTGCCTATTATGGACCGATGGCAATTCAATATTAAAAAAAAAGAAAGAAAGAAACCTAATTACACGCTTTTTATTAGCTTTAAACGGTCAGATTTCTTTCAAACTTATCGAGGATCGATGACAATTCAATATTTAAAGAAAAAAAGAAAAAAAATCTAAATTTCATTTCAAAAAAATCAAACTAAAAATGAAAAAATAAATAATAGTTAATAAGAACTAAAAAACACGCTTTTAAAGTCCGGTTTACACATATTAAGTAGTTATGTAGATAAGTAAATTTTAACTAAATTTTAAGTGAATAATTTTTAGTGTCCGTCCACACGTAATAATTTAGTAAAGCTCTTTAGTTCATACAATTCTACTTAAGCATTTTACTAAATTTTAACTTAAAAGTGCCTGTCCAAACGTGTTAAGTGATAAGCCCCGCCCACCTACTTAACAGAAAATAGAATTTCTAAATTACTTATCTACTTGATTACTAAACTACTAAATTGTCCGTTTACACGTATTAATTTACTTAAAATTTAGTTAACTACTTAATACGTGTAAACCGAACATAAAGAAAATCCAACTAAAAAAAATAGAAAATAAAATTGAATTAAGAATGGAGGGATAATATCTTTTAAAGCACCCCACGCTTTTATTACAATAGGCATGATGACTGATTTTGAAATACTGTTCTATATTGTTGGGAAATATATTATAATTACAACGTATATCATATTTCCGCAAAAAAATAAGGTTTAGTATAAAATAAATACATTTCAAATTATAAGTTTAAACTTCGCACCAAAACGCTTCAAACTGTCATGGCGTGGTGGTGACGTCATGCCTCAGGAAAACAAAAGACGATACCTCATTTTTAGTATGGTGATATTCATTTGTTTTAAGACGTGTGACGTAATTTGTGCTAATTGAGACTGACTGGCGTTTTAGCCAAGATGGTGGCTTGCCGTATTTTGTAGTTTTATTTTATCAATAATATTGTTTATCTCGCTAATAATAATATGATAAATGCGTGTTTTGTAATCCATTAATAGGGTTTTATTAAATAAATACATAATTTTAGTGATTTTTACTTACTGTCATCATGCCTATTACACGATTCTTAATTCAATTTTATTTTCTATTTTTTTTTTAGTTGGATTTTCTATAAAAGCGTGTTTTTTAGTTTTTTTAAACTATTATTTATTGTTAATAATATTTTTTTAAAAAAACGACAAAATAATTGAAAAACGCGAAATCACGTCCGCGAGCGCCGTGTTCACACGCGCGCGTCTCGCGAATTGTCTCGTGGCTCGCGCGCGCGTGTAAATGGGGTATTAAAAAAACAACATTTCAACTTTAAGTTACAGCTTCAAAATGTATAGCCATAGACAATATATTTGTACCATTGATTAAAGAAAAAGAGAGGATAGGAAATAAGGTCACGTGATCTGAAGCCAAAAGTTTCTCAAATATGGCGTCGACTCCGCCCACAAAATAGTGTTGTATTTTACACATATCGATATAATATTTTAAGAAAAAAATATATGATGATATGAATTTATTTGATTAATTAGTTTATAAAACACAAGAGTTCTAAATCAAATATACTGTTATAGAGTGAGATATTATTATTAATATGATGTTCCTTCAACATTCCACATTGTTTTAAAAAACCTTAAGTAACTTTTTCAGTATTTAATTATACAATATTTTGAATAAAATTAAATCTAATATAAAATTTAATCTAAAACGATTAACCTTAATACTGGCTTAAAGACATATATATTTATTTAGAATTCGAGATTTTTATTCGATTATGAATCGATACAAAACATCGTATTAAATTATAAGTATTAAATATAAATAAAATATAAAATATGTATCATGTTTCATTTATTAACATATTTCTTTCTTTTTTTCTCTTTCTTGGCTGACAACGCTTTGGTCGCTGATATTCATTGGCCGCGATACCCACCTTACAGGTATATTTAATTATATGAATCGATATTTGGACTATTTATTGAGATATTCATGACGAACCTGACTATCGATACATAAAACACCCGGATTAAACATTCCTATTTAAAATTTTATTTTCTTCTTTTTCTCTCTTTCTTAGCCGGCAACGCATCAGTGATGCCTTTGATGTTGCTGATATCCACGGGCGACGATAGCCACTCACCATCAGGTGGATCGTCAGCTCGTTTGCCGCCTATTTCCATTAAAAAAAATCATTCGATACTGGATCGATCAGTATCAAATCACTAGGATCGATACCTGGATCGATACACTGCGATACGATCCATATCGATCTATACTCTAGTCGTTTTGCAGCCGATACAAATGTAAAGTAAAGATTATTATTATTAATAATAATAATTTTATTTCGGAAATACATCCATATTAAATATTATCTATATTAAAATAGATTTCTAGGGTTTTCACCAACTGACATGAATTTGTACACCAAATGCGTTTATTTAGACAAACTACTCATTAGGGCAAAATAGTGCATTATGTTAAACGTTTCAAATCTCTTCTTGGAAATAAGATTGTCATTGCAAAGTGTTTGAATGATGACGGTGTTATTTAATTTTGTTTATTTCTACATTTACTTGGAGTTTATAATTGTTATCGATCAATATGTATTTATTGAAGAATTCACAAATACCATAATGGGAGTTTGTCTAAATAAAACGCATTTGGTGTACAATTTCATGTCAGTCGATGAAAAACCCTATAAAACGAGTTTAATGGTTTGTTGACATTTGTTTCGGCTGTATAGAGTATCGATACAAGGCACCTGGATCGAACATCCCTAGAAGCAACTGTTTTCATAAAATGGCGTCCGAAAACAGGCTTCAAGGCGGAGCTTAGATAGATTTCTTTAAAATGTTGCCAGAAAATTGAAATATGCTACATGTATTGTACTCTTTCTTTAAGTTTACATTGTCGCGTGTAAGAACAGGACAGATGTATTTTTGGTATTTCGGGTCATATTTGCATAATATATGTATAATGAAAAAATGTATATGCAATTTAGGGCATATCCTCTACTTTTTCTTTAATCAAAGATTTGTACAAAAAAAGGCAATACCAGTCCATAGAGTAATCTGTCTTTCATCTATTATTGATTTGCTTTTTATGTCAAGAAGCTTCGTTTGCTATCAAACAAAAACTGTTTTCAAGTTTTATTTGACCAGAAAACACTTGTTACTTTGTTAGTTCGATTCAGATCAGAAAATTTATTTTGTTTGATCGAGGTGTATGTTATTTAGGTACATGCCAGCAATAGATCTGAAAACTTACCGTACCTAAATAAAATATAATGGAAGCTGCATCATTGAAAATAAAGAAACAAATTCAGAAAGGAAAATTAAAAAAGACAATGAAGAATGTTATTTGCCGACCAGATCCCAGTTTCTGGTAGGTAGCATGAATTTTTACGTTAAAATTTAAGACTTCCACATAATGAGTGGTAGTCGTACTACCGAAATTACATTTATTCAGTGGATGAATTCCCTAATCGAGTGGCATGGACATAACACCCCAAATACGTAGAGTCGTAGACCAGACCAGAAGAAAACATTTATTTTTGCCCTCAGTTGGTTACCTATATAAATTTTCATTTATATAGGTACAGATGTCCCGGCTGAGAAAATGAGAATTGATATGTGACCCTTTAAAATAATTTATTTTGAATAGAGGATCACATTTTATTAATGGCCTCGGCAATTTTTTAAATAATAATTATCAACAGCTATAAAATAATGGACTGTTTTTATAAATTGAAACAAGAATGTTTTATTCTAATCAGGGTATATCCATCATAAAATTATCTTACTTTGTATACAGGCCACTAGCAACGGAAGATAATAACAGAACATTGACAGAAGAATTAAATAAACTCAAAGTGGATATACCTGAATTAAAAAAGCCTCATTGGAGCGAACTAAGCCAAATTCCAAAAGAGCAACGTCCAAAGCCTGCTCCAATTCCGTAAGTAATTTATTTTACACATCATTTTTGGGTCCCTGTCACCAGGTCAATTAGCAACTGGCCCAAGTAACAGTTGTAGCTAGCGTGGCGGGCCGTACGGAAAGATAAAAGTCCAATCCAACAATGTATATATATAACTCGACGTTTGAAAGGAAAAAATTACCAAGCGACATGTTGACAACTTTACACTAGAGCATTTTAAAGTTTTTAATTTTAGAAAAAAAAAATCGTAAAAAATCGCCTATTAGTCATAGCTACTTAATTCCAATGAATTTTACATGCAGTTTAAATGCTAGCGATTTTTACGATTTTTTTTTCTAAAATTAAAAAGTTTAAAATGCTCTAGTGTAAAGTTGTCAACATGTCGCTTGGTAATTTTGGCCTTTCAAGCGTCCAACTCATTTTGGTTAAAAACGGCACTTTAGTATTATTGCCTTTCCAGTGACAATATGTATTCAATGTTTTAATTATATGATATTTTATCTTCACCAATTTGTTTTTGTTACAATTAGTAACAGTAAACATTATCTGTTGCAGAAAAGTAGAGGGGTTAATATTTGGTATAACAGAATGCAAAAAAGCAATTGAAATCAAACAATGTATTGGCATCTTGATTGATGCTGATGTGAATCCTAAAACTATAGTCCAACCACTGATAGATATATGTTTGGACAAATCTATCCCAGTTCTATGCTTGAAAGAATTAAGAACTAATACGAATGCTAATTTTGGTATTGCTACAAGCGTTCTTGGAGTAAAAGAAAATTCCTTACCAGATTTGGAAAAAAAATTTCTTGAAATATCAAAGTTTGACAGAGAACCACCTACTGTTACTGAAGATCATGAAGTAAAAGATGAAACTCCACCATTACCAGTAACTCCATCACCTGATGTGGAAATGAAAATAACTCCAAACTTGGATCAGAATAAGATTGAAGAGCCAGAAGAGAAGATCCAGCCAAGAGATATACTATGGAGTCCATATGTATACAGGGTTCTTAAAACAATGAGAGCCTTCAGACCCGACATTCAAGCAAAATTGAAAGCTAAAAAAGAAGAAGAATTCATAAAAATATCGAATGAGCCACCAGCAACAAACAGCAAGCCATTTTTGAAAATGAATGTTAAGAAAATATCCAGCAATCCAAACAGAAGGAAGGTGACAAAAGGTAATCCAAAAGAGTAATTACAATAAAACAATACTATTCATAATATTTATTACTAAACTATAATGTCAAAAAAGACATATTTATATGTAATACATTCCGCATGGAATGTGTGTCAACAGTACTCAAAAATTGTATCCTTTATTTGCTAAATATACCTCTAATTTCTGAGCACTGAAGTTGTTTCACTTCATATTTTAATAATACACCTTAAACTTAATCTGGTTAAGTCGGTAAAATTTTATATTCTTAATTAAACTAAAATGCGATACTCCATAAACATTTGTAACAAAAAAGATTATATGGAGTATAGCACAAAACAGATAACATATATCTTACGTTTTCAATTCATGCATTGCATTAAGGTTTTAAAAGTTCAATTCAATACAAATCAAACAACAAATTGTGTCAATGTTATACTTACAATAATAGTGACTTATTCCGAAATCTGGCCTGACTGTACATTTACAAATATACTATACCTTTGCACTTTGCATACATTCAGTATCATCTTACATACTTCCAACACTCATAAATTGTATTTGATCTCAATTCTCATATAACCATCAACTTACAAGCTACATTCAAAACAATATAGTATATTTGAAGTTAATACAAATAATAAACAAAAGACTAAATCGCTTATTTCATTAAGTAGCTATATATACTTTAATATCTCTAACAAGCTAATAACTACTAAACGATTTATTTTGGTACATAGTACCAATAATGATTTATACCATCACATATTTTTACTAGTTTTATTGCTATGTTATTAGCACTAGTTAATTTTAGCAGGACTATACGAAGGTATAGAAGGTATCTTTGTAAAGTGAAAATAATGACTTAAATTTAATTTACAAACGAACATAAAAACAAAATAACTAATTTGTTAATAAAGCATAATAATAAAATAAAATAAAATAAAGATAAAATCTTCCGATAACAGTTAAAATGTTAAGAGGTTTCAAATTACAGGAAATAAGGAAGTTTACTCCTTTAAATATATATAATAATAAACATATAAATGTTAGAATGGAATTTGTACATATTTAACAACTAACTTATTCAAATTAAATCATTAAATTAACAGCACACGCTTCTTAGAAGTGTTTGCCATTGAATAAACTGAGAATGTACAAAAGTAAGTGTCTATTTAACCATTAACATAACCACATCCAGTGACTGTGATTGGCACATCGGGTTACTATTTGGGTCCATATTTCCGACGAATACGTAACAAAACAATACATTGCTAAATATGGAAGCAATACTATTATCTAAAAGGCAACTTTCTAGCTTTTCTACCAGATTCCATTTACTAGATAAATCATTTCCCAATCTTTTTATTTTTGACTGAGTAAATAAAACCTAATTTCTTATAGAAATTAAGCATATTCAAACATCAACATTTGCATGTATATAACAATACATTTTAGTGCAACAAACACTAGTTCTATTGTAATGTATTGACACATAATATCTATGCCTAACAAGTCTATTGTCAACTGCGTGTTTAAAGGGGAAATATTTCGCACGTTAGCGAACGCTACATCGTTCGTTAAATGTGAGGGGGACGGGGTAGGGGGGCCTCGCTGGGGCGGTACCGGTCGAGAATGATTGCGCACATCCTTTTCGCATCGGTCTCGTCCGGGTACGTGGCCATCGCCTCGGCGACCTGCGCCTCGGGGAAGATCCCTGCGAGATGGAAGTGCATGTGTCGTCGGGCCTCCCAGTGCTGCAGGGCGCCCTCGGAGGCGCAGGGAGATATGGAAATCGGATGCTGCATCATCGCGGCGGCCGCCCCCACAGGCGCGGAGGACACTCTGGCGGCCGTGTTGTGGAGTCTCGGGTCGCACGCCGGGTTGAGGGTGAGTTGCCGCGCCAGCTTGCGGTGCGGGTTGGCTTCCAGCGGCTGCGAGGGGCCCGGCAGCTGCACCTGAGCGCGGTCGAAATGCGTCGTGAGGGTCGCATCGGCGAGCCGCGGCGTGGCGGAGTGAGCCCGCGCGAGAGGCTTCTTGGTGTCGACGGGCCGGCCGCTCGTGGGCGGGAGGCTCAATGTGTGAAGATCGCCTCGAGCCTTGCGCGCCGCGCGCTCCGACAGCTTCTCCGCCACCGACTTGTGCGGGCGGCCGGCGCGCTCCGGGTGATGAAACTTGCACTTGTTGCCGTACGTGCACTTCCTGCCGTACGGGCAGGCGGGCGGCGGGTCCGCGCGGGAGGAGGGCGCCCGCAGGAACGCGTCGAGCGTCGGCCCCGAGCGCCCGAGCGGGTCGTCCGGCGGCATGAACCGGTCGTTCACGAACGAGAACATCAGCAGCCGCTCCTGAACCACCTTCCGAAAGTCCGGGCTCTCGGCGGCGAGGTCCCTGTAGTTGTCGTTGGACACCACGATGCCGTCCGTGTCGGCCGCCAGGCGAAGGATGTACCTGTCGTCGTAGCAGATGAGGCGTTTGCCTCCCAGAAGCCTGCTCGGCGTGTAAACTAGAACTCTGTCCTTTTCGAGTCGCTCGAGGACGTCGCGGTCTGCGACTGGATTGTCGGGTCTCGACGCCTCCTTTCTCCATTTGGGTATAAACACTGTGATCTCCTTATGTCCCCGAGCACGGAACCAGTCGACGCAGATCTCGATACCGCGACACGAGAACAGTTCCTTGTTGCCATGACTGAAAATAGATGGAGAGTGTTATTATTCTACATGAGGTATTACGAAATTAGGATAGGATAGCGTGGGATATAATTTGCATTAGGTATACGACTATAACATTGCGTAGGATATTAAATATGTCAAATTCTAATTTAACTTTATGATAGACGAGTAACCGCCCTCGCTTTGCTTCGGTTTTCTTTTTTTTTTACACCTTGGGTTACATTATTGGAGTTTTATTAAGGATCCCTAATTTTTTTTTAAATATAATATAGTATATGTTACTCGGGGATAGTGTCGCTTTCCAATAGTGAAAGAATTTTTGAAATCGGTTCAGTAGTTTCGGAGCCTATTCAATGCAAACAAAAAATCAAATCTTTCCTCTTTATATATTAAGTACGAGTAACCGCCCTCGCTTTGCTTCGGTTTTCTTATTTTTTACACCTTGGGTTACATTATTGGAGTTTTATTAAGGATCCCTAATTTTTTTAATGTAATATAGCCTATGTTACTCGGGGATAGTGTAGCTTCCCAACAGTGAAAGAATTTTTCAAATCGGTTCAGTAGTTTCGGAGCTTATTCAATGCAAACAAAAAATCAAATCTTTCCTCTTTATATATTAGTATAGAAGTATAGATAGATAAAAAAATGCTATGTCATTTACCTCATAGCGACATTACTGCCATCTATAACTATGTGTCGTAGGGGGGCTCTGGGAGGCGGGTCGGGTTCCATCAGGGGCGGCGGAGAAGGCGCCCTGGGTGGCCTCTTCGCCGCCAGTTTGATGAGCTCTGCTAGAAGTTCATTTCGCGGGGGATCCGGTCCCAACCTCTGCAGCGCAGTTCGCGCAAGTCGTTCGGAATAACCCAGTTTCACAGCGAACTCGATTTTTGCCTGCGAATATAACATTGTTATTATGAGTTTAAAGGAGACTACTCAATCGGGATAAGATCTGAAATGTTATGCTAACAGAAACTTTTTATCCCAGAGGAATAGAATGATAACGCTAAAAGATGTAGTGGTGGATATAAATTATTGGAAATATATTAAATAGCCAAGTAAAACTCATGACGCGCATTATTATTGGTAGATCCTGAGTTTCTGATACATCACAACACCTACGAAATAATATCCTAAATGATGAACTTGTTTCAATTTTTGAGTTCAAGTTGAGTCTTGTTCATGGTGGCAATAAACTTGGTGACCGGGTTGTTAGTGTTAAAATATAGTGTACAAATTAACGAACAGAAACAGTTCTCGCGGCAATCGCTATACCTATACCAGATGGCGCAACGATATGCTGGCTGAGTTTGTAAAGAGTTACATAATTGTACGACTCTCACCGCGATAGAACAAATGTCACAATATAGGCAGGACGTGTTCTGTCCCTACTGAGGCTGCAGTTGTCAAATGAAACACTATAGCTACTGGAATCCAGATATCCAGAATAGCGTGATAAACTAATTACAAAAAAAAAGATTTAACAAAAAACTGTTGGTAAAACGATAGAAACTAAACATTTTATATTTTCAGTGTCCATTAACTAACAGATTAGTAACTTTTTCTGCTGTTTGTCAACCGGTTTTCTTTGTAGCTTCAGAGTTATCAAAAAAAAACTGTTCCGAAGTTCCCGAAGGAATGGGAAGTTTTATGGTTTGGATTAACGTGTGATTGCCATAGTTACTCTGTTGAAATTTGGTTGGTCTAAATAATTATATTGTCATATAAAGGAGGAATTTGTTTTCCTAATCTAGCACGCCTGACAAAAAAAGTAGGAACACAATTCTTTTTACAACCAGTAAATACGTACTGACAAAAATAGTAAACGTAAGGGAAAATTATATTATCTATAACGGGAAAAATACTTAGAATAGGTAAAGAGCCTTCTATTCTTTACACGAAGGCAATTACGATCTAATTAAAATCAAGTGACCGTGCCGTAATGAGCTCTATTCAATGTACTGGTTATTCCGAGATTATGGTACAAATTGCTCTTGTTTTGACAAACGCGATTTCATGATAACAAGAAATGAATCGTTTATCATGAATATTTGAAATTTCTGGAAGCCTGATCCAACAAGCATTGTTAGTACGCGAACTAGTTTGATGAAAATCTGAATAATATTACAACAAAATAATGATATTATAGAAGGCACAAAGTATACTCAGGAACAATAATCGAGCCTTGTATTTGTAGCATTGATAAACGAAATTTAATTTAATTACAATTTAAATATTCAAAGGTTACTATTTATAAAACAGGTAATTTAATATGCCACCGATGAAACCACAAAAAAATACATTTTATTTAATTTTTTTAAAACAGTAAGACATTAATGATGTAGTCTTCCGCCCTTTAAAATATTATATCTTTACGTTATATATTTTCTTATTATTTTATATCAATTAACACTTATTGAAGATTGTACATTCTCCCATTAAGAAATTTTACTTGGTTATAGGTGAATGTCAAGTTTCAAGTGACGCCGGTAATGACAGATTCCCTGTGGACTTTTGGTGTGATCAGTTCCTCCGAGTAAGTGAACCTGATTTATTACCTGATTGGGTTGTGGCTGCGGCGGCGACAGCGTGACGTATTCGGCGAACTCCGCCGCCAACGTGTCCGAGGGTGTCCTCGACGCCGTGCGATGCCCTCCATCGTCCTCACACTCCGAATCGTAGCTAGAGTCCTCTCCTCGCTCGCCCGCCCAACCCAATGATGACTCCACATATTTCTGGAACAAACACTTGCGTTATATTACTGTTTTACGGACAAACGTTATCTTAAAGTTGTTAGCCTAATAGACTGACTGGAATTCATTAGGATTATGAAGAAATAGTTTTTTAATAAAGTATTTTTTTAAAGATGTGCTGAGGAGTTCTTTACGGCGTTTCTTCTCCTCCATGACAATGCATCTTTTCGAAACGTTGGTAGATTAAAAGAATGACGTGCATAAAGTGTATCAGTGATACCTGAATAAATGGTTTTGCATTTTGAATTTTCGAAGAATGGTAAGTGAATTACCATAAGTAATGTTAAGTTGATATGACAAACGAGGATACTACATTTATTGTTGTCCTAGACTCTAAAAGTTACCAATTCAAAAAAACTTACTTCAAAGTGCAAAATTAGCACTTTACAACTAGCTGTCCAAACCTTATCATTATCCTAATTCAAATCATGTCCGAGAATCAAATTGTATTAAAAAGGACTTTAAAAACTGAGAATAAAAACTACAGAAGATCTGGTGATTATACGGGGTTTCACGTTTTCATACGTAAATAATACGAGAGAACAAAGAAGTGGGCATTTATAGGTTGTGATGATGTTGATGAACAAAGTTGTTGTTTTTAAAAGATGTGCCAGGAAGTTTCTTTCGGCACTTCTTTTTCTCAATAATAATAATAATTTGCTCCAAAGGGAAAATTTACACGACACCTATCTATACGAATGAAGAATTTAAATATATTATGTGTTATCGTGGCGCTAGGAAAACCAATAAATATCAAAGATAATATCTTAACCGCATAGTCCTTTGCCGGTAAAGCTTCTAAGAAATTACATTGGTACTCTTTAACTTAATTTCTGCTACTGGTTATAAATTTGATAAAGAAATTAAAATTGCAGATTTTTATGCCACAAGAGAATGACCTGTGAAATCTGGCTATCAGTGGTCAATGTGGTCATATATGTAACATTATTCAGGCACACTACGTTCACACGTACATATTAGGATTGTGGTTATCAAAAGTACTCACCTATTGCGAATGTAAATATTAATGTATGCGCACAATAATCAATAAGCAAATTTTATTTTATGCTGTATAACCGGCGCCTGCGCAGGACAGGGTCACGAGGGCGTCGAAGCGGATCTACAGATGATCATTGACCTTTAGCGTGTGCGCAACTCTTCATCGTACCGGTTATAATTCATTATTTACCAAAATTAACAAAATAATTTTCTCACGGATCACGGTGCACTTAAGCGTTAACAAATCAATGTAGTTTCCCTGACAACATTTCTAACGTTCAGATTAAACCAGTTATAGATTTTACTTGGACCAAACTAAAATTACTTCTTAGTCATGACAACATCCGCCTGAGCGCTGGCGTTCACTTAACTTCGCAGCTTCGCTGGGATTCTAAGATCGAAATCTGATTGCATGTTATGTACTTTTACCGGCCGAATACCCTCACGATTACATCAGTCCCCAAAGGGATTTGTTTACAGAAAATTATCTAAATTTTACTAACAAAAAATAACCGACTTCAAAATAACTTAAAAAGCACTTGTCAGATCTCGCTCAAAATGTGGGACCACAAAACAAGCACCAGATTTCGATTAAAAAAAGAATCATCAAAATCGGTTTACCCAGTCGAAAGTTCTTAGGTAACAAACATTAAAAAAATACAGTCGAATTGCAATCAATCAAATCAAATCATTTTTATTGCAAGAATGTAGTTTTACAATGGTGTTAAAAGTATAAAGTCCAATACATTCAACCACGTATGGTATGCAATAGTGTCATTAAAGACTACAAAAATAATAAATTATTAAAATTAACAATGTTTTATAATACAATTTTCCAAATAAATTATTTATTAAATCATTTTATTTATGTCAATTTTAAAATGTCCAAATTTTAATAATATACTTTAAAATGTCAAAATGATTTAAAAAATTACAAAAAAAATACAAATTGAATACAATTGAATACCTCCTCCTTTTTTGAAGTCGGTAAAAATTACCCTAAATAAAGAGTTAATACGTTTTTAATTACATACATTCCAACCACAGATGTATCTTGGAATGTCGACGGAAAGATGTATTGTCTCGTTAACGAAATTTAGTTCATTAAGATAAGCGGTTAAATCACTCAAAATATTTAGTTTAAAAGCATATATAGAATACTGGAGATTATAGATATATTTAATAGGCTCGACATTTTGCTTCCTTTGTAAACAAACCGTCCATTAATAAAATGTTTAGTCACCTTAAAATAACTTCAATACAGCTTATCAAAAGAATTCATAGGTTTATCCTCAAATGTGGTTCCCATGGCTACAAATCCATCACAATGTTTTTGTTCCATATTGTACGGGTAAAAATCTACACTTTCCTGGAAATGAAAATAACAAATACACTTGAATACTTAAACCTAGCCGACTAGATTAGGGTACAAATACATTTTTTTTTTCATTACCCCTATCAGATGAAATCTCCGATGTATAATGTCATGTTATATTAACTTTATACATTTTATACGAGTAGACAAAATCTACTTCAATTTTCAAAAAGTAACGTTCAGAGCGACAGTGTTCCGCTACTGTTCTATTATAATTATAGATAATACATCTATAGAGATTGGCCTATTATTCCGCAACTAATCATTATAAACCAAGTATAAGAACAAAAATCATAGGTAACTGAAGTATAATCAACAAAAACTATTGGACTTCAGCTTTTTGGTTTCCTAACGCTTTGCAACGAAAACAAAGATTTGATATTAGAAATAACCCATTTTCAAAAATCGAATCTATCCGTCCTACTTCCTACTGGGTTGAACGACTAAACCCGAATGCATACGTAACGGGTTTTTTGCCGTATGGGACGGGACGAAATTTAGGAAACATCGTTTCATAGAAAATGTATACGATAGTGCATACGCAGCGGAATCCCGTACGGGAAAAAACCCGTTACGTATGCATTGGCCTTAATGTTATGTACTTGAAAGTTATAAATTGATGATTGTTACTTTTTCGCACACGTAGACGCACAGGTAGACCATGATCTGGAATAAAATATTTAGGGTATATAAATACCCTATCGGGATAATAAATAAAGGGAATAATCCCGGAAAACGCGGGTAATTTTAGTAAAGTAATAACAATAACATTATAATATCGTGACTTCTTCACAGTTGCTAGGCAACTGACTTGAGGATTATGGATAGATAAAATAAATATAGGTTAAATATTGAGCACAGTTAGTGTTTCACAGATATCATTGTCCCTATTTCAGGGCCCACATCCGGACGGCACACGGAAGCGCACCGCCTAGCAGAACCGGATGCTACTTTCTAAAAAAAATATGGTGCGCGCAAGCAACCGACTCCGTACCTCTCGCAGAGTAATGCGGATTAAATATTATTAATTTATGGAAAAACTGTAAACATTAAGAATTATGTTTTGTAGGAAAATATATTATTAATCAAAAGTTCATTTGAGGTTAGTTATGAACAATCGAATGAAAACTACTGATTAATAAATACACAGTAAAAAATCTAATCCCAAAGTATTGACTTCTAGGAAATATCTTAATACTCTTTAAGGGATACACTAATATGTCGGGATCAGTAGCAATCTGTTGCATAACCAAAACACAAAATGTAATAATATCCTCGTGTCTAACAAGTGTTTTAGTTAGGAACAAAAAACCCACCGGATTCTCCCATCGTCGCCGAGCCACGCTCGTTTACGCTCGCCAATCTTATTTGTTTACGTTTTTTTCCTGATTGGACTTCGCACACGCGTATACTAAACGCGAGCACACCACAATATTCTTGCAGATTTCTTGTAATCCTTTTTGAAATAATGTTATAAATGTTATGACGTCTCTATTAGTATTCAAAATATGAAACATATAAATAATAACACTTACTGATAGTCTAATTAATATCTCCAACTATACGAGTATAGACCAGATGATATAGTTTTCAAAGGGACCAAATAACTACATAAACAATCAGAGTTGATTTAATTATTATATTTAATTTTGAAACTTGACCTTAGAAAATCAGATGATTAAATTAACACAATTGATTTAGTAACACTAAAGCTTAGACCACAAGGTTGTTCTTAACAATAAGCTCCGTTTTTTGTTAAGTCTAAAATAAACGAACTGCCTGCTAATGATGTGACATGACAGTGCGACTGTAATATTATACACATAAATAGTAGTTAATGTCACAATGACAAGGCTACTGTCTGTTTTGGCCAAAAATCTACAAAATAGGTAGGTAACGGAGACAATTTAGGCACCTTGAATTCTTCGCGACCCAGATAACATTCGGAGGCCACGGCGACATAACAACCACAACTTGTTTGCTTGCTATTATCTACACCCGAATAATGATATGATGTTGAGTTGATTTTTGTTCCAAAATCAAATTTAGCACAGAGTTACTTGAATATCGACAGATAAAAAAATACAACTGGTTAAGTTTTGCAACAAGCCGTTGTACGTAGGACGTAGTTGGAGTTCCGCTATTTGTTACATTTTAGTATGGCTGAATAGGTCACCGTGCTAAATGTGGTAACTCGAACTGAACATAAACAGCTCACGCATACACGATATTACACATTGTTACGTTAATGGCTAAAAATAGTAATTTAGACATTAGAGGAGACATAGAGACAAATGCTAACAAGCAATAGATTTACAGGGATTACGTATCTAAGAATAACTGAGTAAATAAATACAAAACTATTGTAAAGGTCACGAATGTAAATCCTGTTGATATCGTAACACAAATGAGAGGTGAGACCTAAATAATTTAGTAGGTGGAGGACATACTTTTTGTAAGTTAAATTTTCCCACAAATTCTGATATTTCATACTCGAATGGAAAGAAGAAATCTATATTGTTGCATAATTATCTGTCTATGCATCCGGCTTATTTACTTAAAAATTGTCAAAAAATTAATTTAAATGATCCTTATCTCGACTATTTCGCTTTATTCACCCGACTGCCAAGAAGGGTTATGTTTTAACATTACATTTATTACATTATTAACATTCTTTATAACTTCATAGCTTCCAAACCGCTACTTAAATGGATTTATATAAATAATATAATATATCGTTAGATCCGTCTTGATAACCGAATTGTTCTTAGATAATTGAAATAAAAAAACAATGGTGGTTGTGAGATGCCATTGTTTGATATTATTATATCAAAAAATAAAAATAAATCGAATACTACAATATGGGTATTAAATTAAAGAACTCATCATAAGGTTTTCAAAAAGGTACATATGATAGCATTTTTGGTAGCAGGCGGGGTTTTTTCAATTTTTCCAGTTTTGTTTGGACTAAGCTAAATCTAGTTCAGTTACTTATGCAATATAAAAAGAAACGAATTTAATAGCATGGGTAAGCTGAATTTATACAAGTTCACGGAACTTTAAAAAGCAACATAAATAAGGTTTTGTTCTGACGTATGCATACGTGTAAAATAAGTTTTTAAGCTTATTGACAACAAAATGATAACGTAAAATATTGAAGTCTATTATATTAAGATTCAAAGTTCTAAAGTAAACTTCTGCAGTAAAAAACGTTTAATATAAAATAATGGTTATACTTTGTAAAGCTAAAAAATAAAAACTGCTTACATTTTTGGTCACATCCATTTTGATCACTGAGTTTTGTATATGATCTATCTTTTTATCCATGTCACCGGTCACACAGTCCATGGTTAAGGGCATTGTATAATTACTGACTGTAGTTAAAAATTGATATTGAAGAATAGTTTAAGTTATTGTTGTGGTGAAAATTTTCACAAACTAAAACAATATAGAAAAAAACAGAGATTACTCGTATTATACGCAGATATACCGCAACGTGTCTTACATACACGCTAACTGCTATTCAAAGATATATAATTATGATCGAGTTTAAGGTGTAATGCGAGAGTACTGAAAGTCACTAAACTCAAACCTTTACTGGCGGTGTATAAATCCATAGATTTCACACAGCGTCTAGTTTAATTATAATTTGTATTGATAATTAAATTGCATAAACAATAAACTTAATTTATCTATCTCTACGTCATTGCGATCCACTGACGTGCGTTCTGTTTGCGTATATCACTAATATATAAGTTTGTTTTTATGTTATTGATGTCAATTTGGGCCATCTTCAAATATGATGATAATTCTGAATGAGATTGTAGTTTTTTTTTTATTTTATTTTTTTAATTATTTGGAACAAAAGAAAGGCTGGAGTATAAGTATAAGCCATACGGAATTTTACATCATTTGCGCGGTTGTCTACTAATCACTTTTTGTCTAGAAAGCCAGTATGCACAGACATAGCAAAAGATTAAAATCTAATGACGTCACAATAAGAATCTTGCTCGACACATTCACTTCGCATACTCATTGCAAGCATTACACGTCTACTTTCCGTTGCGTGTCTGTCAATGTTATCAGTCATTAGTCATTTTTCTAATTTTTTGACTGACTGGTCAATTAACTAGTGAATATATTTTGGCGTTAACAGACAATACTAATGTTAGGTTATTTTCTTCTTTATAAACTTAATTGTAAACATAATTGACGAAGACGTCTATAGTATTCTATAGTTTAAATGGGCCCAGTAAACAGTACTAAATCGATCTTCAGGAATTCCTAGATAATTCATTTTTCTCAGAAATCTAACTAAGTAGGTATTCATTTTACATTTAATCGATAAAGTTCATCATATTTTGTAGACTATTTGAACATAACACAAAGGTCAAGACATAAACAAATAAGGCACCGCATTACAAACCAACAAATCGATTACATATCGGATACAATTAGTTCCGTTTGCTGTAGGAGAAATTCTATCACGCGTTCGTGAGAGATAACACCAACCAATGGTATAGGAGATACGGGCGACGTAGCCTCGTGCGATGTGTCGTCACAAGTGAACAGGATGCGAGCACGCGACATACTTTGCGTGCGCGTACGCCGATGGGGAGAGCACTTGAGAATTAACCATTTGTTACTGTGTGAAACGGTGGATATTCATACCAAGGAAGTTACAGTTTGATATGTAAGAATTGAAACTGATAATGAAACAATTTTTACTCATATTCATGGATAACAACTATAGAGGTCTTTAATAATATAATAGTGGATGTTCAAACTCAAACTTAAATTGTTTATACCATGTAATATACGATGAACATGAAATATTTTGCCATCGTTTCAGAAAAGTGATTTAAGAAAGTTTTTGATTGAACTACTGGCCATTTGTGTTATACGTATTGTTTAAAAAATAATGTTTGATAAAATGTACAATTGTCAAAACAATAAAGCATAACGTCTGCGTCTCAATCTCTTCAAGCTATGAAGGTCATAACTCATAAGACAAACATGGACGAAAAATTTTGACTTATCTGAAATATCTGCAAAAATACTTTAATGTTAATTCATTAATTATTTATAATTATACCTAATTAGGGGAAGTAAAAGACGTAGAAAACGTAAGTTGACTAAGAAATCAGATTTTTAAGCAATATATAGCGCTTAATAATGAACCCTAACGACTCGTATACATGATTATTAAAATATCCATCCATTATATAAATTATACTGACTGAATTGTGGACTGTGATGAATTTATTTGAGGGTAGTAAAATCAGTAAAATGTGTCGCACAATACAGAAATAAATCGCTATTCTTCTTAGCCAAAATAATATTTTATTACATATTATTTTGTTCACCATAAATGCCTTTCTTTTCTTACTCTTTCAATTTAAATACTGCTGTATACTATGTAATGATAATTTTATTTATATCGTCACTTTTACTTTTAACATTTACTGAGTCGAAGTCTTCCTAACAAGTTTAAATTAATTCTTGAACATTTTAGTTGTATAATAAATCATTCAGTCGCTGTTCATCTTTAGCACAAGGACTACAGGAAGTTAACGTATTGTGTTTTGCAGTAGCATTTTTATTATAAAGTTATCATCGTTAATCTTATAAGCTTTAAATTGTTGGTATCCTTTACCGCGTTTACTTAAGTGTTTTTAACCAACTTCAAAAAGTATTTTTATTGCTAGTTAGGTACCTCGGAACTATGTCATTTAACAACTTTTGGAAAATTCTTTTTATATTTCCAGATTGGTCTCATTTGGTTTGTCAAAATTCAGTTCTGACGAAGGAGACCATGAGAAATTGAGGGAACTCCTCAAATAATATCTTTTAATTAGTTCTGTTCAAAAACAATTCCTTTAAATTTGGTTACTTTTGTTAAAATTTTAATTTAATTGTTGTATTACATCACTGTGAATTTCGGCTCTTCTCTGTATTATTTTAAAATGAAGAATATACAATAGATATAGAATCTACGGTGTTTAGAACTCTTTTTTACATCATATTATCTGTAATTATTTGTTTATCAGTTATCACATTAAGCTTCTTAAAAGACAGTTTTCTATTAATACAGATAATATGAATTTAATGTTTAAATCAGTTATCACATTAAGCTTCTTAAAAGACCTATCGTTATGTAGATTGTATCCGCATATAAAAGACTCATTGTACATTCGTTCCGTATGTCTGTTTGTCAATGGAAACCTGAATCCATTGTTTAATATTCACATTCACAAGTAAATATGCCGTGTGTTTACTTTTGTGAGTAGCAAGGGCTCTGTTCATCGCACTCCTTACGTTTTGTTGTGAGTCTAATCGGAAACATTTAGATTTTTAATAGTCCGAGAAATCTGCAATTTCACACGCTAAAATAATTTAAACATGTACAACTCTTTGTCCTTTTAACTGAAACATAAAAGAATGAAACATAAACTGAAACATTAGATTCATCAAACCACTATATTACAGGTGATACTTTGTGTGAAAATTCGTCGTTTTGCCTAAAAAATCATGAATTAGATATTCATTATGCTAAAAATAGAAACTAACGTAATAAATAACAATCCAATCATCATAATATTAGAAAAAATCACAATGAAATTTTATTAGATACCAAAAATGTTTTGGACTAAAAAAATGAAAACAAATTTTTGTGGTCTTATTTAAATCAGGATGTCTTACTTATCAAATTATTTCCTTAACCTTTTCCTCAAGTTAAACTGATCCGAGTTTTAAACACTTTAGAATTATTTAAGAATTGACAAAGATTCATTTAAATTTAAAAATAAAGGAAATGAAATTTACTCGTAAACGAGCTGCAATCTGACGTTTTAACTTTTAAAGCCTATAAGGTTTTAAAAATCAAAAGCTGTGACGTAGTTATGTCATGTAAAGTTGTGTGGAGGGATTAGTGATTAAAGTAATAAATAAGTCAGTATTGAATGTCAAATAATATAAATAAATGAAAAAAGGCAACTACGTAAAATGTTAATAAATAAATGTTTTAAATTACATAAACAGACGGGACTCACGGGACCCATTATTATAAAGATTTGCGTCTGTCTACATTTTCGGGTGTCATAAAAGAACAAATATACTTAAACTAATAAACACATCCTCCTTTGCAATGTGCAGTGGGATAAAAAATGGTGCATTGAAAATTATAATATCAAAAGGTATTATTAACCCTGTCAATCTGTTCTACTTCAGTTATATTCAAGGGTGCAGTGTTATTATAAGAATATGCGGATGTAATTCAAATCCACAGGATCAGATTACTGCCGTATATACAAAATGCATAAGCGAACGCAAGAATTATCTTGGTTTTATTACTTGTCTTTTTAAAAACAGTCCTCGTCATTACACTTCTACGACTGGATGTCATCATCACCATGTTTATAAATTGTAGTTCTTGTGGTTTTTGGAGTGTGTGTAAGTAGACGGCCATTATTTCTGCTAGAGAGGTCAGTCAGTAACACTTCTTGTCCGAGAAGTCTACTACAGCAACAGATCTTAAAGCCACGATCTTGATAGAAGTTATTATTTCTATGTTCGGAAGGAATAAGCCACTAGGTGTGCATCTGGATTGAGGGCCCATTTTTTTTTTCTTGGCGTAGCGAATTGAAATTTATAGAGGATTTAGTTAAAAATAGTTAAAACTTAAAGCAAACACTCATAAATTTCTTAAACGTGAATTAAAGATGTTATGGGCAAATGTTTTGGGCCCTCAGTTCAGATGCCTACAGAAAGTGGCATGGTATAAATCTCAGAAAGTACTACCTCTGTGTCAATAATTTTTATTTTAGAATTTAGTTAAGAATTTCTTAAAACGATTGATATCATTCTCAACTGGCTAGAGAATAACATTACAGATTTATCGCAGTTTTACTTGGGCCCTCAATCCAGACGTTTATGAACTGAGAGCCCAGGCGAAACATAGGTTTAAAGGAAGAAAAGCATAAATGTACATTGAAAACCCCTTAGATAGCATCCCTATGAATTAGTTAAAAAAAGAAATAGTGATAAAAAAGTAACGGCTGAATGGTTAAACGGCTTCGAATTTTCGGATAACCTCTAATCTGAGGGCCCAATATTTACCTCTCTCAATATAAACCTCTTAGTTTGAAATAAATTAGCTGAAAAGTTTTTACTAATTTTTAACTAAAATTTTACATTCGGTTTTTTGTTCAAAATGCCATACTTTACGAGAAAATTAACTTTTCATTTTTAGTAGGAACAAATTTTGTAGGGTAACCATGATTGCAGAATAGGAAAATAATTAGTTTTACTCACTACTCAGTTTTACTCCCCTCCCCTTCTCCACCACTCTCCACCCCACCCCTCCTGTCCCCCTCCCCCTCCCTCTTCCCTGCCAATCTCCATCTGGATTGAGGGCCCAAGTAAAACTGCGATAAATCTGTAATGTTATTCTCTAGCCAGTTGAGAATGATATCAATCGTTTTAAGAAATTCTTAACTAAATTCTAAAATAAAAATTATTGACACAGAGGTAGTACTTTCTGAGATTTATACCATGCCAATTTCTGTAGGCATCTGAACTGAGGGCCCAAAAAATTTGCCCATAACATCTTTAATTCACGTTTAAGAAATTTATGAGTGTTTGCTTTAAGTTTTAACTATTTTTAACTAAATCCTCTATAAATTTCAATTCGCTACGCCAAGAAAAAAAAGTGAGCCCTCAGTTCAGATGCACACAGCCACTAGGGGTACCCCCATCTAAATCATCTACATGAAGAATCCCGTACACAAGTATTATTATTCACAATCATTGAATACAAAAGGACTTAATGTAGTCTGATTATAAATAGAACATAGCTCTATTTACGTCAATCGCAATCATTCATTGAACGTCACAAGGATATCTGCACATTATAATGTGCGACTGCAAGTACATAATTTGTAGCACTTACTGCGATAATATTTCATCATTACAAGCGATAACTGTCACTGTCGATCAGTTTTAACCACCAACTCACAGGCCGAGTTCGAGTTAACAATGATAAAATACCAGAGTTAACATACCATCGCGAAATTTCATAGCAATTAAGCTTCTTAGCTTTCCCAACGAAGTTATCCTTAGGCGCAGTAAAAAAATAACAGTTTCGAAAATTTACGTCTGGCTCAAATTTAGAGTATCGTATACATATTTTATGAAACGTTGTTTCCAAAACTTCACGTCCCGTCCCATACGGGGAAAAACCCGTTACGTATGCATTGGCCTTTACTCTAATTGTCCATCCCCATATCACAATATACCAAAACTTACAATGACTAAATACTAACTTTTGTTACATAATGATAATTATTTGGGTCACCCACCCATCGATCTGTAATCCTACTATTATTGATCGAAGGGGTCACCCCAAAGTCAGTCACCCCAGTCGAGTTCGAATTTTACTTGCGAGAAAAATCACTATCACTAATTGGAAGTCACTATTAAAAATAGAATTAAGATAAAAAATGCTGGTTGTGTAGATTTCATAAAACATAGCTTCGGAAAATCTCGAGGAATGAGTAAAGGTAATAAAATTAATATAATAGGCTAGAGATCCTCTTTAAAATAAGATCTTATAACTGGTTTGAAAAATTAAAAACAGGTCAAGCCCGAATCTGATTTGCGTGGGATAAAATTCCATATAGTTTTACTGTATCCTATTGGTGAAACTAACTTTTCACGATCAGCAATTTCGTGGTCACTAGGGATTTTCAAATTACTATTGATATAATAGCTAAAGCTCTTTAATTAAACAAACTGGGCAGATTATTATTAGCATAATTTAGCCCCAAAAAGTAACCGTTAATAATTGAATTCGTTTATTATGTACTTCCGTCACTAGGTAAATAACTACATTGGCAGAACAAATATAAAACATAAACAAGTGGTAGAAAACAAGTACAAATTATTTTCGTCCTAGAGATTTGAAGAAGACGGATATACACGTGAACGATCTCGTACTATTTATTCATGGAGTATTAAATAAACTTAAATAAATAAAACGTATCCAATTTACAATTCCACAGGCGAAATGCATCTGTCTTTTCATACAATTACAGCGTTACGTTTTCACGGAATTACCATCAATTGAATCAGATAATTTCAAAAATTAAATGGAACATCCTGTCATCTCTATGAGTTACAACAATTGTAAATCTAAGATGTAAAGTGCCTTTTACCTTAGTATCACTCAAAGAAATTTCCGTTCATATCGAAACACGTAGAGTTCAAGGACCAGTTAATTCTCGTCGCTAATATTGGGCGGATATTGCACCGACATGGCCGTTAAAGGTATTCGCCGACTATAACCGCAAATGGGCCCCTCTCGCTTCACGTATAATACCTACCTGCCTTCTACCTATTGACATTAATTACATCAGAGCAATAATCATACCGGATACAGGCGATACAGCTGATACGTTCCAACAAATATTAGAAGGTTGCGCAGACACGCTTTTTATCAAACCAATCGGCGATCATTTGTTCTCCGAGTTTGATTGTGAAACGCGTGGATTAGGTACATTCGGTGTTAAGTTTACAACCGCAATTAAAATTCGTTGTTAGTTAAATCTTCCTGAAATGCTGCTTTGAATCGATACTTAAGGAATTATTACTTTATTACGCTGATCCAAAGGGCAAAATAAAATTATCACTGTTTTAATGCCACTGATTCCTAGAACCTAATAAAGAGCGTATATTCGGGTTCTTTGTTAATTCTGAAAGTTCCAGTAAATTCTGCAGTGAAGCACGTAACTTCTAGTAATGTTCTGTTTAAAGAAGAATTAAAGCTTTCCATTAGGATAAGAATTAAGAATTTAGAATTTAGAATTAAGAATTTAGAATAGAATAAGAATTAAAACTAAAGTTGTTTTAAATATTAGCGATTAGAGATTTGTCACAGATTACTTTGGGTCATTGCTGATCAAAAATCATCGGGTTGCGTGCATTCTCATTTATTCCTTCAATATCAATTTCATCAACTGAATACTGGAGAAAATCTAATTCCAGTTCAGCCTCTATAATACTAAAGCTATTATTAGCTATTGGACTTTCTAACATCGAAGCATGTAGAAACTATTTTACATCCGTTCCAAAAATTACGTTCAAAATTAAAATAACAACTAATTCTTGTCGAAAATTAATAATGTCAAACTACTTTAGTCGTTATTCGAGGCAAAAAACGTCGCTTGGCAAAATAATGTTTGCGATTAAAGTCAAATCCGTGATCGGATGTCGTGGATAAGTGGTGAATATAAATTACTAGAGCTTGCAGCGACCAAGTGAAAGTTCACAATAATATCCGAGTTCGGACACCGGACCTGCGACTGCGACACTCGACGGATCAAGACAAGACTTTACACATTAATTAAACATCTTCAGAACTTTCACGAAATAAAATAACAACAATATTTACGTAGAACTGCATTTCGTAAATGACAAATGAAATTTTAATTTTATACTTTATTGTAAAAATCTGATGGCCAAATACTTGTTTAATTTATAAGGTTATAAATGAATAGGTGGAAATATATAACTTGAGATACGTTTCTGATCTTCTTCAGAATTGGTAAAGCAAAAACTACCGATGTGTAGTTTTTGCATACATTTTACATTTGAGTGGTATTATTATAATGGGCATAGAAATAACAATGATGAGAACATAATTCCATCATTAACTTAATGCTTGTATCTGTTCACTGATATGTTTTCGTTTGAGAATTAGATAATATTATAGTGATACCTAGTGGATACCCAGCGTGTTCCACTAGGCTAAAAAAATCTGATGAGAATGACAGATCAGTTTTTTTGTGTCGACGTTGACGTTGATGCGCCTCATCAAATCATTTGATGACAGCACAGTTGTGGAGAGATATCTGGAAAATGCTCAGACCAGTAAAGACCAAATACAATCTGAACGAGAGACCATGGTGGGCCGTGTGAATCTCACACTTCAGGCTGTCTCCGAATGGGTCGTTGCCAACCTTGTGAGATTCAACGCCACTAAAACACAAGCGTGTCAGTTCACCGCCAAAAGGAGCCTTTTAACCCTGGCTCCTACTTTCCAGAATGTATCCTTGGAATACACTAACCGCCTTCAGTTATTAGGAGTTGAGATATCGTCAAACCTTAACTTTGGGCGGTTCATTGAATCCAGAGCTAAGACTGCTGCTGGGAAGCTAAGCGTCTTAGCTAAGGTGCGCCGGTACTTCACACCACAACAGCTTTTGACCCTGTACAAAGCTCAGGTTCGGCCTTGTGTGGAGTACTGCAGTCACATTTGGGCTGGTGCAGCTAAATGTCATCTTTCAGCATTGGATTCAATGGAGAGGCGTGCTAAGAGGCTTATTGGTGACCCAAAGCTGATAGAGTCTAGTCTACAAAGCCTCGAGCACAGGCGCAGAGTTGCCAGCCTCTCAGTATTCTATAGGATACATTTTGGAGAGTGTGCGCAGGAATAACATGACTTGATTCCCCCCTCCACTTTTTACTATCGAACATCCAGACGCACGGCGGGTATTCATCCCTTTGTCGTCAACATCCCCCTGGTGCGGACGTCGCGCTTTGCTTCGTCTTTTATTATACGTACCGCAAGGGACTGGAATAAATTGCCTGCGTGAGTGTTCCCCTCTGATTATAATGTGGGTGTCTTCAAGTCAAGAGTGAATAGGCTTCTAATAAGTTAGTGTCCTTTACCATCCAAGGCTTCATTACTGCTTACCATCAGGTGATTTTGTGGCCAAGCACTAACTTATTCGGTATAAAAAAAAATTAAAAAAGGCTGATTAAAAATTATTTGAGATATTGACATTATTGACATTAATGTGTGTACGTTATGCGTATGTCAAATGCATGGCAGTGTGTAATGCTTATTTTCATTATTTTGGTGTTTAAAAATTATTAGCTTTCTGCGCTACTTCTCGATGCCATCTACGCTCTCTTAACAATACAAAATTTCATATTCCGTTAAAAAGGGTACAAAGTTTTTGCTTCACGTATTAGCATAATAATAAAAAAATTGAATAGACAAGCAGTTCAGAAATCAGTTCCGTTTTTAGATTATTCACGACATAATACAGTGGTAATACTAATAAGTCAAGCGTTAATAATATAAGTTAAGCGTTAATAATAATAACTAAATAGACACAAAAATACAAATAAACAAATATTAACAAATAACTCGTAAAAGTCGCAAAAAGCAGTTCAAAGAACTGAAGAAGTCTTTAAATGGTGACCAGGATAAGACTAGTTGTTGGAAGCCCCCAGGCAAAGTGGATTTGTGCTGGTCGGAAACACCTCAGGAATGTTAAGTATTAATGGTTATTATGGGAACTGGGACTTTATTCTGCTGTTGGGTAGTTAAGAAGTAAGAATTACTGCGGAATTTCTTTTCAGTGCTACAAAATCAAAACTGCTTCTCCATAAATCTGAAAACATTGGTGTATTCTTCAACGAAACAAAAAAATGAAATAGTAAAAAAAATCAAAAGCACACGTTAATTAACATAATATTATTATCCCAATAAACAATTGCGTTTCGCTTTTTCATGAAAGTTTTTACTCACCGTCTTTAAAATCCAGATTCGCACTAACTAATACGTTTTACCTACATACCAATATTTGAACACTGTCGGCAATAATTAGCATACCTATATGACGTTAACGAACCGGCTCCACTTCCGGGATCGTTATATCGTTCGATCGTGAATGAACATCATTACAATGCGATGTACGTAATAACTCGGGGGAAATCTCGCGAGACTATCACGAGAAGAATAGAGAAGACACAGGTGCTAGAAGGTATTGGAGGTCGATTGGAAGTACGCGCTCACCTGGGTGTTACTGTTGTCAATCGCGTACATAATAAATGTGTGTTAGTGTGCGCGCGTCGCATGTCATGACGTGACGCGCGTGTGCGAGCGCGGCGTGATTCGCGGCAAGACTAGCTGACAGCAGTGGGTCGAGCGAGCGTGCGGCGCATACGCACACCTCCACGCACGGGCCCGAGTGAAGGGGAAGCGGGGCACCGAGATCCGGGTTGCGCCCACTGCACCAGGCAAGGCGGCAAGGCGGCCCCCAAACAAACCGACCACCATTGACCTCTGCCGAATAATGTCGCGTCTCTCGCGCATCCGAACGTATCAATGACGGATCACATCCGGAAATCATTTATGTTACATGTGAAATTTTTGTTTTCCTACATTATTCATTTTCAATAAATCACTTGTAATTGACTAGTGACTCTTTAGTCATTACCCTTTGTTCTGTAACATAGGTGTAGGTACTACTAGGTACATTCTACACGTAATTCAATTAGCTGTGTTTAATTAATTACTCAGATAAATGTTTTATTTGTGCTTATTGCATAATATATGTATAATAAGGCTGCATATTTTATTTAGTGATATTATACTTTTTGAACCATCTTGCTGTTGTCATACAATAGTATAAATGGGTAATAAGGTCATGCATGATGATAAACATGGCGAGGCTGAGCAAATGCAAATCACTTAAACTGCCAGTGCTTATGATGAAACACAATGAAATAAATATTTAATTTTTTTCCATGTTACACAAAAATTTTGTAAAGTTAAAAGATAAAAAAAGGACTAAGAGGTTTTTTCATATATTCTTTACACATAAGCATAGTATGAGATACAAATTATAACAATAATTGTAGAATGAATTCAAGGTAATTGATAGTAATTCTTTTATTTTTAAACAGGCTTTCTTCCAATGTGATTGTTGTTATGGCACCTGAGAAATCCTCTAAAATGGCTTAAAAATTGCTTTGAATAACAACTGAGATTAAACCTCCGATGCTGATGTGAAGAAACAGTCAAAAATTTCACTACATAGAATTGTATACAGTTGCTCTTGATTAGACAATGATTAGACACCCTTACAAACACACTCAAATAACCGTAATTATAAATACAATATGAGATCATTTACTGCATATAAATGAGGGCACATTTTATAAATAATCAATAAAACATGAGGTTAACCTAGCAAGTCAGAATACTTCCTTAAGTTTTCAAACAACTCAATAGAATTAATGAAATTAAAGTTAATTTTTTTCTTAGATTTTTTTTTCATAACTTAAATTTTAAATCTTATTTTTAAATACTGAAATGCTAACTGTAAGTAATAATATTGTTCGATTTTGTTTTATGAAAAAAATATAAAAATGTATTTCACAAACAATTATGTTTCCCTCTGTTCTATATTTTCAACAAATACCTTTTAATGTACTAATAAAGTAAATCCCGCGTTTTACATTTTAATATACCTATAGAGGAAAACCATCCGCAACTTATTCTTATTGACCTTATCTATATCTAGGTACCTATATAGGAAAATTTTATTCTTGTTGTTGAACATTATTATTGATATTTGCTAGTAAAAATGTATATTAATAAGTAACCTTATGTTTGTGTAGATGATAATGTTAAACAGATCCATTTATAGTGGCCAATAAATATATACCTATTACATGTCTTAATTTGATAATCTTTTGATTTGTAAAAATGTTAATGTCTTTCATAATAACTGACATATTGATTGTTTACCTAAAATTCTCACCTTGGTTATATAGTATCTGAGGTAGGTTTAATCTTACATTGTTTTCAATATTAATTTCGCAATTAAAATTTTCGTATAAAAACTAGTTTCCCAGCCATCTGTCCGTCTAGAGAGATTCGTAACAAATTATAAACCAAACACGTCTTACCTGTATTCTGCCTACGAGCTCCAATGGTTTGAAATTCCCATCAACTGGATTCAAGTTAAATATCACATTGAAGTACACGTATTCAGGATTTACTTTAGCAACTCCCGATTTATTCTCAGATAACGTAACGTAGTAAAAAGTCTCCACTAAATTGAGGTATTTACTATAAAATTCGTTAAGACAGGAACGCGGCACTGATATCGTCAGATCTGTGTCGTTTGACATTATTTGATTATACGTCGCTTATGTTATCACGCCAAACAATCGCGATTTAATTGCATAATTCGTATCAAAACAAAATATTCAAAGCTTCCATTTCACTACAATACTTTAATAAAATCCACAGTACACTACTTTTTTTCTAGTGGATGTGACGTTGACATCAACTGTCGCACTGACACTTGACAACAACGTTTAGTTCAGAAACTAGTTTTTTACTTCATGGAATTTACCACCACGAAGTAGATTTTATGTTGAATCCATAATTCGACGGACCACATTGACAAATAGAGTGTTGCTATCATATATGCACAAAATTAACAGCGAGGGTTAAGTGTCGATATTTCAGTGTCGACGTTTGATTCACCGAGAAAGTGAGAGGTGAAAAAAAGATTTTTTTTTCTTCACCCATTCTGGGTAGGCAAAGGGAACTATGCCCATACAGCCAAGTCTTTAGTAGATTTTTTTTATTGATATGAAATGAAAATGAAATTTAATGAGATGAAATGAAATGAAATCTAACCTAACTCATTGAATCAAATCATTAAATCTGATATTGAAACAAATTAGTAGCTTCTTTTTAGAAATATTTGCATGAATCATAAAAACTTCTGTGATTTTTTTTGGAACGAAGTTCCTTATCGCGCGTTGCGAAAGGGGGCTAGGCGGAAAATTTGGTAACGAAAAGTTGTAACGACACTTTTTGCCGTCGTTAGTCGTTACAACTCGTGCGGCGTCGTTACATGTCGTGCGGCGTGCGCATGTTTCTCTGTCTGTCTCTCTCTCTCTAATAGAAAGCAAGCCAGATATTTTCGTTTCTTGTAGTAAGTACTAGGATAGCAAAAACATGCAGCAAGTGTGCCAAAACAAATCTGGGGTATTGAATTTCTCATCAGATGAGAAATTTAAACTTCGTTCCATCCGGGTGTCCCTTGACACCTCTCAAGTTTTTTTTTTGTAAAAACTTCGTGGTTGGTTTTTTCTTTTTAATAGACAGTATTTTGACCGCTCATTTACACGCGCGTGTCGCGGACCGTCTCGTGGCGCGTCCGTAAGCCACGCCCCCTACGCGCGTGTGAACACCGCGCGAGCGCTCGCGCGAACCCCTTTGGCGCGCGCCTACAAAACCGCTCCCGACGCGAGCCCGCGAGCCACGAGACGTGCCGCGGTCTGGTCCGCGAGCGCCCTGTTCACACGCGCGCGTATGCGCGCGTCTCGCGGATTGTCTCGTGGCTCGCGCGCGCGTGTAAATGGGGTATGACAGTTAGGAAAGAGAACGCACGAGTTCGGAAAAGGTAAAGAAAAAGCTGGAGTATGTAATAGCCCACATCCCGAACGCTATACGCCACTTTTTGAGCAACTGTATTAAAAAACAGTTTTCAATTAATGTGTTTAAACGTCGTATCATACAATATCATTGGTCGTATCTAACTAAAATACCTTCCGCTTAATGATTTAATGGCCGCTAAAATCAGTAAAGATAAGTTGTATTTGATTTAAACACTGTTTAGTCTCATTTTTATTAAGATTTTTATTTTAATTATTTAAAATGCATTATGATAGAGTCAATTTCATTTTAAAAGTCACGCTAAATATTGATAAGAACATTTTCATAATGTCGGAACAACAACATATTACACCCTCAGTCTGATCTTTGGGCCAGTGAACAAAAATATTTTTAGATATGTAAGTACATAAACGTAGTGTTTAAGTACTCTGTGTACATTATATAAATGATTGTATTATGTGTATGATGTGTGTGTATGTGTAGTTATTTATTATGTATTTCGATTAAACCCTGTCTACAAATCTTAGAGACTAAAATGACAACCACTAATAAAAGTTCTACTAAAAGTTCGAAATAATGATACCAGCTAAATTTATGCGATTTACTTTTCCGGTTTTTTGAATCGTTAACTATGTCGTAAGAATAATGACATATTAAAAGCGAAACTCATATCTACCTAGATATTTAGTATTCGGCTGAATAGTATAAAATTAGCTGTATACCGAATGTAACCATAGCCAAATACTCATTTTTGTAAGCAGATTATTTTTTAAATTCAGTTAGTAAAGATAAATATGTATATTATGGTTATTATGTATGATATAGTTGCATAAGCTTATTTTTATACTAGTTTAAGGGGCTCTTTAATATCATACAAATAGTCAACCCACCATAAAAGCTGCGAATATTTTTCCGATTTACTTTCCGGTTTATGGTCATCACTTGCACAATTTGCACCCGAAACTGGTCACCCATGAAATGTCAGTTTAGTCTCTAACATTAAGATTTGTGAACGGACTTTACATGATATCATTTAAAAACATTTAACTATTTCTATTAGGACGCTCCCATACGCCAATGACTTTGCGTGTTTAGCCCCCGCTTCCCCGCGGCAGGACAAGCTCTAGATACTTCTTTTAATTTTTACTGATATTGATGAAACTGCTAATAAAATAACCAAGTACATCCGAACAACAAACTGTAGCCAAGCGTCCGAACGCAAAATAATTATATTCTCTAGTAGAAAGAAGGAAATAACTACGAAATCGATCGTAAATTAGGGGAGCGTTTTGGTGGACGGAAACACAGGCTCCCCGTCCGAAGGCCAGTCACCGTATGGCGCCCGTCACCCGCGCAGACACCCGTTAAAATAATCCGACCAAAAAATCGAAAATGTAACACTTAAAAAGCTTCCTTAAAAAACTTAAAAAAGGAATGTACTGTAATAACAGCAAATATTCTCCACATTTAAATGTAAATTAAATTTTGATAGTTGCAAAGGTAAAAAATGATTGCCTGTAAAGTCGGTTTACGGACGGTAGTTTAACGTGACAACGTCATGACAAAGCTCCGCTCCGCTCCGCTCAACCCCGCTCCGCTCCGCTCCGCCCCGCCCCGCTCCGATCCGCCCCGCTCCGCCCCGCCCCGCTCCGCTCCACTCAACTACGATCGCCTACGGCATCGGCTACGATACGCCGATCATAGCCGATAGTGCCTCTCTCTCGCTTTTGCCGCTCTCTCGCTCGCGGAACGCGACATTTTTTCATAGATGCGCGCGGCGCTCATCGTTTTAATAGACGTTATCACGTCAAAAATGGGAAGAAAATTTACACGAAAATACAGGTTATTTCAATTGTGGTTTACTAAAATAAATAACATGAAAATGTGCCTGCACATTATAAAAGAGCATGAATCAATCTATGATATATATTTTTTTGGTAATTTACTGGAATAATTTTAAGCTATCTAGTAGCTTATAAAGTTGAAAATGCGTAGTTTTAAAGGAAATGTGTTTGGAGCCCCTTAACAATCCAGTACCATACCATTTGACAAGTTCTGATTAATGTGATGTGACCATAGACTAGTTTTACCCTAATGAATATACAGTATTAAGTGTAGTAAAAAACACTGGTGAAATTTAATTCTTTATTAATTATTTTGTTATTTGTTTTATTTCATATAAATCACATTTATTTGTATCGTATTCAATTTTGATGTGAAACATCTTTACGGGAGGGGTAAACCTGATTTTAGACTTGGCGATCGTGGCGATGCATTTCGATGTTTCACATCTGTCAGCCGTCCCATGACAGCTGTTCTTTTTTTTTACTTTTTAAGACTAACAATCTCTATTAATATTTACTTACAATAGGTGTATATTTTTATCAAAAAAATCTTACCTATCCATACGTAGTCTTAATAATAAAATTTTAATGCAAATACCCTGTGCTTATTGCTTAACATAATTATCACAAAATTTGAATAAGTATTATATCAATGCATATCAATTATATATCAACTATCTGAATTGCATTAAAGCAAGCATGAAAAAAGTAGCAATCCACTGGATAAAGTTAATCAATAAAATGGTTATAATGTTGCCAGACTAAGGTAACTACTGTAACTGTAAGCCATAAACATAAACACAATCCCCCTTATTACAAGACGAGGTCTAAAGTTTAGGTTTAAACCATGACTAAATAGTCCAGGCTTGGTACGATACTGACTTTAGTAACATACTTTAAACCAAAGTTTATTACAAAACGCAAAATACTCGTGGACTTGTTAGTACTATTGGTTTCAAGTTTAGACCTTGGCTGAATAACTGACACGGGTTTGACACGAAACTGATTCAAAACGTCAGTATTTATTCGATTACGACGTTCCATTATACTACGATGCTGTTTATTGTTTTTGACATATTAATGGAACACGTCTATTATTAATATTAAGAGCGTAAATATTATTGCAAATAAATAATTATACAGTTTTCAATCAATTCTGTTGATTGTTGTTGTCTTGGATTTTATTACATGTTAAAACAAATTCGAAATAAACATGACAACAACCTCAAAACTGACTTTGACATTTGTGAAATAGTCCAACGTTAAACTAGGGGCCTCGCAGGTTTAACTTTAGTCTCATGTTAGTCTCAGATGAAAGAAATAAAGGGTAGTTATAACATTCGCAAAGAAATGTAACGACTGACGTTAAGTTGCTTTTTTACTATGTGTGCATAACAACCATAATGACAACTAGCAGCGGCATCGTATGGACACGTATTTCTTCGTGTGTGTAAGGTGTAAGACGTAAAGTCACAATCTCTCTTAGGCCATGGCTTAGCATTAAACCGCGTCTTGTAATAACAATTTTGTTTAGTCCAAGCTTCAAAGGAGGTTTAGTACCAGGACTAACGATAGACCTCGTTCTGTAATAAGACCGAATGTCTTTGACCTCGATCCATTTCTCTAGGTCAAAATATTGCCATAAAATAAATAATTATGAATTTTAATTATCAAATACCTAAAGTTGACAACGATCAAAATAATTATAAATTTGACTATAATTTTCACTATAATTAACAAATTGTATTTAAAGTTAACTTGACAATTATGTTTCGTCAGAATCATCGGATGCATATCTAGATGGCGGATAATTTTCACGGTTCGTACGTTTAATGGTGTTTTTCTTTTTATTTTGTTGTCTACTGCGGAACATTTTGCTTTCATCTGCACATTTTGTTGTGATGCTAGTCCTAAAAAATATTATTGTAATTATTTTACATATCAGCATTATTAGGAAACAAAATAAACCTTATTTGACAAGTACGAGTACAAAGAAAATACAAGGTAGGCGTCTCTATTCAAATCCATAATTCGACGGACCACTTTGACCACTCAAACGCTCAATATATTAGTTATATGTATAATAATTTAAGTTATTTAATATTTTTGTGTGACTTTCAAACTCAAGTTAAAGGTCGATTCATACGTAACGTGTTTTTACCCGGACGGGACGGGACGTGAAGGTTTGGAAATATCGTTTCATAGAAAATGTAAACGATAGCGCATACGCCACGGAGGCATGGACGGGACGGGAACGTGGCACGTACGGGACGGGAAAAACGACGGGGCAAGCACGTCCCGCCCCGTGCGTGCCCCGTCCCGTCCGTGATTCCGTTGCATATGCAGTATGCACGTATGCAGTATCCCGTCCACGTCACGTATGCAGCGACCTTAACTCTATCATTTTTCGCACACGCTAATCGAACACTATTTTCACAACGTAACTAATGGATTTCCATTGCATGCCTAGACAAAACGTTTTTTCGTCGCTTACTTTCTTGGTGGATCAAGCGTCGATACTGAAATATCGACACTTGCCCATTACTATTAATTTTGTGCAATAGATAGCAATACTCTATTTGTCAGTGGTCCGTCGAATTATGGATTCGACCAAAGAGTAATATGATTCGACGATAGCAACACTGTGATAAATAGATTGGTAAAGCCCGCAGAACTGCAAAATAAACAAATGGATTTTTCACGGTCATAGTGTACACTGTACACTGTTAAATATAAATAAGTATTTTCTAAAAATCGGTCAAAATAATAAATCAGAATAAATTATATCTCGCAATGATGATTTTTATGTATTTTTGTGACGTTGTTCTGTAAATATTTTATTATTATTGGTATTAAATGCAATTACAAAACAATACTCACCTTACTACGCTTTCTGGTACATGGCATTTTTCTACTACTGTTTGTACTATGTCATTGACCAATGACGTATTTAGTTTTTTCTTTGCAGGTTTATCAGGAAAAGCGGGCGAGGGTTTCCCAGTAAGCGAATGGGTCGCCAACACTCTAAAATCCCATAAAAATCCTTATAGAACTATTTAATCATGCCTTTTGAATATAATAGAAATTATAGACAAAAAGACCAAAAAGAAAGCGTATAGATCCCCCATCATAATATCATCATTTGAGTCACCGACACTGCAATCGATAGATACACTTTGTTTGTTGATTTTAGAAGGAAAGTGGTAAATAGCCCGACAGGTAAATTTAAATACCCTTCCCCCATGAGTGTACCGTCGATTAGAGTGCACAGCGACCCCTATAGTGTCGTTCGTTGCCGGAGGTGGGGTTAGAGTGAAGAGGAATGGTGTTATAATTACTCCGGAAAACTTACTTGCGAGAAAAAACAGCTGTTAATAGTTTTCGAGTTGCATTCGTATACGATGACCAGTCCATGTTTTTCATAAGTTTCGAGGGAACAACTGCATTTCCATCTCCAATAGAAACCTGGCGAATAAATTTAATATAAATTAAGGCGTCAATAAAATGTCTGTAAAAATAGAAAACATAAAAATCTGTTACGAAATGTTTCAATATATACATACATGTTTACAAACAAATGATCAAATGTTTTATTTGTTACAATTTGTTAACTAACAATTTTGTTGAGAAATGTTTACTAACATTACTAACGTTTTCTAACAATGTGATCAAATGTTGGTTAGAAAATGTTTACTAATGTTTGTAAACATTTTTGAACAGCAGTGTGGCAGCACCATAATTAGATACAAATTACAAACCTTACTTACCATTTCGTTTTTAAATTTACTATTATGGTTAGTTTTTAATATTTTGCTGCTATTAGAATAATCGTTATCTGAATCCGATTCATTGCTGGATTGCACGTGCGTTGTGTTCGCTGAGTTAGAGTTATAATCCCCCTGAAAACATAATTTGTATTATTATTAGCATGAGGTTATAATATTACTTATACCATTTAATATATTAACATTATGATTAGGTATAAACTTACGATGTCTGTATTAATTGTCGATGTTCTATTACGTTTATAAGATCGTCTTCCATTATAATTCGATTCCGTTCGTGTAGATCGCTCGTCATTCGAGATATTCGTATTTAAATCGGTTATAGAGTCTATCACCGATGACGATTCATATTTTTTAGATTTTAGGCGATCTTCTAATGCCTTTATTTTTGAACAAAGCTCTCTGATCACAGTTTCCATTTTTTCTATCTCTGGCATTTGATATTCAATTTCCGTTTGCGTAGCTTTGTCTTGTTTGAGATTTACTGGGTTGGTAATTTGAACTAAATTATCGTTTGAACTGTCTGACCATACTTTTGTAATTACTGCTTCTTGCTTTACTTTGCATTTCATATTATTGTTATTAATTTGTCGATGTGGCTTATATATTTCGTGGTGTTTGTTGCTTTGAAATTCATATGTCGGGCTGACCTGAAATTATTATGATTATTAGGATTACTCTCAGTATTATTCTTACAATTTTTTATTATAGAATTTTAGCTATAATTAAATTACCTCTGATCTTCCTTTGATACGTGGAGATGTCTTCGGAGTGCTAGTATTTGGAGGGACCTCTGCTAACGACGACTGAAAGTAATTCTCTTATTATCTTGGGCTTATGTAAGGCATACTAGTATTTTAAACAAAATTAATATAGGAAACTTACTCGTGACCCAATAAGATTATACAGAATGGATGAGATGGGTAGTTTGTTTTCTTTACCACAAGATTGAGCATATTCTGTAAGAGATAACAACATATATCAATATTCATCTTACAATATTTTACAATACTGAGATTTAGTTCAACAATTTTAACATTGAAATGTATCTTACGTGATTCACGACCGTCTCTTTGCAGCTCCAACAAAGCTTCCGCTGCGTCCATCTCAGACGCAATAGCCAACGTGGTCATTTCCACTGTAAGATAACAGATTGATACAATATTGTATTTATTTTGGTCTCTTTTATTTCGGGCTTGGACTTTTTTCTATGGGTCATATCTTAACAAAAATAAAAATGTTTAACATTAAATATTTCAATAGATGCTTGGTAATTTATTTCATTCATAAAACTTTAAAAAAATTAGGTTTACTTTAAAAAAAACTTTGTAAAGGTTAATATTATTACGCAAACAGTGTTGAAAAGAGCAGACACTAACCGTAAATATAATTTAAAAGTGTAATTTATGCAAAACATCCATGAAATGTTGGTAATATTTTTTTTATTAATCTAAAATTGATAACTTAAATAATGATCTATTTTTTAATTTTTTATTTGCACAATATATTTAATACACTTAACAACAACAATTAAAGTAACTGGCACCTAATTATTTAAATTCCTGTTGGAAGATCCTATTCAACCTTTCTTTTACGTTTCTACTAAATTGTTTAACTCTTTTAGCACTTTTTTGTGTAGTTTAGTTTTTGTTTTGTATTTAGTTATTACGGAATCAATATTAAAGTATCAAAGTAAGTCTTCAAAATACATAATAATATGCTGGGTTGGTATTATAGCGCTAAAAAGAAAAAAAAATGATTTATTTTTAAATCACTACACTTAAAAATAGATATTTAACATTTGGTTTTGAATTTTGATTTCAATATTTTATGAAATGGTTTGTTATTATGAATGTTTTTCACATGTACCTAACAACATCTATTAAAATATAAAAAAAAATCACTTTACTCACCACTCAACTAATCACTTTCCACTTTACAAGAATAAAAAACCACAATTAGAAAGAAGTTGCTCATTCAGACCACTGAAGAAGACTGACCTAAATTCGCATTTGAATTTACCATATTGGCTTCCAAGTGGGACCAGGCCCAAAAATGCCACGTTATTTCAATTGTTTAAGTTCCAGGTACCTATGTACAAATCTCAACGGTGTTATTACTTAGTAAGCCTGCTTATCTATTGTACTCGTTAGAAATTTACCTGTTCAAGTTTATGACCGCACATTTCTCTGTATTTTGTCTTCTTATAGGATGAGCGGTACAATCTGTTTTGCTATTGTAATTAAATAGCCGTCATAACTGAAACAAGAGAATTCAATGAAAGTTGATAACGTGTATTTTTTTAGGTTTAAGGAGGAAGGCATGTCATTTATTTAGATGAAGCCGCAGTTACGCCGCTGGTGATGCGACGTGTTAAATGAGCAAAATCTTCCACCAATCCGCACTGGAGCAGCGTGAGAGTATGCTTTCGGTCTAGGTCTCCTCAACAGGAGAAACCCGTGCTCAGCAGTGGGTGATTAATGAGTTAAAGCCAGCCAAATGAGCAAAGTGATCATCCGGGAATAATCACTGTTCCCTAGAATAGTAAACAAGTTGTAGTAGTTTAGTTAAACTCACCGTCATCAAGTTCCGGTCAAAAATAATGTGTTGATTCCACTTTAACTATATAGACAACAAAACTAAACTATATGTTGTTGATGCTGCAGCAGCTAACGAAGATAGGGTGAAAATCTTATCATCATGCTGGGGTAACTTGGGAACGTCTGATAGTAAGAACAATGACAACCTTGAAATGAAAGGTTTCTGACGCCACTGTTCACCTGCAGTGTAGACTGTAGACTTGGATGGGTTGGGAATGTTGGGATGGACTTCTCTTAACTTTACGTGCCTTTCTTATATTCATATGGTTATGACACGTGTCCGATAAATTATCCGATTATTTTTAGGTGGGTTTACTTTTTAGAGAGCAGTGATAGCCTAGCGGTTAGAACGTTGGTCTCCCGAACGAAAGGGCCTGAGTTCAAAACCTGGCACGCACCTCTAATTTTCAAATATTATGTGCGTATTAGATGTTAATTATTATTATCACATGCTTTGGTGAAGGAAAACATCGTGAGGAAACCTGCACACCGGAGAGTTCTCCATAAAAGTTCTCAAAGGTATGTGAAGTCTACCAATTGGCACTTGGCCAGCGTGATAGACTATGGCCTAACACCCCTCACATTGTGAGAGGAGACCCCGAGCCCAGCAGTGGGACAATTGTGGGTTGTTGCTTTTTTTGCTTTTTTACTTTTTATTAAGGTACCTTCCCTATCCTATTTTTAATTTTTCTCTATTTATTTATTTTATTTTATTAATAACTAGCTGCCCGGACAGACTTCGTTCTGTCAAAAGTTTTTTTGAGATGTAAGCTATCCTATCTTTCAAGTACTTTGATCAAAATTTAAAATCGGTTAATTAGTTTAGGAGTCCATCGCGGACAAACAACGTGACACGTAATTTATATATATTAAGATTTATGCATACAATTATACACAGATAAAAAATTAAACTTAGAGACATTCGCACATGGGTACTACTTATTTATAACGATATCTCTTCCCGCAAAAGGAAAATGAATATTTGAGAAGTTCTATCTATTGTGTTTTCGAAGTCGGATTTTCTATTTAATGAAGGCTAATTTAATTACCACCTCCAATGCGACGGAAAATGAGTTCTGAAACATTTAAATGTAAGTATCGATTGGCTTTGTTAAAAAAGCAAATTGCTGCAGAGAATTTGAACCATGCCTACTGGAAACTCCTTGATTTAAAAACGTTTTTCTGTTCAAAACAATATCTACGCACAAACACACATGCACACACATACACATATATATTATGGGATATTTTTGTTAAAATTAAGGAAGCATCATAGCAGGACATCGTAGCTTTACTCCCGTCCATCAACATAGAGATAGGGAGTGGCTGAAATACAGCGCTACATTGGACCATCGTCCTATGTTAGCACAAGGTGAGCCACTCCCTTTTGCCCATCCATAAACTTTTTTTTTTGTCTTTTTTCTTACATTTTAATTTTTAATGTTGTTGTGTGCGGCAATAAATAATAATAATTATTATTAATTTCTTCTAAATAATTAGCCAGTAGGGTAAGATAATGATGTGTAGGATAACATTTTTAGTAGGTATTTCTTGAGTCTTAAGTTTGGTTAATGCAAACAAAATTCTTTCTCTATTCTCTATTAACCAGTAAGCTAAAATTACTTACTTACGTCCTACCTTCCCTGGTTCCCTGTTGCAATTACAATAAAAAATATTACGGTACATCTTATCATTGTTCTTGGATATTCGATTCCATTGTTGGTTTTGCAATAGGCGAGGGTCGATGAAGCTGGGACTGTCGTAGGTAAAGCTCATGTATCTATTGTACTCAGTTTTTACCTGCGCCAGCACTAGTAACGACTTGGTAAATTTTATTCATTTAGTTTAGTTTCGTCTGTAAGTTCATGGAGAGAAGTGTAAATTAATTTAAAATATTTTCCAACATGTCTCGCCGCTTGTGGCTTCTAATCGAGTGGCTGGGTGAAAGCGATGTGTTTTCTAACTACGGTGTGGTTAATTCCGATTCGTTGATAGGCAATGAAGGTAATCTCGATGTTGGGAAAACCATTTTCGTTCCTACCAAGAATAGTAAGGGTGCAAGGGGTGCGAAAATTCTGCGGATATCAGGTATGTTATAAATTAGTTTTTTGATCTTTTGTAATTAAAACCTAGCTTTTATATTGGACTGGAGTTATACTTGACTTATACTTGACATAGATTAACAACCGTTCTTAATATTCAATCCTGTGATTCCCTCTATCTGTAATCCTCATGTCAGTTGGGTAGCAAATTTTAAAAAGTCATATAATTTGTTATCATTTCTTTTTTATTATTTATCCAGAAATTGATAGATAGATTATTGAAAACGGTCGTTAAAGACGGATGATCAATATTTGATTGCAGATAGATCATACACAACCATGTACCAACAACAAATTTAAAAAAGGAATGCAACGGTCGTTTATTTTAGGGTCGGAAGTCGCATGACTAGTCCAGTCCAGGATGTTTCTAACTCGTAGTGACTTTAGCACATTTAATTTAAATTATTTAATTGGTTACAGAGAGAAAACGTGATGTGAAAGAGCTGAAGATGATATTGGAAAAACAGGACAATCAAATGAAAAATGTTCTCTCGATGTGCATTAATACGTTAAAAGATATAAAAACTAATTCTATGGTAAATGTATTTGTTTATTGACATATTTTAATTTAATATAAAGTTTATTTACACATTATGGTAGGTATCATCCATTTTTGAAGTAATATATTTTTTTCTCTCACATATCAAAGTTACAACCATTACCTAATAGTTAATGTGATTAATGTTAAAAAAACTGTGGCTAAATATACAATGATGATTGTGATTAATTAAATTTTTATTAAGTCATACAATTTTATGTCAACGTGGAATCAGTTGTGAGTTTCATCTATGTATGTGATTTAACAATAAAATTATAAAATAGAATTGTTAAAAATCATCCATGTAGAGATTTTTTACCCATTCAACGTGTACATTATGACGAGAAAAATTAAAAAAATATATCAGTGTTGTTGTAAGTAGAGGTGGATTTAATTTACGGTCACGATTTAGATCGATGACATAATTATCCGCGTTCATGCACCCAATAATGTTATTGATAGATCAACTTTAATTCGCATGAGCAATATGGAAAGGATTATGATATCATGTTCAGTTTCAAGATTTGTAATGACTGATTTGTTTCAATCCGTATGTTTGTGAATAAATATAATATATGTATTTATTTTTTATAAATAGATTTTTTTTCAATAAAACATGACTTAAATAATAATTTGCTAAACAAAAATAAAAAATTGTATCTGCGTAGCCGCACAGACAGTATAAATAAATCATATTACTCCATAAAATAACTATGTGGATCATTAACATCGGTAGAACATTGATTTGTTTAAAGATTTACGATTTTGTTACAGTTTCTAGAAACACAACCAAATAGAGCGGACGATACGGAATCGAGTACCGACGATGAAGAGGTAAGTACGAGTAGCTTGTAGTTCGACATAATGTAGGTATGTATTATTCTTAGTTCCGTTTCTACTTTTAAGTCATAAATAACACATTATAAAATAGCATCGTTACACAGCGACAGCGCGGCAGCGTAGAGGTTTTAGCAATGGTCGATCCCAGAGTGATTATGTACTTGGTGGGTCCTAATATGAGTCATTGAGACGGAATATTTGAGTATCTATTTTCATGCTTGAATGGACTTACATTCTTATCAAGCATTGTTATCTATAAGTCACTTATCTATGGCAGCATAAAAATGTTACCTCTACCTCTAATTTACATAATAATTACGCTATGCAAATGCAATCCTATTTCAGGTCATTAGTGTCAGGACTATCAACATCTAAGTATAACTCGCCCGAAATATCTGTGGACCTCGCTGGAATTCGATGCCGCTCCCGCTTCCTCGGACCTCACCCTGTTTTCGCCTATCCAGTACCGTTGCCAAAACAAGCGCCGACGCACGTGTATTATTCTTGCTTCGTCAATCACATTATTGTTTATTGTTTCTTGTTGTTTATTTTTTCTTGTTGTTTATTATTATTTAGTGTTGAAAGATGGGTAGGACAATACATAGTGCAGAGCGGAATTTAGTGCTCAAAGTAATCCAATTCTTTGAAAATGAAAAAAACACGGCTCTTTCACTACGGAACCCTATAAAGTACAAATTGATCTAAAAGTTGTATAAAAGTGCAAAAAAGTAGATACACACAAATCAAAATAATATTTTTAATCTTTACATCGCGATTTTCTTTGCTATCTCTCCAGTTTGCATGACGTCATTGAGCCAGGTCCACAGATATTTCGGTCGAGTAGTACCTATTTATCGAATATCCTTTGCCCATCACCGACCTAAAATAATGATGTATATGTAAATAGACAATACTCTTAACACTCCTGATGACCATTGAATATTGTTTCCCTTACAGAATAACGAACAAGACTTAAACTTAACGAAGCTTACGAACAAATTAACATCAAATAGATCGAGGCATTCAGCAAGCCAGCACCACAATGTGGCAGGGAATAACCAAACTCCTTTTAGTAGTAGGCGTACCCTGATAAGCAGTACTCCGTTCCCCGAGCCATCGAAGCTAACTTTTGACCAAGGCACCCAAACCGATGAGTCTTTGGACCCAAACATTGCAAAGGTGGAGCAGTTGGAAATCTTGGTCAAACGGCTATACCACCAGTTCCTCTCTTTGATAGGAGAAGCTAGAACAAACGAATTACAACCGACAGCTTCTGTGGAACATTCTGAAACTGAAGTATCAGAAATGGATCAGCAGATGCAACAGCCGGAACAGGCCACAGTAAGAGAGCCATCAGGAGCTGAAGCTGTAATAAACACGTCACACGCAGACACCATTGCAGATAAGAGCAGTCAGGCTAAAAGAGTATGCATTCGGAGAGCATCTGCTCAAACTACAAATACTGGGCTACCTAATCTCGACGTGACGGATCAAGATTCTGATATGGTAATATCACGGACGTAAAAAAAGACGGACGTAATCCCAAGAACAAATTCAGTGAAGCACCCATAGTAATACAAACTCTCTATTCGTACAAGTACACACATTGACACCATCCTGATATGACATTGACACCATCGCGAATCAAAAATTACAAAATTACGCACACATGGTAAGCGAGCTGTCAGCTGTCAGCTTCACTCTCGATTAGACAAGATTACGTCCGTTCTTTTTTTACGTCCGTGGATAAAATATTAAAATTGATGTTTTTACAATTTTTACCTTTTTTGTTTACCGTTTTTGTTTGAAAATTGTTGCCATCTCCCATAAAACTACACCATGAGTTGACTGGGAAAGTATGCCACTTGGCGTTAAGTTCGCTCTTTGTAGTTTACCTACCTTACCTAGTTTGTAGGTTAGACAATAAAGTTTAAAAATTCATAATATCCTATTTTGTACATGATGTTGTTATAATTTTTTTGTTATTTCAGATACCTTTGGGTAGCGGTACTACTAAATTACCCGTTACAGTCATAAACGCAATTGATTGGAACTCATACACCACAGCTACCAGACAACTGCTGAAAGCAATATTTCCAAGAAAGTGAGTATCTACCGACTTGCTTTAATTTATTAATAAATTTCTTTCAACTGATAACGTAGGTTATTTATAGGTGAACGTCACTTTTAATAAAAAAAATAAAATAAAAAAAACTAACAGCAATATTTATTTAAATTACTGAATCTCCGTTATTATTCTTACTCCAGGGCCGGCTGTAATGCGACATGCGTTAGATGGACGAAAAATTTTGAGGCGATAGAATAAAAGTTTTCCTAAAAAATGTTATGCTTAACACGTTATCAAGTGATTTTGATCTATGAGATTCCCAATTACCGTGTTATTTTAAGCATACTAAACATTTTAAGACTAAATCTAATTATTTCATTCTCTCTCTTCTTTCTTCGGACGCATCGCAAACTGATGTCCATGGGTGAGGGTAGCCACTTACAATCTGGTGAATCAACAGCTCATTTTTCACCTAAGTAGTGACAACACAACTGACAAAACAGTCATAATTTTGAAACCCTTTTCACTTTAAAATCTAAAGTTTAGTTAGATTAATGTACAGTACGGCCGACGTATCTTAGCGCGTCTGAACATAGGCTCTGCGAACTTTAGCGCATGTAAGATAGAGGTAGCGACACGAACATGCAAACGTGTGACTGAGACATAATACGCCGCGTACCGAGCGTTGCCGAATTGTGTTACTGCGCAGCCTTCTGCGCGAAGTTCAGACGCGCCTAGATACGTCGGCCGTACTGTACGTAAGTAAGTATGAAATCATGTTAGTTACCTACTTTTTCGCAGGGTACTAGCAACTCATTCTCTTACCGGCAAACAGTCGCCAGCATTTGCAAACAAGCCTGCGAAGAAAGCTCTCGATCCGAAGATTGTTAGTGATATAGTTAATACAGTATCTGAAGTATGCGGAGTTTCCAAACGCATTGTGAGGTAAGTATTTAAGATAATACAATAATAATACTTATTTATTTTTCACACAATTGTCTGCAATAAACCTAACTTTTGAACTCGGCAGGCACGTTTAAAAATAACAAAACTATAAGTCGTGTAACAAATAAATCGGTGATACAAATCGGTGATACTCCTACTCTGAAAATTAAAGTATTGCATGATATCGCCATAAACTATTTCATATCTATTTATGTCAAGATGCCCTTACCACATAAAATACTTAGGTGCTGTACCTACATTATATTTTTTTACAGATCCTGTATAACAACGAAGTGCACCGATGAAGCGAAGTTATACCGTAATCGACAACTATACAAACAGAATAACGAATCCAAGGAGACCCAAGAAAATACAACTCCATGTTCTCCTTCCTCAAACGAAGTTGTTACAAAAAAAGAATAAAATATAATTAATGAGACCGTATTTTTTGATGAAAATAATTTTACTGCTTTTTTTTTGTAAAATTCGTGACAAACGTTCTTACTGTTGTTCTTACTGTTCTTGTACTTATCTCTCTAAGAACCATTGGTACCTAAACCTCATAAGCTTCAAAAATTTTTTGGAACATTCATTGAATTATCAAAGTCTCAGGGATTTATTTTCGACTCGAGATATCTGTCTTTAAAGTCCGGCTTACGTGTATTATGTAGTTAATTAAATAACTAAATTAACACGTGTAAACAGACAATTTAGTAACTTCAGGCGCCGAACACATCGCCCTGGCGGTCTGAGTTCTGCGGTCGCGTTCTGCGTTCAGCGTTCACAGTTGCCCACACAGCGAGCGGTCTCGAAATCTGGAGTTCAGTAATATTACTATTGCTGTGGAGCCTTGCACAGTCTAAAAAAAGAGAAAATACTGGGTGCATCCTATTATTGAATTGAGAGAATTTAATTTAATTTTATTCATATTTTTTTATTTTCAATTAATAAATTTTTCAATTTCGTCGGACATCGTGACCTAGCTTTTGACAAAAAATGGAACTCCGACAGAATGTTGCGTTCACTTTGACCACCGCGGTCTGACTGCTTTTGTGTGTGTAGGATTATAAGACAACGCATATATGCACGGAACACAGACACAAGTGGAAGTGCGATGTGGGCGTGGCACAGCGACTAACATTAAGAGGAGCTCCGCATACTTGCCGGCATAACTCAACTGTCACTGAGCTGCGTCGGTTGTGCATTACGTAAAATAAAATTTGTCTTAAATTACGTAAATATGCCTTAATGTGCAATTTTGGAGGGCAGGAATAATAGCGAGCAATGAATTTATTTAATGGCCGTGTTTTATACCACAAATAAGCCTAGTTTTTAATTTATTTTGTAATAATTCAAATTCAAAACACATAAATAAAGGAAATAATATAATTTATGATCAAAAAGCTACTCAGTCACTTGGCAATAAGGTTCGTTTTATGTTTTAGATAATATTGCTACTCGGCTATTGTTTTCTAGAACATTTTCTGCTACTCGGGCAGGGATGGGGTACAAATATATGAATATCGGCAGTTTTGTAATTTTATTTTTAGTTATAAGTATTTCATAATATGAATATTACAATTTTATAATAATAATAATATTCTTTTTTTTTATTTTAGGGATATGTGTCATATGTATGTACAGTTCTGCTATTTGGTGTGCAATAAAGTATTGTGTTGTATCATAAAAATGTATAAAATTAATATGAATAAATTTTTTTATTTGATATCATTGGTACATAATCTAGGATCCTGACGAGGAATATAAGCGCATGCGCGTGACTGGCACAGCATGTCTAAGAAATGTAATTCCAAGAAAATAAATTTACCTTATTTGTATAATGTTAAGGTTGAAATGCATCCCAGTTCATATCAGCATTGTTTTTGTAGCTTCGTTTAGCTTCATTGAAATTTCACTTATCGACATAATAATTAAAGTATATTTATTTTCGTTGCTAAAAATGCCTAGGCTTGGTATTCCGTGACTGTTTAGATAGCTAAGGTTGATAAAAATTGCTACGGTCACGCCTCGTAATGTTTGAGCACGGACCTGAAAAAAAGACTGACGTAACCTTGTCTAATCGAGAGTGAAGCATAGCAATGGCCGCCAGCTTTCAATGTGTGCGTAATTTTTGATTCGCGATTGACGCAGTATGGTGTCAATGTGTGGGTGTGTGTACTTGTACGAATAGAGAGTTGGTATTACTATGGGTGCTTCACTGAATTTCTTGTTGGGATCACGTCCGTCTTTTATTAGATCCGTGTGTTTGAGATATAAGCTTTCAAAATAATGATCAAGTGTTCACATAGGCAGTACAAAAACAAGAAGTTTAAGTACCAATATGACGGGTCTACATCTTATGATGTCGGACACTCGGACAGTACCAGTTTCAATATAAATATCGATAACGCGGCAAAAAGCACAACGCACATCTCTAAGCCTAAACCAAACACAGTATGATGTTGTTAACCAAAAATGTAACTTATCGCTATACCTTGTAAGGTTACTATTCAATCTATTGTAGACTCCAGTCACGACATCTAGCGTTCAGTAGATGGAATTATTTAATTATTTTCCATAAGATTGACATTGTATGATATTGTATTGTCAACCTTATTAGTAAAGAAGTTAAGTATATATTACTTGTAACGCAGAATACTGCCATCTAGCGGTGGATAGATAAACTTGAAAAGTATTATGATCATAATTGATAAAGGTTCTAAGATCACTGAATAAGACATGGAAAAATAAGAATTAACATCAAAGTTTAAGGTGCATTTTCAACTATAAACAGCGAGTTTCTTAGACTATTCGTAGTTGACAAGTAACAACCAATTAAAATGTGAGTTTCTTAGTTGTAAATAATACGATTAACGATTTCCTTGTGTTTATTTGGCTAGCACGGTTCCCATACTAATCAACACTTGTACCATTTCCACTTGTGTCTGTGTTCCGTGCATATATGTATTACAGAGAACGCGGAACTCAGAACTCGGAACTCTGACCGCTAGACCGCCGGGAGTGTGGTGGGCGCCTTATAATTAAAATTTTGTTAAAATTTAGAAGAGTAAATAAATAAATAAAAACTATAGAATTTAAAACTCAATTAAACTAACAAATGAGTTTCCAGAATAAACATTCCTTTGTTTTGTGTTATAATAATAATAAAATATTGTGAGAAACAAGCAGTCGACCCCTCTGATGGTGCTTACGTCGCCGATGGATATGAGCACAGGATATGAGTAATTTCTTGGCATCACCAATGCGTTGCCTGGCAAACTTTTCCAGAGTACCTACGTGTACCTACCCACATTTTATTCAATAAATATTCTCTTTGGTATTTTATTACAATAAAAAGCGGCCAAGTGCGAGTCGGACTCGCCCATGAAGGGTTCCGTAGCAGCAAGTAACATAATATAAAAGTTCTTGTAGTTCGTTGTAACTTTGATCAATGTTTTTTGCGGTTTACGATTTATGACGTATTAAAAAAAACTACTTACTAGATCTCATTCAAACCAATTTTCGTTGGAAGTTTGCGTGGTAATGTACATCATATATTTTTTTTAGTTTTATCATTCCCTTATTTTAGAAGTTACAGGGGGGGGGGGGGGACACACATTTTACCACTTTGGAAGTGTCTCTCGCGCAAACTATTCAGTTTAGAAAAAAATGATATTAGAAACCTCAATATCATTTTTGAAGACCTATCCATAGATACCCCACACGTATGGGTTTGATGAAAAAAACATTTTTGAGTTTCAGTTCTAATTATGGGGAACCCCCAAAATTTATTGCTTTTTTTCTATTTTTGTATGAAAATCTTAATGCGGTTCACAGAATACATCTACCTACCAAGTTTCAATGGAATAGCTCTTATAGTTTCGGAAAAAAGTGGCTGTGACATACGGACGGACAGACAGACAGACATGACGAATCCATAAGGGTTCCGTTTTTTGCCATTCGGCTACGGAACCCAAAAAGAGGGATTTGGACCTTAAATAAAAATACATGGCTTTAATTGTACGCAAAATATGCCGCAACATCTATTACATTTAATAAGGAATGAAAATTATTAAATGGTATTGGTAGTCAATGGTCATCCAATGTTATGTCAGATCCCGTCATCAGGCTCTACGAAAAATAACATCAAGGAGTACAATATCCTTGGCTTGGCATAAGCAACTTGACAGTACTCTGTGCAATTTGACAGAAGAGCACGTGTGTAGTTTTTTGTCAGCTGTCCTATCTGACAGCTGTCTTCAATGTGAATTGTGATGAAGAGAGTGAACTTGTGATACCGTAGTACGAAGTAAACGAAAATTAGGTTAGTCATATCTTGTACTGTATGAACTTAAATATTGAAAACATGGAAGACGTTGAGGAAATTGATTTTGTTTCATCTGATCATGACAGACTAATAAGTGCAGTAACAAAATTAGACAAAACCCAACATATATCAGCGCCTACACGCAACGAGCCTACGAACCTCAACAGTGAATTTAATTTGGTAAAAAGATCTAATAAACTAGATCTTCTTAATGCAGTAAAGCTTCTAGAAGATACTGCACATCATGTAAAAATAACTAAGAAGTTAAAGGCCACCCAAAACAAGTCTCAAGTTCTTCCGAAGCCTTTGGAAAAACCTCAAGCAGAGAGGATCAAGAGAGAGACTGGTTATATAGAGACGAAGAATAAGATAGGGAGATGGGACGCAGTTGTAGCTAGAGGTCGCACGGTTGACTTTGTTTCGTTCCCATTAAAAACTTTAAAGACAAAAGAAAAGAATGATCCATCAAAAAACTTTTTATCAAAGCTCAAGTTAACATCTCCATTAGAAAAAGAGTTAGATGAAGTGGATCCACCTTTGCAAATACAGGAAGAAGAAGAAGAAGAAGAGAAACAATTTCCAATGACATACGAGGAGATGTTAGAGCATAGACAGCACTTAGCAAAACTAAGAGCGAAAGAGTCCTATAAAGCTGCTAAAGCTAAGAGACAAAGTAAAATTAAGAGCAAAAAATATCATCGGTAAGCATATTATTACTCTATTTCAATCTGTTCTATCAGAAATTATTTTCTACTATAATTGGTATTTGTTCATTACTTCAATATAGGCCTGTCGCCTGTTTGTCATGTCATGATTTATCTTTGGTGCTAAATTTTTACAACAACAAAAATATCATGTTAAATCTTCATGTTTATATCATGAGTGGCGCTCTGTACACCCCTAAAATTTACAGTGACTTAAATTTTGATAACATTTAATCACAACATTATTTTATTATTTCTTGCAGTATACTAAAGAAAGAAAGATTAAAACAGCAATTGAAAGAGTTTGAAGAACTGCAGGTCAAGAATCCTGAAGAAGCCTTGAAAAAATTGGAGGAATTAGAGAAAGTTCGTGCTCTAGAGAGACACACTCTCAGACACAAGAACACAGGCAAATGGGCTAAGAGTAAATTGGTTAGGGCCAAATATGATAAAGAGGTAACAAAAATTCTTATTGATTGCAGTATACATACTTGAAATTTTTTAGGTTACTTAGCACACTAGACTAACCAAATTAGCATTCCACTATTTGGGAAACAAAATATGAGAAGACTGACATTTTAAAATTAAAAATTAATGATTATTATTTATTTTGTGAAAGAAAACATAATTGTTTTAACTTTATGGTATTTTGAGGAGTATTAATAATGGACTGTGATGAGTGTATGAATGTTTTCTCAATATCTTAAGGTGCTCCCTCACCGGGAGCATTCGCGTGTAATGTAACGTTACAGATTTGAGCACTACATCAGTGAAGGAGGAGAACCGAGCATTACAATGCGCACCTTGTAATGATACAATGTGTAATATCTTGATAAAACTTGTAACATCAATGCACTCCACTTCCCGTATAATGTTACATTACACGCGAATGCTCGTCAGTCAGGGAGGTAGTATTGTAATGTAATGCTCAAAGTCGAATCTATAATGTTACATTACACGCGAATGCTCGTCAGTCAGGGAGGTAGTATTGTAATGTAATGCTCAAAGACGAATCTATAATGTTACAAGTGAATGCTCCCGGTGAGGGAGCACCTTTATGTACTTTTTTTAACATTTATATTTTTTTGTTATAGGTCAGACAACAGTTAGCTGAACAATTATCTGTAAGCAGAAGTTTGACCCACAAAGTACAGGATACTGCAAGTACTGATGATGAAGCTGACAATGAAATAATCCCAGATTTAACTTTGTCCCAGGATCCTTTGAATCCATGGATGATGAAACGATCAGATAAATCAAATATTGACGAGGAGTTCAACTTTGGATACAAGAAATATCTAAAAGATAAAATGTATAAACGGAAAGAGTCAAGTGACACTGATTCTGATGCAGAAGATGCCACAGGCAATTCGAAAGATGTAGATAATAATGATGGCGTATTGAAGGTTCTTAAAAATAGCATTGATAAATTGAGTTCTGAAGTGATGAAAGCAGAAGAACCTGCTATTATAGAATCTAAGAAAATAACAAGTAATAAGAAATCAAAAAAACAAGTTAAGAAGCAAAGAACTGAAACACCCATTGCAACAACAATGTGGATTGTGGATAATATGTCAAGTAATGAAAGTAATGTTGATGACATCTCTGAGAAATTTGAATCATTTGAAAATGAAGTATCCAAAAAAGTTGAAGAAAAGTTGAATAAGCTCCGAAAAGATATTGATAGGGCAGAAAATATATCAAGAAAATCAGCTAAGAAAGCTCCAAGAAAACGGGAAGGCCCTAGAGATAATGTGGAATATTTAAAATTGAAAAATCAAAAGGTTAAAGCTATAATTGATGAAGCATTAATTGAAACAAATAAAGATAGTTTTGAAGAAACACAAAATGAAGACAATATAATGAAAAAGATTCATGACCTGCAAGCAGTACCTTCAACAGAAGAAAAGGCGGCAACTAGTACTGATATTGATCCTAACCGATTCATAGAAGTAAAACCAAAGTACTTAAATACTGCAATATCAAAAGGTGTTAATGATGTAGATTTATTGGATGATGACGATGAACAGGTAGTGCCTAAAGTGGATATTGAAGAAGTGTTTGAAGAAGATGATGTAGTAGCAAGTTTTAGGCAGGAAAAAGAAGATGAAATCAATAAGGATAAACCTGACCAAATTGATTTAAATCTTCCTGGTTGGGGATCTTGGGGCGGTAAAGGAGTTAAAGCACCTAAACGTAAAAGAAACAGATTTATCGGGAAACCAGCACCTAAAGTGCAAAGACGTGACGAGAACAAGGGAGATATTATTATACTAGAGACCAAGGATCCAAAATTAACACTCCACAAAGTGACCGATGTACCCTTTCCATTTAATAGTGTAAAGGATTATGAAGCTTCCATCAGGGCTCCTCTGGGAAATACTTTTATTCCTGAAAGGGCTCACAAGAAATTAATTAGACCAGGTGTAATTACTAAGGCTGGTGCTATTATTGAACCAATGGATGAAGAAGAATTGCTTATTCCACGAAGATCTTTCCAAAACGAATCAATAATTAAATTGTTGGCTAAGAAATAAAACAACTTTGTGTAGCATTTTTTTTATTTAAATATTTAACTACACTTAACCTAAACACCGACTCGCACTGGTGGCGACACTAATATTACACCATCACCTCTAACAAATAGCATAGGAATGTTTCTTTTTGTTGTTCTGTAGACCTCCTCATAAGTTTCTTCATCTATTTCAACAGTGGTAATCGTTTCCTCCGCATCACCCAATACCATGTTCAAATGTTGATCATAAGCCTGTAAATTTTGCATAAAAAGTCAATATTAGAATAATGACTTCATATTATGTTAAACCATAAGAAATAATAATAGCTACACTATACGAAAATAATTCTATGATTTTTTTTGAAGTATCCTCTGGCACCCTAAGGTTAAGCAGGTTATGCCATGGCGTGCGAAATAAATTCAGAACTTGAAACATCAAAAAAAATGAATTAAATCTTAATTTTGTAATTTAAGTTAACCCTTTAACCGCTTAGGTCGGATTAATCCGACAAACGTTTCCGTGTCCATTTCGCCAGGGTTGTATATTTACGACCAACTAATTTATTATGTTGCGTTCAATTAAAAAGATGTATATAGAGGTAAATAGTTAACTCAGTCATCATTTACATTTTACTAATACACTTTTAGTACATCTCTCAGAAGTACTAAAAAATAATGTCTGAATTTAAATGGATTACTTATATTTTTTTTCAGAAAATTGTATTGAAGTCCAACGCCCCAGATGGAAAATCCAACAGTAGGTTTTACCAATACAAAAATTTACATAAATCTAAATATTTTTCTTTATATTAACTAATTTGCCATAAAACAAGTATAGCAGTTGGTAATAAAATATTTAAAAAAAAATTGCGTGTATTTTAATAATTTCCTTTCAAAATAAATAAATTAAGTAATGAAATGTCCATGACGGAATGTCATAGTTCACATCATAAGCCCACATCTTCAGAAACGAATGTTGTTAGTACGCCCAGCGCCAGTTCAAAAAAAACGACCCGCTTCTGACATAAACATGTGCCGGTTTTTAACCGACCGTTTTGCGTGCCGAAGTGTTTATGTGCATGTTATTGATGAATATTATAGGTATTAAAATTCATAATTTAATGGTATTGAAATATTACTTCTACATATTAAGTACTATTATGTCTTCTGTGCTTCTACTGAAGAATTAATATGAATTCTAGAAGGTGATGAAGATGAAGAATTTGAATCAGATGAAGAGTTTTAACATTGATGAAGAGGTATTTCTTTTTATTTGCATTGTTTTATTTCACTGTTAAGTTATTAGAATTATTTTTTTATGGTGACTGTGTATCTGTAATAGAGATGTCCTAGGTAGGAAATCAATCTGATTGTTCAATGTGCAAGAAAAGTTGAGAAATTGAGAATTAATAAATCGTTCAAGATCTTTAAAGGCTTTCTATTTTACTGGCTTACCAAAAATACCTGACAATATTTTGGTAATTGTTAAGTTCTAATCGACCAATAGACCAAAGGTTCACGAATGAAAGTATTAACATTATTACAGAATATGGACCTCAAAAAACTAGAGTATTGCACATCCCTCTTTGTTGTAGGTATTTATTTTATGATTCACTGTGCCGGGCGCTGGGAGCAGGACAACTGTTAGGAAGTCAGGCGCTGAAAAGGTTAATTAATAAGTTTGGATACAAATCCAATATTTTTTTCTATGTTGTATGCCAGCTAAAAATTCGTTAGCCTTGATTAGGTATGCGGTAAGAACCACAGTCCTCGTCTATAAAGTTGGTTATTTAATGCTTTAAAAACTTCTCTCATACAGAAAAAAAATATGTATTTCTTACATGCAATTTTCCACGCAGTTCACGTTCATTGCGCATTTTAACGTAAATTCTTTCATCTAAACTGAGCCGTATTAGATCCAAGGGCTCTTTCACTGTCATAACAGCAACCTAAAATGAAAATATAAATATGGTTAGCCGGTGGTTTATTACTTAATTGATTGAGCACAAAAATATGTATTCATTACGTTTTCCGCGTCGTCTGCCATAATATCTTATTGTTATATTTCTATATTATGAAATAATTCTCTAATTCAGATCGCAACCGTGAACGGTGAAATTCTCAATTTTTATTTTTTTATTTTCACCATCCATAAACAAAAATTCATGCACTTAATTGACATTGACAAATAAATGACAATTGACATTGACTTTGACATAAAATAAAATTGAAAACAGATTCATAATCAATATAGATTAATATTTATTAAATACGCAGAAGTGCAAAACAGTTTCCGTGGAAAACATTAAAAACTTCATAGATTTATAGAACGGACAACCAGAGGACCCAGTAGATTCTCCCATACATTTGATAGAGTAAGATCGCCAGTTACAAAATCTACGTGAAAGACAGAGATAAATATTATAATTTTTTGTCCTCGAGCAAAAAATGTGTGAGTTGTGACAAGCAATGAAGAGCGAGTTGGCTATTTGCTGCTATTTGGAGATTTTAAGTTTCAGTTTGTTTTGTTGTCAATGTTACAAACACACACTTATTTATTACCTAAAATGGCGTCAACTGTTGAGAGGTTAATGTAATATAATGTCACAGACTTAATATAATGTCTGTGGTTTATGTATTTAAGTACGATGGTGGGTAGCAGTGTTCATATAAATGTCATTTCTTTTAAAATAACGTCAAAGAAACGTAAATTCTCTGTCTCATGTGCGGCCACATGTGGCCTTCATGTTGCTGAATCTATGTTTATAGCTACATCTATGAAAATTTTGTTCACATGTTAATAATATAATCTATACCGTAAGTGACGTTTGACAATCTCGGCATAGTCTGTGCAGTGTGCTCTGAAAACGACAAAGTCACAAAAGTGACTTATTTAACTGACAAGACAAAAATCACGGACACGAATTTATAGCATCGTTGTGTTGTTAGAAAATTTGTTGAATTTATTTAAGGAAATAGTTCAATTGATTACAACTAGTTATAACTCTCCTTATTTGTGAAATGGAGTTTATATAGAAGTTTAGTTTGCTACTCTAGAGACTGAACAACATACATTTCAAACATGGTTAGAAGCGGGTGAGTGTTTCGTCATGAAGTAGTTTGCTTGTAATGTTTACATTATTTAGATGTTTATACAATGTTTTACTTATTTTTATGTTTCTAGACGTGATCGCGACAGAGATCGTGAACGTAGACGGTCACACAGTCGATCAGCAACGCCGGATCGCAAGCGGAGGCGATCTAGGTCGCGTAGTAGAGATAGAGTACCTAAATCGTCGAAGCGGAAGCGTAGTCGTAGCAGAGAGCGGGAGTCAAAGAGAGATCGCAGCAGGGACAGAGAAAGGGAGAGAGAACGAGATAGAGAAAGAGATAGAGACAGAGACAGTCATAGAGACCGGGACAGGGATAGAGAAAGAAAGAGGTTTGCTATAGAATAATATAACATTAATTTAATTGTTGCTTGGTAATAAGTTAAACAGTTGTCCAATAATTACCCAATATGGGTCATAGTCAATGTGATAAAGTTGTGTTAAAATATGTACACTGGAGACAAGTAGTTCAGTTGCAAGAGACAGAACCACCACATTATTTCTGTCATTAGAAGAGTTTCTTCTTTCAAAAAGGTTCCACAAATTGTCATTATCACTCACAAATTGATGCCACTGTATTACAATACATCTAGTCTTCTATTGACTTCTAAATAATAAAACTTCTAAAACTTCAAATTATAGATATGAGTAGTTATTATATTTTTTTATTTGGGGTGTTCTGCTTGGGAATATTTTTTGAATTTAATAGTTATGAGGTTATTATTACCGGAACGACGGGTTCCGGGCTAATTGTATACAAGCGTCACTCTGGGCGATATAAACTATTATACATATTTGGAATCAGCGAATTTTTCTGCGTCGTTTGAGCTGTTAAGTTTCAAAAATGTTGGTTAATACAAATAGTCCGGAACCTATCCATATTATGTTTCTGACATACTGTTTTAGTAGATGAGCGTATTGTGTCTTAGAGAGACTTTTCAGAAGGTTGCAATGCAAGTAGAATGATTTATTTACAAAATCTACATGAATTTATACAATGAGAAAAAATAGTTTAGAATAATATGTATAAAATTCAACCAGTCAGAAGAGAATTGCGGTGCACTCGATCCTCAATGTCCCTGTGACCTTCATTTTGTGATGCAGTGTACTTACAATGTTGAATTAATTTAATATTTATCTTGTATGAAAAGTTCAATTTTTAGAATTTTCAAGGAAAAATTTTTCTTTTGCTTTGTAAATTAGTTGACTATAGTGTAGGTAACTACCGCTACACTTAATCTAATCGCTACTCTTAATACTTCCTTTACATCCCTTCAATATATTATGTATTTTTAGTGATAAGAGAGATGACAAAAGAAATGGCTCAAAATCATCAAGAAAGAAAACACCTGACAGAGACAAGGAGAAGGAAAGGGATGCAAGATCCAAGTCGAAAGAGAAGATCAGCAAATCTGATTCTACTGAATATGACCCAGGATCTGTTGACAAGGTACATTTGTATATTCTTTATCAATTATTGATAAATACATTTAAGGAAACATCTTTTTCTTAAGCTCTGGTTAAGGAATAGCTATCTTTAGTAACTGGAAACTCTCTAAATAACCTTATTGTGTGTCAAAGTACTATCAACATAATTATTATATGTAGCATTTACATCTTATCTTCCATCCATCCATCCATCAGCCCTTTGAGGTCCACTGCTGGACATAGGCCTCCCCTAATCTACGCCACTCAGACCGGTCCTGAGCCTTCTGAATCCAGCGGATACCCGCTGTCTTCTTCAGGTCGTCGGTCCACCTGGTTGGGGGGCGTCCTGTGCTCCTTTTACCGAGGTCTCCATTCGAGGACCTTTCTTCCCCGACGGTTATCAGTCCTTCGAACTATGTGGCCAGCCCATTGCCACTTCAGCCTACTAATTCTCTGAGCTATGTCGGTCACCCTCGTTCGTCTACGGATTTCATCATTTCTGATTCGATCGCGTAGAGTAATACCGAGCATAGCTCGTTCCATAGCCCGCTGGGCGACTCTAAGCTTATGCATTACATCTTATCTATTAATGCATTATCTATAAAGTATAATTATCGTAATCTTAATTTATCTTCATTAAGTATCTATTAAGTATGTACTTATTAAGAACATGGCAATTATTACACCTTATGTGTCAATCTGCATTAAGTCCCTTGCTTGAATATTGAAATTCAAAATTAATTAGACAAGTCCTGAGTTTCTTTCAACCTTATTTTACCCCTTCATAGAATGAATTTTCAAATATCCTTTTTTCCTGCACCCCAGATAGCTGTGCGTTGTCTTTCAGACAGTTACAGATGGTGTTTTACTAACTTTGCTTTGATTTTCGTACCGACCCTAAATCCACTAATAGTGTTTTAAAATATAGCCTATGTTACTAACACCCGTGTCCTACGTGGGCGACTCAACGCGAACGCGATTGCGAAGCGATCCGATGCGAATTGAGTGCGATGCGGCGACTCTGTCCTACGTGCACGCGAATTGTCACTTCACCACCACTGACATACACCGCACCGCTGAAGTTCGCGCGAAAATATCAAACCAACTGATCGCGATCGCGTCAAATCGCGCCGCACCGCAACGCACTTTACGTGCTTTTGGTCAAGTAGGACACTTCAATACATCTCGACTGTTTGTTATTTTCGCGTCGCGCCGCGTCGCTTCGTGTTCGCGTTGATTCGCCCACGTAGGACAGCGCGTAAGAACAAAGATAGGATTCTATTGGTGAAAGAATTTTCAAAATTAGTCCAGTAGTTTTTGAGCCTACTCAGTAAAAAGTAAAAACATAATTTTAGTGTAGATGGCAAATAAAGTTATTGTACAAAATACAATGAAATCTTATAGCCCAAAAGCAAATCATAAAAGAATCATGTGCATAAATCTATCAAAACTTTTAAACTTTAGGAAGAAGAACAAAGTCGTTTGGAAGCAGAAATGCAGAAGCGTCGGGAACGCATCGAGCGTTGGCGCGCTGAGAGGAAGAGGAAAGAGTTAGAAACAGCTAAGAAGGACGTACAAAAAGGCACCGTAGTGACAGCAATACAACTACCTACTACTAAAAAGTGGTCACTAGAAGATGATTCGGGTGATGAAGGTAAGATGATGTACTGATAAAATATTTCAGAATATACGAGTAAAATGGAGAGACATACAGTATAATTGGTTAATGGTAATGGCTAGCAGTAATAACATTAATGGTTGAAACCGTAGAATGACCAAGTGACACTATAGTTTATATATAATTTTGCTGACTTTTATATTTAACTAGCTGACTCGGCAAACGTTGTTCTGCCAAAAATTTAGTGGTGGAGGGGGATGAAAAATCGATGTTGTCCGATTCTCCACCCTAGCCGATATGCACGCAAAGATTCACGAAAATCGATCGAGCCGTTTCGGAGGAGTTCAACTTCTAACACCATGACACGAGAATTTTATTATTTTATTATTATTATAATTAGATTTAATTTAATGAAAAAGAAACAGTTTATAATTAAGTGACAGTTATTGATTATTTCTTTTAATTGTAGGAGAAGATGGTGAAGCAAAGGAGAAAGCTGCAGCGGAAGAAAAAAAGGAAAAAGAACCAGAAGAAGAAGAAATAGATCCACTGGATGCCTACATGCAAGAAGTACAACAGGTTAGTGAATAATATTACTGAAGAATATAAATAATCTCAATATTTTTAATTTTAGTTGTACACATGATAGTAGTACCGTTAATGCACTACCATACAACTTAAAGATGGGTCTCAATTTTCATATTTGGGCCTAGTTTTAAGGTCGCTTCTTATAACCTATTCTCACTCACTGATAAAAAATAGTTAATTTTATTTGATTATAATTTTCAGGAGGTGCGTAAAGTAAATCAGATAGATCAAGCGAGAGGCATCAGTGTCCCGACGACCGGAGGCACGGGGGTCGTCATCCTGACAGGCACTGCTAAGAAACCAGTCTCTGAACAGAAGAATAAAGGTAATAAGAACAGAAACAATTAAGGTATATTTCTTTTCGTCGAATAAAAATGCCTAGGCATGCCTTGCATGAGTCGGCAAAGGCTCTTACGGCCCAACTCAGAGTCACTAACGGTTACTTAAATCGCTACATAGTACAGAATTTTATGGTGATTTTTTACTAAGGAGCGATTAAAGTAACCGTTAGCGACTCTGAGTTGGGGCGTTAGTTTCAAATGTGACTAATTGTCAAATGTTCACGAATCACACTACTGTATTACTACAAAATGTAGCCGTGAGCGACCTTCCTAGCCGCATAGTCAGTGGTAGTACAAACAAGTTGAGTGCTACTAAAGACCTTAATTAACTCAATTGTCTAGTACGTGTTATAGTATAAAATTATTATTTCAACAGGTGAATTAATAGAACAAAACCAGGATGGTCTGGAATACTCCTCGGAGGAGGAGACGGAAGACATCAAGGATGCAGCAGCGAACCTCGCTTCCAAGCAGCGGAAAGACCTTGCTAAAGTCGACCATGCTAGCTTGAAGTATATGCCGTTTAGAAAAGCGTTTTATACTGAGGTAAGGAGTGAAGAAATCCTAATAATATAATAAATGTTAAAGTTTGTGAGGATTTTTCTCACTCTTTCTCGCAAAAACAAAAAAAAAAAGATTTTCATGAAATTAGGCACATAGGTAGACCATTATAGTAGACCATTCTGGAATAGGATATAGGGTAATCATTATACCAAAAAAGCGAGCAATGCCGCGGGCAGAGCGCTAGTAATAAATAAAAGTTATTAACATTACATTCGCCGTATTAGAGCTAAAACCAACTAACTCAACTATTTTAGGGAAAAAATATTTTAGACTTATTGCGTTTTGAAAGTTTGTACGACTTTTTTATATAATTCCGAGGACGTACAGGCTCATTTTTATTCGTATTCTTATGCTCTAGAATCTGTAGATTACAACCATATTCACTTTTGGTATAGATATGGAATAAATTATACAGTAAAGACCTAAAACTGTTGCAAGGTACCTCAGTTAGTTGGTTCTACCACTCAAGTTTTATATGGTTAAACAAACTATCTCTGGTTATCGTGTTTTATTACAGAGATTTATTTCATATTGAACTATGAATTTAATGCAAAAAACCACTATCCGTGGTTGTTGTGTTTTGTTGTCTTAATCTTACACAAATATGTACGTAAATAGATAAAAAAAAAACGTTTATATGAATAGTTAGACGGTTTTAAAGGTACACAACATTGAAATACTGTTCAAATTTTTCAGACCTAAGACTTTTTAAAATGACTTATTCGTATTTATCACAGGAAGATTATGGAATTTTATGTACTATCTCGATAAAATCACTTTTAGAGTAGGTAGTTTTTGCAAAGTAAGCCAATTTAATTGGTATTATCATTGGATCTAAGCGACTTAGCTTTAAATTTGTTTTACCATTCGAAAGCAGAGATTTTTCTGAGTCGAATGATGTAAAAAAGTGATGTAAAAAATCGAGATAGTTGGTTTTAGCTCTAATACGGCGCATTCAATGACCACACTTAGTGCGGTACCTCACCGGGACGCCAAGGCGGCGTCGCCGGCCACGTATCCAAACAGTTTATTATATTGAAATGTATGGCGGCTACCTCACTTGGCGGCGGTGTGGCAACGTAGCCAATAGTCACAATTCAATATAAACTGTTTGGATGCGTGGCCGGCGACGTTACCTTGGCGTCCCGGTGAGGTACCGCACTTAGGTCAAAAGTCGTTACGTCACGTCAGATGTCACTTGATTAAAATCACTATACATTTTATTTGTGTACTAACTTTATATCATTCTACAAATTTTGTACAGGTAGCTGAATTAGCGAGAATGACTCCAGAAGAGGTAGAAGCGTACAGGATTGAGTTAGAAGGTATTCGGGTCAAAGGCAAGGGGTGTCCAAAGCCCATTAAGAATTGGGCACATTGTGGAATTAGTAAAAAGGAGTTGGATATATTGAAGAAGTTAGGTTTTGAAAAACCTACCCCTATACAGGCTCAAGCTATACCAGCTATCATGTCAGGAAGGTCAGTAAATTGATTTTCTTACTTCTTTTTATTATGACTTATTTTCTACTTTGTCACAAAGATTCTGTTTGGATTGTTATAAAAATTCAACTTATTTGAAGAATATGTTAATGTTCCAAAAGTCATTTTTATTTGCGTTCATTTTGTCAAGATACTCAACCTTATTTGAGTATAATCTTATGTCCTTGCATTATGTTTGGAACATAGGCAGTGAAGTTCTCAAATCAAATGAACTTTAAAGCCTCTATAATAGTCTAAATGAGCAGACATCATTGTACGTACCTGATGTACATCAGGTGAGATTGCTGTCTTAAAACGACTGTTATTGACCCAGAGTTTTCTTAAACTAGAAATACCATGACAGTATTTTATAAATACTGAAAGGGTCGCGAAATTTGAGATATTCAAATACAGTAAAATACCAAAAAAAGGCGGGAGGGTGAGGGGAGCATAGCTCTATTTAGCATATCTACAGTGCCACCAACTTATCTGTGAATTGAGGGAGGGCGCATTGGACCAATCATTGGACGCAATTCGAGACGTAGTAAATGTCAAATGAATGAGCACAAAGAACTTATGAATGGCGCGGCATTAGTTCCAATTATCGCCACTTCACAGATAACTTGGTAGCACTGTAGCTGTAAACGACAATGTTTCACCCCAGGGACCTGATAGGCATAGCGAAGACGGGCTCCGGCAAGACCCTGGCCTTCATCCTGCCGATGTTCCGCCACGTGCTGGACCAGCCGCCGCTCGAGGACACGGACGGGCCGGTGTCGCTCATCATGACCCCCACGAGAGAGCTGTGCATGCAGATCGGGAAGGATATCAAGAAGTTTGCCAAGTCGCTGGGGCTGAGGGTTGTTTGTGTGTATGGAGGGACCGGGATCTCTGAACAGGTTGGTGGAAGTTTTTGTAATACAACCCAATGATTTAAAAAAATATAGATATGTTATACCTTTACAAATCAATCAATAAATCTGTTCCGAAAAGAGCTACAACACACACGTTTATCTTTTATTTTACTACACCAATCAGATTGGTGTAATACACGAAGGCATTTTAATGCTGTATGTCAAATGTCAAGTACTTCTGACTGCAACAAAAGTGTGCGTATCGTTTTGTATTGACAGAGCGACTACGAGCAGAACTGTCAATTGCCTGTTCTTACGCTCTTCATCGTCGGCGCGTTAGTGACATATCGACTTTTTTTTTTTTACATTATAATATCATTAGTTCAACCAGTAATCGCCATCGCTTTGCTTTGGTTTTCGTATAAATCCCTAATTTTTTTTTATATAAAATATAGCCCATGTTACTCAGCAACAATACAGCATCGTAATGGTGAAATATTTTTTGAAATTTATGCAGTAGTTTTGACTTTATCCATTACTACCAAGAAAAAGACACAAAATTTTCCTCTTTATAATATAGATGTGTTGTAGTGATATTTGATTTTGTATTTATGTCCTTGCCATGCGTTCTAACGTGATAATTAATAATGACATTACGTAGATGTCGTCAATAGTTAGCCTGCTAAAAGGGGCGTGGCCGTGTTGCATTACACGTTAATAGCTACGTTAAATCAGGCGTTGCTTCGTAATTACACGTTAAGCGATAACTAGGGTGGTGGTTTTTTCAACATATTTACGTCATTTTACCTAGTTTCGTGTTGTCCATACGACCCGCGAGATGTGGAACAGTGGATATTATGAGTGTGTAAGCGTTTATTATACGACGACCCGTGTGGCACAATGGTTAGCTTGCCGGATCGCCGCACTAAGGGTCTTGGGTTCGATTCCCAGCGAGGCGGAAATTTGAATGATGAGTTTGAATTTCTGTTCTCGGTCTGGGTGTGAATGTCCTTGTTTAGTGTGTTGTCCATGGCACCCACGACACAGGGAATCCTAGTGTGGGGCTATGAGTGTGAAGCGTTATTTATTTATTATTTATTTATTCCATTTATTGTATGACAGATAGCAGAGTTGAAGCGCGGTGCGGAGATGATAGTATGCACGCCCGGCCGGATGATCGACATGTTGGCGGCCAACTCGGGCCGCGTGACCAACCTGCGCCGCGTCACATACATCGTGTTGGACGAGGCCGACCGGATGTTCGACATGGGCTTCGAGCCGCAGGTTCGTGGTTCGGTTTGGTGTAAACCCTTCTCTCCTTCCGCCACTTTACGCTGACCGAAATTAGAAATGGCCTATTATGCCTAACTTCTAATGGAATATGACGACATATTTTTTTTTCTTTTATGGAAATAGCCGGCAAACGAGCTGACGATCCACCTGATGGTAAGTGGCTATCGTCGCCCATGGACATCAGCAACACTAAAGGCATCACTGATGCGTTGCCGTCCAAGAAAGAGAGAAGAAAAAGAATGATATTTGATGATTGAATGAGATTTGATATTTGATGTTGTTAATAACATTAATTTGTTTTATCATTTTTTTTTAATTATTCATGTATATTTGAATAGGCTACAAAAAGGCAGTCCAGAAACATTTTCGTTTTTGTCTTACAACATTTTATTGTTGATAGCTAACAAACAGCTTTCGTGTTATCAGTAAACAATAACATAACAGTTTTGATAATTAATTTCATATCAACATTTTCAAATTGTATTGTACAGGTGATGAAGATCATAGACAACGTGCGGCCGGACCGACAGACGGTGATGTTCAGCGCCACGTTCCCGCGCCAGATGGAGGCACTGGCGCGACGGATACTGCAGAAACCTATTGAGATACAGGTCAGTAGACGACCCGTGTGGCGCAATGGTTACCATGCCGGATCGCCGCACCAAGAGTCCTGGGTTCGATTCCCAGCGAGGCGGAAATTTGAATGATGAGTTTGAATTTTTGTTCTCGGTCTGGGTGTGAATGTCCTTGTCTAGTGTGTTGTCCATGGCACTCACGACACAGGGAATCCTAGTGTGGGGCTATGAGTGTGAAGCGTTATTTATTCATTTATTTAGTAGGTGGAAGAATACTTTGACTTTTACGCAACGGTGATGTCTTTGGCAAACTGTGAAGTGATGGTCACAGGCGACAGTAAACCATTTACCATCAGGAAGGCTGTTGATATAGTTGATAGTTCCGATACACTTGTGTAATCAAGTGTTCTTTAATTGTACCACCGTTTCGGGAAGATAAAGAGAAATATGAGAAGAAACTCCAAAGGAAAATCTTACAAAATAAACTTATTTATTACAAAAAACATATCATGGCATCTCAGTGCAAATATAAAACATCCAAATATTTATTGTAGGTTGGTGGGAGGAGTGTAGTATGCAAGGACGTAGAGCAACATGTGGCCATTCTAGAAGAAGACGCCAAGTTCTTCAAGCTACTAGAACTGCTGGGGCTGTACAGCCAGATGGGCAGCATCATAGTCTTCGTGGACAAGCAGGAGAACGCTGACAGTCTTCTGAAGGACCTCATGAAGGCCTCCTACTCCTGTATGAGTCTACACGGAGGTGAGATCGAATTGTTGTTGCAACTTCCTCTATACACCCTTGTTATGTATGTTATGAAGTTTTATGTACTTCCTTTTCTTTGCTGTTTTCAGGTATTGATTATTAAAAGAATAATAATATATTATGATAATTTTGTCATATCAATATTATCAATCAATAGTCTCATGATTAATTCTATAGAGTAAGCATCATGTAGAGTAACCATTTGTTAGATTTTTTTTATGTTATATGTAAAATGTTTTTGTGTTCAATGTATTATGCTGTGGCACACATTTCGCATTTTATGAGATGAATTGATAAATATTTATCTATGATTTAGTTATCTAAAAATGGTATTTTTGGTAATTAATTTGAAACACCCTTTTAAAATAATTTGTACATACCGTAAATTTGATATTTTTATTAATAAAAAAAATACTAATAACTTAATTTTTATTTCAGCATCGCCATCTCCGAGGAATGTTTAACAACAATTTTGTTATCAATAAAAATGTCCAAATTTCTGATTTTGATAGCAGTTTCCAAACTTCGTGTCCTATAGATCTCATTCAATGATATCATTATCATCAACCTAGCACGACCGGTTAAAAGTAAATTTCTTATAATGCATAAAAAAAGATTTGAAAATAGTCATTTCCTATATTGATGCATTCAAGTAAAATTTCATATGTTTACAATATTTAAACTTAACTATATTCTCTACTTACATAATTATTTTTCTAGATGTGACAAATTGTAGTTAACTGCTAAAAGTAAATATACTAAGATCTTCAAGATAAACGTAATATGAGAAGAAACAATTGTCAATAAATAAGATAAATCGGTTGTTATTACCAAGTATCTTTGTCGTACTTGAGTACGTAATTCATAAGGGCTAAAATACATACATTTGATATGACTTCAAATGTGATTTTACGATGCGTATCTTATGTATGTGTTTTATTGTCTTTAGTCCTAACGTCTCATGTAAGTATATTGTTAGGCTTAAACCGAAACACTAAAAACTTGCGATAAGAAAGAATAGTGCAGTTCTGTAACCAAACATAGCTTCTAGCAAATAACATGCGGGCAACTTTCAAAATTTTCTTTTAAATTGTGTAATAAAATTTAAATAGCTTTGCATTGAGGTTTTATTACATAATTTTGTTTGTAGGGTGAAATATTAAATTAAATTATTCAAATAGTATTTTTGGTATTTACATTATTATTATGTTGTCATGTTAATGTTTTTAATCAAGTCTTTTTAAGAAACTCCATTATTGACTGTGTGCGTGGGTATATTGTTTTATAAGTTTAAAACTTTTATTCCACATTTAAGTATGTGGTTCTGGTGTTTATTCTGTTTTTATTATTCCATTTCCAGGATACAAAGACAAATTTTCACTTGTAACATAACTTTAACATGCAAAGTTTCATCAAAAATTTTCAGTATATTCTGCGATTTACGTGAAAAGCGTACTACGGTCTAAATATTAGTAAAATCTAACTCGAAGTATTTAATTCTGAAAAGAAACTTGTCTCAGAACATATCAACGTGTAAGAATAGTAAAAATGTCTGCGTGCGTGCGTGAGTGCGTGCGTGCGTGAATGTGTGCGTGCGAACGTCCGCACACATTCGACCGTCACGACCAGTGTAAATCGATACCCAGTGACATTATTAACGGTGGCCTGTTACAGGTATTGATCAATTCGACAGGGACTCGACGATAACGGACTTCAAGTCGGGCAAGGTGAAGCTGCTGGTGGCGACCAGCGTGGCGGCGCGCGGGCTGGACGTCAAGCACCTCGTGTTGGTGGTCAACTACGACTGTCCGAACCATTACGAGGATTATGTGCATAGGTGAGATTGTCCACTTCTAGACTGCTTCTTACGTCGCTTACATTTCAAAGGAAACGATGCTGGGGAACTTATCCAAATCGGTGGAAAATATAGATTTTTCCGAGACGCGCTATGTCGAGATTTATTTTGCACAGCAAGTTAACTTCAAGTCAAGAGCCTGGCTGCTCGTTCATCCAGTAATGTCAACACGCAGTCATTAATCGTGTACTAAGCGACCAGCCGAAGCGAGGTGCGAGGCAACTGTTCGATCGTTCGATACAATAAAAAAAACACGTAGCTATTTTTATTTATTTAATCATTACTTTAAAAACCACTTGATAAATTACATTAACTGTGTGTGTGTGTTTGTGTGTATGTGAGTAGATGTGGTCGCACGGGGCGCGCGGGCAACAAGGGCTACGCGTGGACATTCCTGACGCCGGAGCAGGGGCGCTGCGCGGGCGACGTGGTGCGGGCGTTCGAGCTGGCCGGCGCCCCCGCGCCCCCCGCGCTGCGCGCCCTCTGGGACAAGTACAAGGAGGCGCAGGAGAAGGATGGCAAGCGGGTGCATACGGGCGGCGGGTTTAGTGGGAAAGGTGATGTAGCTTTTAACTTTTTAAACCCGACGTTGTACCAGATATCCAGATTTCGTACTTACAGAGGCAAGATGCAAAAAGCTGCACCCAAGCGACAATTGACGTGGACAGAAGGCCTTATTAAATTTGCTCTCTGTCAACCGATTTTATTTTTATTGATTGGATCAGTATTGACTTTAACAAAAAGAGTTCTCCATGTAAACTTTATGAAAGAGATCTGATATAATATTGAACTCCTAAGTGCGTGCATACTTAAGAAGTAAATGTATCTTCTCTATACGTACAGGGTTCAAATTCGACGAGTCGGAAGCGCAAGCGGCGAGTGAGAAGAAGAAGTACCAGAAAGCAGCGCTGGGGCTGCAGGACTCGGACGACGAGGACGTGGAGGGCGACCTCGACCAGCAGATTGAGACCATGCTCGCTGCCAAGAAGATCGTCAAGGAGATCAAGGTATACTGGACAATGGACACCACACCCATAATTATACAATACTAGCTCTGCCCGCGACTTTGCCCACGTTTTCCGGGATAACAAGTACCCTATGTCTTATTCCAGGTTATGGTCTATTTGTGTGCTAAATTTCATGAAAATCCATTTAACAGGGCGAAAGTTAGCGGGGGACATTAATTCTAACTCTCTGATACTGCATACACATAAAAAAAACATTCATTGCTGATTTTAAGCGGGTGGGTTAACACCGTTCAACTTGCGAATAGGAGTAATTGTGAGGACATGTTACATCTAAAACTTTTTAGAAGTTAACCTATCAATGTCATACGAGATAAAATGTTTGTTTCCCAGCCGGGCTCCGCTCCCGGAGCGCCCGTGGCGGTGGCCGGGGCTGCGGCCGGGGTGGACGGCAAGCTAGAGCTGGCCCGGCGGCTCGCCTCGCGCATCAACATCGCCAAGGGACTCGGCGTGGAACACAAAGGCGCTACGCAACAAGCTGCGGAAGCCATTTTGAAGGGGGCTCCGTCGACACATACACTAATCACGGTATGTTTGGTCTGTTCTTTTGGTAATTGTTGCAGGGTTATGTTCTCCACAACCAGACAGTTGTGATTCATTTGAGAGCCTTGAAAAAAGTGGGTAAACGTTAAAAACGAAGCGAAACTTATTTTTGACATATTGTGTTGTTCATATTTAATTTTTCATTATTGTTGTAGTATACTTAAGCATCCGTGACGGTAAAACGTAGCAAGATAACGTGACGTATTTGTTATCCCGTCTCCACAATTAACAGAAGCTTTATAGTTCACTTCAATAAAATAAACATAATACTCTATCCATGCTTAGAAAGCAGTACTCCAGTATCTACCATATCCATCATATCTAGTACATTGTTGATATGGATGTTTCACTCAATTAAAATAGCCGTATGTCCTCTCCATGTTATTTAAGTTTCACTCCACTAACTTACCCATACATTCCCTGCAGGCGAAGACAGTAGCAGAGCAGCTAGCAGCGAAGCTCAACACGCGCCTCAACTACCAGCCGCGCGACGAGAGCGCGGCCGAGCCCGCGGAGGAGGTGTTCCGCAAGTACGAGACCGAGCTCGAGATCAACGACTTCCCGCAGCAGGCGCGCTGGCGGGTCACCAGCAAGGTAAATACACCGTCTACACTACCGTGCCACCGACTTATCTGTGAATTGACGGAGGGCGCTGTCGGACGCATTGGACCAATCACTGGACGGAATTCGAGACGTAGTAAATGTCAATGAATGAACAAAAAGAACATATGAATGGGGCGGCATTAGTTCCAATTTTCGCCATTTCACAGATAACTTGGTGGCACTGTACATTTAAGGTCGATGCATACGTTACCCCGTACGGGACGGGGACGGGCAAAAATACGTGCGTGCCCTGTTTCCGTTCCGCACGGGATTCCGCTGCGTATGCACTATCGTATACATTTTCAATGAAACGATGTTTCCAAAACTTCACGTCCCGTCTCGTACAGGAAAAAACCCGTTACGTATGCATTGACATTTATTGTCTTTTTGCCCGACTACCAGGAAGGGTTATGTTTTTCGCGCGTATCTTGTATGTGTGTGTAATATTCTTTATTACCTCGTATCTTCCAAACCGCTGAAAGGATTTATATAATTAAGATATCGTTAGATACGTCTTGATAACCCAAGTGTTCTTAGATAAGCGAAATAAAAAAAAAATGGTGGCTATGAGATGCCATTGTTTGAAGTATCAAAAAATAAAAATAAATCGAATAATACAATATGGATGTCAAATTAAAGAACTTATCATATGGATTGCAAAAATATATGATGATAGCTTTTTGACAGCAAGCGGGTTTTTTTTTTAATTTTTAAATTTATACTAGTTAATGGAAATAGCAGGCGAACGAGCTGACGATCCATTAGATATCTGAGCCAAACTTCGAAGTGAAGGAGTGACTGTAGACAGCAGGTTCTGCTAGAATTAGGAGTTCATAAGAATATTAGTAGTTCGTTAGTAAGAGGGTTTTGGAAATTAGGATAGCTAGTGCAGGTTTTACTTCCTAATCCTATCCTGCTATATCTTTTCTATGTATGTAATAAAATTAAATCTTTATATTAAGGTTTAAATAAAATTAAACCTTGAAATATTTAACAGTTGCTAACTATTAATGATTACTATTTTTAGCTGGCATATTATTTTATCATCAGTTATCAAAGTTCAAACAGGAATCTATAGTCAAATAAATATTGTAAAACTAGAACTGGTTTGCGTCGGCTACGTGCTTACATATCCCTATCTTGTGTACTTAGGAATCTGTTTCAGATAGTATTCTCGTGTAATAGTCATACAATATTCCTTCAGTATCCAAAAATAGACGTTTATATCAATGGGATTAGTATGGAGGACGTAGATGTTTGTTTTTAAGTTATTTGATGGACGTCAGCAAAAGGATTATGTTAGATGACAATGTGTTTGTTGCTTAGACTATAATAATTATGAAGAATTAAATCGCATGTCAAGATTTGTTTATTACTAATTACGTTATATTTAAGAGATTCTATCAAGTAATTTACTTATTTTCGTGATAGTACGTCATTACAAGCCGATTACATTTTTTTTTAAAAGGTCGAGCAGACTGACAAAAGGTGTTCGGTTTCACTTCTGAGTGTGCGATAAAAAGGAATTTACTATACTTTTTTATGTTTACGGTTCGTTACATATCGCTGACGCAATCATAACAAAGTAATTAAAATACATTACAAAGTACGGATTGCGTAGACAGTAGTATTCCGAGTAAACAAATTTGTTCTATATCAACAAATGAAATAAAAATGAAATATTGCAACACTGGAGAAAATATTTATATCATATTTGTATGTACATAATTATCGACAAGTTATTGTTCTTTTGATTATAGGGTCTGTTATTTTTATTGTTTTTGTCCTCGGCTAAATGCAATGACCCTATTGCACTGTCCTAGAGATAACCCTTGCATTATTTATGTGCCTCTGGTAAATTCCTACTCAGTACGAGGTCTCTTGTTGGAGCAGGCAGTCAACATGTTCTTCAAGCTGGCACTAATCGGTTTCCTGGTATATGTTTGCGTGAAGCTTGTCAAAAGACGAAGATGTTTCTATTGTAATTAATTGTAGTAAAGGTAATTAAATTAATTTATTTCTGTAAGAAAGATGGGGTTGATTGCGAAAAAACTTTGTGGATTTGTATAAGCAAGTCAATTTACATTTATACAATTTGTTTTACATATATATGACTAGCTGCCCGGACAGACTTCGTCCTGTCAAAAGTTTTTTTTTATTAAAACATTCCGTTTATCCTATCTTTCAAGTTGGATCAAACTGCACACGGTGTGCAAATTTGATTAAAATCGGTTAAGTAGTTTAGGAGTCCATCGCGGACAAACAATGACAACAACAACAATGACATGTAATTTATAATATACATATTAAGATTAAGATTAGCTCCCATCCGCGGCCTCCTTGCGTTAAACTCATCCAAAAATAATCTCTGTGTCCTCTAAAACCTTCTCTATGTGCTGCTCTTGAGGTCGATCGGGTTAGTTAAGGGGTGAAGGCGAAACTTACAAAAAAATGTTTATTAATCGCATTTATTATATTATACTAAGCATAGATAGATTTAATATTATCTGCAAAATTATAGGTATAAACTGACATAACATGCGACCCATGCCATACAAAATACCATGTATACATATCAATACCCTTTTTTTTTTTTTGATAACGCTGGAAAATCCTCATGGATACCCGACAGACGCGGGGGCGCTGTCGGGTTATGCCGGACTCTTACCGGCTAAAAACCAGCGGTGTTCCTCCTCACCGTCTTCCGGCGGAGCTGCGGGAACGCTTACGCACACGTCCGCTGCTCCGCCGAACATATCAATACCCTAACCTGAATCTCTATTTAGTTCTTTATAATTTTCTCCTGTGTGTAAAGTCTGCTAATCTTCATTTGGCCACCGTGGTCCACTATGACCTACAGGACTCCCATTGTGAGAGGGATGTGATGATGCTGATGATGATGATGATGATGATGATGATGATGATGATGATGATGATGATAAGAAACTTACCCAATAATTATCTTACTTACAGGAGGCGTTGGCTCTCATCAGCGAGTATTCTGAAGCGGGTATCACAGTTCGTGGTACTTACGTCCCACCAGGCAAGGCACCGCCAGAAGGCGAGAGGAAACTTTACTTAGCCATCGAGAGCTCCCAAGAGCTAGCCGTGGCTAAAGCCAAGTCGGAGATCACTCGCCTCATCAAGGAAGAACTGCTGAAGCTACAAACCTCCGCCCATCACATGATAAACAAAGCTAGATATAAGGTTATATAAATGTAACGGTGGTTCAATTATAATTTTATGGAGTTTGTTTTGTGTTTTATTTGGTGGTTTGGACTAAGGACAACTGTGTGAATCAATTTGTATTTTTTTTTTTTGTATTTTTGAGCTTAGAAACTACACCTTTAATAATATCTTAGTTTTTTCTTTTGAATTCGATTGGACTGTTTTGAACTTGAATGTGCCTGTCGTCAAGTCAACTGATATTTACAAAATTAAATGGTAAAAACAATATACAATTGTTTCAGTAGATGTGATAATTTTTGGGGTTCTGTTCTGTATGTCACAGGTTTTTTCTTGAACCGTAAGAGGTACACACTTGAAATTTTTTTTATCACTATGGCCACTATAAACGAATACTAAAAATAAAAAAGTTGCAAATAATAAGGGGTCTCCGTAGGAGAAATTGTTTTTTTCGGCGTTTTCATGTTATCTTTGAAATTATAAAATACACCTCCTTTATTTTATTAAATTTGTAGATTTAAAATATAATAATAGACAATTGTAATTTTTACAAATTGTGAATTATTGTAACTGCCTTAACGACAAGTAGTAAAATTCAAAAATAAAGTTTAAAATTAAAAGGGGTCCCCTTACAAGAAACATGTTATTAATTACATTAGTGTTAATATTTCATGTTAGTACGGAACATGGTTCATGTTTTGCACTTGGTCGGTTTTTATAATAATCTTATTAATATGTATAAAATTCTCGTGTCACGGTGTTAGAAGTGGAACTTCTCCGAAACGGCTCGACCGATTTTCGTGAATCTTTGCGTGCATATCGGCTAGGGTTGAGAATCGGACATCTATTTTTCATCCCCCTACCCCTAAAATTTTTTTGGCAGAACAAGGTTTGCCCGGTCAGCTAGTTATAATATATGAATAACCTATGTGTGCCATGATAAATATTGTAACACGAACAACCCTCAGACTCTGCTGTTATTAGAATTTTACTATAGCTACGATGCACTGGATATTGACAGTGGTGTATGTTATTGATGAGAACAATTTTATTAGACAGATTGACTGCCGCACTCAAGTCACTTAACGGTTACCTACATCGCTCCTTAGTACAGAATTTATAATAATAATATAATAACGCTTCACACTCATAGCCCCACACTAGGATTCCCTGTGTAGTGGATGCCATGGACAACACACTAGACAAGGACATTCACACCCAGACCGAGAACAGAAATTCAAACTCATTAAAATTTCCGCCTTTCTGGGAATCGAACCCAGGACCCTCGGTGCGGCTATGCGGTAACATTGGTATGGTAACATTGGTAATTGCGCCATTGCGCCACACTGGTCGTCATATTTTTTGTACTGTTATAATTGTATTGTTATTCTGTACTAAGGAGCGATTTAAATAAATGTTAAGTGACTCTGAGTGCGTCCGTTATTTAAGGTTAGACGTACGGAACGCAAGCTTCTGAAAGCGTTGACCTGCCTACAAGTAATTTCCATACCCTGGAATAAATCTGTTCGTTGGTCGTTCGTATGATTAACTAATCATAAACAATTGTAAATACGTACGTAACTACAGCATCTATCTAAAATCTTCCAGCATGTTGTTATTGCGTGACCTACCCTACTATTACATGGTTGTAACTTGTAACAGAGGAGTTTAACGGTTATATGGCTTATATGACCAAGGTTCGGTTCTACAAGTTTGTACGGAACCCTCGGTGCGCGAGTCCGACTTGCATTTGGCAGGATTTTTTTGCGATGAGGTCTGTTAGTAGTTCCTGTTAGTGTTGTGTTAGTTGTTAATAAGAATATTATATACCTAGGTACCTAGTAGTTACGAATATTATAAACGAGTAACCGCCCTCGCTTTGCTTCGGTTTTCTTATTTTTTTACACCTTGGGTTACATTATTGGAGTTTTATTAAGGATCCCTAATTTTTTTGAAAATATAATATAGCCTATGTTACTCGGGGATAGTGTAGCTTCCCAACAGTGAAAGAATTTTTGAAATCGGTTCAGTAGTTTCAGAGCCTATTCAATGCAAACAAAAAATCAAATCTTTCCTCTTTATATATTAGTATAGATTATTTGATGTCCAATACGAATGCACTTAATGCACACCACAAAAATATTTCTGTGAATTTTAATAGGTATATTTTTCTTCTATGCATAGTCAACATAGACAATGACATGCAAGTTATTATTGACGTGAAACCGTCGAAACAGTTACTATTACAAAGTACTAAAATGTCAAGCTACTTCTACGGCCGACTATACGTACTCACCTTAATCAAAGAACGACCTGAGGCGTTATGTATGAAATGTAATCATAATGATAGGTGGTAACAAAAAATTACTTGAAAAACATGCACGATATCAACAAAATATACAACTCGATAGCTTCACGATATCAACAAATACAACTCGACAGCTTCACGATATCAACAAATACAACTCGCCAGCTTTTCCAGCAAATTGAAAGAATTTTATGTGCAATAGATACGTTTGTATCTTGTTGATAAAATAGTGCAATAGTATGTTTACAAAGTATGCGTAACTGTATTGTACTCAAGAAATCGCCGTGTGTGTCCACTGATTGTACGAACGATTCGTCATTCGAGCCCAGTATCATTCCGCTCCGAAAGGTTAACTTCGAATGGAAAGTTATACCGCTGACTCAAACGTCTATCTTGTACCTATCGGTGTGGCGCAAAGCATAACAAACAAGTGTTATTTATGGTAATTGCACCCTGAATGGAGAATTCCAAAAAGATAAGGCGCCAGCGGCACGCGTTCTGTCAGCCAGAGATAGTAAATGTCAATAATAATCCTATCCTGATTAAAAATAACTGTGAGAGAGCGGTCTCGTGCTCGCCTCGATAAAAAGGGGTTATCGCCGCGGGAAGATTCCACTGCAAACAACGGTTGGATGAGGAACACTTCAGAACATCAGATAAACTGCTAATGAGTTGACGGTTTAAAAACACTGATGATAATTTATAATTTGTCGTGGTTCGCCATAGATTATGAGAAACAAGCGGAATCTACGCCTTTAAATTAGCATGTAGCTGCCTGACGCAGCTATCATTATACCTACCGAATACCTCCTATTAATACTTACGCAGTTACCAATACCTTCTCAATACCTACATATTTACCTTACCACAACAATACCTGGATACCAATAGGAAAGAATAATACAACAGCCTAACTTATATTTCAAGCTAAGTAAAACAAAACACCTCAAGGGAAATATATTTGTTTGCTTTGACGTTCTGTTAAGAAACGAATGACGTCTGTTTAAGAAACAAGATAAGCGCAGTCCGTCAGCATCTTCCTCGTTCCTCTTCATCAGTCTTCAAGCCACAAGATCTCATCTTCGAAGCACCCGGCACCCGGCAGTTATCTTCGTAGGTATATATCTTCACGCCCGTGTCGTGTGTCCGCGCTCGCAGCTCGCCGTGAAGTGTACACCCATTTGAGCCTCGCGCAATATTTATAACATCGCCTCGCGCTTGCGAAGGAGAGCGGCGATGTTAGAACGAGATGGCAACACTTAGCGACAGATACAGCGTTAATGTTACAGGAGTGAACGAGACGGCATGCAAATAATCATTGTTAATTTTATTACCCTTTACACGTGTTCTATAATCCTTCTTCTTATTGGTGTTTATTTTTCTTGTAAATTAATGTAGCTATTTCTATTGGTCATTCTTCTTTACAATTTCTGTATATAAACCAGTTCATTTTTACCGAAAAGATATTCCTCCGATAACCAGCAGAAGTATCATTTCAAGCAACCTTCCTGATACAACATTAGTAGACCTTCAACTGAAGATCCTCTACATTGGTGACCCGACGAAGAACCTCTGCACTCTGGAAGAAGACCTCCTTCTCAGAAGAATCCCTGCTGGACCAACCTACGCCGGTGACTCTCAAGCAAGTCACCCGACACGAGGAATCCCTGCTCGACGAACCCCTCGTCGAATCACTGCGAACGACACCCTGCTGATCCGTCCCTGCTGAAGTCACGCTTCACACTAGGCCTACCTACCTACCGTAACCTGTCGTCAACCCATCGTAATGGAGAAGCACGCACAGCACGCCGAAGCCACTTCCCAGCCACAGACCCAATCAGCATGTCCACAGCCGCAGCAACCCGAAATCGCTGGAATAGCTCTTTCCATGCGTATTCCGCCATTCTGGAGAGACAAGCCACGACTATGGTTTATTACTTTTGAGGCAGCGACCAGCGAACTCAAAAGAGGACAAAACCAACTCGCCCAGATGGTAATTGCACAGCTGGAGAAACAAGATATTGAGCAGATTTCAGACCTGCTATACGACCCGCCAGCTATAGAACAATATACCACGTTGAAGAATCGACTCATATCGGCTTACGAAGAATCGGACAACCGCCAACTTCAAAAATTATTATCAGAAGTCGAGTTAGGTGACCAAAAGCCTACTCAACTACTACGACGAATGCGAAGCCTGGCTCGAGACAAAGTCCCAGATTCAACTCTCCGACTCATGTGGTCAAACCATTTACCACCACACGTCCGTTCAGTCCTTACCGTCAGCGAATCATTCTCCACGAAGACATCGCTCGACGAACAAGCACTTCTCGCCGACAAAATGATGGAGAACACGAACAATAACATCTCAGCCGTCGATTCATCAAAAAATCCTGAAACGCAATTTTTAATTGAAGAAATTCGAAAATTATCAATTGAAGTTGCCGCTATCAAGAATTCACAGAATAATTTCCATTCATTCAAAAATTACAACTCGTCACAAAATAGTACTACGCCGCACGCCTACAATAATAATAGTCGAAGACCATTCGCCCGCCAAAACCGACATCGATCTACGAGTCGCGACACGTCAATACCTACACGCCAGCGAAGCGAGTCAAGATCGACCTACTGTTATTATCATCGTCGTTATGGTTCAGAAGCCCGAAAATGTACGAAGCCATGTACTTATAAGCAAGAAAGTACCAAGTCGGAAAACTGAATCATACGTTAGCCACGGCGGAACCTAGCGTATCAGATATTAATTACCGCCTATTTATTACCGACAAGAAAAACAATATGACGTTTTTAATCGACACAGGAGCCAACATATCGGTAATACCTCCGTACAAAGGTCAACAACAAAGCCCTTTGAATTTTCAACTTTACGCGGCAAATAACACTGTCATACCTACCTACGGAGAGAAAACATTGGAACTCGATTTTAACCTACGTCGATTATTTAAATGGAAATTCATCGTCGCGAAAGTGAGCAAGCCTATCATTGGAGCCGATTTCCTACGACATCACCAACTCATCGTCGACTTGAAAAATAAAAAACTAATAGATGGTATTACCAACCTATCAACGCAGTCATACATAGAAGCATCAAACATACCTACTATCCGAAGCGTCGATATTCAAGATAAATACCACAACATTTTATCGGAATTCCCCGGTACTACAAGAATTTCATCAATGAAACTTACATCCATTCATAACGTCGAACACTATATTGAAACTACGGGAGCCCCGTTACATTGTCGTGCGCGCCCAATCGCACCACATCGTTATGAAATAGTACGAAAAGAATTCGAGAATATGATTGAACAAGGTATTTGCCGTCCAAGCAAGAGCCCTTGGTCATCACCACTTCATATTGTACCCAAAAAGAACGGTGACATCAGAGTTTGCGGTGATTATAGAAGGTTAAACGCAATCACAACGCCTGACAGATACCCAATACCGCGTATCAAAGATTTCACGTATCAATTGTCACAAAAAAATATCTTTTCAACAATTGATCTCAACCGAGCGTATCAGCAAATCAATGTTCGCGAAGAAGATATACAAAAGACCGCTATCATCACTCCGATGGGACTATTTGAATTTCCCAAGATGCCACCTGGACTACGGAATGCAGCTCAAACTTTTCAACGTTTTATTCACGAAGTTTTACAAGGACTGGATTTCGTTTATGCATTTATTGACGATCTTTTAATCGCAAGTTCCGACGAAAAAACGCACGAACAACACTTACGTACCGTGTTACGTCGATTGGAAGATAATGGAATCACCATTAATCCATCAAAATGTGTATTTGGACAACCTGAAGTCAAGTTTTTGGGTTACTCAGTCAACAGCCAAGGAATCAAACCGCCTGTCGAAAAAGTAAAGGCAATATCACAGTTTCCGAAACCGAAAACTATTGAAGAGATTAGGCGCTTTCTCGGAATTATCAATTTTTACCGTGACCACATTCCGAAAGCCGCTGAACTTCAAGCTCCACTCCATGCCTACCTCCATAATTCAAAGAAGCGTGATAAAACTATCATTCAATGGACCGAAGACTCAACTAAGTCATTTGAAGCGTGTAAAACTGCTATTTCAAACGCTACTTTACTCGCACATCCATCTCATCACGCAAAGCTCGCTATCTTCACCGACGCATCTGATCTATCCGCTGGAGCCGTTTTACAACAATACATCGATAACAAATGGCAACCACTGGGATATTTTTCGAAAAAGTTTTCAAGTACACAGCGAAACTATAGTACATTCGATCGAGAACTACTCGCCATCTACATGTCTATAAAGCATTTTCGAAAAACTTTTGAAGGACGAAGCCTCATCATCTTCACTGATCACAAACCGTTAACTTACGTACTTCAAAAACCTCCTTCAACTTCAGAGACACCGCGCCGAGCGAGACAGCTAATTTTCATTACCGAATTTACTACGGATATTCGACACGTCAGCGGAAAAGATAACATAGTTGCCGACGCATTGAGCCGCATACCTATAGAGAGTATCTCATGCCCTACCGCTATTGATTTCGAGAAGATCGCAGAAGCTCAACAGGAAGATAAAAGTACCATAGATCAACTTTCAAAACAGAGTAATCTATCACTCAAACTAGTTACTCTACCAAATTCACAAAAATCTATTTATTGCGAGACATCAACATCGTTCATTCGACCATACGTACCAGAGAAATATCGACAACTCGTTTTCAACGCGCTACATAATGTCAGCCATCCTGGTATACGAACAACTCGAAAACTGATAACGCAAAAATTTTTTTGGCCGTCAATGAACACAGATGTCGCAACGTGGGCAAAACAGTGTATTCCATGTCAACAATGTAAAGTACAGCGCCATACAACGAGCAACGTTACATCGTTTTCATCAGCTGATCGTTTTCAACACGTCCACATCGACGTAGTTGGACCGCTTCCACCATCACCCGAAGGCTACAGATACCTGGTTACAATGATCGACCGAGCAACTAGATGGCCAGAAGCCTTACCAACTGATGACACGTCCGCCGACTCAATCGCTAAAATATTTTATGAGCACTGGATTATACGTTTTGGTTCACCGAAGTTGATAACAACCGATCAAGGAAGAAACTTTGAAAGTCGCCTTTTCAACAAATTACTTAACATCATGGGAACTCAACGAATACGTACAAGTCCGTATCACCCTCAGTCAAACGGTATGGTTGAAAGATGGCACCGAAGTTTGAAAACCGCACTGAAAACTCGTCTATCAGAACGTACTAAGTGGATAGACGAATTACCTACAGTACTTATGGGTTTACGCGCAATACCTCGTTCCGATTCAGGTGTTAGCGCAGCAGAACTTACCTACGGTTACAACTTACGTTTACCATCCGATTTCTTCACTACTACTATAGATAAGGAACAAAATCTCGACTACGATTACGTCACACAGCTACGTAATACAATAAACTCGACGAAGTCATCCTTACCTACAATCGCACATAGTAACAAGAAACCTATTTTCATTCACAAGGATCTACAAAACTGCGAGTATGTTTTTATTAGAATTGACGCCGTAAAAACGCCTTTAATGCCTACGTACGAAGGTCCATACAAAGTAATAGAGCGTAATAACAAAACTTTTAAACTGTTGTTACCTGAGAGGCGATCTGCAGTTATTTCGATCGACCGTCTCAAGCCTGCCTACACTGTCAGTACTCAAGAGGACTCAACATCTGAAGCAAGCACCCAGGATACCTCAGCTACATACTCACAGTCACTAGCGAAAACCAACGATGGAACTACAAGTACCTGCACAAGCTCCAGTACATCGTCAAGCCCAGTTAAGTCATCAATTCTGAAGACCACTAGACTTGGACGCACTAGCAAGCTTCCGGTACGCTTTCGCTAGGGGGAGAGTCATGTAGCTGCCTGACGCAGCTATCATTATACCTACCGAATACCTCCTATTAATACTTACGCAGTTACCAATACCTTCTCAATACCTACATATTTACCTTACCACAACAATACCTGGATACCAATAGGAAAGAATAATACAACAGCCTAACTTATATTTCAAGCTAAGTAAAACAAAACACCTCAAGGGAAATATATTTGTTTGCTTTGACGTTCTGTTAAGAAACGAATGACGTCTGTTTAAGAAACAAGATAAGCGCAGTCCGTCAGCATCTTCCTCGTTCCTCTTCATCAGTCTTCAAGCCACAAGATCTCATCTTCGAAGCACCCGGCACCCGGCAGTTATCTTCGTAGGTATATATCTTCACGCCCGTGTCGTGTGTCCGCGCTCGCAGCTCGCCGTGAAGTGTACACCCATTTGAGCCTCGCGCAATATTTATAACATCGCCTCGCGCTTGCGAAGGAGAGCGGCGATGTTAGAACGAGATGGCAACACTTAGCGACAGATACAGCGTTAATGTTACAGGAGTGAACGAGACGGCATGCAAATAATCATTGTTAATTTTATTACCCTTTACACGTGTTCTATAATCCTTCTTCTTATTGGTGTTTATTTTTCTTGTAAATTAATGTAGCTATTTCTATTGGTCATTCTTCTTTACAATTTCTGTATATAAACCAGTTCATTTTTACCGAAAAGATATTCCTCCGATAACCAGCAGAAGTATCATTTCAAGCAACCTTCCTGATACAACATTAGTAGACCTTCAACTGAAGATCCTCTACAAGCAGAATACTGCAATAAGCAGCTATCGATGTTACTTAAATTGCGCGTGTTTGTAGTACATCACGTTTCAGTGGCCCGTTGGTAAGGTGGGTATCCACATAAACTGGTTTTCCGACACTGAACTCAAACTCTACCACCGTTAAAGAAAGGTGAAGTGAAAGGAGAAGAAACTGCGAAAGAAACTCCTCAAACTACTCGAATCGAAACAAAAACATCACGTAAATATTGCTTCTGTCTTTTGTGTTCGCAATTTATTTTGCAGCGTAGCCTTGACCTTGCTCTATAATTTTTGATAGGCGCAATACCTGCTTTAATTAAAAAATGCTTTAACAGACTAATAGGAGTTGTTTGGCAATTTGGCGTCTTATCCCGTGTCCAGGAATTAGACTCCTATGTCTCAGATTCCGCCGACAGAGAGGTATGTATGTATGTACGTGGATCGTAACTTAATAATAATATGTGCTCGTTGGTCTACTGTCGGTGACATAATGTTTATTGTTTCATATTTCGTCACTAGGTCGCGTAGCCCGTTAACCTCACGTCTTCGTCATATCAGTTTAATAATCCAGCAAAATTACCTAAAATTAAACAAAATAAAGAAATCACTGATAGTGTCATGTGTTTGCCTGGAAATATGAGAAGCCAGTGTTGTAGCTTGTAGCTACACATGTGAATGTGAGCACTTAGCAACAGGACAGGACTGACGAAGTGTCTTGTGCTTGCGTAGACGTTAGGGAGGAGGGGGGCGCGGTGAGGCGACGGCCTAGGCCGCCAAATTTGGACGGGCGCCACATTTAGGGTGAGGAGCAAAAAAAAAGGAAAAACAAAATTCTTAATAAACGTTCCCATTGATTCAGTAAAAAATTTTTCGAGATAAAAAGGTCGGTTTTTATTTTTTTATGTGGGCGCCACAATATTCTTACCTAGGGCGTCAGTGGCTCTAACGCTGGCACTGGGTTTCTGCGTGGTCAACACAACATATAGGTACGAGTTATCTACAAAAATTGTTCCGTATGTTTGTCGCCGCAGAACTCTAAAAGTATGATGGATTTACTTGAGAATTTTATACAAAAAATTTAACAATAAAATGTTTTTGTATACTTTTAATTCCGAAGTTTTGAATTAACTTTTAATTTGGCAAAGTTGCTAGGTAACTTCTTTGCTATGATAATTATTGTTTTGGCGAACTGTGCCCGACTGCCCGCCGGGTGTAGCTTATAGTTTATACTTTATACTATTCTTTCGACTAGTAACACACTTATCTATTAGCATTAGATACTTAACGAAGGTCAAAGCGCAGTTTTAATAATATTAGATAATTAATAACTTCTCTGTTTCATAAGTCATAACAAAAAAATATTACCTACTTCTTTTACAAGCAGTTTTAATTCTGCACCGATTACACATATGTATGTACATTATATCGCACGGAAATCAAGAAAACTGCCCCTAATAGGGTCTGGGAGGCATTCACTACATAAGCCTCGAGCCGTACAAAGTCGGCGGAAAATCCGGCTCATTTATAGCATCGCTACGTTATCTAGTCGATAACTGCACCATTTATTGCTGCATCATGTAGGTACTGTGTTGCCGTAGTAAACTAGCAATTGTAATTTTTTGTGTTGCACCTTATTTAAGTAATTATAAATTGAATTAGCAAGTTCGCCACGCACCACACATGCGTGCGCCCCGCGCGACTTCGTAGCGTAAGTCAAAATCAGCGGACCTCGCTGAATGTGACCTTTTTCTGTTCCATCTGCATGGCACTGCAATTAATTTTTAAGCATAGCAGTAGATTAAAGCAGATTGATGTGTCTGTTGCAGTGCAGTTCTTTCTTTTAGTCTAGTCGCTTGTGTGTGTGCTTTGAGCAGGTAAATTGGTTAAAAAGGTCTATAGGTAGTCTAGGTGACTAGACTACGTCACAAATATCGACGGAGCCTCGATAAGCGGGGTTCCTTTTTCCACGTAAATAAAAACAGTGATCTCACTAACCCAACTGAACTGTCTTAAGACTTACGTTGAGTGATCAAACCCCTATTTGATATATCCTATGGATTTGATCAAGTCTCGCATTTTAAAATATCATTTCTCTGCGACGCTGAAATATTATATAAATCTAATTTACTAGATAAATAGAGAAGATAGATTACTTTTATATTTGGTAACGACTTTTAAAATTATTCTGCATTTGTAAAGTAATCTAGATCGTGAAAGAATAATGATGATGTAATGTAATTACGATAGATCTCGATCTTAGTAGGTTACTACTTACCTACGAATTATAGTGAAATTATCCGTCTGAAATTTTATATTTTATATTCCTTGCGCCAAACTTTCCCCAGTTGTAAAAAGCTTTAGATTACTTTTTAACCTTCTTTTAAGTGTAAATAGTTGGAAAAACCGCAACAGGGCGCATTTAGTGTCATGTGAGTCTGGGACCTGGGGTTTTAAGGAGCTTCGTCCATGCAGAGTCTACTCCCTGCTCGCGAGATACCCTGCTGAGCACCGGGACAAGGCTACGGCGTCAGGTTCTAGTGTCGGAGGTCACTGGCTTCTGATCTACACAGTTTAATCCCAACGTAGGTACTCACGCTTGATCACAACCCTCTTTCTAAAATAAATCGTAAAATGGTTTTTGTAAGTCTTACCAATCTATTCTGATTTATGTGGTCTTACTGCGACTGTTGGAGAGCCAGAAATGATGCTGGCCTCCTACTCTCTTTAAATTTGAGTTTTTCGTTTGATTATCCACCATTCGGTAGCATTCGAATATCCATCTACTTACCTGTAAAAATTAAGAATTAGGTATCCGTCTCTACACGTCTATCTCAATTGCTACTAAGTTGCTAACTCAAATTCTCTCACACTCGAGCGCTGAAATTGTCATTTGATTACATCACACTTTTTGCCACTCTATGAACTTGTGAATGTCACTTCACTATCAAGATTACTTTAATCTCCATTGTGGGTATGCGACGAAAATAACCTTGTTATTTTTGAACAAACAGTTCTTGTAACTTCTATCTGTAGCCGGTATTGTAACAACAACTGATAAAACGGAAGCGTCACTTATGTTTTTCTCACAACAATAATCTGTGGGGTCAATTCAATAAGTGTGCCGTGTCAGGAAGAAAGGGCCTCTTTATTTGCGTGATGTCATTTGATCTAAGAATAGCTAATTGCGAGTGTTGTTAAAGATAATTTACTACCTTTTAATCTATTAGATAATATCTATCTATAAACAGTTATACCGGTACAATCTAGATGTGAGTCGTGTCACTACTTAAGTTTTCTGATTATGATAAGTGGCCAATAGTGCCAATAAGGGCCAATACTAGCACCTAACCTACTAGGGCCATCGCCAATGCATTACGAGTAAGACTTAAGAAGGGATTAGTGAATCCTTTCTAATTATTTTCGGTTATCAAGCAGACGGGCTATGATCGTAAAAGGTTTTTGTCCTCGATTTCCTTACCTCTTAGGTCTTTACTATTACCTCACCTACGGTTGCCAGACGTCCGGATAAAGCCGGACATGGTTAGGCTTTTTGAATGGGTGTCCGGACAAATTTAACGGTGTCCGGCTTGTCCGGCTTTGTTAGGCTTTTTACATTTTACCAACTTATAAGAAACTTATACAAGAACACAAAACAATTTATATTGATGACTGTTAAAAGACGTTCCTGCAAAACTAATCAAGTTTCCGAAACTATTAGTATCCAAGAAAAAAATGTTAAAGTTGACGATAGCAAAGGTTTTAACCAATTACAAAACCTTAAATATTTTTAATATGATCAAAAATGGGGATGGTTGATGGTTGATTTCAAGAAGTTGTTAGTATACAAGAAATTAGTAGCCTATTTTAAGTCGATGAGAGTAGTCCGGATGGCTTTTAATTTAAAATATTTGAGTTTATTGATTATTAAAACTTTATTTTGAAAAATATTGAGCTGTTAAAGCACGTTTCTGCTAATTATTTAATATTTTTAGTTGTTTACTTTAAATGTTATTAATTAGTGAAGAAGTTCTAAAAAAATGTCTTAAAAATATTAATACATAAAATTCTTGATAATTTAGGGTGTCCGGCTTTTTTACTCAAATGTCCGGCCAAAGTGGCTGGTCTGTCCAGCTTTTTGGTTGGCCGACCTGGCAACCCTAGTCCTCACCCCAGTGCCCACTGCTCAACTAGTCGGAACGACGGTATGGGAGAACGAAAGTTTGAATCTAAGATTGAATCTGAGATAGAAAGTCTAATTGTTACACTTTATTTTCTTATACCAGTACCTCATTTTTCACAAAAACTGAAAAAAAATCACCACCAAAAATTGAAAAAAATGCACGTTTCTGATATTCACCCTAATATTGTTGCTAGATCAATTACATACAGATGTGGCTTGAACACCTTAATGTCCCTGGCCACTGAGCACGCGGATCTCTCTTGAGGAGCATACTCCACCACGCTACTTCAGTGCGGATTAATAAATCCTACGGACTAATAATACTCCATGAACTCAGTATTCATTATTTATAGATACCTACTTACTAATACCTGAAGAATAAGCTTTTACCCTTTTACAAATTTATTGCAAACAGAATTGTCTTAATTCTCGACAGATTTATTTACACTAAACATAGCTAAGAACATTCTCGATTAAATTACCTTTCAGACAAAATGGGTTCATCCGTTTGGGAGTTACGATACCTCAGAAAGAGAAGGCAGACGTACAGATACAAAGACACACAGATACACAGACACGTGAAACTTATAACATTCTTCTTTTTCGTCGGCGGTTACCTAATAAAATACTCATGCATAAATTAGACCTCGTAGAGACGTAGGTACCTAAATCGTTTTGTATACAGAAAACCATGGAAGATAGAGAGAAGGAAGGTCATCTTTGTACATCAAGTGTTGTAACGAGGTGTAATAATACCTCGTTCAATATCCCTTGGCTGGCAGTTGCATTTTTCTTCTAAATTTTTAAATCTTGACAGTTCGGGTTTGTTTACAAAAATGCAACTGTCAGCTGGGCTTCCCATGGAGGAGCTGAGAAGGATAGCGTGATATCGTTATGTTATTTCATAATTTATTCCTTTTAACTTGCTAATTATAAAATCAATTCTTACTAATATAATTAATACTGTGTTGCTGAGACTGTGCTATACCTGTGTTGATCTCACATAATTATAAATAGCCGTTATTTATTGCGACTATCATTTACTTATGACCCTGCCCGGCCCTGAGAATTATTGTTATATTACATTTGTGGAGGATCTGCACCCTCGCACTGGCGCCCAATAAGGTTTAAGGTAATACCTGTCTCGTAACTCCTTCACAGAACAGTGGATGTGAACAGTCTGTAACATTCTAAAGCAGATCATAAAATACATGTATGTGACCTCGAGGACAGAGAAGGTGCTGTATATGACTACATAAAAATTTTTGGAAGACAAGAAGAGATTAAATTGAAGGTTACCACATAATTAATTCATTTTTTTATACTTATAATTATAATTTATTGTAATTTTTATTGTTATGACACAAAAATGGCATTTTGTTGTTGTTGCTTAGTGACGATTAATTATTGATTGTCAATGAATTATTGATATAATATTAAATTTTATATTTATTGTTACGAACGTTCACAGTAACAATTATTATCCTGTTGAACAGAACTTATATATTATCTGCAATAATCTAGAATAAAATAATTATAATGAATCCTAATTTCCTTAATAAATCGGAGTTAATATACGAGATCCTTGCACGCGGCGAAGAACCGCGTGAGTCTGTTCCTCTTTTAAAGGAGCAGTTAATAAAACTAATTAATAATGGTATCACTACATCTTCTTCTCCTTATCCTGTAGAACAAGATTTAAAGGAGATACGTAATATTTTAATCGCTTTAAAAGGAAAATTATCATTATATGAGTTAAAGCCATCTATTTTAAATAAAAGTAAATTAGAAACCTACTTCCAACATCTACTTGGAAGATGCGATCTTTTAGAAATTGAAACTTATCATGACGAATCTATTATTACTCTTCATCAAAGAGCAATGGACGATTTTTTGGCTTTAAATAAACAGTTCAATTTTATAATAAATTCACCTGCATCTTCTTCAACGACTCAACAGTCAGTTAATGAGGACGTTAGCTTAGACAAACTAGTACAAGCATTATCATGTTTAAATGATAAGGCTTTAAGTGAAATAAAAAAGTTCAAATATAAAGGTGATGGTTGTCCCCGAGAGTTTATAAAAAGAGTTGAAGAATTTGCAATAAATCATAAAGTTTCAAATGAAAAATTGTTCCTTTCGTTGTATGACATGCTACAAGATACACCTTTATCTTGGTTCCGTAATAAAGTCAAGTATTTACAATGCTGGGAAAATTTCAAAGATGAATTTTATTTTGCATTTGACATTCATGATCATGACTATAAAATTATGAAATTGATTGATAATTGTAAACAAAATGATACTGATTCTGTGATAACATTTTTCACAAAGATGGAAACACTATTTGAGAAACTGAGAGTACCTTTGTCAGATGATAATAAATTAGAATACCTTAAAAGAAATTTATCATCATCTTTACGGGGTAGGCTTTTACCCGAAAATATAATTTCTGTCGATTCCTTATTTAAAGCTGGCAAGTTCTACGAATCATTAAATACTCCTGAGATTCCTACGACCTCTCAAGCTATTTATTCGGTTTCTCAACCTTTATTCTGCCCGAGATGTAGAGTTAATACGCATAATCTACATTCTTGTAAACGGACAGATGTGGTTTGTTTTCGTTGTGGTTTTAAAGGATATAAAGCTACAGAATGTATTAATTGTAAAAAATCTTTAGAAACTTCGCCTAAAAAAAACTAGTAGGGAAGGATTGTAGAGCTGACTGGGAAAGCTGGCTTAGACAGCTTAATATTTTCATGCGTTCTTACAACATGTCTACAATCCTTTTTAACGATGAACGTAATTTAGAACGGCCATTTATACACATTAAAGTAAATAATGTAACTCTTGCTGGCCTGTTGGATAGTGGTAGTCCTATCACAATTATTGGTAATAACGCACATTTGCAACTCGTTCATCACAATTTTATCGTTAACACTCAATTTAAATTAAGTGGTTCCGTTGCTAATGGACAACACATTTCATCTATTGGTACAATTAATTTACCCATTAATTTTAAAAATAAATCTCACACTATAACAGCTCATGTAATACCTGATATTAAGCAATCTTTAATTCTTGGTATTGATTTTTGGAAAGCATTTATGATAACCAATGAGGTTCTCGATGCCATTCAACTTACCAAATATCCTAACGAACCTATATTTTTAATAGACTGTGAGGATAATCAAGTTACGCACTATGACAATTTAAATAATAGTGAAAGGTTGTCAGCAGATAAAATTATTGAAGAATTTAAAAACATATCAACTGACGTTTGTCCTTTAGGTAGAACTAATTTGGTCGAACATATGATTGACACTGACAATCATCTGCCTATTCGTCAACGTTGTTACAGGCTTTCACCTGAAAAACAAAGAGCTCTTTCAGCTGAAGTCGATAACATGTTAGAGTTAGATGTAATTGAACCCTGTGAAAGTCCTTGGCTTAACCCTGTAATCATTACTCCTAAAAAAGACGGTGAATGGCGTTTCTGCGTAGATAGTAGAAAATTAAATTCTATTACTCGAAAAGACGCGTATAAACTTCCTTTTATTAACGATATCTTAGATAACCTTAGGGACGCTAAGTACCTTAGTTCTATTGATATAGCTAAAGCTTTTTGGGAGATACCATTACGTAAGGAAGATAGATTGAAAACAGCATTCCATGTACCTGGTCGTGGTATGTTTTGTTTTAAAGTTATGCCTTTTGGTTTAACTAATGCTCCTGCGACTCAACAACGATTTATAGATACACTTTTCTCAACTATTGATGATAATAAAGTATTTTGTTATCTGGATGATATTGTTATTGCTACTAACACTTTTGAGGATCATATAAATACATTAAATACTGTACTACAAAAATTACGTAGTGCAAATATTACTGTTAATTTTAAAAAGTGTGTTTTCTTTCGTAAGGAATTAAAATATCTTGGATTTATTGTTGATGAATATGGTCTGCGTACAGACCCCGGAAAAGTCAAAGCTATTTTAGGTATTCCTCCTCCTAAAACAGCTCGTGATGTTAAAAAGTTTTTAGGTACTGCGAGCTGGTACCGTCGTTTTATACCGGATTTTAGTGATATGGTAGCACCCTTAAATAAACTGACTTCAACTGGTAAAAAGGGTTCTAAACCACCTACTTTTGTTTGGTCTGATGAAGCGGATAAAGCTTTTCACAATCTTAAAACTTGTTTAACTTCTGCTCCTTTACTGGCTAGACCGGACTTTACTAAACCTTTTTCTGTTCACTGTGACGCTTCCAGTTATGGACTAGGAGCAATGCTTGCTCAAGAGTTCGATGGAGTTGAAAAACCTATCGCATACATGAGTAAATCATTAAACGGCGCCCAACGTAATTATAGTATTACTGAGAGAGAGTTATTAAGTGTGATAACAGCGTTAGAACACTGGCGTTGTTATTTGGATAATGGTACTAAGTTTACTATTTATACAGATCATTCTGCTTTACAATGGTTCCTTAATTTAAACAATCCTACAGGACGTTTGGCTCGTTGGAGTATTCGCTTATCTGCGTTTAACTTTGAGTTGAAACATAAAAAAGGGAAGGATCATTTGGTACCAGATACTCTTTCACGTTTTCCGTGTATTAATCTTATACAATATGACCCAGCACATACGAATGACACATGGTATAATGATGTTCGTTCTAAATGCCTAAATACTCCTGCTTCTTGTCCGGATTATTCTATACAGAATAATAAACTATTTCGATACGTTCGGAGTAACAATTTTATTAGTTCAGAATTTGATTGGAAGGAGGTTATTCCTTCTCAATATGTCTCAGATGTTATTAAAGAAAATCACTGTACGCCTACAAGTGGTCATTTTGGTACTTATAAAACATATATGAGAATTAAATTAAGATATTTTTGGAAAGGAATGTATCGCGATGTTGCTAAATTTGTCTCAAAGTGTGAAACGTGCTTGGAACACAAACATCAGACTCAGAGAACCATAGGTTTAATGGGTGAACCAAAGGTTTGTTCCAGACCTTTCCAAGCTATATCAATTGATTTAATAGGACCTTTACCAATGACGCGAAAATTAAATAAATTTATTTTTGTTGTTACTTGCTGTTTTAGTAAATATTGTTTATTATTCCCAATCAAACGTGCTACGACTGCTATTATACAACATATTTTAGAAAATCTTGTTTTTATGACGTACGGTATACCGGAAACCATATTTTTGGATAATGGTCCACAATTCATTAGTTGTGATTTACAGGAAATGTTCCGTAAATACAATATACCTAAAGTGCTCTACTCACCACTACATTGCCCTCAGGTGAATACAGTAGAGCGTTACAATAAAACAATTATCACTGTTGTAGCTTCTTTTGTTGATCGGGATCATCGCACGTGGGATCTTAATTTAAATAAGATTCAATTTGCGATGAATACTGCGGTTAATGAAGTTACCAAATATACACCTGCATTTTTAGTATTCGGACGGGAACTCGTGCCTTGTGGGTCCGTCTATGGTGATTCCGATTTATCCGAGGAAATAATATTCGCTCCTCGTGATCAGTTTGCAGATAATATTGGTCAACTTTCGACATTATTTAACGATGTACAGGCTCGTCTTTGGCATGCACATCGGTCGAATGCTGTCCATTATAATACCAAACGTCGACATCTAACATTTGATGAGGGTGATACTGTTTGGAAACGAAATTACCAAATTTCTGATTCAGGTAAATATTTTTCGGCAAAATTAGCTCCAAAATTTATAAAGTGTAAAGTATTAAAGAAAATTTCACCTCTCGTCTACGAACTGGTAGATTGTGAAGGACATCATTTAGGCCGGTGGCATGTTAAAGATCTGAAGCCCAGGTGTCACGTATAGTTTTAATCTTTTAATTCAACTTTATTTTTATCTCTTGTTATTTTCTTTTTATGTTGTCTCTTGCTTTTAATGCCTATTATATGTTTGCTCTTCTCTTATTTGTTTGCTTATCTCTTGTTTGTTTTGCTTAGTATTTAATTATAATGTGTTATTATTAATTTTTTCGTTTTCTCCTTTAATTATTATTTTATGTTATTTTTTTTTATTTTATTTGTTGTACTTCTTGTTTTAGTTCCTATTTTTATTGTAAAAAAAAAAACCTAAAGATTTTTTTTTGAGGGGAGCCCGGGGTATTGTAACGAGGTGTAATAATACCTCGTTCAATATCCCTTGGCTGGCAGTTGCATTTTTCTTCTAAATTTTTAAATCTTGACAGTTCGGGTTTGTTTACAAAAATGCAACTGTCAGCTGGGCTTCCCATGGAGGAGCTGAGAAGGATAGCGTGATATCGTTATGTTATTTCATAATTTATTCCTTTTAACTTGCTAATTATAAAATCAATTCTTACTAATATAATTAATACTGTGTTGCTGAGACTGTGCTATACCTGTGTTGATCTCACATAATTATAAATAGCCGTTATTTATTGCGACTATCATTTACTTATGACCCTGCCCGGCCCTGAGAATTATTGTTATATTACATTTGTGGAGGATCTGCACCCTCGCAGTGTCCGTAAAAATGCGTCCAATTACGGGTGGCGCGGGCGCTTCGGGCGCTGCGGTGCGGTCTACAACAGCTATGTTCGAATATCTATTTGGCATAACTCAGCAAACTTCACTCCTCTACGACAGCCATGTTCATATATCGATTTGTCACACACTAGCGCCATAAAAAAATGGCCATTATTGGAACCTCTATTTTCTGTAAACAGCTGGACACTTTTTCAACTTTCCCTTCATATGAGATGGCCTTCCTTCTACCCAGTGGCGCAGTGTGGGCTCCCGCCGCCCGGGGCCGACCGAATATTTGCCGCCCCCCCAATGAACTTTGCCGCCCCCAAATTATTTAAAATATTTTTTTTATTAATTAAATATGCACTTTTCTTGTTTTTTTTTCATAACACAATTTACATTAAAATATATAAAATAATTAATTTTAATACTTAATTTATTTTTATTTAAAAATCGAGTGGCTCTTCATGTGCCGCCCGGGGCCAGGGCCCCCCCCCCGCCCCCCCCCACGCTACGCTACTGCTTCTACCTCAATAGTTCACACAGAAAACAAATAAGTATTGATAAGAACATTAACATTGGGGTGTAATTTAATATGAAATACCAAACTAAGATAATAATAATACGTATTATGATTTTCCCTTTGTATAAAATAAAAGACTTTTCTACATAGTAAATTGGTAGGTATAATTACTATTATTATGACTCAAGTATTTTCCTGGTGATACTTATAGCTAACACCATTGAATTTTGTTTGTGCTTACGACATTAAATTATCGCTATATATTTAGCTATAACTTATAAGGACAATGGCGAATATTAAAGTGATCTAACTCGATATAGTCAATTATTCGGTACGCAGAAATGACAGCCGGATTATAACAACAAGAGAGACACTCATAATGACTTGATTCGGTATCTTATTAAAATATCTCAGCCTCGAAATTTGAAAGTGGCTACTGGATTGAAGATAAAATTACTTATCTGAAAGCTGAATGACAGAATTGACGGACCGGAGCTGCAATGTGAATAACTTAATTTTAGATAATTAGATATTGTTGATATCGGGTATCGGGTTCGTAATACTCATATTCCTTTTTGTTAACAGGCGTTTAAAAAGCTAATCTTTGATAAAAAATAGACTCTCGGGATGCTATGCGACAATAGCCACGTACCATCAGGTGGATCTTCAGCTCGTTTGTCGGCTATTTCCATAAAAAAACAATATCAATTTATTATACACCAGTAAAATTGTAAGAGATGAAATATTTATAAAGCTGGAACTATAAGCGAGTTTAATATTAATATTTCGTCCATAGACCGATATATTTAATTAACGGTGACATTATCGCGACGTATCAAAATTCCCGCCCCATACCAGCATGTGAAAAACCAAACGCAATTTGCGTAATGACTAATAACCGTCGGATAGGAACGTGCCACTCATAAATTGGCACATAACTGTTACAAAATATAGGTTTAGTACATTTTATATTGAACTATACTGCGTAGAGTCATTGTTACAGCGCGTACTGAAACAACAGTGACTCAACATATTACAATCTCATGACAATAAGCATATAAAAATAAAGATTGACACGTAATTTCGTTATTCTGTTATATTGCACATCTTTAGATTTGGTGTAGGTACCTACCATGTAGGTAAAACTTAATAAATATCTTCCTTAATAAATGTATCGCAAATGCGAAGAGAAAGGTAAATAGGTACTATTTAATGTACGTAAGTACAAGTGCGAGATTTGGTTTAAATGAAAACAGCGCAGAATAGCAAAATTTTATATGAATACTTAATTATTGTATTATTTGACAACATGAATAAATTTCGAACGCACAGCGGGTCTCTAGATAAATAATAGAGTTTCTAAATAGGAACTATAGTCGAATAATAATTAACATAATTCGACGTAGGTAGGTACTAAATGGTAAATACAGTGGCTGCTATGTATTGAACAAAATTAATGGTAAGGGGTACGTGTCGATATTAAAGTATCGAGGCTCGATTCATCGAGAAAATGAGCGGCGAAAAAGCAAAACAATGAGCTACGTTGCCAAAATATGGTTCGATTAGTGTGTTGGTACTAGGGATTGCAATACGGGCCCGGCCGGGCCGGGCCCGCCCGGGTTCGGTGCCCTTTTAGGTACCCACCGGGCCCGGCCATTCTTACCGGGTCCGGTGACCGGGCCCGGTTAGAATGGGAAAAAATATAATTTTTAACTTTTAGCAAACAAGAATTTGTTTTGTTTATACCAAAGCTACTAAAGTTTATCTATCTATCTAATCTAAGTTGTTATGACACCTTTAGTATTTTATGCGTTACTATTCCGTGTTATTTTAAACTTTTGCAAAATAAATATTATGTTTAAAAAGAAATTAAATTATAAAGAGTGGAATGGAACGCGACTTGCGAACTCCAGATTTAGTTCAAACGCACTTAATACGACCAAAAGTTTCATGCACCTGTTTGTTTGTGGTTGCTAGGCAAAACAGTGATTACGTAAATTCTGATCCGAATGAGAATATAGTGTAGTACCTAGCTATCTCCTTTAGACGCAGAGTATATTTTGAATATCAAAATTGAATCGATCGTAGATACTCGTACCGACTTATCGAAATGTAACCGAAATGTCCGAAATACATAATACATACTCGTATATTAAAATAATTTTCAGAAGTAAACTAATGATTACATAATGCTGCATTGCAGGAATGTTTGGTATAATGTTATTTGACCTTCAATGGTATCGTACAGCAACAGATTTGATTCTGATCAGTCTTTGCGTGATATACTGATAGTCCTACTTCAATTAGCGTTTTTCCCAATGACATTTTATGTTTTCCTAATCAAATAATCTTATTCAAACGGTTCATTGTTTTGTACCTACGAAACATGAATTGCGTAAGTGATATAATCAGTAACCACGTTAATCGTGGGAATTACCCTATTACATAAAAATATTCCATACCCCATTGACTCAATCTTGTCAGTTAATCTAATTATGATAGTGATTGAAAACTAATTAATCCGATTAAAACTAATTACAGGATCCGGATGTTGATTGTTTAACTATAATTTCTGTTATAAAATAGCATTAGATATTGATAACTTCTGGGTAAACCGTAAAGGCTTTGAAATGGATTTGCCAACTGAAACGTAAGTACTTTACCTACCTAATGTTTTATTGAATTTTCAACAAATTGGCTATTTCTTTGGTCTTTAAGTTCTTTGTCTCTATGAGAGATAATGACTTCATAGAATATCTTCTGATGCAACGCAGAGTGGGGTTGCCAGGCCACGCGATGTAGTAGGTGGCCCATTTGAGTGTCTGGTGCACTCTACCACCATCTGGATTGGAAGAATTGGGTATTTAGCTAATAATACTACTAATAATAGTGCCCTTGTCCGTATTAGAGGCGTTTCTGCACCCATCTGCTTACCGGATAAAAATTGTTGCAGTTTTACTCATTCGCGAAAATGAAGGAATGTTTCCTTTCAGTAAAATTTGCCATCATTAATATTTAGGGTTTTTTTCCTCCAACCACATTTTTCCAACCTGTATAGATTAATGATAGCCTTGAACATTTTTTGTAGGTAACCTATTCGCGATACTTTTCTTTCATGATATTTGATAAAAAACAATTTATATCCGGTAAGCAGATGGGTGCAGAAACGCCTTTAATTCGAATCCTGTACTATAACATTCAGCTTAAATGGAAAGAAGTTCCAGTTGAATGACTTATGGTATCTTTATCAATACAGTGATCAATTTTAAATGAACTTAGATCAAAAAACCAAAAGTACCAACCATTTTAGGTCATTTATATTTTCTCTAGCCTTTACAGCTTTTGAAGGACACACGCCTCTACTAATTTACGCCTAGGGTTACCAGATAAAATACGGAAAAGTCCTCATGTCCTCAGGTCCAAGTCCTGAGGGATTACCGCAATTACCAACTTTGTTGTAACAAATAATTTGCATTGGTTCTGTGTTTCTAAAATCCGGTCGCAATCCTGTTAGAAAGAAGACTAAAATCCTAAAAACTCAAGACAAATCTGATGATTTTATGGTTGCCTTACTCTATTTTTTAACTTATCCTGAGCTGATGATCAATAACGAAGAAAGGTCCCTGAATGGAGACCAAACAGACACCGCATACAAGACCAGATAGACTCTCATCCTGAAAGAGACAAAGCTGGTAGTATTGTTCATACTCACATTACGACACTCAATATCGAATCTATTATTTACTTAATGGTCCTGGATCATAATATTATTTGTTTCTCACTATCTGTGACAAGTTTTCACTGGCCCTCTACCGTTACCACTATTACTGGTAGTACCATTATTATTAGTTAGGATAGTTAAAAAACGTGTGTATACTTATCATGGAAGCAGTGGCGTGTAGCGTGGGCTCCCGCCGCCCGGGGCCGACCGAAAATACCCATGTTCATATACCTATTTGTCACACACTAGCGCCATTCAGAAATGTCCATTATTGGAACTTCTATTTTCTGTAAACAGCTGGACACTTTCAACTTTTCCTTCATGTGAGATGGCCCTCTTTCTACCTCAATACTCCATGGTACTTATGTATGTACGCACGTGAGAAGTTATACTTACCTCTTACTTATAAGTACCTCTCGCACGCACCCAAAACCCGGCAAAAAAAACAACTCCAGGGAATGCTGTGCGCCTAGTATCACGCACCTTCATCATGTCGTTTTTTGGCTGTCGCATCGTAAAAATTTTACCCTCATAATTTTTTCCAAATGCCCCATAAGAAGTATAACTTCAAAAATACAATTAGAGTAACCACGTTATCTTCAAGTCATTATAATTATTATATTTATTTACAGTTAAAGCTTACTTAAAAAAGCCTTTGGCTAATTCAAGTAAAGTAGGTCACTGGTTACTTAGTAGGTTAATATAATGCTAGTTTATCCATTATTTTATTTGATGACAGATCACCATTTTCAAAGAGTTTCAATTCTAGTTTCAAAGTCCACAAAAACAATAACATTGTTGCAATAATTTTGTTTGTTCCACAATTTAATGTTCAAAATCAATGTTAAGAAAACATAGCTTAGTTTTATCGCAGGAACTACATAGATTCAAGTATGACTTCGAGATTCAAGATTTAATATTTATTCGGAGTTAGATAAGTTAATTAAATTAGAGTTAAGTTAATTAGGTTAATGTCGAATCATTATTACTCATACTCATTTTCATCATGAGTCACACCCATTGAGTTTCAAAGTTCAGTTCAGTAATTCATTTCTTTCCTATCACGAAATTGTGATATCTCTTATCAGTAGTATTAATTTTATCAATTTTAAAGTCCATAATTATCACACTTACGTATCTATCAAAATGATAACAAATGTGTGATAAACTTATCCGGAATTAGGTATTATTGTTTGTATATAATTTTCCATTCACAATATTTCAGCAATAAAGCTTTCGTCTCTAAAACATGGAAGTACTTAGTATGAGAGCTTTTCGATAGATGGCGACAGAGCTTTCAACCTACTGAAGCTTTGCGGCAAAGGGTCATAGATGGCAGGACTAGTATCGTTTTGAAATAAGTCATTCATCAAACAGGGCTAGAGTAGACACAATATGTAATATGTAATTGGTTTTAATTGATACATTTTTCTGTATCACTGTAGAAAAAAAACCTTTTTTTTTGTAATAACATGATAATTATTAAAATACTGAGACAATAAATTACTGTCAAATATTATAAATTTTCAAGGAGCATAAAGCAAAATCTGATTCTAACACGTAAACAATAAAATTATTGAGTAATAAATTGTTGTTTTGTTTTTACATATTTGTTTCCTATACCTTGATAAATATGTGAAAATTAGCAATGTTTTTTATGGAAATAGTCGGCAAACGAGCTTACGATCCACCTGATGGTAAGTAGTTATCGTCGCCCATGGACATCAGCAACACCAAAGGCATCACTGATGCGTTGCCGGCCAAGAAAAATAGAAGAAAAAGAAAGAAAGATCTGGCTCTCACTCAAGCCCCAAGCCGGAACACGACGAGTCTTTTGGCCATGACTCACGTTCAAGGGTGGTAGCTATCCAGGCGAACCCCATTGAGAAATAATAATAGTAATAATGGTATTATTTAACAATTAAAAACAATATTACCATGTGTTGTGTTACGTGACTGTGAAGCTCTACATGTAGATACTCTACTTTTCAATTTAGATTTTACAATAATATGTATTGCTTATTATCATACATTACGTATATTGCACTATCTTTCATCGATAGTTTTCAAACGTTACTTTTAATCAATCAATGCTTAACTACAATGTCATCTGATCTATGACAATGTTAACTAAATTAAACTAGTATGGGTGTAAGTCAAACTAACTTAACAACTTTAGCAAAAGCCTATTCACTTTTGCCTTGATCAGTGCGTAGGTAATATGTATACATAATATAAACATAATTATTATGTTTTAAAATATACCACGGAATTGATGACACTGTACAATGAATAATGACCAAGCACCGAGCCTAAAGGTCCCGGGTTTTCGCGAGTTCAAACTACGCAAAGTGTTCATTTTTATACACTAGCGTACTCAGCAACTCAGTTAACTAGACATTAATGTTCCCGCATTCTCCACTTCACCAAATGACGTGCACATCCCTTACGCAGTGGACATTCGTTTAATAAGGGCATTCGTTTATCACAGTGTCACACGCCAACATTTACTGTCATCATGACACTAAATATTCCGCCATTTAACTGCGTAAAACATTTTTACATACATATTATATTTGAATGATTTGACTAATTGTCAATGCAGCTGATGTTCATAGATACTTTTAAATAAAGAATATTACACTTCCTTTTTAACCGACTTCAAAAAAGGAGGAGGTATTCAATTCGTCTGTATTTTTTTATGTTTGTTACCTCAGAACTTTTAACTGGGTGAACCATAGACTGGGTGAACCGATTAAAAGGATTCTTTTTTTAATCGGAAGCTGGTGCTTGTCACGTGGTTCCACTTAAAGAGCGAGATCTGACAAGTAGTTTTTGAGTTGAAGTCGGTCATTTTTTGTCAAAAATTATTTTAGACATACTTGGTGGAGGGTATGAGTGTATTGTTAACTATGTAATACGGTAGTTGTTTGTAATGAAAACCAATTAATAACTTCATTTCAGTTCATTAAAGTTTCATCCATCAGCCCTTTGAGGTCCACTGCTGGACATAGGCCTCCCCTAATCTACGCCACTCAGACCGGTCCTGAGCCTTCTGAATCCAGCGGATACCCGCTGTCTTCTTCAGGTCGTCGGTCATTAAAGTTTATCATTTTAAAATTACCTAAATCTTACCTGTAGAGAAATAGCGCCGAGGTGTGCACTGCAGCATTTGTAGCCCTCCCTGTGAAGTGCTAAATGAAATGAAGTTATTTTTCACATGACCTAATCACGCAGTCCATTGCCTGTTTGTCTGTCTTTAAGCTTCGAGTATAATTTTATTTACAAATGAAGTTAGACGATACAATATGTATAACTAAATTAGTCTATTTATGAACCTTTCTAAGGTAGAGAAAGATTTCTGAAAAGGTAGAGATTCGCTATAATCTCGTATTATGATGCCATTTTACAATTCACTACGTTGGTGAATAGTATTTTTTACTGCTTACATGCGTATATTTAAAAACTTGCTCAATTACGACTCGTATTACCACATGAGTAAATAAAAATATCTAATTATTATTGTGGTTTTATGATGGTGAATTATATCAAATATATCTAAAATTTAATTTTGTCACAATATTCAAAATGCCTTATTATTAATAATATGTTTCACAAAGTGGAATAGCTAGTTCGATACAAAAAAATGCTGTCATCAAAATCTGAGTGGAAGAGATCCGATTTCGAATATAATTACGATTACAAATCGATTCCGATTGAGCAGTTTTGAATGGGTTATGTGATTTATTACTCGTACATTAGTGCATTCACTCTCATTCGTGGATCGTAAACAGGAAAGTTACTGAGCACGCGTGGGGTTAGAGGTCATGCCCTTAACCCCTTTCAATATTTATCGCACCTCTACAAAGTCTAGGGTTTTATTTGCGGACGTACCTGATGTCTGTAGCATGCGTGTATTGTTTTTGTACTCCTATTATAGAGCTGGCTGTATTATTATGTGTATAAATTTTACTGTTAAACTGATTCTATATTGTCAAGCTGATTATATTATTTACGTATTTATGTAATGTTTACAATTTCAATGTAAGTTTTTAATGTTTGAAAATGTTCCTCTTGGAAATTAAGTCTTGATAATTTTATAAAATAACATGATAAAAAGTAAAATATTTTTTATAGAGTAGTTGGGTATTTGGGAATAAAATTCAGAAATATATAAGAATATTTTTTTTATTAACTTACTCTCTTGTTTGTTCACATGGTGTGAAATCTTTTCAACGATAATAAAAATAACAATCCGAACCCACTCTAAGTCGGCAAGGCTCGATACAACTCTTTTTTTACAATAATATTACTCTTTAATATCACAATATACTTAATCTACTTTGATTAAAGCTTTCACGTTGACCTTACGAACTAGATGTTTTTCAACCTACACTAGATAACTGTGAGATCTAAAGTTCTTTCATGTTTACACGAATAATCAAATAACACTAATATGTAGGATCGGGGCGGACACTTGGGGAGCGAGCGGCTCCGAGCGGTGCTGGAACAGATGTGACCGCGGAGCCGGGTCCGCGCGACCTGGCAGCAGGACCGGACACTGGTCACCGCCCTACCAGGGGCGCCACACCGCCGGGCCCTTGGGGTAGCTGCCCGTGCTGCAGTCCAGGGGCACCGCGGTCTGCATGGGCACGGGCGAGGCCGGCGGCGAGGGAGTCACGTATCCGGAGGAAGAGGAGACGGTGGACAGAGCGGGGCTCGGGGGACTCGCCGGGGGCGTGTCCGTGCCGGCCGCGCGCTGCATGTCGTTCAGCCGGTGGCCGAGGTGGGTCATCAGCTGCGTGCCCAGCCTCACGTCCACTCCGGGGATGGACGCCAGGCAGCGGGACACTTCGTTGGCGGCGTGGGTGAAGCCGGCCCTGAAGCGGTCGGCGTCCACTGTGGGATTCAGCGACAGTCGGCGCTGGCGGCGGAGCTTGTGCAGGTGGCGGACGGTCAGCTCCAGGATGTCGGCCTTCTCCAATTTGGCGACGTTCTCGCCCTCCGACTGGAGTGCGCTGACCATTAGCTCCTTCAACTCGTCGAGGCAGCGGTTGATACGAGCGCGCCTCTTGCGCTCGAGCATCGGCTTCATCACTTTGCGGTACTGATACGTTCGCGAAACGGGCTGCGGGCCGTCGTCTGCGAGCGAATACGCGATCTCGTAAGACATGTTGGACATTTGTGTTTGTGTGAGAGGTGAGCGTGCGTTAGCGCTGAGCGTTGAACGCGGAATGCGGCGGATCGGTCGGGCGGGGGTTTATATAGGGAGCGGAGGGCGCGCGATCGTGGGAACGCACGGAGCCGTCGAGTTCCCACACGCGCCACCTGTGCGGAGCAGCTGCCGCCGGGGCGCGGGGGGACACGCGCCGCGCCGCGCGTGCGCGCCGTAAACAATCGCAGGCGCGGGCGCAGCGCACACCGCACCGCACACCGCACCGCGCACAGCACACTGCCACACTTAGCAGCACACTCTGTAATTGTTGGTGTCGCGCTCGCGGCTCGCGGATGGACAGTGTAGGTATCTCGCCCATGGATATTATAAGTAGGTCTGAATGCTTCTATCGTCTGAGCGTGTTCGAGAGTATTATAATAGGTCATTCTTACATCTCGTTTCGTTTTTAGGGTTCCGAATCAAAATCGGAACCATTATAGTTTCATCATGTCTGTCTGTCCGTCTGTGCGTTCGTCCGTCCGTCCGTCTATTCGAAGCAAAGCGCAGAGACACTTAATGCTAGAAAACTATGATTTGTCATGGACATATGTACATATTTATTAAAACTCCACAATTGTAGAATAAAATATTGAAAAACATTTTTTTTCAGGGTATCTCCCCAACAGGTACCTACGTGAGGATGAATTTTTTATTCGTAGCGTACCATATACTGTGGGTTATCGTTGAAAAGGTCTTTCAAAAATATTACGGGTCTTCTAAGACGATTTTCGGAATTCATCAAACAGGTTATATGATGAATTTACAAGGAAAACTATCACGGCTATGTTAGCATAGGTAGTTAATGAGTAATAGTCGATAAATTTACTACTTCGGAACCCTACATTGCGCATGGCATGACACGTACTAGTCCGAATTTTAACTTTTTATTATTGGTGTCATGGTGGCATCCTAAAGAATCCTATCGTATATCAAAGCCGCGCCATGCGCCAATTTGTCTAATTGTGGTGGTCAAGCTTTAACAATTGAAGCGTCGTGCCGCTTCTATTGCGCAATGAGAGTTTCTAATTAAGCCTTCATCTAATTAAGAGTGGCGATTTAGTATCGAATGTCGTAATAATGTTGTGCGAGAGGCGATCGATCAAGTAGCGGCGCCTCACAATGGCCGCGTCAATTACGGCCGGCTACTGACTGTTGACGTTCATCAATCACGGATTACGTGCGTAATAATTATTGACAAGCAGAACTACAGTCAATGGAGGAGGTTCTTTTGAGGGTATGATACGGCGTTGGCGAAATAAGAATGCAATTAGGTGTTGTATGAACATGGACTTAATTAATCACTGATTGTAGAATGTAAGTTACGGGTGGATGGTGATAGCGGCCAGCAGCTTATAATTTAATAAGAACTTAAGTTTCGGTGACCACATTTCCTCAAGATTTTGGTGTCAGAATACTGATGACGTAATCATCATCATCAATTATGAATTTCAGAAAGAAAACAACCTGTTTTTTATTGCTTCATTGTCCAAAAATTCATCTTTAATCCATTATTCATCAAAATAAATTTATTTGGGATTTATAAGACTTAGAGTATAATGTTTATGTGTGTGTTTCGAGTTCGGGTTTGGTTGTGTGTGCGGCGCCGGTAGCAGTCAGCATTATTTAAGCGCAGCGGTGGGCGGTCGCCCACGCTCGATCCTACGTATCACCACAACACCTACTTTCACCAAAAACACAGAAATACCGATGACACAACCGGTGAACTTACACGCTTTAGGGGCATCCTTAGATATCATTACGTAATTAACATTATCAATTACCGTTATCGTAATTCAAAGTATTCCCACTGTTATGACGTAATAAGCACTTTTATGGTTTACAAAAAATATCCCTAGATATAATCCGGCGGTAACAGAATAACATCGAATTCGACGTCACGAAGTGGAGTGCGTAAGTATTTTACATAATAACTGATAGGTGTCTGTGACTCAATTATTTATACTGTTTCCAAGTAACCGTTCCGCAATAATTGTAAAGAATGTCATCATTCTGAAAATACTGATTGTCCACAAGTTCACGCGATAAGTAATGATGTACGAGTCGACCGCGTCATTATCATTAGCTATGGTACGCAATTTGCAATGATAGCTATTAACACGTGAGGACGAGTATCAGAATAATATAACCTGTTATTATTTAGGTACTCTTTTCAGATAATATATAGGTACATATATTTTTCAAGATACATTATTAAGATTGATAAATGGACTTAGGATAGTAATCCTCTTTTATATTACTTATTTTTAGCTTTGTGATTTTAAACTACTGATATCTAACTTACAAAGGTTAATAAATAATTGCTACAAATATAATATAAGTAATTTTTGGAAATCTCTTATCGCTTCTTATCCTTTAGGATTTCTTTAAAGATAAAGATTAAGAAAGGAAGTTAAAAAATATATTAATTTGCAATGCCACACGCACACCTTTTCTAATTATAGTCATTGCTGTACTCACATAGTTAATTCCTTTAGTTTAAAATTTTTGACTTATGATTTTTTATAAATAATAGTCAATGATCTTAACCAAATCATAGGGTATTAGCACATTAGATATTAATTAATTTGAAGCACTTTGTTTCCTCCGTTTGAATAAAAACAAAACTATGGATGACAATGTTGCATTAAAAGTATTTTTTTTAAAACAACTTTTTCTGAAATATTTTTAGTTCGTAGTTTACTTAAAAAGTAAGTATTTTACATGCATGCTCAAGGTGTTTTTACATGATACAAAGTAACATTATCTTTGACACCTTAATTACTATTCCTGAGCCACAGCCTCCGAAGGTTGTGGTTACAACACCCCGGTCCCCGACTCACGGATAGAATATGATATTTATCTGTAGTAAAATAGGATATCACGTAATATAGTTTAACTAAACCTAGGAGGATTTAGTAATGTTATAGTAGGTTCAGCAATTTAGGATGTAGAATTGATGACATGGGCATTTTTTTGTACGTTTTACTGAGTATCATAGGCAATTCAAAATTATGAGAATATACTTAGGTATATTAATACTTAGGTATTATTTGTATCTTGCAAAAGATTTACATTTTTTAATATAGGTAAGTCTATGCTTGTCTACAGTCCCATCTGATGATAAGTGGTAATGAAGTCTTGGGTTGAAAATATCATTAACTTTGTACTGGTAGAAGCCTGTGCTAGGTTTACTTTTTATTTTATTGCAAAAATTAATTCCCAAAATGAGAATTAGTTTATTTATGTCCGTCAAAATCATACTAAAAATAAAAAAATATCTAGAAACAGTCGATGTTACACTCAAATATTTTTTGATAAGGTGAATTAAGTTTACTAATACACCTCGGCATAGGCTCGTGTATAGCTGGCCTTAATCACCTGGGTGAATTTAGGTCTACCGATTTAGTATACTTAATTCACCTGCGGCCAGTAGATTTAACTCACCTGGGTATATAGGTGAGTAAAGTACACTAAAAGTAGACTTAAGACACCTGGGTGAATTAACTCAGGTGAATAAAGTCGACGTCACCAACTATTTGTCTATTTTTTACTTTTTCATTTGCCGATTATGGAGTGTGGTTGGAAATCTGTTTTCCGAAACATGATCAATAAATATTAAGTGTGACCAGGATTTATGTTTGATCTCTCAGAATACAGAACAAACTGTGACCTGATCATTATCATAGATCGTTGGCTACACGGGAAGCCCTCACGGAATTCCCTCACTCCTCGAGTGGCCGACCAATTATATCTAGTTCCGTGAAAGTATCGGTGACTCACTCCGGTACTCCGTATGTTACAGGTACGGAAATAAAGCACCTAAGACGACTTACTACGTCATCTAACAAGTTCTTGCGTAGTGGTAACTGCCTGTTGTTTACTAGCTTTGCTATTTTACTTTTCTTTGTTAACCGACTTCAAAAAAGGAGGAGGTATACAAGTGTTTTTTTATGTTTGTTACCTCAGAACTTTCGACTGGGTGAACCGATTTTGATGATTCTTTTTTTAATCGAAAGCTGGTGCTTGTCATCTGGTCCCGCTTTTGAAGTCGGTTATTTTTTGTCAAGAATTATACTACATACTGAAATAGTATAACTACCTATTTAGATTGACAGAAAATAAATTAACAAAAAGACGAGTTATAGTCACGTGTTGGTAACATTAAACGATTTGCCGAATGTACGAAAACTATTGTTATGGCCGTCCGGACTTACCTGTATTCAAGTCTCACCTCCCAAATATTCCGTTACACTAGAGCTTATCGCAATGGAAAATAATTTAGCTAATTACGTCATACGATAACCGGGCGCGCGGCACGCGTTTATATTGTTATACTAATTGGTTTGAGGTCAGCCGACACGACCTTAGTGGAGCGGAGAGCGAACTTGGAAAACGTTCGATTTATCTAGACTTATGCTATTTGGATTATATTTGTGTAAATAATGGTAATGATTGAATACAATATGTTTTGAGTTACGGAGGTTGAGTAGATGGAACGTAATGTGATGGCTTTGTGTATAAGATTATATGGCGGCAGATCTTGCTCCACACAGTTTTATTTGAACCGCGACGTCCATTCTATAAAGCAGAAAGGTTTTAGTTTAGACTATACTATTCTAAGTATAGTGCGTTCGTTTGGAGTATTTATGTGACTTGGCTTATTGAAATTTCCGTATAAAATGCAAAAGCAACATATTTCGTTTCAGTTATAGGTACACAGAATTTAAAAAGGTCTACGCTACGACTCCACGATGACGTAGGCTTAATTACACACAGGTTGTATTTCATGCTTACGTGTTCCATGCTAAGGCCTAAGCTAAACTGTAACCCTGCAAGTTCCGCTATATAAAGGCAAACAACAAAATTTTTCCATAATCCCAACGTTGTGACAAATAAAAAACATTTCCACTTATCTTTGGGAAAATTTACAATTAAGGCATAAAAGTTTCGCTAAATTTTCCTGCCCTTCGTTAAGATAATCGTCTGTTTAATTTAAAGTCGATTTGCGACATCGCCGTATCAATATCGGATTCGGGTTAACGACTCGTGTCATGTTCTATTCACAGCACTGTAGATACTCGAACGTAATTATAGGAATTTTCCTACTTATAATTAGAATGTTTGACGTATAGTGTTGTATCTGCAACAGTCAATCTGATAAAAATACTGTCTTCACGTTTCAATTCAGCGTGATAGTGTTATCACATGGCTGCCACGTGAGGAGTGTTTGTTTGATTTAAAGGCCAAGGAGTCATTTGGTTTCGTTTACTTTAAAATGATTGTAAGTGCGCTGTTGTTATAACATATTAGTGACCATTGTTACATTCTTCTTCAATACCTGCAACACAGTCAATTGGATACATTATTTTTGTCACGAAAACGGGTGAAATTAATTGATTTCTACTAAAGGCAACTATATTACCCAATATATAAATTATGTAGGTATGATTAAAAAAATGTCGAACACGTGCTCGTATGAATTGACTTGCGGATCTTTGAAGGCTTCGATCACTTATATTATAACACGATGATGATTATAGATCGATGTTTGAAGGGCATGTATATTTAATAATCGAGAAGGTTTGCTTCTGAGGAGAACACTGCCGGCGCCGCGTGCTTGAGTGTCAAATGTTTAAAATTTAAAAGCGTACAATCTGTTAGGCCTTTGCCCAAATCACGTATTAAGTAATATTTTCGATTGAAACTTAATAATAAATACTATCTAAGAATTCTGAGACTTGCGTAATGTTTATTAATCGCTGTTTTCAAATACGAATTTGATTCCAGCGGTAAACTATGGGTCAGATAGGGAAGCCAATATCTAGTCTGTGATCGTGAGAATGTCGCTGTCCAGTTAAAAATCTAGCAGAAGAGAAGATCGTATCTCTCTAACTGTGCAGTCGCGCGTGTGTGGGGCCATTTGTTTTTCTTAGATATCAGATACCATTTTATATTACGGACCTGTTTGTCGATTGTCACTTGCCACTTTGTTGCGGACACAGTCACGTGGCTAGCAAGGGCGCACTTGCCGCACTTAGTTTGTTATCTCTTCCGACATCAATTATGCAGTGTACTTACTCCGCGTAATATAAGTACGTATGTTCTTATTTTGTTATTCAATAAATCCGTAATTGGACGCATAGTTGGTTAAGACAAATTTTCGCGTATTAACGAGATGGATTACCACGTCGTTCAGACTGGTTACTTGTAGCAATTTTTGTAGGTCGATCTCGATACTTTAGCGTCACTGCCAAATGATATTTTATTTCATGGGTACCATATTAATAGATATTAAGTTTAAAGTTTAGTTGATTAAAGTTTTTTTCGATCTATTTTCAATCATAGCAAGGAACTTACAACAGAAGGAAAGTAAGAACAATTTGTCCCCAATCGTGTTGAATATTTTTGTCAAATAAACACTGGTAAGCCAAACAACAGTTTAGTAATGGAAGATTTTATTATGATGAATGATTGATTAATTATTTATATTTTAATGAGCTTGTTTGTGCCACTACCGCACAATGTAGCTTGATGCCCTCTCAGTAGTTCTCGAGTGCCCCGACGACACGCGTGGCCAGTGTTTATTCAACCATCAGTTTCTAGGGCAATAACTAGGAAATTATTATCATTTCGATACACATCTGCAATAATTTCAAATAGATTATTGATTGCGATTATTGCTATTGAACTAATGACCTGGATAATAGAGGAAGTCATTGGATTCCGAAGGCTCGCGAACTACTGGAATACAGTTAATTAGAAAATGACCTAACGAAACACAGTTTAGTAAATATCTGACTAATGAGCACTGCAGACAAGCCACTGATAGCAAGTGGTCATCATCGTTACTTTCTCATCACTAAATGTATCACCGATGCATTGCCAAGATCAAAAAGGAAGCAGCATAATCCTATTAATGTCTATTATTATTAACTGCTTGAAGCGACTTTATAGTAACTATATCTGGAATTGGTGCTCGAACAGAATTCATTATTATAAATAGTTATATTCTCGTCGTAGGTATAGAACTAAATATAACAGAATACCTACCTGCTCATAAACGATCCTTATCACAAGCAATCAAACTATGTTATGCGTCAAACATTTGGTTAGGACTTGATGTGAACAATCACGTCTACGGCGTAGTTTAATGTACGCACGTAGGATTGGTGACTTTGGTTTTTATTATTTACTTTTGAGGATAATTCGTGCTAAAATTTTATCGCGCTGGGAACGTCAGATCGTGCGAGCTACACCGCAAATGAGCTGTTTCCCGAAACAGCGGCGAGTTCAGTCACGTATTCAGCTAAAATGAAACAAACTGAGTGTCAGAATGTGTCAGCGGATCTGGAACCTAACTGCCTAACGACCTACTGTGTACGTGATTGCCGGCTGGTGTCAGCGCGTGTGCCGCCACGCCACGCGACTCTGACGCGATGAGTTGTCACCACACTCTTTAGTGTACATGGGACGGTGTAGGGATGGGATTTTCGTGTTGGGATTTTCCTGTTAAGTGAGTTTTGTCTCTCACTCCAGTTTTAATTTTGTCGATCTGTCAGACATAATCAAGGAGTATCTATTGTATTGTGTCTATTGTATGGTGATTATTTACTAAGGACCGATTTAACTAACCGTTAGTCACTCTGAGTTGGGGCGTTAGTTACCTCCTTGTGTTAATGATGAAATATAATTTGATTATGAGGTCGGCTCTTACCAGCCACGGTAAGAGAAACCAAAGACACACAAGGTAGGTGATTAATTGTTTATTTATCCTACTGGAGATCAGACGTGTGACACGTTACGGTGATAGTTAGACAAGTGTGTCCTACTTAAAGAACTCTACCACCCTAGACCACTAAAGAGATTAGGTAAAGCTAGATACAACAGAGGCAAACAGGATCCTAAAAGGGGAACTTCGCGTTACAGCCCACCATAACCCAACAATAAAAATAACTAATTTGACTAACTAAATTAATACTCAGATATATTTGTTAGACAGAAAGGTAATAATCAGGTTTCAATTAAAAATTTGCTCTAGCCTACCTACTCAATTACTAATACGATCAAATATCATACAAGTAATCTTAAATCAAAATAAAATAGTAAACTTAATAGGTATAGAACCTACTAGATATTGGACAGACAGGCAGGCAATAATCAGGTTTCAATTAAAAATTTGCTCCATCCTACCTACTCAATTGCTAATACGATCAAATATCATACAAGTAATGTTAAATCAAAATAAAATAGTAAACTTAATAGGTATCTACTAGATATTGGACAGACAGGCAGGCAATAATCAGGTTTCAATTAAAAATTTGCTCCATCCTACCTACTCAATTGCTAATACAATCAAATATCATACAAGTAATGTTAAATCAAAATAAAATAGTAAACTTAATAGGTATCTACTAGATATTGGACAGACAGGCAGGCAATAATCAGGTTTCAATTAAAAATTTGCTCCATCCTACCTACTCAATTGCTAATACAATCAAATATCATACAAGTAATGTTAAATCAAAATAAAATAGTAAACTTAATAGGTATCTACTAGATATTGGACAGACAGGCAGGCAATAATCAGGTTTCAATTAAAAATTTGCTCCATCCTACCTACTCAATTGCTAATACAATCAAATATCATACAAGTAATGTTAAATCAAAATAAAATAGTAAACTTAATAGGTATCTACTAGATATTGAACAGACAGGCAGGCAATAATCAGGTTTCAATTAAAAATTTGCTCCATCCTACCTACTCAATTGCTAATACAATCAAATATCATACAAGTAATGTTAAATCAAAATAAAATAGTAAACTTAATAGGTATCTACTAGATATTGAACAGACCGGCAGGCAATAATCAGGTTTCAATTAAAAATTTGCTCCATCCTACCTACTCAATTGCTAATACAATCAAATATCATACAAGTAATGTTAAATCAAAATAAAATAGTAAACTTAATAGGTATCTACTAGATATTGAACAGACAGGCAGGCAATAATCAGGTTTCAATTAAAAATTTGCTCCATCCTACCTACTCAATTGCTAATACAATCAAATATCATACAAGTAATGTTAAATCAAAATAAAATAGTAAACTTAATAGGTATCTACTAGATATTGAACAGACAGGCAGGCAATAATCAGGTTTCAATTAAAAATTTGCTCCATCCTACCTACTCAATTGCTAATACGATCAAATATCATACAAGTAATGTTAAATCAAAATAAAATAGTAAACTTAATAGGTATCTACTAGATATTGGACAGACAGGCAGGCAATAATCAGGTTTCAATTAAAAATTTGCTCCAGCCTACCTACTCAATTGCTAATACGATCAAATATCATACAAGTAATGTTAAATCAAAATAAAATGGGATGACCATCAGTTCACACAGAAACTAAAGCCTCCTCAACATGTATCACTATCAATGACATCAGATCATGATCGTGTTACGTAACATTCGCACGACAGTCGTATCCCGGATCGTGCTGCGAGTATTGTCACCGCACGCGCATGAGTCACGCGCGACCTCAACGCGTGCGCGGCCGCGGCAACTATGCGCGCACCGCGCACGCCGTGCGTCGTGCGCCGTGCGCCGTGCCTACTGCTACCTACTGTTGTCTACACTCTACAGTATAACCGCAACCGCGCATACATTTACGTCGCAAGCTAAGGAAATACCAAACATTGCAAGTGTGGAATTTTCGTAAATTTTAAATTTTTAATCAATCTTAGAAATACTTGGAACTCTTAGCTTAGGCCTTAGAACGTAATCTTGTAGGTTGTGCAAACTTGATGAGAGTAGTGCGTTCTGTGAATCCATGATACCCCGGTTCTCGTCCATTAGCAAGACGTAGATAATTATAAGGAAAAATTATAAATAAGTACCCATACACATAACAGTAATCAACAACAATATTGCAGTAGATTTCCTGCGTAGCGCGTAACAAGGACACTTGAGATTTTAAAAACGTTTCGAGAAAAAAAATTTACCTGCCTAAATATTAGTCATAATAATATTTAGGAATCCTGAACCTATAAAGGGGTTAGGGTATAATAGGGTAGGAATCCGGCTTGTTTTGATCCGGTTTGATACATCCGCATGCAACAGGTAAATAACTATTCACATTATAACAGAAGTAAAAATAATAATATAGCTATAACATGAGGAGCACGTTAAATCATTCGATGTCCTGATGACGTGAGTCATATGCGTCGCCAATCGATACGTGACGCAGGACCTGACGTCACGCTTTACCGGTGATACACGATTAGTTTAATATTTGTTTTGTGGCTGTGGCTATACGCCGCCAGATTTGTGTCCTCATGAAATTTTGTATGAGTCACTTGATTAAACCTTTTAGATTTTACGCAAGTGAAAATACGTTGACACGTGATGATATTTTTAAATCTTATATAGATCTTAGATCTCATATATACTTTCTTGGTTAACAACATGTTGCTAACGTCATTTAAATTAAAACTCTCTACACTTTACAAAAATGTATTCTTATAATCATGGTTGGTTCGATCATTGATCGAAAGATATTATAAAATTTTGATAAGATAAATCATGATTGCATAGGAAACAATTTTTTGTTATTGTTTTTAATCTACGTCATACCACGAGACTCAGAATATTTTATTCTATAATATTAGAAAATATTATGCAATCTTAAGTCCTTGAACTAATGTTTTTGATTTTATACAAATGTAATAGGGTCTTAGCGTCAAAATAAACCTAAGACTATATTTTAATGTTAATTACTCCTTTTTAATACGTAAAAAGAAACAGAAAATCCGTCTGCAAAAGTACATCTGTTAAAATCAATCGAAAACTGAAAAAGTACCAGCTCTACAACTTACATAATTAGTTTCAGAAATGTCGAATGCAGGTGTGATGTTGTTTTTAAAACTTGAAGATTTATAAATTACACGGTAAAATCAATAACTTCAATATCTTTTTACCACAATTCTTTATATGAACAACTTCTGGTTATTTTTTGATTAGCTTTGAGTCAGAAAAGTTCCCTTGATGATGCTTAGAAGATACGTATCAACGCAATTTTTGGCTATTCAAACTGATCTCACAGATAATCAATCTTGACGCATTACGTTTTCTGACCTGTAATCACACTGTAAGTATTGTATCTTATCGCTGCATCAAGTAGAGCCACTTATACCGTTCCTACGCATTGAAGGTAAGTACCTACTTAACCGCAGCGCCGATAAAAGTTTTTCCCATGAGTTTCATGTTGTTTTTCTAACGAGTTATGCGAATACAGCAGCTGTCGGGTTTCTAACCCGTTACAAGTCGCCACCTAATCCCACGGTCATTTGTGTTCATTTGGCGATTCTAGCGTTATTATTTTAGCTGCTGTTAAAAGCGTTGCGGTGTCGGCTTTCACAAAGGCTTTCGGTGGCGCCGCGATTTGCAAGGCTCGCCAAATATTTGTGCCCGAAATGCCTCGCCTGACTAATGATTTACATGTGCGCCGTGTTTTTATGCATTTTCAAGAAATACCAGCCTAATGTGTGTCGCACGTTTTCAGTTTATACAGTTTGTTGTAAATACATACGTGTATGTAGAGTTTATTGCTGTTTTGGCTCACTACTTCTTGCGTTGCCAGTTGCTAGAGATTTACAAACAGTGGTCATTTGGCATTGATTTAAGGTATTAATGTTTGTTGTTAATTTGTATTTAAACATACGTACGTAGTTCTCGAAGGGCTATGAAGCACTTTAGTCTATTTAACGAAAAAAAAGTAATTAATATAACTTATGAAAACGACATAGCGTCACTATGATTGTGAGTCTACAACACGAGGTATTTCTTCTATAACATTATTAATAATTTATATATTTCTGTGGATTGCAATAATCCTTGCGTAGACCTGAGCCTCCTGTGGTAGACTCTCTGCAACATATCTGCAATAAAACGATAAAATACCAACAAAGGTTCATCGACCTATTACGTCATACCTAACTGGGCATTACATGTAATAACCGAGCTATTGTTGTCCATTAAACATTATCTGGCCGGCATCTAACGCCAGCCCTGAAGACACTCGAACAATGGTACAAAAACAATGCAAGCGACACGTGTTCGTAGATAATTTTTCCCAGAAACACAGATAATACAGATTGACAGCTCATAAAACAGGTACAAGAAGCAAGTGCGAGTTTTTGTTACTTGTAAACAAAGGGTGGTTGAATAGGGTTGCCAGGTACAAGCTTAGCAATTCTGGGACAATACTAGGGTATCGTATTAGAGTCATAGTGATAAATGAAAATAAATAAGTATTAAATTATTAAATATTAGTTAGACATCTCCAATGTATTGTATTGTATTGTATTGTAAACATGTAAAATATTTGCAAATCTAACACTTTACATACAACCCTGTAGCCTAGTTGGTAGCGACTCTGCCTGCGAAGCGAGGGGTCCCGGGTTCGATTCTCGGCCGGGGCAGATATTTATGTGACAGATATATATTTGTACCCGGGTCATGGGTGTGATGTGATTGTGATGTGTTTTTTGTGTCGTCCATGCCACCTGCGACACAGGTAATAACTTACTGCGGGGGTATGAGTGTGTTAGCGTTCATTTATTTATTTAACTTAACCTACAGAACAAACAAGTAGGTGATCTGAATCCGCTACAGTAACGTCAAATTATTAGACGCAAATCCCGGGACAATCCTGAATTTGCTATCTGCCTGGCAACCCTAGGCTAAAGTTAGTTGCGGGTGGCTGGCAGTGGTGTGGCGCCAATTTTTTGCAACACTTCAGGGATTACAGACAGTCGGTGTCGTCGGTGAGGTGTCGGTACAGACGGTACACTGGAGCCGACAAGTGGCAGGATGACGGCTCCTGTACATTAGTGGCTGTTAATGACATATTAGGTAGATGCTGTACTCGATAGTACATAACCAATTGTTCCAGTATATGTATGTAACTGTTTTGTTTTCGTTCTGGTAGGTACAAGGAAGGCATACGAAATACATGAAATGCGACACATATTGTATCATATTTTTCGCAGGTTAGTTAATTAATAATTTAATACGTATGTAACGTATATTTTTATCAACCAGTTATAGATACTTAGATAATATTTACTTCCTTTACGTTACTTCCTTCCTTTACATGTCAAGGAAATTAAATGTCATATCACTATGAAAATTGTTTAAGAATAGAAACTATTAGAAAGTTCGGAGTGACGGACAGGCAGATAAGAGAATAATCTTTGTCTATTTTTAGATATCGTAACGATTGTAACGACAAACTTTATTTATGTATAGGTATTATAATAGGATAAATGACATCATGAATACTCTAGGAAGATATTACTAAAAATTAGGCAATATTAAAGTGAAACTTTTATTCTATCGCCCCAAAATTTTTCGTCCATCAGTCGCATGTCGCATTACAGCCGGCCCTGGAGTAAGAATAATAATGGAGATTCAATAATTTCAATAAATATTTCTCTTAGTTTTTAAGATGCGTCTATCATCTAAATGATTGTATTAATTATGTATTCCGTACTCTAATACGTAAATTGAAATGCCATCAAAAACAAAACTTGTAAAAAAAACCAAGTCTCGCAACTCATTTCTTCTACCGTAAAAAGTTGTAAGATCCATGTAATACCAAGTCGGTTAATTTATTCAGTTCCTACTTAAGGGTCCTTCTGTCTTAAGTTAACACGTAATTAGCTAACCTAACAAGTAACAACATCTTATAGTGACCATATTATCAATATTAAAAATCTTTTATGTTTTAAATAAATAGATCGACTTGGCCATCGCATGAAAACACAATATATCTCACAAGTAATACCTACATATTATATTACATTTGATTGTTTAGTGCGATTGCCAAGTCAATCTATTTATTTAAAACATAAAAGTTTTTAATATTGATAATATGGTCACTATAAGATGTTGTTACTTGTTAGGTTAGCTAATTACGTGATAACTTAAGACAGAAGGACCCTTAAGTAGGAACTGAATAAATTAACCGACTTGGTATTACATGGATCTTACAACTTTTTACGGTAGAAGAAATGAGTTGCGAGACTTGGTTTTTTTTACAAGTTTTGTTTTTGATGGCATTTCATTTCTTTTTGTAGATAGTTCTACTTTTTTTCCTTTTACAAGTTACCTTTGAACATAATTATATCTAGGTACCTATCTACACCTATTATTCCATTATATTATATACAGGTACACTGATTCATTCACTGCAGATGTTACTTTGTTATACAGGTACAGTAATTCATTAACTGCAAATGTAACTTTGTAATCCTATATATTTATATGGGATTACAAAGTTATTTATGCAGTTGATGTATCTAGAAAACTAGACCGAAATTGCAAAATGTTTTAGTTTTTCCTTGATCTATACACAAAACACTAATTGTGTTCCAAATTTGAAGCTCCTATGTCTGCTAGAAGTGCCTTAGAGTTTTGATGATCGGTCAGTCAGTCAGTGAGTGACGAAATTAAGAAACTTTGACTAGTTATAATTCTTAAACTACAGGTTCAAATTGAATGAAATTTGAAATATAACGTGTTTATACAATGCCTGCTTGGTTACTAAAAATTCAGGCTTCTAGCTTTATCCACAACGAAGTTATAGGGGGTCGAAAATGGCCTGAATTGCTTCGAGAAAAGGATGGTACGGCCGTGCCGCTTTTTTGCTCGACTTGGCGGGGGCACTGCCGTGCCCCCAGATTAAATTTTATAATTGAATATTTTGTCTACTATTGATTTTCCATTATCATTCCCATTTTTCAATAATTAAGTTAAGATTAAAAACGCGAGTTTAATACCGAAACTGAAAAAAAGTTTCACTTGCATCATGGTTTCATAAAACCACACTTTCTATTTTTTTATTATTATGTTTTAAACGACTTTGTTTATATCACAAGAGGATTTCGTACTTAGTACAAAAAGATTCACATAAATGGTGCAAGTCGAACTAAGATAGAAGAGCACGTTTCAGAGATTTCATACATGCCTACTGGATTTATAAGGAATCAGTTATAGCATCAGTTATTATAATTTACAGAAGCGTGTATATCCAATATTTGTAATTATAAAAGCTCAATGCTAAAGCCGACTTACAGCTTTGAACAGAATCATGTTGCTTTTAAATAACACAATACATTATACCATAATCTTACAATAATGTAATTGCAATACACCGTGAATTTGAATACAAAGCAGCCATATTATTTTTCGTAACTGTTCTTTTTCCAGGTAATAGTTTAAGTCGAACCCCTTTTGAAGTTAAACTTTTGGAAGTCCACGTGCTGTTGACCGAAGCTTTAAGATATGCTAGAAACCATAAAATTATTTCAAAGGAATTGTAAACCGCTTTAGACGGTACAGACCCATAATCATGAATAGGGAAATAATCTGCAATTTTAAAAGTCATTTTATGGTCCCTTTTCTAAATTTTATTACCATTCTTCATATTTTATGTTTTGAGAACTCGAGATCTAAGATTTTCTTTGTTACTACAAAGTGTCCGCCATTTTATGGCCAATGACAAACATAATTATCTTAAGCCGAACCTCTTTTGTGGTCACCGTTCACCGGCAAAATTTGAATTTAAGTGTTATTTATAAATATTACAGTCCATTTGTTATGGATGTTATCCAGTTTATGTAACATGATAAAAGGCAGTAATAAACGCGGGTTTGGATTTTAAGTTATTTATATGACCATTGTAAATAAAAACTAACTTTAATACCTTTTAATTCTTTTAATAAGGACAGTTACTGCTGTCGTTAGTCGACAGGGATAGAAAGCAAAATAATGCTTTGAAAGAAACGGAAAGAACACTTAAAGTGGCTGTTATTGGCAAATTCACAATTATACCTGAATATCATTTATATTTACGAACATAGAAAAAGTTGAACTGAATAAAGCTACTCTCTACTCAATTTAATAGTACCTACCTAGACAAAAATGACGATAACTACGTTTTCATAAACAAATTAATAAGAACTTAAAAAACTTAGAAAGACAAGCGTTTGCAATTGCATGAAAAGGAAGGAGAATTTAAATGTTATAAATCGTCAGACTCTTATGTTTCATGATAATTACAAGTTGAAATATCTTTTAAACAAATCAGGTATCCGTTAATATTAAACTCATATCATATATCGTGATTAAGTGAAGGTAAGGTGAAACGAGTTTAAATGAAAACAAAACAAACGTTCATTAGAGATATAAAGATCGGTGTTTGGTAAAGCCGCGGGCGCTCGGTAGCTTCGTGTCCGAATGATTACAGTGAATTAATACAGACTCGTAAATACGTCAGATAACCGGCTCCGAGCACAGATATTAATCAGAGCTAGCTTCGATCGAGACTAGAGGATCTGTTCGAAATAACAACAGCGTCAATCCATTAACGGCCTTCTGTGAGCACGAGTCTGTTTTTGTAATTACAGAAGTCTGGAGCGTATTGTAGTTAATGGAAGGTTTAGTGAATTTAGCGAATCCAGTTGGAGGTTTATTTACTTTAGACAACATGGCCGGCCCATAAAATTAATACCTTCCAGGCTAACATACAAAAATCTATATCAAATGAGATGATGACTCCCAGTGAACGTCGACGTTCACGGGACTTGCGGAAAAGGAAAACACCTATTTAATAATTTTGGATCCTGACTATGGACGTTGAGCCAATGAGTTAAATGCGTTGAGTCAATAAGCCAGTTCGTTCTTTTTTTTTCTTCTCTCTTCTTGGCCGGCAACGCATCAGTAATACCTTTGGTGTTGCTGATGTCCATGGGCGGTGATAGCCACTTACCATTAGGTCGATCATCAGCTCGTTTGTCAGCTATTTCCATAAAAATATTCAATGATTATAAAAAAATCAAAATTCAAATATTTTATTTAAAATTGGGTTGGTTTACAAACATTTCTATAAGCCATGCAAACTACGCACTCAACAATCTACTGTGAGAGGGCCTGGGAGAAGAAGCAGCAAGAAGCTACCGGAATTGATATAAACTCGTAAATACATACGTCAGACATCCGGTTTCATGTACATATATTATTCAATACGTAGCACGTTCAAATGCCGAAATCAATTGTCAGTGCTTGTGTGGATATGACAATTTTTCATTAATACCTTTTTAATTAAATAAGTATTACGATTAAGAAATTTAAACGGTTTCGTGAAACATCACGAATTTACACAGTTGTTAGTTGACACATTATACACTTGGTCGTTGGTCATATTGTCATAGTTGACTGTGGAGAAAGCATTTTAAACACAAATATGAACCTCTTGATGATAAGTGCTCTCTGTTGCCAAAAACCTCCGTAATACGGAATTACCATTGCTACAAAGAGAGAAGCCACCAGCTTTTCTCTTGCTCTACAATGATTTCACTGTATTTCAGGTGTTTATTAAAGTATTCTAATTTAAAGTATTCGAATTTAAAGTATTCGAATTTAAAGTATTCTAATTTAAAGTATTCGAATTTAAAGTATTCTAATTTAAAGTATTCTAATTTAGATGATTATCTAAGTAACACAACCATTCCTATGTAAGTAAAGATGAAAATCTTTTTCCGTACCTACTCGGTCCGAAGCTTTAATTACGATAAGGCCAGCCGTATCATTTAAGATTCCTCAGAAGTTAAGAATCTTAAGACGTGTCATTATCAGATCCGCCTGCGGACACACAGTAGCTGCATTTTGTGTAGAACGGTGTTTAGTTATAGATGTTATCTCAACACTACTGGTTTCGAGCTATAGGCTTTGGATAACATTGATCTTTATAACAGTGAAGGACTGGATAGGATCAATCAAGCTATTAGACGTCTGGCTGGATTCAACCCATTCATGGCCCACTACTGAGCATGGGTCTCTGCTTTTGCGGAGGCCTAGAGCATACTAACCAAGCTGTTCCAGTGCAGAATGGTGGAGGGATTAGACGTCTACAGGGCATAAATCTCCAGTAATTTACGGTAGTGATCGGTCTTACCTGACCCTTCTGAGTCGAGCGGATATTCTGTCTTCTTCAAGTTTATCAGTTCATTTCTTTGGGGACGTTTGAGGACATTTGTGCCAAATATGATATAGTTCATTTGAACTTTATGTAGGTATGTATAGCCAGCTCCTGTCACTACACTACTGACAAAATTCTTACCATGATACTGGTCTAATTTTGATGCAGTGGTCCAAATCTATCTACCAGGAACTAAACTTTGTTGTTATTTACTATCTTTAAGATAATAAGGTAAGTTTATCGACTACTACACAGCGAAGTAAACAACGCCAAAATGACAAAATGAAAAACGACGCCGTTTAGGACACCAAAATGTAATCATCATAGCTCATCCAGTATATCTATACAGAGATCAGTGAAAGGTAAGACTTGTACTTGTCTTGGGAAATTCTTGTACCTTATGACTGGTGATTACGCGGTGTTGTCGATATACCGTGTAATTACTTTAATAAGACGCGAACAGTCAATACTTGCGCTTGCATACTAATTGCAAGTTGAAGTTGTTGTGAAGTGTTTTTAGGCTCTGTTGTAGGTTTATTTGTTTTTGATCGGTAAGTGGTGAGGTGTTTGATTTTGAAGAGGAATGGAAAGTCGACTAGTTTGAAAGGCAAAGGGTATTATCACGAATTTTGTCAAATTTAAGCGTTATAGTGCGTGATTCATGGCTGGTATTGAGAAGTAGGTTCGGCGTACCTATTGTGATTTGGTCGAGGTATAGGAGCTCATTATCTGACCTTTTTTTATGGAAAAAAGCCGGCAAACGAGCTGACGATCCACCTGATGGTAAGTGACTATCGTCGCCCATCGAAGAAAAAGAAAGAAAGAAAGAACTGGCTCTCAAGCCCCCAGCCAGAACACGACGAGTCGTTTGGCGGCTGAATTAAAAAATTGTTTTCTTTTGATTATACCTATTGTATTTATTGCCTTAATCATAATAATTAATTTTTCTTTATTTTAATCTGCGTACATAATACAATATTACACGTATTTTTACTATATGGTACCTATATAGATATTTAGTAAATAAAAGCTAAAAATAAAATTCGACTAAATGAAAATCGCGCTCTGACTATAAATAATAATAAGTTTACCTAGATTACCTACATATCGACGGTTAAAAGGCGACTTGATTCAAGCGCCATTTTGCGAACTTTACAGGAGAGCGTTTTAAAGTTTATTTTTTGAGAAAAAAAATCATTGCTCCTAAAGTATACAATAAAAATTGACGAGTCTCCCTAATCATAAAGCAGCATATTTTGTGCTAATTTTTGATATATATATAACAAATAAAAGGTGTTTTTTAACGGAGTTAGATGTAAGTTGAGCCATTTTGCACAATTCTTTGATCAGGGCAGAAGGAATCAAAGTACACGATTACTATTTATCTGTTCAAAGCAAAATAATTCAAATGTACAATGACTTCTTTAACAGATCAAGGATAAATGATTTAAATCACTCACCTATTTGTAAACTGTTCATGGATAAATGATTTAAACCGCTCACCTAGTTGTAAACTATTCATAGATAAATGATTTATACCGCTCACCTAGTTATAAACTGTTCATGGATAAATGATTTAAACCGCTCACCTAGTTGTAAACTGTTCATGGATAAATGATTTAAACCGCTCACCTAGTTACAAACTGTTCAAGGAGTAATGACTCAAATTAATTTCGAGTAATGGAGGTTTTGGTGTATGACGGGGAAGGGAACAAAACATTTTTTCGAGATTTGGGGGTTTTCAACTTATCGAGGTTCGACTTAACGAGGTTCTACTGTACCTACCTGCGTTGTTTCGTGTTCTTTTACTTGTGATTTAAACGCCATTTTTAATGCAAGGTGAAAGGAGTAAACTGACTGAAGTACGATATTAGTTTAATTAATAAACTAACATAAAGGAATCAAGCGTGCAGACATTTATTTCTTGCATAAAGAAAATGGTTCTAAATGATATAAAGACTTAAAACTGGTCAAGGAAAATTAGCACAAGTCATATTCTTCAATATACTAGTTCAGGTAAGATTGATTCAAGCGACAGAGATAATGTTTGAATGTTCAAGGCAAAATGATTAAAGTTACATACACTAATAAATCTGGTTCAAGCAAAAAGGAATTAACATCCTTTGTTTAATTATTTAAGATCAAGTAAAAAGAATTCAAATGCCGATACCATTTCATTCCATCCGAGGATAAATGGCTTAAAGTACAAATAGTAAGAAAAACCCTTTTTTTTCGTGGGTCTATATACATGCTTTGAAAAAAACAACCAAATTCGCTACACTTGATACCGCGTAAGCAAAAATGATACCCAAATTTGTCATGGAGCCAAGCGCCAAAAAAGTGCTCAGATTAACCTCAAACCCGGCTCAATCGACGCGGAAAAATTCGCCGATTCCAATGATGTATACTTATAACTCAATATCGCCCAGGATGGCGCTTGAATCAATTCGCCTTTTAACCGTCGATATAATATACTAATATACTGGATAGCCACGTTCAATATAATTATAAAAAGGTAACGTAAAGTAAGTCTTTATCAATGTGTTACGAATATTTTTCTTATCTGATATTGCATCGATAATGAAGAAACAGTATCTATTTGAATAATCAAATTAAACCAAAGTAGGTGACAGATTTTTTCTCACATTAATATTTCATCAGATCGAGTAATTTCAAGTATTTTAATCAGTTCTTAATGTTGAATAATTTATTAATAAGTGGCTTAATTATACACATCCATTTAAAATTATTCCATTCAATCAGTGGATTATTATTAATAACATAAGATGGTTTATTAATTCTATGTTATTCTAAGTGATATCATAAATTATTTCATTAAATTCCCGGTATGTTAAAATGGTAATATGTAATACCATATTGTAAATGATAAAGTTGTATACTTACGTGCATAACATATCTAGTGGTCGTTGCATTTAATTAGCTAATGTTGTTAGATTGATTTTAATGCGTTTTTACGTGTTTAAGCGAATTATTTTTACAGAACAAAGTGCATATGATTATAATAAAACTTGTTATGTGAATTAAAACTAGTTTGGTAAGCTTTATAAACGCATTTAAAAATTAAAATTATGTTCAGATTCAGACACCGGATGTACTTATTTAAATTTTTCCTCATTGAGATGCAAAACGACATTTCTAGATGTGTTCTATCATCAGATCATCTTGCATGTATTTCTTAAAAAAATACTGCGAATAAAAACCTGACTCCCAAGTCAGCTCATCTCACGTTCGCATACTCAAGTAATTAATTGAAGATTGATATTTAAGCGATATGTTGGTATAATTTGTCGATCTTCTCGATAAAAGTGCGTTCATTTACAAGTTATGTTATATTTAAATCTCATCAGCCATACAATTTGCAAGTAAAACAACTTCCATTGGTCGCAGCGAGCTATCTCTTACGATATAGCAACTTGGATTGGTAATTATTTTTCTCATTTCCTCTCGCTGAGATAGAAAAATGAATGTGCTAGGACCGTTTAACATAATCAGTCCACTGATGTTTCTAGGTAATTATAGAGACCCTACTATTATTTACAACTCTACTATACTTAGGTACATTGACAGTGTATTATTATGGAAGAAGAGTGGTAGGGTGTCGAAGTGGGTGGCAGATGTACCATTGTAAAAAGCACATGGGAGTGGGAGACGTTACCTTGGGCTGAAGATGAATGGAGATTACACTTTAAATCATTTAGGTATATAATAGAAAGTTAGTAAGGCTTTGAAACGACTTTTCACTAAGTTTATTTCAAGTAGCTTAATATGTCTTTTATATTATAATAAGTGGCCATATTAACTGGCCACTCAACACCAGGTGGGCTGAATAGCCATTCTAAAAAAATAAAAAAATACGTTAATGTAAGTTTAAATACTTACCGAGTAAAATAAAAGGGACAAGTCTCGATTAATAGAATAATGTACAGGATTAATCTACAATGTACTGTTAACTAAATTAATTAATGGCCGCAGTGTACAATTAATTAGTTTACAGTCCACATCTGTTGAATAAAATATTCAAGCTACGAATATATCTACTTAATTGCGTGCGGTCCATGTTACACATCACTCTTTTATATGAAATGGATTATTTATTGCTTCTTCTAGAGTACACTATAAATATAGAGTAAGCAAATATTATTCGAGAGGTTTTATTGGAAATGTATTTATTGGGTTCGATTAGAAAATCACGAAGCTCTGGAAGAATCGTGAAAATACTAATAGGCAATATTTCCCTTAACAGCAGTGCTAAATAAGGCAGAGTAAAATTTACGCGATGTTTCAGTAAATAAAACTTACATATTAATCGTTTGGTAGGAATGCTTTCAAAATTGACATTGATGAATTATTTCGGAGTAAAATCTAGGGACATCCACCATACTTTCTAATCCGTTTTCCGTCAAGAATGAGTTTTTTTCGCACATTCGGTCGTACAGAAATTTTATACAGTACCTACATTTAAATTCCATTAAAATTATTTGAACTAGTCTGTAATGCTAATAATAGGTATTTTTGCCAATTGATTGGAGTTTTGTATGAAAATTTTAAAATATAAAATTTTGATACATAATACCAAATATAAGTATTTTGATAGTAAGTAGTAGATATTACCTATACATAATATTTGTTATAAGGCACTTTAATATATAAAATATATAATTTTCTTCATAAAAAGTAAAGTAAAAATGGCGGCAATTTTTGGCGGGAATCATATTGACGATGGAAAATAAAAATTAAAAAAAAACCTGCCTGCCATCAAAAAGCTATCATGATATACCTTTTTGAAATCCTTGTGGTGAGCTCTTTAATTTGATGTACCCATAATGCATTATTCGGTGTATTTTTATTTTTTGATAAGTACTTCAAACAATTACATGTGTCAGCCACCATGTTTGTTTTTTAATTTCACTTATCTACAAACACTTGGGTTATCAAGACGAATATAACAATATATTAATTATTAGGTACATAAATCCGTTCAACGGTTTGGAAGATAAGAGATAATAAGAAATATTACACACATACATACAAGATACGCGCGAAAATCATAACCCTTCCTGGTAGTCTATATGTCATGGTAATATAATACTTAAAGAAAATTGACGTTGGGGTTTTCAAAGCCCCGTATTCATGGGAAACATTTGTTTAGCAACAAAGTTGAATCAACGTGTTGCGGAATTGCTGTCAACATGATGCTGGCAACAATGCATGTTGCAGAGTTGATAGCGTCATAGTTGCTAACAACATTCTCGCCGCTCACCAACAATGTTGATCAACTGTTCTTAAACAAATTTTACCATGAATACGGGGCTTTAGTATCTACGGCAACAACTAACAAGATTTATGGGATATTGTGTTATTTTGGGGCACACTGATGCGTAAATGTATCTAAATCGTAGATCAAAGTAAACGGGTCTACAAGGAAGGTTCCCAAATGCCTTAAATATAACGGCGTTAATTATATCCCGCCATAAATGGCGTGTTCCTAACACAAGTGGGTGTTGTGAACTTCGCCCCTCTTCGAGTCACTATTATACAACGTAGCCTTAATAGGTGAGGAAAACACACACAAAAACTTACCACGGAAACACTTACGGACTAAAATCCACTTATGGATTGGTTTTTGGAAAGGAATCGAGGAAACAACATTTTTATTTATGCTAGTTAGCTAGAAAGATACCTGTTACGAAATTACGTAGGTCGGTAAGTAGGTACATGACTGAAAAACATACACACACACTTATTTCATTCTCTCTAGGTAAAGGCATTTGGAATTTGTCAAGCTAGTAATCATCGTTTATCTGTAAAGTGGCATGTGGGAATCGCAGGGTCACTAATGATATTTAAAAAATATAGACACGTTATGCCCTTACAAATCAACCAAAAAATCTGTTCCGAAAAGAACTTTCAACACACACACGTTTATCTTCTGTTTCACATTGGTTTAATACACGAAGGCATTTTAACGCTGTATGTCAAAATGTCAAGCACTTCTGACAAAACAAAAGCGTGCGTATCGTCTTGTATTGACAGAGCGATTACGAGCAGAACGGTCAATTGCCTGTTCTTACGCTCTTCATCTTCGGCGCGCTAGTGACATAATAAAAAAACAAAAAAGAGTTAGATATTATCTGACTCTTTTTACATTATACATAATATCATTGAGGATCACGGTAAATATCATTACCGTGGTAGGGTTCAGCGTGGTGGAGTAGGTATGCTCTAGGCCTCCTCAAAAGGAGAGACTCGTGCTCAGATTATTGGACCATTAATGGGTTAAAAGCCAAGCCATTCTAAAAGTATTAATTACATAAAAAAAATATTCAATCAACTTTAAACCTTCGAGATCCTAATCGTATGCACTAATCATTATCCAACACTTATGTTATGGTAAAACTTTCTATGAAGTCAACAAACTCAAGGTTTCTATCGCCTTCGTTTCTATGGCTATCTAGTTTGTCATACGTTGGGCCCCTCATTAATTCTCGTATTAAGCAACTTGTGAATGAATGCAGTAAGTGCGGCAGTCCGACAGCGGATATTGCCATCAATTCATTGACTATCATGTCGTAAACGGGTTCCCAAAGGCGCCACTCGCATCGTTACTAAAGCTGTTAATTTAGATATGTAAACCCGTAAGTAATTCTTTCCATGTGGGTATACGAATTAAATGTAATGTCTTCCGATGTTTATTGATGTCGTATTTTTTATAGAGAGACTTGCTTAATGTATCCAATGTAATATAACTTTGGCTAGTAAAGGTTTGGTGTACGTAACTTTCGAATTTCAAAAACTATAGTTTTATTTTGTAAGTTATCCATCTCTGTAATTGGACCAAAATAAAACCACGCACATAGATACATCAAGGCTTCAAAGCACTTATCCCGTCATTAGTGGAAGTCGGTCTCTACTAAAAGTCATTTAGTTATCGGACCCAAAAAGTATTATAAAACAATTAACCAAACTTAATCCCATGTTAAATCCGTGACGCGGGGCCGCCCACACGAAACACGCATTAAAAAACTTACGTCAACTAGTCACTGTATCTCATGAGACCCGCACACTAAAAAGTTTTAAGACGCACGCACACACATGCGCGCCACCCATTAGTATGTGTTAGCTGCGCGTGCTCGCCACTCGCTCCACGGCTTCTTATTATTATTATTTATTGTTGAATAATGTGAATGGTAATGCGTGGTTGTTCACGATCCCGCATAACACCTGCCGTCTTTTCCCACAGTCGAAGCCGTCGAGCTGAAGGCGCGCGCGCAGGAAGTGCGAGCGAGAGGCACGACTCGCGTGCAGTACACGCGCGGGACCGGGCAGGCGATAGCGCGCCAGAGCGAGATGGAAGTAATGCTTATATCGTAGCGCGTAGCTTCGTAGCACTGAAAAAAAAACGCAACACTGACTTTAGAAAATGGAATTAATGACGTTGCACCGCCGTCTCCGATGTTTTGAGTTAATTGAAAGCTAAGTAAATTAACTGGCGAGACAACTCCGCATTTATTGTAAGAGGAGTTTGGGTCGAATTGCAAACGCACATCAATTTACTGACCTTTTACGGTGATTCGATAATTTGTTTGTTGACTAGGAAATTTATAGCGCTCCATCGAGCACGGGAGGTGATAATCGATCCGTCGTTGTCTATTTGCGAACATTAATTCATATAAGTGGAACTTCAAATATGTCGTGTTGCGAACGTAATAAATAAAACTTATTTTTGCATTGGCGTTTATTGCTGCGATATTGTTCCAACACACCTGAAATGCATACAAATATGTTTATTACGAACAATATTACAAGTAGTTTGCTTTTTATTTCGTGTCATGTTTGTAATATATTTTGTTTCGGTTGCCCACACCGTCCGCGGGCTACTACTCAGTTACGCGCCAGAATATTTTCGCTATAACTTTGTAGTCTACACGGTTGCGATGATAATAATTCCTTTTTAGGAAAGGCTGCTTCAAGGTTATAACAATAAACTCGGTGAGATACCACGACATCTGATAATGGTCTGTAATTTATTATGCAAATGAACCGTTTTTAATTATCGTTCGGCGGCCTGAGGCAGTGAAAGGTTTTAAGTTAAACTTTAGGTTTCAGTTGAGATGTGGTAGAGATGAGTTGATTACTTCATTTAAAATAAATGGGTAGATACTACAATGGAACGTGAAATGTTTTTACATATAGGTTGGGTCTCCTGAGTATGTTTTGCTAGTAACGCGTCGGTGATGGCTTTGTCGTTAGTGATGTGCATGGTAATGTTAACTCCGATAACGGTATGAGTGTTGGCTATTTACATAAAAAATTGTGTTCGGTTCGGTTCACCCAAATCAACAACCCATCACAAAAGACAATGGTCTGACCAGGTGACCTTAGAGCCCTAATCAGTTACATAATATTAGGTATTAAGTAGGGTTTCTATTCTACGATTCTATTTATATTACTTAATAGCTTTAAACAGATATCTGTCTAAAACTGTTAAAAGCGAAATTAAGGTATCGAATAACAATATATTTTATTCCACAGAATAGATAGTTGCATGCCTGCACAAAGAATTTTAAGTGATGGTCAGTCCATCTTCACCAATAGAACTATAAACTAAACGCATTGTCAAGTACCACTACATATCACCACATGAATAGACACCCCGGATGTGCACAATTTAGTTTCGTCCGACCCAATGAGTATTTCCATAGTTAAATTAACAATAAAAATTGCTCATCCCGTCGTCCAAGAGTTTCGGCCCAGATATTAGATTTGGTCTTAATTTGAACCTTATTTCGTTAGCATAGAGTGGTTATACAAAGGCAAGGTACGGTATTAAGTTGGTGTTTGGCAGAGATTGTCCACCACGTAGGTCAGTCTATTAAATCGGGTTGGGACCGGATGCTGAGATCATGTTTCAGAGATTTTTACAAAAACACCTCTTACGTTACGACGTTGCGACGAGGGTGGCTTTCATTAATATGACCAGTTTATTGCATTTTTATATGGAAACTTAATTTATTATTACCATGCAAGAAAATGTACGGAGGTTGTATAATATTACGAGGTGCGTGCGGTTTTAAATATGACGTAAGTTTTTGGAAAGATCTGCGTTGTGAATTTTTAAGGACGCTTTTTTAGACATAACTTTTTATGATATATGAGAAGTAGGATTGTATTTATAAAAATATTTAAATAACTAAGCTTTGTGATAGAAACACAAAATAAGATTTATTAATCTAATAGACGTAAAGCCGTCGGTTCCGGCTAAGTTAGCGTGTTTTCTATTGTTACAGTGTAAGGTATCCCTTGGGACTATTATTTTGTACCATTGTGAATAATTATGGTATTAACTAAAATATACTACTATCAACAGTCACCATTCGGTGGCGCTGGTGAGTATATTGACGACATTGATATCGACGTTAGAGCATGGAACTCAGTATGGACATTCGCCATTCGACTCTTTCCACAGTCGGCCTGAACGGTCGCATGCAAACCCGAGGCAAAAGTTATTTCTCTAGTGAAGTCTATGATTTTAGTGATAACTTATTTTGTGAATGTAATGGAAAGTGTAATTAAAATAATTGTGAAATATCGTCGTTTTATTGCCGATTCTACAATCATTAGATATACATAGATAGCCGTCGCACCAATCCTTACTGGAGCAGTGTGGTGGTATATGCTCTAGTTAATCCTCTTCAGTCACGAGAAGACATCCGTACTCTATGGCTTCAACCTATTAATGGCCCACTACTGGGCACGGGTCTCTCCTCTTGAGGAGGCCTAGAGCATACTCCACCACGCTGCTCCAGTGCGGATTGGTGGAGATAGTGGGTAGTAATTGATATGATTTGATTATGAAGATATATGATATCTATTATTTTTCTGATCACCTCAAACGCAACCTTACTATTAGGTACCGGTTGACTTCAGCTTTTAAGAATAAAATTTAATTTAATTTAATATGATGTAATACAAGCATGTTAATAACAAGACAGAATATCGTCGTTGGGACTTCAAAACCTCTTATGTGTTATGTGCCACTTTTGGCAAGATCACTTTTTTACGTCAAATGATTTTACATTTTGAAGCACTATCGAATTCAAAAACTCTCATTAGTGTACTACGTTTCTATCGTAATTTATTCACCAAATTCAAAATCACCTATGCGCTTGCTAAACAAAATTTTATCGATTTTTATTAATTCCCTCAAAAAGCTGATTTTTTACACATAAGAGGTCTTAAAGTCGCAACGACGATATGTCGATATTGTTTATTGTCGCTGGAGCAACGGCCACACCATGTGTCTTGCGCTGGCGCAGGCTGGTAGTACGATAGCCACATTAATGAATCACAGCACACGATAGGTCTTCCACGTAGGTGGGTTCACGGCTCATTTGCTATCTGCCCTCAATGGCTGACTTTTTGCGACATTTGGTCCCACCGAGGTCAGTCTGGCCGCCAAATGTGCACATTTGACAGTAACCCGACCTCGGAAACACGATACCCCAAGCCGAGATTCACGTAATGTCTAACAAACACGACTAAGGAGGTATTTTTTATACCCTTCCTTGTTTACGACGCGATAACTCATCCGTAAGCCGTATTTAAGCACCGAAAAGCACGCGTCTTAAATTCCTCGAAGAGGTGTCATTAAGACGCATCAATAATCTCCACGGCAATTTATTACTTTGTAATCTTGGGTCTCGGCTCGCTCGCGATTGCAAAATGACAAACTGCAATAAAATACGGTAGCAACGAGTTTCGCCCGTTACCACCTCGGCGATAAATCAACATCTCCAATTACAATTTAATTCTTACTTTCGAATAAAGAACTATCCGTTGAATCCCTTTCACAGTCCATGCGACCGAAAGATTCGAAATTCGAACGCTCACAAATTATTGTTGGTTCTTGTTATTTTATTGTCGTATTATTTTTTGCTTTCATCTTGCGTTGTCGAGTGTCCTTTTCGCTCGCTTTCTAGTTGGATGTTTGGTCTCTTTCGTTATTGCGTCTGTAGTAGTAGCGTCTCGAGCACGTGCGACACGTTAAAGGCAGACCGCTCATTTACACGCGCGTGTCGCGGACCGTCTCGTGGCGCGCCCGTAAGCCACGGCCCCTACGCGCGTGTAAACACCGCGCGAGCTCTCGCGCGAGCCCCTTTGGCGCGCGCCTAGAAAACCGCTCCCGACGCGAGCCCTGCGAGCGCGAGACGCGCCGCGGTCTGGTCCGCGAGCGCCCTGTTCACACGCGCGCGTCTCGCAGATTGTCTCGTGGCTCGCGCGCGCGTGTAAATGGGGTAAGAGCGTTCCCACGGTCGCGCTCGAGCCAGACGCCCCCCGCGCGCCGGCCCCTCGCCCGCGCGTGATTCCATTCCGGACACTCGTGCCAATGAAATAAAGTGGCCGCACAGGCCGCCAGCAAGACAGCACGTTCCAAATAGTTCCAATTGCAAAATGCAGCAAGTCTTGAGACGACGAAAGTGCGGAAACAGTTACTCTTTCTTATGTTGAGTAACGTTTTCGACTTTTGTGTTGCGTTATGTGTGATATTATAATTAGTGGCCGTGGGAAGATCTTTAATGCCGTTGCATCAACCATTTTTTTATTTATTGGAAATAAATTATATTGAGAAAGAATAAATGAAGCCTTAGTTGCGTTATGAATAGGTATAGTTTGCCATGGGTGCTAATTAAAGTGACTTCTATTTAATAGCATTATTCTCCTCTGAAAATCTACATTTGTAATATACATGAATTTATAATTAGTCCTATATTCTTTGGTCATTAAAACATACCTAAAATTATCATATATGTAAAAGTAAATTATGGCAAATAATGTTCAATTTCAATTCAGTTATGCAACAAATCTACACTTGGTCATAAATGTCGACGGAACCCCGCTTCGCGGGGCCCTATTTCCACCTAAAAAAATTATACGAACCTAACCTATCCCATTCTGTTTTGAATTCCTATAGCATTTTTCATTGGGGGAGCTTCGCCCCCTGAGCCTCCTTTCCCCCTGAGCGGGGGGCTCTGTCCACCGTGATCCCTTCCACCTTTCATCTTTTTTCGCCAATGTTTAAAATGTTGGTTAGTTGTAAAATCCGTGGGTGAGTTAGTAAAAATAAGGTGGTGATGTATAAATCAGTGGGACAAGAAAAATAAATATTGTTGATTTAACGCTTTCTTTGGAATATTCAGGTGGCATTAAAAAAAAGTGAATTAGTTTCTTAGAAACCTTCTCATTTTCCCTTGGCTTAGTTATAAAATCAGAGGTTCCGTGGCCAAAAAAAAATCTGTGGCTTGACTTATAATTCCCCATTTGCCCAGTTGGTTCTTCTCTATCAAAATTTTAACAAGACGTGGAATTTATATCAGTCTTATTGATAAAGAAGCTTCACCCACTTATTGTCGGCTAAGAAACTACTATAGAAAACGCACTAAAACTTATTATACTTAATTGTGTGCCTAGGTTGTTGATTCAAGTGCGGTAGTTAGTGCAGTCAATCAAATGTGATGGTTGGTAGGGTAGCGTTTGTATAAACTCTACCATCATGCACGAGTACTATCATAAAATAAACTTGAGCCCAGCCCAGGGACCTCCAAAACTTGGGACCTGGCACCACAGCCTAGTCCAATATTCTAAACAGTTTCCAAGTAGAGGTGGGTTGCTTTGATTCAATTACTTTTTATGTGATAAGGATAGCAAACAAGGTTAAAGTGTTTTTCTGGATAATACGTAACTTAAGTATGTCATGTTCCAGATCATTTATGCTAAATTTCATGAAACACAAACTTCCACCTTTATAATAAGTATGTATTAGTACAACGCATAATTATATTTGTCGACAAATTCTAATGAACTTCAAATGTTTCAATTACTAGTCAACAGATATTCAATACAACACAGTATATTGTATTAGTAATAAAGCAAACAATATGGTGTGGCGCGAGTTATTACGAGGTCGCGTGTGGACACTTAGCCACGCTTGTGACGCTTGTGCGTGCCTCGTGCTGCGCACGCGCATCCACCGCGCGGCGTCGAGCGTCGCTCGCCGAGAGGGCTTATGTTCTGTTTAACCAGTGTTTGAAATGTTAGTCTAGTGGTTAATATTCGACCATAATCATTCAATGAAAATTTAAGGAATATCTGCATGAATTTGTTTTCCATTATGATACTTTCCTTAGGTTGTACATATTTTTCTATTAGGTACTATTTACTTGTACGAGTAATTAAAACAATTCAGAACCACTATAATTAAATAATAATTCGAAATGAAGTTGTAGTTATTCCTTAAGCTTTCACGAGCTAAACATCATTAATAAGTACATAAAATAAATAAAATTGGTTGTCAGATAGAGAAGAAAAAGGGGCGAAACTATTTCCTACTTAGGTACTCTTCTCGCAGCTCCTTCCTGCCTTTCCGGGATAATATGTCCTATTTCAGATATAAATGGTATACCTGAGTGCCTAAAACCTAAATTTCATGAAATTTAATTAGTTACCTGTTTAAAGTCCTGAGACTAAACTTGATTGAGAATCTACTCTTGCTACAATATAGTTATATTTTGACTATTCTGTGCTACAAAATGTATCTCTCTAACGCTATTACATTATAGTTTAGATAGACTAATAACCTGCCCTATCAAAAGTTGCTTCGGTAACTATATTCTGATAGTTCTGATACGGAGTAAACAAATATCTGTAATGGCGCCTACAGACTCCCTCTAGCGGCTGGACTTGAAACTAAAACTTTTATTTATACCACATATTTTAACCACAGAAGATGTAACAGTACATTTTTTAACTACAATTTACAAGTAAGAACGCGGGTAAAATAACCTACTGGGGTATGAGCGTGTAAGCGTAAGCGTATATCCATGACCAAAACAAATACCTATTTTACTTATGTGCTTTATTTTAAAGGTACTTGTTTGATATTTATCGTAAATATTTATTAACGAACCCTGGTAGCATTAAGTAGTAATGTAATATAATGTCAACGTGATGTAATGTAATGTCAATAAGGTCGCGTGTGACCGCTCGGCTGCGCACGCGACGCTAACAGTGTCACAATAACGACTACATCAGACCACCATTTAAATAATCAGTGGGGGTCTTTATACACTTTATATTCTGTGAAATGAATTGATGCATAACTTATTTCAAAATAAATAAAACCTATAAAGATCCAAGAAGCTTAGGATAAATTGGAAATTTTATTTAATGAAATTTTCTCATATTTTCTCTCATTATTATTTTGAAAAGCTCAGATTATAGAACTTTAAATGTGATAGGGGTTTTGGTTGAGGGAAAGGTTTTACCAAATTAGGGCATAGGTAGGTAGGTATATGATTCAACTTGAATGTCTTAATGACAGTCAAAGGGTCACATTCTCTAAATGTTAGGTTCTATAATTTCCGTGATTGATTCACATCGACAAGAACCGTTGAATGCCACGAATAAATTAAAACTCTTTGGCGCCATGTAACCGTTATGATCATAAACTTGTATAAACTCTTAAGGAGAATTTTTATGCTTCATTATTAATAAAATTGTTGTTTTTTCTATTTAGGTACTGTTTAAAATGATTTGATGATGACTTGATGAACAAAAATTTTGATCACTTCTTTTATAAATGCAATTTTACTTTTTATTAGTATTAAGCATCAAAATATGCTCTAGGTCTCCTCAAGAGGAGAGAGACCCGTGCTCATTAATGTGCTATTAATGGGTTGAACCCAAAAGTTAGTATTTAGCAGATATAATCTTAAATTATAATTTAAAAACCCCCGACAAACATAGCTAAGAACACTCTCGATTAAGTCACCTTTCATACAAAAAAACTAGATCGAACTCGGTTCATCCGTTTGGGAGCTACGATGCCACAGATAGACATACAGACACACAGATACACAGACACGTCAAATTTATAACACCCATCTTTTGTCGTCGGGAGTTAAAAACTGAAAGTTGCAATTATTGGTTGCAATTTGCAATAGATGTAAAAGGACCTCTTTGCATTATCGAATGAACAAATAAGTATTCGAATCGATCCAATTTGAATTTCGAATACACCCACACAAACACGTTTATAAGGTACAGTTTTGAACAATTTCATAATTGGCAATCATCACACGCTCGCTGCTCGCATACGATAATGTATGAGCGTTCAGACGCCCGGTGTTCGCAGGCCGTGGGAACGGCGACACTTGCGCGCGACTCGCGCCACCTGCCCCCTGCTATAAAACACTACTCGAAATTCAAATTGGAAAGATTTGACCTTAATTTTTTCCTTTTTATTTATTTTACAACGCGTTCACAACATTTCCTTCACAATCGCACTAACACCGATGCGGTCAATTCGCGTATTGCGCCATTACTTTTTATCGTAAAATGATTGTAATGTTATTGTGCCATGTGTTGTAATAGATATTGCTGGTGAATCAAAGAGAAATCGCAATGCTTTATAATATCGAATGCTTTAGACCAGTAACATTTCGTTGTAAATACTTATCGCAATAAAAATAAGTTACTATACTTATTAAGATCAGTAAATCAATAGTTTTTTCGAAACGCTCGCAAGAGCTTAAGATTGTTTTTGATTTTTTGTCTAACCAAGATAAAGAGTTAAAATGTTGGTTTTGTCGGACCTTTTTCTTTATATTTTATCTTAATTGAGCTAAGTAACAAGCAGCATTATCTCCACAGAAAGCGAAGACGTCCATTATACAGTTGCTTATCTGTATTCAATGTAGCACGGTCTATAGATCCGCTAAGTCCGGGTTTTTTGTGCACGCGTCACCGTTGAGCGTAAGTGCGCCCCGCTCGCGCCATATGTCGCGTGGATCGTGGGAACGGATCACGACGTACACGCAATGTGCGTTCTTCTTTTCTCAACTGTCAGCGATAGTGTAGCGCTACCATCACAAATTTCGATGCTATTCCGCCGTGTTAAGAACGAATTTCCAATGAGCTGCCATTTTGAATGCTCAACGAAATATGGGCTTTATTACATTGATGTGCAGTTGTTTTTTTCTTGGAGAAGATTGTTTTCATCTCATCTGCACATGCCCCTATTGATCGCTTTTATTTTTGATTATTTATAGGCAAAGTACGCGTTAAGACACAAACTTAGGCACGTAATGAGGAGGTTGTTTTAATAAAAGCATACATAATAAGTTAGGAAAACAATGCCTGGAGATCAGATATGACAACAATAATGTACCTAGTCCACATAAAAAAATATCATAGCAAAGTCTAAAACAGTAAAGTGAAGTAGAAAAAGGAATAAAAGTTCACATTGGCTTGATAAATGACCGAAGCCATCCAGATAATTATTACGCGAGTTCGAAAATAAAAATAAAATGGCAAGAAAATAATACAAATAAAAAAAGGGCGAGACGCAACTGGCGCGAGCGACCGGCGACCGGCGACCGAGCAACCGTGGGAACGCGACCAGTTCTAAATAGGTGAAGAACGCCTTAGGAAAGGTGCAATTCTTGTTTTTTTGGACCGACACTTTTTATTTCTAACGGCTGCGCACACAGCTATATCATTAACGTTGATATCACACAATACTGATTTAAATTGATTTATTTAGCGTTGCTTCGTTGGATGTATGGGATAGGAAAACTGTATGCGGAAGAAAGGGTTACATAATACACATATTATCAATAGAGAGACCCACATAAAAAACGTTTCCTTGAAATTAGAATTATGAAAAATATTTTATCATAAACGTCAGAATAATTTATCGAATAACAATAAATAACTTGAACATCTAAAGACAACAATATTCAAATCAGTAGGGTTATGCTTGCGCTATTTTGTTATGATTTTTTTATGAAATTTATATTTTCATATTTTATTTGTAAAATACTTATCAAAAACTATTATCTTAAGTAATTTTATTCGACGTCTAGTTTTTGGTTTTGGTTAAATTGATTATTATATTATTTTACGGTTACCTAAATAATTTAATTGAATCAAGTAATGTGGCTGTAAGTGCTGTAACCAGCAGAAATTGTAAGTTTTGAAAGATGCACTTAATTTAATCTGTTTTTTTTTTTTCACTCCAAATAAAAAGCAAAATAATTCCAAAACAAGAGCCAACCCGCGGCAATCAATCCGTTTGTCCAACTATTCCGCGTTTAACGCTAGATTCGCCGTACATCTGCCCTTACAAAAGAAACCCTCGCATTATGGTAGCACGTATTTTTTCTTGACCTCGATCGGCCTTTATAACCAAGGGGCAAACCGTGGGAACGATCTTGCACAATCCTCCGTTTCCTTGGCCATATGCGACAGAAAAAAGTGCAATTATTTATTCCCCCTCGAAGAAAAGGGGAGTTGTGAGAACGTGACCTAACAATGCGCTTCCTGGCTTTCGATACACAATCTCACTTCGGTGCCGAAACGTAATTTTAGCCCTTAGTGCGTCGCGCGAGATGCCACTATCCGATAACCTGCGCCTCGGCGTCGATGTTTTACAAATAATCTTAAATGGTTACTATAAAACGATCCTCCGATATTAAATAGGCCCTAAGTTATGCCAATTAGGGCACATTTTCCGTTGCTACGATGTCGCGTGCGATGTTTTGTGCGATACAATTGGATAGTTTCTTTAATATTGAATAATGCACTGAATGGTATTACGCGTGACCTTTGTGATGGGCGATTGTATGAAAATAGTAATCAATTGCGCTCCGTTACACGTGAGACTCCTGAGAAGTTATCGTGCGGAGAAAAATGCATTGATTAATGAGATAATTATGATCAGTTCCTCTTGAAATCATTAAACTCATAATTGTCCCACGTGGGATCGGATGTTGTCACACTATGACGGAATTCGCGACTTAGTAATTTTTGCATAATTTGTTTTTGACTACTGCGACCACTAATGGGCACAAGTCTTCGAGCCCTCTTAGAGGAACTCTTACGCCCCAACTCAGAGTCGCTAACGGTTACTTTAATCGCTCCTTAGTAAAGAATAGATATCTATACTAAGGAGCGATTTAAGTTAGTGACTCTGAGTTGGGGCGTTAGATACCAGGATTTCAAAGTGACCATTTTAATACGAAATATCCGAGTAGCCCGTTAACACGGCGTTTTAGTAAGCGTACTAACTCCTAATAAGTACCACCTACTCTTAGTTATAAAGATTCTAACGCGATGTAATATCCAGATGTTTAATAAATAACAGCAAAGTGCTATCAGTGCCGTGATCTTGGAAAGTCGAAGTTTACATAAGTGTCGGTTTAGCGATACGGTCTGTTTACGTGTTGAGCTAAACACGGGCTACACGGGCTACACGGGCTGCATGGCCACTCGGCCACTGCGGCTGTCGATAGTGTCGCATTCCATCGCGATACCGCCAGGAACTTATCTCGCCTAGTGTTCGATTTAATTAATACATGGTACTATACTGATATAACCGTAAGCTGAGTGAGGAGAGATTTTAGTAAGGGGTCTTATACACCTCGTAGGAATTTTTAGTTCGGTGGACCTATAGTTTAGCTAAACATTGTGATTTTTGAATTTAAAATAATGTTCTGAAACTTTTATTAACATGTTATTTTAAGGGTTATGATTTATTTATTTAATGTAAATGAAATCTGGAAAGATCTAATCTGTTTAATTAATTATAATTTATTCAATTTAATTATTATAATTAATAAGACAAAACTAAATTATTTTTAAATTACCTACTGGGTATGCATCCAGCACCTAATAGTACTATGGTAAGAAGGCACTTTTGAGTTTTCATCAAATTATGATACCTACAACATTGTCAAATAAAAGTAATTTTAGAAAAAAACTCTTAACCACTGGAAGCTTTAGATACTATTTTCAAGTAATAGATAATAATAAAAAAAAATATCAGCAATTTTATTTGAAATCTCATATGATATTTATACTGAAATAATGAAATACATAATTGATGTAACTGCTACAATATTCCACGTCACGTGCCCGATATGTTATTCACGGAAATATTTCATTATCAGTGTTAGATGTAAATTAATAACATCATTATAACATCAAGGTTCAAACTAACCGCCTTATTGCGGAAATATTAATTATGATATTATTATAATCGGATATCAGGACGGTTGCGGCAAATATCTAATGTCGTACTTATTATGTTCAAGTTCAGTAATGATAAATAATTAATAACAAATAATGTTCTATTAGTGATAAATAACTTGACAAATAAAAACAAAAGATGTAAAAAAGAAGAAACAAAATGATCAATGTCAACGGAATTAATTTATCTCATCTATGCACGGACCTAAAAAATTCAGGTCCGTGCATCTATGTTATAATTAATTGTATTAGGTACTGTTGCAGTAAGTTATTTACTTAAAGTCATAGATATTATTATTATAAAACTAGATTAACTGATATTCATAACTAAAATAATTTTACAGTGATATTGTTATAAACGTAATATTAACACCATTCGAACATTTCGCTAAAGTAACGCCATCTAGCGGATGACTGTGGAACTATAAGTTCGAGGATGATCCCCTGCAAGACAAGGGGTGCAAAATTGGCAAGACAATGATTTCGCAGACAATAACAAGTTTAAGGTGAGAGTGAATTGAAGTTCGTGGGAATCGTGTTTATGCTTATTTCGCATGTTTTATTGGGGGAAATTTAGTATATATTCTGGTGAGGAAGACTTCCCGGTCTAGTTATTTTTGTGATCGCAACCAGGAAGTAACGGCACTGTCAGCTGTAATAGTTTCAGTCGCTTAATATTTATGATTGTTTTAAAGATGTGGTTCTTACATTATATTGTGTGGTGTTTTTAAAGTTCCGCATAGTGAGTGTACCCAAGTGTTGTTAAGTGAAGTGAAAATGTTAGTTATATTTCATTTATATATTGGAGTTTAGTATATAATGTGATGATCTAATGAAATGACCAATTCATCTTCATGAAAGAGAAGAGGTTGCTTCTTTAGAACACAACTATACTTAAGCTACAACCAGTTTATTAATAACATTTTTATTTCTTGATTGTGACATTTGTCAGAATCTAGGCAATATTTTTTCATCATTCTAAATACATTATTTCCTCTTGACAATTGATGCAAATAATCGTACATAGGTATATAATTTAATGTTTTTTTGTCTTCCAAATTATGTTAACACAAAAACAAAAATCTAAGGTGACATGGTAAACTAAGGGATCAGTCAAACTTGTACAGATATTGAAATGCCATAAAAGTAATTTACTACGGGTATGGTAGATACCTATGGTTCGCTATGGTACAAAAATCGAACGTGAGGATTAGGTATCGTCTGTGGACAATTAAGAATCAGCCAAACTATTAAAAATAATGATATATTACAACAGAAAATACCATAAGATAAGAAGCCATTATAATATTAAGTATCTAGAATTTTACATAAAACATGATACTATCAAAATGCTAAATCCTAAATGCATGTTCTATGTTAATATCTAAAGATTCTTTCGATGTAAAATAAATGGAATTGTAAAATAACAATAAATAATGAATACGGCGGGGTTATAAGGTTAAAATAGAAGATATCACTGAACTCGTAAACTTATTCTCTACTGTGCGAATTATTCGCAGATAAAATTATAAATACAACAAGTGTTATTTTATTAGTATTACAAGCGTAACTCAACGCTATGGTCATATTAAAATAACTAGCTTCTACCCGCGACTTCGTCTGCGTGGACTTTAGAATTAGATATTTAGAAGAATGAAGAGTATGATCAATAAAAGAAATGATAAAAATAATATATGCTAGCCATTTTTAATTATACCACTCATCTTGAGGGAACGGTCTATCCCCGATATAAAATTTAAACCTAACTCACCAGTTTTAAACTTTACCACCATGGAACACGATCTATGCAACTGGGTCGAAATATCGGAATACAAAATAAATATCATAAGTACTCGTATTATAGTAAAATCTATCCCCGATATAAAAAGTACCCTATCCTTTAATGCGGGATATTAAATATCTGGGAGCCAAACTGAAACTAAATTCGTTTAGCAGTTTAAGCGTTAGTGAATAAGAAACATTTACATAATTTCATTTTAAAAATGGTTTAAAAACAACAACAAATATCTTTGAAATCAATTTCGTTATTTCCGTTCGTTCAGGTGTTACATAATTATTTGGTCTTCAAGATACACCACACCACCAGGCCCTAAGTTTGGTCAATAATATGCTAGTTTTCCAATGTCAAAGTACAACCAACTATGTAATATTTTAAAAAAGTGTTTCTGTTATTGCCACCCAATCAGGAATTACATATTATTTTATCTCTAAGATCACTATCTGGCCCTAAGTAAATGATGAACTGGTTTTGCAATGTGAATGTTACCAACAACAATAGTCACCCATGTAATAACTGCTGTTATTATGTATACATATTTAGCACGCGCCTCATGGTATATTTAGAATACAATGATGTTCTTAGCGACAGGCAGTACGGGTTCCGCCGAAACCGGTCGACGGGAGATCTTCTAGCGTATGCCACTCACATCTGGGACGAGGCCCTCGAGAAAAATAGGGAAGAGCTAGCAGTTTTTCTTGACATCTCGAAGGCCTTCGATTGGGTCTGGCATACCAACTTTGTGAGATTCAACGTCACAAAAACTCAAGCGTGTCAATTCTCCGGCAAAAGAAGCCCTTTCATCTTGGCTCTTACTCTTATAATACGGGTGTCTTCAAGTGAAGAGAGAATAGGCTTTTAGTAAGTTAGTGCGCTTTACCACCCATACTTCATTCCCGCTTACCATCAGGTGGATTTTTAATCAAGCATTAGCTTATTTCACATAAAAGTTCCATTTTTTTACATAAAATAAGTGCTTGACAACAATCCCACCTGACGGTAAGTGGCAACGGAGTCCAAGATGGTGAATGCACTAACTTAATAAATGCCTATTCACTCTTTTCTTGAAGACACCTACATTGTTGTTGGACGGGAATACCCACGCAGGCAAGCTATTCCAGTCCTTCGCAGCACGCAGTATGAAAGAAGACGTGTATCGCACCGTTCGCAGCGGTGGGATATTGACGACATATGGATGGATGCTTGCCGTACGACGGGTTGTTCGATGGAGGAACGGGGATGGGAGAATTAGTTCGTGCAATTCCTGAGTACAATCTCCAAAATGCATCCTGTAGAATGCCGAGAGGCTGGCTACTCTGCGCCTGTGTGCGAGGCTTTGCACGTTGGTTACCACCAAGTCTGGGTCGTTAATGAGCCTCATTGCACGCCTCTCCATCGAATCTAAGGCTGAAAGGTGACATTTTGCGGCACCGGCCCAAATGTGACAGCAGTACTCCACACATGGGCGAACCTGAGCTTTATATACATTGTTAAAATCTGCCTCGGTGAGAAGTACTGGCGCACCCTTGCAAGGACCCCAAGTTTTCTTGCAGCCACTTTAGCTTTGGATTCGATGAACCTTTCATAGTTGCGGTTCGAGGAAACTTCGACTTCCAATAACTGTAGGCGGTCGGTGCATTCCAGGGATACATTCCGGAAAGTGGGAGCCAAGGTGAACAGGCTCCGTTTTGCGGTGAACAGACATGTCTGCGTTTTAGTGGCATGGCATAATTATTTTGTGTACCTACCCAAGATACACCATCAGGCTCAAGTTGCTCAAAGGCTTTGCAATTTCAACGTTACTAACAAAAATATTTTTAAATCTTGTTCAGATATTCCCATCCGTTCGAGATTTACATATTTAGCCTCCAAGATAAGTACACCAGCAGGCCTTAAGTTGGTCATTAATGTACTGGTTTTGCAATGTCAACGTTACTAAAAACAAATATTTTTTATTCCTGTTAAGTAATTTGCACCCCCGTTCAGGAGTTACCTATTTGTTCTCCAAGACACGTCATGAGACCCTTTGAAGAACTGATTTCACAATGTCAACGATAACGAAAACAAAATATCTTTAAACACCGTTCTACCTATTTTTTTCTACCATTGAGGAGTTCCTTTATCTCCAGATATTTAGTACTCTTTATCTCCAGATACCATCAGCAGCTCCTCACTGAATTTCAATAGGATTTACTTGACAAAATACCCAATGTTATACAAAAAAGCATAATCCAAGTTGCTTCTTAAACAAAGAATTAACTCGTATTAACTAAAATCATGGATATATTACTCTGTCTGGATCATAGACTTTGTAGAGGTACCTGAAGATCAATGACGTCATATCGGAATGACCATTCGACCAATCACAGGCCGGATTGAGGTTGTCCTTCATAATTGTACGGCGTACACACTTAGAAAAATTATGTCCTATTTTGATACGGTTCTTCAAAATGTTTTCTATATGTAATTCTTCTGGTGGCAAAAATTGTAATATTGAAATAATATACATTTTATGAGAATTTCTTCAAAATTACCTAATTTAAATAATTGCATTAAGAGTAAATTTAAAATTAAGGTACACAATTATGTTACATCTATATTATAATTTCATCTTAGATGTGTTTAAACCATTATAAAAAATCACAATCGAAAGATAATTTTATTATATCCTGGGACTATAGATAACATGGACACAATACAAAAATGGTCATTATTTTATGTCATCATCGATCTTCAGGTAACAACTACAAAGTTATGTATCTAGTTAGAGTAATATATCCATGACTAAAATCAGTGATTCAAAAGTTACTGGCCTAAACGCATGCACAGCTATAGAAAAATAAAGCAATTTTGACATTAGGCTAAAACCGCACTAGGATTTTAAAGACGTACGCACTCATCCGACATTTTAATAATGACTTGCTTAATCGGTTCAGGAAAATTAATATTTTTTACTATAAAGTAAATATAAAAAATAGAAAGACATTTACGAATGTTAAAAACCAAATTTGATGATCTTTTGCAATCAATTAAACCTGATACGATATCTTATACTACTTCGATAGCACTTCTTATTGAAAGGTAGGAAAAAACTTGATAAGCTACATTGAAGTATTATTACTGGCGTATAAAACCGATACAGCGATTACTATGTTTGGCCAAATAAATTGACTGCAGTAGGCTTCAATTTTTAATGGATTCGTTCGATTTAAAAACAGAATCTACCGACGACGCGACACAAATTTTGTTCGCGCTGTCTGTTCTGGTACTTTACGACATTATACTTCAATGATAAGCTACCAGTTATTTTCTTTATCGTAAAATTATAATTTTTTGTAACTCATTGATTGCTTATTGGGTGCATGAAGCGCTTTATAAACGCTAGTATGTAAGCAGCCTTAGTTTTCCACAAAAAATGTTTTGTTGATTTATTTGATTTTACACAAGATCGATGGCTACTAAACCTCGCATTGTATGAAAAAATTATCACAATGTGCATCTCCGCACAATTGGTATATTGTTAGTTATTAAAAACAATTAACCATATTACAACTTAATCACTTAATCAGCTGATTGAAGTTCGGCCATTTTTATTTCGTTCATCTGTCATGTCAGTGTGACGAAAAATGGCAAACTGTTTTTCTATGACTAAATTGTACCTCTTATCCCTCAGGAACAGGTATATTTTCCGGGATAAAAAGTAGCCTATCTGGTAAGTTAGGTTGAAAGCTATCCGTGTGCCAAATTTTATCCATATCCGTTCAGCCGTTTTTGCGTGATTGAGTCACAAACATCCAAACATCCAAACATCCAAACATCCAAACATCCAAACATCCAAACATCCAAACATCCAAACTTTCACATTTATAATATTAGTAGGATAGGATTGCTGTGGGTATCCATAACAGTGACCTATTTTTAACCGACTTCAAAAAAGGAGGAGGTATTCAATTCGACTGTATTTTTTCATGTTTGTTACCTCGGAACTTTCGACTGGGTGAACCGATTTTGATGATTCTTTTTTTTAATCAAAAGCTGGTGCTTGTCATGACAAGTGAGACTACATGTAGTCCCACTTAAATTTGAGCGAGATCTGACGAGTAGTTTTTTAGTTATCCCTAATTTTGAAGTCGGTTATTTTTTGTCAAGAATTATATTAAGTACATCGAAAAGTAATCCACTATTATACACTTTCCTCTATGCTATGCTATGCCCAAAATATACTTCTCTATATCTTCTTGAAATTGGTAGGTATAATTAGTTTAGGAAATAATTACATAACAGTGTCTTAATCATTGTAATAATCAATCAATCCTACTAATATTATAAATGTGAAAGTTTGGATGTTTGGATGTTTGGATGTTTGGATGTTTGGATGTTTGTGACTCAATCACGCAAAAACGGCTGAACGGATATGGATAAAATTTGGCACACGGATAGCTTTCAACCTAACTTACCAGATAGGCTACTTTTTATCCCGGAAAATATACCTGTTCCTGAGGGATAAGAGGTACAATTTAGTCATAGAAAAACAGTTTGCCATTTTTCGTCACACTGACATGACAGATGAACGAAATAAAAATGGCCGAACTTCAATCAGCTGATTAAGTGATTAAGTTGTAATATGGTTAATTGTTTTTAATAACTAACAATATACCAATTGTGCGGAGATGCACATTGTGATAATTTTTTCATACAATGCGAGGTTTAGTAGCCATCGATCTTGTGTAAAATCAAATAAATCAACAAAACATTTTTTGTGGAAAACTAAGGCTGCTTACATACTAGCGTTTATAAAGCGCTTCATGCACCCAATAAGCAATCAATGAGTTACAAAAAATTATAATTTTACGATAAAGAAAATAACTGGTAGCTTATCATTGAAGTATAATGTCGTAAAGTACCAGAACAGACAGCGCGAACAAAATTTGTGTCGCGTCGTCGGTAGATTCTGTTTTTAAATCGAACGAATCCATTAAAAATTGAAGCCTACTGCAGTCAATTTATTTGGCCAAACATAGTATTCGCTGTATCGGTTTTATACGCCAGTAATAATACTTCAATGTAGCTTATCAAGTTTTTTCCTACCTTTCAATAAGAAGTGCTATCGAAGTAGTATAAGATATCGTATCAGGTTTAATTGATTGCAAAAGATCATCAAATTTGGTTTTTAACATTCGTAAATGTCTTTCTATTTTTTATATTTACTTTATAGTAAAAAATATTAATTTTCCTGAACCGATTAAGCAAGTCATTATTAAAATGTCGGATGAGTGCGTACGTCTTTAAAATCCTAGTGCGGTTTTAGCCTAATGTCAAAATTGCTTTATTTTTCTATAGCTGTGCATGCGTTTAGGCCAGTAACTTTTGAATCACTGATTTTAGTCATGGATATATTACTCTAACTAGATACATAACTTTGTAGTTGTTACCTGAAGATCGATGATGACATAAAATAATGACCATTTTTGTATTGTGTCCATGTTATCTATAGTCCCAGGATATAATAAAATTATCTTTCGATTGTGATTTTTTATAATGGTTTAAACACATCTAAGATGAAATTATAATATAGATGTAACATAATTGTGTACCTTAATTTTAAATTTACTCTTAATGCAATTATTTAAATTAGGTAATTTTGAAGAAATTCTCATAAAATGTATATTATTTCAATATTACAATTTTTGCCACCAGAAGAATTACATATAGAAAACATTTTGAAGAACCGTATCAAAATAGGACATAATTTTTCTAAGTGTGTACGCCGTACAATTATGAAGGACAACCTCAATCCGGCCTGTGATTGGTCGAATGGTCATTCCGATATGACGTCATTGATCTTCAGGTACCTCTACAAAGTCTATGATCCAGACAGAGTAATATATCCATGATTTTAGTTAATACGAGTTAATTCTTTGTTTAAGAAGCAACTTGGATTATGCTTTTTTGTATAACATTGGGTATTTTGTCAAGTAAATCCTATTGAAATTCAGTGAGGAGCTGCTGATGGTATCTGGAGATAAAGAGTACTAAATATCTGGAGATAAAGGAACTCCTCAATGGTAGAAAAAAATAGGTAGAACGGTGTTTAAAGATATTTTGTTTTCGTTATCGTTGACATTGTGAAATCAGTTCTTCAAAGGGTCTCATGACGTGTCTTGGAGAACAAATAGGTAACTCCTGAACGGGGGTGCAAATTACTTAACAGGAATAAAAAATATTTGTTTTTAGTAACGTTGACATTGCAAAACCAGTACATTAATGACCAACTTAAGGCCTGCTGGTGTACTTATCTTGGAGGCTAAATATGTAAATCTCGAACGGATGGGAATATCTGAACAAGATTTAAAAATATTTTTGTTAGTAACGTTGAAATTGCAAAGCCTTTGAGCAACTTGAGCCTGATGGTGTATCTTGGGTAGGTACACAAAATAATTATGCCATGCCACTAAAACGCAGACATGTCTGTTCACCGCAAAACGGAGCCTGTTCACCTTGGCTCCCACTTTCCGGAATGTATCCCTGGAATGCACCGACCGCCTACAGTTATTGGAAGTCGAAGTTTCCTCGAACCGCAACTATGAAAGGTTCATCGAATCCAAAGCTAAAGTGGCTGCAAGAAAACTTGGGGTCCTTGCAAGGGTGCGCCAGTACTTCTCACCGAGGCAGATTTTAACAATGTATATAAAGCTCAGGTTCGCCCATGTGTGGAGTACTGCTGTCACATTTGGGCCGGTGCCGCAAAATGTCACCTTTCAGCCTTAGATTCGATGGAGAGGCGTGCAATGAGGCTCATTAACGACCCAGACTTGGTGGTAACCAACGTGCAAAGCCTCGCACACAGGCGCAGAGTAGCCAGCCTCTCGGCATTCTACAGGATGCATTTTGGAGATTGTACTCAGGAATTGCACGAACTAATTCTCCCATCCCCGTTCCTCCATCGAACAACCCGTCGTACGGCAAGCATCCATCCATATGTCGTCAATATCCCACCGCTGCGAACGGTGCGATACACGTCTTCTTTCATACTGCGTGCTGCGAAGGACTGGAATAGCTTGCCTGCGTGGGTATTCCCGTCCAACAACAATGTAGGTGTCTTCAAGAAAAGAGTGAATAGGCATTTATTAAGTTAGTGCATTCACCATCTTGGACTCCGTTGCCACTTACCGTCAGGTGGGATTGTTGTCAAGCACTTATTTTATGTAAAAAAATGGAACTTTTATGTGAAATAAGCTAATGCTTGATTAAAAATCCACCTGATGGTAAGCGGGAATGAAGTATGGGTGGTAAAGCGCACTAACTTACTAAAAGCCTATTCTCTCTTCACTTGAAGACACCCGTATTATAAGAGTAAGAGCCAAGATGAAAGGGCTTCTTTTGCCGGAGAATTGACACGCTTGAGTTTTTGTGACGTTGAATCTCACAAAGTTGGTATGCCAGACCCAATCGAAGGCCTTCGAGATGTCAAGAAAAACTGCTAGCTCTTCCCTATTTTTCTCGAGGGCCTCGTCCCAGATGTGAGTGGCATACGCTAGAAGATCTCCCGTCGACCGGTTTCGGCGGAACCCGTACTGCCTGTCGCTAAGAACATCATTGTATTCTAAATATACCATGAGGCGCGTGCTAAATATGTATACATAATAACAGCAGTTATTACATGGGTGACTATTGTTGTTGGTAACATTCACATTGCAAAACCAGTTCATCATTTACTTAGGGCCAGATAGTGATCTTAGAGATAAAATAATATGTAATTCCTGATTGGGTGGCAATAACAGAAACACTTTTTTAAAATATTACATAGTTGGTTGTACTTTGACATTGGAAAACTAGCATATTATTGACCAAACTTAGGGCCTGGTGGTGTGGTGTATCTTGAAGACCAAATAATTATGTAACACCTGAACGAACGGAAATAACGAAATTGATTTCAAAGATATTTGTTGTTGTTTTTAAACCATTTTTAAAATGAAATTATGTAAATGTTTCTTATTCACTAACGCTTAAACTGCTAAACGAATTTAGTTTCAGTTTGGCTCCCAGATATTTAATATCCCGCATTAAAGGATAGGGTACTTTTTATATCGGGGATAGATTTTACTATAATACGAGTACTTATGATATTTATTTTGTATTCCGATATTTCGACCCAGTTGCATAGATCGTGTTCCATGGTGGTAAAGTTTAAAACTGGTGAGTTAGGTTTAAATTTTATATCGGGGATAGACCGTTCCCTCAAGATGAGTGGTATAATTAAAAATGGCTAGCATATATTATTTTTATCATTTCTTTTATTGATCATACTCTTCATTCTTCTAAATATCTAATTCTGAAGTCCACGCAGACGAAGTCGCGGGTAGAAGCTAGTTATTATATAATAATAAGATTTTTATACTCATAGAGTTAAATGTTATTATAATGTGATTTTCTGTTTTCAGCGCCAATTGCGAACAGTCATCCTAGGAATTTTTATTGTTGTTGATATTGTACTTTATATCACTTGTGTAACATTCTGTCGTCAATAAGAACACTTCGCATGACTCATTTCATTATTTGATTTTATTAAGGAGAAACGTTTTAATGCCTGTAATTTTTATAGATATATGTACATAGATGGTTTAGAAGCGACTTGCACCCATCCGTTTAATGGATGAAAAGTGTATCATATCCAATTTAGTATACTGAAAAATATATCGCGAGTGGGTCGGCATAAAAATTCCTGGCAACACTATAACTAGCGCTATGCCCGCGGCTTTGCTAGCGTTTCCCGGGATAATAAGTACTCTCCTTTCAGAACTCTTCTTTCTCTTATTTTAGAATTCTTCTTTCTCTTATTTCAGAATATTCATCAAACCATTTATTTCATCATAACACTTTTCATCCATTAAACAGATCAGTGCAAGTCGCTTGTAGTTTGGATTTTAGGGTTAGAATAAATATAGAATTATATTGTAATTGTACCTGTAATACATACTTATAGATTCTAACTCTGTTATTTGTTAATCTTCTTGACGTTAGGCTAATATAACACATTAGATTTTTATGTATGGAACCGAAGTTATCCAAAAGATAAGATAAGATAGAGTTCCTCTAAGACTCTCCTCTGTTAAGATTTCTAATCTTTATCTTCACACGATGCTGGCTCGGACTTTATTAATATTGCATGTCTCATTTGCATATACTTTAGTGCTTTTTCATGAATTTGTACTTGTGTAAACTTTGAAATATTTCTTCAACGAGTTATCTGATAATAACTATCTGAGTCTGTCAAAATGGACCTTGTGGACTACATCTTTTAACCCTTTCAATGTGAGCAGGGACCTGATAAATACCGTTACGGAAGTATCTATATGGTGATGGGATTAATAAATAATAAATAACGCTTCACACTCATAGCCCCACACTAGGATTCCCTGTGTCGTGGGTGCCATGGACAACACACTAGACAAGGACATTGACACTCAGACCGAGAACAGAAATTCAAACTCATCATTCAAATTTCCACCTCGCTGAGAATCGAACCCAGGACCCTCGGTGCGGCGATCCGGCATGGTATCCATTGCGCCACACGGGTCGTCAAATCTTATTATCTTTAAGCAGTTCATTCTGCGGCCATCCTTAGGCCAGGCCTTATACATCTTTTAACCCTTTCAATGTGAGCAGGTTCAAACTCGAGTCTATGGTACCGTTACGATTATTGGTGATGAGATTATCTTCAACGTTCATTCTACATCCATCCTGGCCTTAAGGTGTAAGCCAGCTCATGACGCAGGCGGTCACGGTCTATAGTCATCTGCGCAAACACGGTGATCTCATCCAATGCATTGCACAGGTGCTGTATTATTTCATTATAAATATCTGTTCGTAATACTTTACTGTTATTAAAGAAACATGTTTTTTTCTCATTTAATTTCTGTGGTCTATCTTTTCTATACTATGTTGTTATATATAATGTATAATGACGTTTGATAAAAAATATGATCACGAGGTATTTGTGATATTATTTAGGGTTTATAAATATAATTTAGAATTAGGATTTTAATTTTTCGTAACGCTATGGAACGTGGGAATCTGTCACAAATAAGATTTTTGAAAATCTAACTGAAAACAAAATACGTCTTAAAATTTTGTTGCAATGTAAATTAATAACTTCAATAATAAACGCTAACACACTCACACACACAGTAGGTTACCTATGTCGCGGGTGGCATGGACGACACATATAACACATCACAATCACACCCATGACCCGAGCACAAATATTTATCAGTCACATAAATATCTGCCCCGGCCGGGAATCGAACCCGGGACCCCTCGCTTCGTAGGCAAGGTCGCTACCAACTAGGCAAAAGGTCGTCTTTTTATTGTAATTCTAATTAAGTAGAAGAAGATAATAATACAAAAATGTATAAGTAAATAAATGTACTATTCTAATGTCTAATACAAGTGCCAATAATCCAAGAATGAAAATTGTCGAGTGCGCAAATCGATATGTGAAGTGCTCCTAGATGCTTCGTAATTTAGGAGCGGAACTCTCAATGTACTTCTAATTGCTTTTATCGCCGCTTCTTAATTGCAATTTAATTGTAATTGGGAACTTTAATTGCACTTGCCGGCTTCGTATCGTCAATTAACTACACATTATAGTTTTATTATAATCCAACACCGACAACGATTAAATCGAACGTAATCTAACCTATGCATTGAACTGGTTATAATTAAATCGTTGCACGTGTGTGTCCGAGCTTTTCCTTAGGTCGAAACATGTCTGTAGTCTGTACATTCCAATCTTACAATACCCTTGCACGTGTAGAAAACGGACTGCATTCGAAATTAGAAAAAAAAAATTAACCCAAATTTCGCAAGAGTTGCGGAATTGAAAATAAGGGTTGCAAAAAATCCTTTCTAACCCGAGCGTCCGACGCATCGAATGATCGAACACGTGCATGCGCCAACAATGCGTCGATGAGTCACGAACGAGGCTCAAAACGTCGTCGATGCGAAGCGAACTCCACGTATTATTAAACTGGTAAGAAAAAAAAGATAAGCGCTCACTCGTCGTACCGCATCAAGGAATTGTACATCTGCCGAAATTTCTCACGGATCCGTCGCCGCGTCGTGAGCGCCGCGGACGGTATTATTATCGGACCAGTCCGCTATCTACCCACTACCCACGTACCTATTATAGATCCGAGATGTGTGTTCTGGTGATTATGACAACTGGGCGCCTAGCGGCTAGCGGTATCGCGACCACTTTTTAATCAATAGCTTGCAATTTGCATATCTGGTTAGCCGCGTATCTATCTTATGTAAAAGTAACTTTTGGTTTGTGTCGCTCTCAGGTAATTAAATTCTCACGCACGTTCTGATTGCGAATTGATTGGTTTGGCAAAACGTAGCCTCATGAAACATGAATGACGGTGAAAGCTTTTTGTTGAACACGTGCATGTAATAATTTATTTCACTTTATTGTTTGGCTATGATTGTTTAAAATAACAGAAGATATACATTGTTGTTCCCGGCATTCATTTGCACAATGCAAGGATTTCCTTTTTTATAGTCTATTTCAATCGAGCGAGCATGTTCGGACTTGTCTGAGGTGCAATTTCTTTAACAGGTTGCGACATGTCTGGGGGGTGGATTTTCTTGAACGATTTGCATACGTGTTAACGGGACTGTATGAATAAATAACGTTGATACAGCCTTAAATGTATTGGCTATTTATATTAAGTACCAGTTTAATGTTTCTAGATAGGTTTTTGCCTTTGAGTGTTCGTTTTTTCATCTATTTTGAGAATGTTATGCTAAGTAGAGAAGGTATCTACGTGCGTACGTAAAAATAACCTAAGTACCTAAGTACATACATAATTATGTATATTAAGACACCCGCCTCACATCTATTTTAACATTATAAATGCTTGATAGAAAATAAAACACACCAGTATCGTATTGTATCTTTTATCATTATTAGAATATATTATTTGGAATGAGTGATTTTTATTTTATGATAATAAATATAGGTATAATAATAAATATAATAAATAATATGTTTTGTATTTACGTGTATTTACGCACAGGAGAAAAGGCCTTTAGATAATTATCATGTTTAGTGCATGACTTTACATTTTACTTTAGATAAACCACAGAAGAAATAATACTATTATTTCTTATAATAATTAAAAGTGGATAAAGCAAAGTAAAGTATTTTTCGGGCTTTTGGCACGACTTTTTTAATTTTATTTCCATTTTATATCATGTACGGTTCATCTGAAGAAAATATGGGGAATGAAATTTTGGAGGAATTTTCCTGTTCAGTTGGTATCCATTTACAGATTTAATCAAATAAGAATGTTGTATTAAGAACACTTTTTAACTAGAAATACGAAATAATATTTTAATAATAGGTACCTATCACATTTATGTACCATTATTTCTTTTGCGCTATCACTAACAAACTTATGCATGTAATTTTTGATTGCATTGTAGTTTTTGATTTTATCTTTATTCAATCTAGGCATTATTATCTAACTATGTACTTGCATACATGGTAATTAAACAGGTACTTGGATAAACGGTTTAAAGACCTATTTTTAGATTTGTAACACTTATTTCAGATGTTATGTTAACAAATTTTAATGTTATAATTTTACTGAAAAAGATCAGAATGTACCTACTAATATATTAAACACGAGTAACCGCCTTCGCTTTGCTTCGGTTTTCTTATTTTTTTACACCTTGGATTACATTATTGGAGTTTTATTAAGGATCCCTATTTTTTTTGAAAATATAATATAGCCTATGTTACTCGGGGATAGTGTAGCTTCCCAACAGTGAAAGAATTTTTCAAATCGGTTCAGTAGTTTCAGAGCCTGTTCAATGCAAATAAAATATCAAATCTTTCCTCTTTATATATTAGTATAGATGAGACGTGTGACATAACGACGTTTTATTTATCTAAAACAGTCTCCCTCTATCTTTAAAGTACGCATATCAAATCATGATTGAAATTTAACGTAACATATAATTTAGGCGCGGTTATCACTGTCAGTGATTACTGAGGAAAGCGCGGCAACGAAAAAGCGACCATTAAAACAGTAGCGAGGTTGCTTCAGGCGTTGCACGTGCGGGCTCGATCGAAATGTTACCGCCGTGCCGTGTATGGTCAGCGGTTAGCGTGCAGTTCAAGTCTGCTATACAATATACATCGGTATACTGTAGGCTATAGCATCGTGGCTCGCGCCGTTAACATCTCGTCTGACCACTTTAAAGATTCCTGAATAAGACGCGTAACTTTGTAGCCCACGCTTTGTAATAAATAACTGTATCGTTAGATACTTTTGAAAGTAATTAATGAGTTTGATAAGTAATTTGAATTGTGTGGTTGGTGTGTTAAGGTGGTGATTGAAAGAGAGAAGTTTCATTTCAATTTATGTTTTATTTCAACTTTTATCGAACGTAAAGATACAATATAAAATAAATTACTATCCCTAAAACAATTAAAGCTCATTTAAGAATGATCACAATACCAAGATCACGACGCCTAACTTTACTATACAATACAATAAAAATATCACAAAACGTTAAATCGTATTACATTTAAAGCTTTTCAGGAGTTATCACGATCGAGCGATCCCTAAACTAACCTAACTATATGGCACCGTAGAATTAATTAAAGCTAACATCACAGACGGTTAGAGAAACCAACAGAGCACTGGTTTCGCGGAAGACACTGATTGTTGTTCTGAGGGGCTTCAGGCCTGGACCCAGCGATCGTGGACTGGGTACTGTTGCTCTGCGGTCTGGCATTCGGTGTAGCAGTTGGCCGTTGCGAAGTCAGCTTCGGTTTTGGAAACGGTGGTCCAGAAGAAGGTGCCGGCGTCAGTTCTTGCGAAGTGGACGGGGATGTAGAAGTCTTTGCGGGAAACCGGCACTAAGTCATAGGTGTCGTCCTTGTTGCAGACGAGGAACGCTGCGGACTGGCACGCGTCCATCTCCTCGTAGATCTTGCGCTCGAGCAGCTCGTTCGACGAGTTCTGTTCGGCCTCGTAGCACGTGTCCATTTTGGCGGGAGCGCGCTTCGTCGTCTTCTTAATCATCTTCATTAACGGCTTCAACAGAGCCTTGAAGCCACTGTTCTTCACCTTTTCACTGTTGTATTTGTTCTCGTTGATCGAGTTGTTTGTGGCGATGATGTATTCGTTGTTCGCGTAGTAAGACATGTTGGTTGGTTGTAGAGAGCGTGTGTTGCAAGTGAGATCACGAGCGGGAATGTGGGGCTGATCGGGCCGGTCGGGCTTTTATACCCGCCGCGCCGCCCCCGATATAAAAGCGGCGTATTCGTGAAAAGCTCGTGTATGCATGTGTGGGTGCGTCAAGTAGTTTATTCAATATTCCGATTTTGGTGAAAGATCCGACCATATTCATGTAGTTAGGGTTAATGCGGTACTGTATTCATGGGTGACGTCAATATTGTTGAGTGCATTGTGATGTCTACGTTTGTTATGAATTGTTGCTACGACGTAGCATTGTTTGCTTGGACACTGATTGTATTGTTTCAAGTTGTGAGTGTTAGTAAACGTTGGGTTGTAAAGTGTTTTTGTTTTGCCTTATTCGTATGTTATTTTACAAAAGGGCATTATTAAGAATTTTAAACTATTTAGTTTTATTTATCTATTTAGTATTTACTAAATTTGCTTTCGGTATGGGTTGTATGCATGTAAAGGTAAAAAAATTAAAATGTATGATTTTGTATTTTTGAAAATTTGGTTTGTTAAGTAACAATCTACTTTGTTTTTAATTTATGTACCTAATTTAATAACCATGTTTTCACGATAGTTTTCAATTTTATTATTTGAATTAAGCAATTAGATTATTTGACATTATATTCCACGAGTTGTCCACACCCCACCGTGGGTAAATATCACATATGGTTCATTAATAGTGGCGTGAGCCGACAATGCGATTGTGATCAACGTGGGGTCACTAAGTTACATGGGGTGCGTCCGACCCCAGGGGTACCTCGTGCGAGTCGCGTGACCCCCGTGATTTGATGAGTGCTACGCGTGACTGCGTGACTACCGATGAACTATACTGGGTTGAATTGGGTTGAATTCTTTATTAATTAAAAAGAAACTATTAAAACAAAAAAATTAAAAATGAAACTAACTGGTTAAGTTTGTGATGTAATCAAACTCTCGATCAAATTCTAAACTCTATTAAAATTTTGTTTACAAAAAGATTAAACTTAATACCACCTACGCACATTCTCGTACCGGTCCAAACTTGTAACATTTTTTCGATGTATGTCCGAAGAGTATTCCAAAAAAATTAAGTTTAAAAGAAATCAGTGTAGCGGTGATAGCGAACGCTCAGCCAATGGGGTGCGCGCGCGCAAGCAGGTGCTGCGATCGAGCCTTCGCACAAATACGATGCCAGTTTAAATATACGATCTCTGAACACGTGCATTCGAGAGGGACACACATACGCCGTCCCCACACACGCGACAGGGAGCACCGAGGTTTTTTATCGACATGAATAGATTCACGACTCCTCCATATCCTAAATAGGGTAACGCAAAGGCTAATTTGGTTATTGAAAATTGAGGGGTTGTTCGTGGGAATGCTCTCCGTTCCTAGGTTCCCAGGGTTGGTCGCACATTGAGCTTTTTTTCGGCGAGATTCGGAACGACGACAGATGGCAAGCGTGCATCGTTCCCGTTCTGTTTTGTTATAATAAATCGTATGGGGTATTGGAATTGGAATTAAACATTCCATTTTGATGCCTCATCGCGTTTTGTGGAGGGTGGCGAGGGATGAAGATGTAAACAAGTGTAAAGGGGTCAGTGGGACTCAGCCGGGGTTGTAATTAAATGACTATTAGGAGCATTTTAAGATTATTAGGAGATATTGTGTTGGGGAAAAATGCTTTTGTTACCTTTTTTGATAATTGCACCAATTAAGGATCATTGGACGGGTTTTGTAGGTGGGGTTATTGACGTCGTTGGAGCTAAGTGCTTGAGATCCTAACCATTAGAATCTAATAGGGAACAGTGAAATTTCATCTATGTTTATCATAGAACGAAGTATTTTTGTATGCAACTAGTTGGCAAAACAAAAGATTAGTCACCTGATAGTAAGTGGTCACCGTCGTCCATTGCAACAAAGACATCACCGACGCGTTGCCGATTGAGAAGGAAGTGAGGATCTACACTATTACTAGCTCTACGACACTTTGACATATACCTATAAATTTCTTTATCTTCACTATTATATTTTGAAAACGAAAACTAATATTTACGAAGGATAGTTTACGTAATCTTCCCACGATTTGAGGTGATGCAAAAACTGGACAATAGGATATCAAAGATCGTGAAGGAAAGCCCTTAATCTAAAAAGTGGCCCATAAAGGAGAGTGACATATCGTCCCCCACAGCGTGACAAGTGTGAGATTGCGTAGAGGTTTACCCCTAGGGTGCGTACCACCCCTATTGTATTTATTGTTTATTGTGCACTTGTCTCAAAAGCGCACAGTTTTCGGTAAGGGGAGAGAGGAAATAAATTAATATCATGTCTTCTTGTCTACTTCTATGTAAGGTTATGTCATGTTTCTTTTTCTAATTTAATTGTTGAAATTTATGATAAGAGCCTTTAGTAATTAACTTATTATTTTAAAACGTAATTTGAATTTTTGTATGGAATAGAATCTTCGAATAGAAAAATAAGTCTTGGCGATAAATTGAGAAAACAGCGACTCTGACTGAATAACTGAAAATTCATAACTTGTGTAGTTGTAAGTATCTACCAAAGAATAATAATTGTTGTTTTTATATTTTACATGACAATGTGTTTTATGGTTATTGCGATTATATTATTATCATGGTTGTTTTAAATGTAATGACTTGGTGAAATCTACATATTGTTCAACGTAAATAAACCACTTCCTGTGAATGATTATTGTATTTTGTTGTTGTTGGTTTATTGTTGCGATGTTTCTTTTGATTGGATGGTTTTGTCATATTAGCTGTATGGCTGTATGGTAAAAAAAATTAAGTTGGTACAAAGTTTAGCTTATTATTTTTGTTAGATATGTAAAAGTATTGTGTAAATGTTATAAAGTCCTTCATTTATGTAGTATTTTTTGTATTTAATTTATTTATATGTATTACAATGTTAACGGCAACGCGTTGGTGACGCCCCCGTTGACCATCAGGTGACCCGTCTGCTCGTATACCTGCTAAAAGCATAAAAAAAAGTTATTTATATAGAAACTCTCATACACTTAATATACCTAAGCTTATGTCTTAAATCCAGTTGGAATATTTTTTATTGGTTGTCATAAATTATAACAAGCTCAATTATTACCTACTTACATTTTTTCCGCTATTGCGTGTTTTATTGCTTATAAGGTTTCGTATAAGGTCGGTTACTTGTTGCGAGGTATGCACTTCCTTCCTTCCTTCATGTCGTTCGTCTTGACTGACTTCAATTAGACCGCCAGTGGTTATGTGTGGAAATCTTTAGGAAAAACTGAAAATTTGGGCACCTTATATTACAAAAAATTATGGTCGTGGGCCTCATAATGTTGTAAATAATTCTTATTATAACGTCATGGATTTTGATCATGGTAATGTTAATAATAGAATAATTATTTTTGTGATGATGTGGATTTGTTAAGTTTATAATTTTTATTTATAATATAATTTAATATCTCATGAAACTTTATTTGCCAAAACCTTGTATATATAAATGTACCTAAGTCTTAATATTAAATAATAGGTTTGTATGGAATGGAGTTGTTTTATTTACACACATTTTATCTAAAAATAATAATTGAAGTAAATTTCAATAACATAAGAAATGTGTTTAATTTTCAATTTGAAGAAAATACGTTGCATAATAACCATAACGGTTGAAATATAAAAAATACTTTTGTATCGCCTTCAGTGTGGGAATTTCAGTTACGTGATTTGATGAAATAAAATCGAGGGTGGAAAATAAAGGGCCGTGTATAAATCACCCCTAATCGTTTCTTTTTTCAACGAACACTTGTTGCTTCGCCCACTCTGTGGATGATTGGATACAAAATTATCTATTTCAGTTTAAAAAATATTGAATAGCCCTTATTCCATATACCTTAAGGCACCATTTAGCAAAACTCTCTGACCACGGAACAGAAAACCTATCGTGGTTTATAAAACACGAGGGTGGAGAGATTGTGGGGTTGGTGAACAATTAACTGAGTTACAGGTAAACTTATTCAGCAACGCAAAAAAGCGGCCAAGTGCGAGTCGGACTCGCCCATGAAGGGTTCCGTAGCAGCAAGTAACATAATATAAAAGTTCTTGTAGTTCGTTGTAACTTTGATCAATGTTTTTTGTGGTTTACGATTTATGACGTATTAAAAAAAAAACTACATACTAGATCTCGTTCAAACCAATTTTCGTTGGAAGTTTGCATGGTAATGTACAGCATATATTTTTTTTAGTTTTATCATTCTCTTATTTTAGAAGTTACAGGGGGGGGGGGACACACATTTTACCACTTTGGAAGTGTCTCTCGCGCAAACTATTCAGTTTAGAAAAAAATTATACTAGAAACCTCAATATCATTTTTGAAGACCTATCCATTGATACCCCACACGTATGGGTTCGATGAAAAAAACATTTTTAAGTTTCAGTTCTAAGTATGGGGAACCCCCAAAATTTATTATTTTCTTCCTATTTTTGTGTGAAAATCTTAATGCGGTTCACAGAATACCTCTACTTACCAAGTTTCAACACTATAGCTCTTATAGTTTCGGAAAAAAGTGGCTGTGACATACGGACGGACAGACAGACAGACAGACAGACAGACAGACATGACGAATCCATAAGGGTTCCGTTTTTTGCCATTCGGCTACGGAACCCTAAAAAGGTCCACGGTTTTGCATTTGTATAACACAACTCATATTAGGTGGAGACTAATATCACAGTATAAGATGTAATATATTTATATTGTGCTAATATCTAACCAATATGATTTACTTACAACTTTGTATATATTCTGATTAATTCAGGTCACGCTTCGCTGGGGCGGTAACCAGAGCAATCAAAGTACTAAGCCAAGTTATAAGTAAATCTGGAATGGGCTGGAATGGTTCGATAACCATTGGGGAAGAAAGGTCCTCGAGTGGAGACCACGTCTCCGTGATGACATGTATGAAAATTGTCAATTTTTAAGTTGGGAAGGTCATTATATAGCAAAGGAAGGCAGGTAGGGAATATGTAGGGAGTATTTAAGGGAATATACAATGTAAACTTGAGACTGTAGAAATATTTATTTATTTAATAATTAAATATTTATTTAATAAATAAATAAATAAATATTCTCATGACATCTGTGATGTAACAGTAAACCGCTTATTTAACGTTTTTGTAAATTACATAAGACGTGTAAAAAAGATTTTTTATCATCATTAAACCAAAAATGCTTCATGACGTATTAAAAAAAATAATCTTATTTTGGAAGCTTGCTGAATATATCATTTTATATTCAGTGAAAAAAATACTCAACCTTATCAGCCCGAAGCACTCCTTATAAGTAACTGCTAACTACGAAAACTTTTTATCAAGTATAAAAAGCTCCTTCAAGTTAATGAGGCCCGTCATTAAAAAACGGAGGGCGATAATCATTCCCGATTCTGTACCTCTCGTTAAAATCCTCTTTTTTGAATACCCTTGTGACGAGTTTTGGGAGTAACGCATCAAAAAAGACGAAAATGCGCATTAAGCATCTATTTTTATTACATGGTAAGAAATTACAAATAGACGACTTTGGATACAACGAAAGTGAACCTTACAGGCCGTTCAATAAAAAGTTTTGTTTTGAACGTTTTATATTTTCATCAAGGATTTTTGTTTATGTTCTTGTCTGTTACTTAATTATTAGAAAATATTTGTGGTCTTATTTTGAAAAGACATAATTTACACCTTTCCGAAAAGCTGGTAGATTTAAAAAATAGCATAAGTGTGTCAGTGATACTTATATGTTTAAATTATTTTGAATTTAAAAAATATCCCGCTTTTTCTCGTCTCAAAGTTCGGGTACTATAATGGTAATATAATATTTAGTTTAATCATACAAAATACATTCATGATATTAGGATTACTTTGGTAGAAAACTCGTACTTTTTTACCATTCATGTAGGTAAACTTTTCTTTAGCTTCTTTCGTCCACAGGAATCAGGATTACTTAAACTAATTTGGCTTAAATTACTCATGTAACCCAGAGGTAAGCTTAATAACAAAATAAAATAAGTCGTCGTAAAAAACTCAATAGACAGCACGCAACAAGTATGTAAGAAGTTATAATAATCATGGCGAAGAAAGGATCGTGATTACACCGAAGGTTTTAATTAAGGATTCGATACGCTCTGTTTGAGCGGTCCAATAAAATTCTAATACCATCCCGGTGTGATGGAATCTCGATAGGAGTTTTATTTTTGATTATGTTTTTGATTCAAACAAATGAAGGCTTGAGAGTACAAATGCAGCATGTTATTGTTTTGATCCAGTTGAAGATTACATTTGTTGTTGAATAATAACTGCCTTTGTCAATTCTAGAAGTTAGAAGGTAAATTAAAATTAACACTGTAATTACTTCATAAAAATTGCTAGACTTCATAGAAATCTGCGTTGGATTTCTTTTTGATATAAATTAAATAACATTCCAAACATTAATTTTACTTTGAATTGGTTAAGGTACATTTGCCAATTCAAACTTCGCCAACTAGACTACGACATCGTTACAGTCTTACTCTAGGCTTAGGTCAGGTAGTTAAGGAATATGATAAAGGCAAGGCAAGGAAAATACGCTTGTATCACTACCCCAAATTGATCCAACCATCTTACGAAACACTTAGTTGCCCATCAGTACACGACACGTCACCCTATAATTATGCGATTGTATGCATGCTGTTAACATCAGTAGGTACTCATTAATTGTTTGCGTCATACAATTTGAGTTAGTCATTAACACGCTACGAGATAAATAAATTGAGACTGCTGAGCTGCTGACCCTTAATTTAAGCAATTTGTCGAGGCGGAGTAATTTCAGGAGCCGTTAACGGCCGAGTGTCGACTGTACTGTATACTTGTCGCAGCAGATTGTAAGATGCGGCTAATGTGAATTTATCACACCCCTCTTTCCCACTGGGCACTCTGGGCACGTGCCCAGGTCCCCGTGATCCATCGGGGCCCCCTAATTCCTGCCAGATCACTGAACGATAATCGATATTTATTACCGAAAAAAAATATTTCGAATAAATCGAACCTAAATTACTGACTACAGTATCAATTTGCTTATTAGCTTTTGCATAAATCTAGAGGTTTGCTTAATTATCTAATTTCTTTGTTTATTCTAACAAAATAGTATTCTGACATAGTCATAGGGGCCCCATTATCCTAATATGCCCAGGGCCTCCAGTAGGTTAAAGACGGCCTTGGAATTTATTGTCCTTATATTGTTGTTGGTGTTCAGTAATGGTCGATAGGTTGTGGTAATGTGTTGCCAGTGATGACTTCTGATCCAAAACGTGATCGTTAGGTCTCTTCTACCGCCGCCAACGAACGTGAAATTATAAATCCGTCGAGGAAGTATAGAAATACATGCTGAATTAGAAAATTCAGCATATAAGATTTGATCATACATATTACGTGCTAACAAACTAACGATCAATGTAAGATAAATAAAAGCTTGTAATAAAAAGCCAGAGTTTGAGGAGACTGTGTTTTGACTGTGTTTAATTGCCTTTTACTTCCCATTTAAGTGAAGTTCTTTTATAGATCCTCCTATAGAACTAATTAATATTAAGTATACTTACATGCGAAAGATTGTGAAGATGTTTGGGTGTTTGGGTTACGATCAGGCGATAACCGTTGTACGGATTAAGATGAAACTTGGCGCATAGACATACATTGCCCAGACTTAAAAAATTGGGTAAATTTGTTCCCGATTACCTACATGTTTCCGTGGGATGATATGGATGTTGATATGTTTGTGAAAAAAGTATGTACCGCTGGCGAAACTGCGGGCGGAATCTAGTATAGAAGAAACTCTTCAATCAGATCGCACAAAGGTTCAACCACCCAGCTAATTGGCTAGAGGTGGCGACAATCATTAGCGCAGTACTAGCACAAGCGCATGCGACATACAAACGACGGGCCGTCGCAAAAACATGCGCTGATTGCCATTTCCTTTAATCCCTTTTTCTTGTACGTATAGTTCGTTAGCCAGTCTTTCTTTAGTTAAGTAGAAATGGCGTTCGTCTACGATTATGCGTATGCAATGGCAATTTAGATCAACTTATGTGCAACGGTAGGCTGCAGTTTTTCCCGTAAGAGTCAATACTCTTACTTCAATAAGTATACCTATTGTAATTTTTCCGCAGTATATTTTCTGCTATACCTTAAACTTCTATTTTTAACCGACTTCAAAAAAGGAGGAGGTATTCAATTCGACTGTATTTTTTTATGTTTGTTACCTCAGAATTTTCGACTGGGTGAACCGATTTTAATGATTTTTTTTAAATCGAAAGCTGGTGCTTGTCATGTGGTTCTACTTAAATTTAAGCAAGATATGACTCGTAGTTTTTGAGTTATGCCTAGTTTTGGTGTCGGTAATTATTTGTCAAGAATTTTGACTCAATCAGTCTATTGGTAAAATACATTTTGAATTCATAGAGGACTGGATATTGTCAGACTTAGGCAAAAATATATAAAAAATAAATATAAAATATAAAAGTACTTAATATTATACAGATGACAGATCTAGTACTAATAATTTTACTTTTAAGTACTAAAAAAGATATACTACATAATTATGACGTGTAGTTGGTAGTAACTAGTAACTAGCAATCAGGGCCTAGTTTTTGCGATCCACCACTACAGACCGAAGACCGGTCCACTCGCGCCAGTAATTGTGAGTAATGAGTGTCACGAGCTGTATACGGCCTGTATACTGCTGTACTTACGTACACATAGAGTTAACTCTGCGTAATAGGCTGATAGGATAACTAAAAGCTCATATTTTTTTGACCTGATCAAAGGCATTGCCGATGATGCCATAGCGGGTAAACTGCTTTTTTTTGCTCTTCGGTACTGCGATAGAAATTGTTTATTCTAAAGGAAAAGTGGCAGGCTACGTATTAACATCGTCAGTAACCATAAATGTACCTACTGGACACAAGTCTCCTCTCATTATAAGAAGAGAAAAAGCCATATTACTTCTTGGTTAAGTGCGGATTGGCAGACTGAGGAATCGCAGGTTTAGAAAGCAAATAAATAAATAAATAAATAAATAAATAAATAAATAAATAAATAAACGCAAACACATTCATACCCCCGCAGTAGGTGTTTACCTGTGTCGCGGGTGGCATGGACGACACATAAGTATTTAAGATATCACAATAACACCCATAACCCGAGTATAAATATTTATATGTCACATAAATATCTGCCCCGGCCCGGAATCGAACCCGGGATCCCTCGGCATGAAAACTTCCGACACTTGGGTTTTCCAGTAACTACTCCATCACTCCGCACTGAAATCGCTTGGTGGAGCAGTGTGCTATAGGCTAGGGCCCCTAGGCCTTATCAAGAGGAAACACCCGTGCTCAGTAATGCCCACTATGGATTCAAGCCATGCAATTTGCGGTTGGACTTCGTTTGTAACAAGGGAATTAAAAGCGATTAGAGAATGTGCCGTCGGCAAATAATTCTCACCAACCTATAACAACAACCCAAATTAGTTTAACGACATATCAATCAATTACAAAATCATACTTAATTTATCATTTAGTCCCGGGTTTCCAAACAAGAAACAAAAAATAATTTCCAAGAAACGCCTCACCGTGAACCGAATAACTGAGGTCCTAAAGGGAGTTGGTAATTAAATTAAACTTTAACACGAGTGTATCTGTCGTCAGCAGAAGTGTAGCTCCCCATGGCGATGACGTATTGCCTCCTTGAGCTGCCAATGCTGCCATATTATTAAATCCCGTACGTAGGTCGCAGGGCTTGCGTAGTGTCACCATATTCTATTTCTGTACACGGGCATAATATGTTTTTGAACTTTGCATTTGGTGTGATTGACGAGGGTAATGATGGTGATCTCCAACGCAGGTTGCATTGGAGCATGGTGGATACTTCATGCTATGAAGTACTCCACCACGCCGCTGTAGGAAGTTTAGGACAGACCCGTGACGTGTGGTGAGCTATTACTAGCTATGAAGCTAATAAATGATTACATACACATCCTTACCGCTACAAGAATCCGAAACAATAAACACGTCGCTTGCTTCGTTCGGCCTGGTAAGCAACGCTACGGTAATACCTTTCATTTTGATACCCATGGGCGGCGATAGGTTCACATAAAAAAGTGATACTGATTATAATGTGAAGATTATGAAGTGGTACTGAGTGTTCTTAATAATAACTTTGATTTTTCTATGTATATTTTTAAAAGTAGTCCCATAATAATGGATTTTATAGCTACCATAATGATATATGGCCAATAATAAATTCTGAACATCGGCTCAATGTAACCTGGGCACCCCGCGATCGATAAGTACCGTTAGGCATGTAATTACAAGCGTTCTGCTCAGCGGGTACTGCGTCATTGTCTGAAGCGACTAATTCGACAAATTTACAAACATACATACTACCTACCACCATATATCTTATATCTTACCATATATCTTACATTACAAATAGGTATTATATGTAAATGTGAAAGTTTGTGAAGATGTTCGGATATTTATTTGTTTAATGTTTGTCTTTCTTATGAAATGAAATGAAATAATCTTTTATCCATGTAGGTATCACTGATACACTTACGCACGTTACGTTATTTTTTTAATCTACCAGCTTTTCGGAAAAGTACTATGTCATGCAGTAGGAGAAGAAAAGCCGTAAAGAAACTCCTTAGCACATTTTTTAAAAATAAAACTTATATTTATTACAAAAATAGAGATTCTTTAACTTTAACGCGCTAACTGTTGCGAGTTACATGCAAATAGATGGTCTCCAAGTCAAAATGGCGACATTTACTAATTTAGTGTACTTTACCCATAATATACCTATCCCATCAATGATTTATAATACTTACTAAGTTAAAAATATGTTGTGAAAATATTATTAGAAAATACCATCTTTTAATACCAGTATCTTTTTATTAAATCCGCTCAAAAGATTTAATAAAACTCACAGGTTTCAAGCATAATCGAGCCCTTTGCATTGAGCATTGTTTACACGAAGAGGATGCATGCTTACATAATGAAGGGGACTTACCAATAATAATAAAATTATGTGTACGACCTATACAAAATTCAATGACTGTCTTGTCTGTTTGTTCTTCACTCTTATTTATCCGCCACAAGGTCAGACGATTTTCATAACAAATCCATATCTAATTTCCCTGGTGACTTAAATAATTATATTCAAATATTTTAATTATATTTTTATTTTATTTTATTTAAAAAGATAAAATATTATATTCAATATATCAATACAATAACTTTATATTATAACCATTATAAAACTAAGGGCTTGTTTCACAATCTTCAAGTAAGTCCGAAGTAAGCTATTCGTTGGTTAAGTTGACATTTCGTGTATGTAAAATGACACTTTAACGTCACTTTAACCGGCGAATAGCTTATTCAGGACTCTACTTGAAGATTGTGAAACAAGCCCTAAATGTATTATTTTTCGATTAAAATTTCGATTTTCAATTTTAAGACATTAAAGTGAAACTGACGCATATTTATGTCATTTAAAGTACCTAGTTTAATTTGAACTAAAGGTTTATTGGACAGTCTCTTAACCAGGCGATTAGGTGTCATTTTAGGGTTAAACTTAACTTTGCCGGCAACGTGTTGGTAATTTTTTGGAGTTCATTTGCTTGTATGGTAGTTAATAAAGGTAAAAAAACAGATACGTGGTATACGTTGGAAAATGATTCCATAGAAAACTTAAAAACCCTCTTGTAAAGTCGTACAAACCCGAGGACGTAGCACAGTATGTAAAAAGAGGAGTCCCTCCGATCCTCTGTAAATAAAAACAAATGACTGGCGCACGCGTGCCGATGGGCAGATAACATTGTTATGAGTTCCAGGAGGAATAATCCCTTAGCTGAGCCTTGGCAATAGAATATTGATATGCTTTGTGGCCAATCCAAATTAGTTACTGGAATTAGATACATGTACTATGTTTTTTGTAGTTGTTTAGTACAAGCAAGTTAGAAACCAACTAGAATGAGAAATGAATGTTTCGATTGCAAATCGTAAGCTTATCAAAATACTGTTAAAATTAAAAACACTCACACAATTATTATTTTACCATGTCTCCGAGTAAAATCTATCTAATATTTTTTTACTCTTGTCCTGAGGAAATAAATTCATTTGCATTGCATTTTGTAGCTTACATATTCGCTTTCATCAATTCTGGAAATGGCAATACAAACTCCCTCTTTCATTCCAACTTTCGTCGTTCTCGTATAAATAGGTAGGTACTTAACTTGTCAAAGAGCAGGGGAGCCTTGTTTAAAATATCTACGATCTTGAAATCAAAACGCCTAACACGTAGTAACTGAAGGGCGTATTATCTCGGCGCGGTCGAGTCGGGGTAAAAAATAGTGGCACAACCCCGACCCACTATTATCTTTGAACACCGAAGTCATTTTAGCCATAATAAGATAACATTAAGGAAGGACTCCGACAGTGATGCTCAAAGTTTTGTTAAAAAAATGAAAAACCTGAAACAACAATCGTCAGTTTCGGATATTGTATATTTTCTGCTACTCATATTTGCAGGATTTCTTTTGTTATAAATATTTTTGAAGCATTACTGAAGACGCATGAGGTTCTACAACTTAGCCAGTTGAAATCTCGCAGAGGTATATTGACCAAAAAAATTTTCTTTCCCTGAAATAGATATGTATTTCAATTCAAAGTCGTTCACAACGTTGAACATTCACTTGTCGGTTTTTCTGAACTTTGGTTTATAGAAGCTTTCAGACGGAAATATTCGTGATGCATCTAGCTGTATGATACATAAACATAATTGTATCTGTACCTTTATGATATGAATACACTGAGTGTTATACGAGTACACAGTAATTATGTAGTTTAATCAGAATCGGTTAAGTAGTTTCGCCGAAGAATAACAAAGTTGGTGCAAATCAAGAAACTAAATTACTAAACACCTATAAAACAGTAATAGAAAGTAAATAGAATAATTTTAAGTGACAGTAAAATCTCGGTTAGTAAACTTTGGGCAGCGCGCACACTGCAGAGTCCATGGAGCGCGTCAGCGGACCTGTCGCTGAAGGGAACAGGTATAGTTTTTTCTTGTTCCTTTTTGCGCGCTCGCACGTGTGCGCGCCGCCCCTTAATTACCGACGCATACCATAAACAGATCTTTACGCTCCCTTAAATAAATCTTCGAGCGATTTTTTCTTGTTTTCTTAGGCCCGTAATTTCGGAGCACGGTTTTGGTTTACCGTCGGACCTTTCGGTCTCCGTACCAAACGGTCCGAATCCCAAATGATCGATGATGACTCTTTGTTTTCACAGATTGATCCCGTCGTTGTTTTTATAAGATTATGACGCATCGTCCCGGCGGATGTTTAAATAAATGAACTTAATCGATTTGGAATGACGGTTAAAAATTCGGGTTATTGCTTGCGCGTATTGATTCCGTATCGGGATGTTTTAATGGGCATTATTGAACACATTTGTACTTGGTACTTTTACTTAGTTGGGTTTTATTGGGTTATTGATTTTTAAAATTAATTTTGGATTGAGCTGTGCTATTTTAATTACATATTGTATTTAAAACGTAGGCATTTAAAATTTATCTAAACATTGTCATGCATCGCCTTCAAAAAGGTACTTAATTTCTGATACCTACAATATTGAATGATCATTTCATATCACATGCGAATTTTTGTAAAGTATGATCTTAACATCGTAATCGTGACCTATAAATAATTTCTAGCTCAAGGCGATCCACTACACAATTTTGCTACCTCTTAAATAAAATGACTACTAAAGCCTATCATAAAAAATATTATCAATTTACCACGCATTAATGGGCGTTCATTCACGTTATAAAAACACAATTTTTTAATCGCTATCAGCAAATTCCTGGGCCAGGACCTCTTAGGGACCGAGAGGCCTCCCTCGACGCGAGATAACGCAGGTTTTATTGTGGTGGTAAGCGATATTTTATTATCAAAACGATAAAAATACCCTCTACGCCACCACGCTATATTTATCTTTCGGAATCTTTTTATTCGGCACTTTATCACTATTATTTAGGGGTACGATAAAATGTTCTACGAGGCACAACGCTCTCTTTTCATTAACCTGAATTGATAATTTATTCGTGATTTGTCACAAGGCGTTAGTTGAATCCTTAATAATCGTATGATAAGGCCAAGGTCTAGGATTTTTAAGGATTTAAGGAGGACTCATTTATTTTAGGTTGTGCGCCTTGCCGATTTAGCCAAGGGTCTCAACTCTCAGGTTCGATAATAAAATTATATTATGATATAATTAAAAAGGTATATTTCAATTGAATTTTTTAATTAATTGTGGTGACAATTAGGGTAGACACTTCAGAATGCCATAAGTAAAACAAAATCTGTTCAACAATAACCAAAAAATAAACGTTTATACTTATAGCACAAACACTTATAAAATACTTAAATATATCTTACAACCTTATTTATTACATAAGTGGACCGTGTTTCGTCAGTCGTTAGCTGCAGCATAATGAGATATTTATCAACGAGATGGTTGGCACCGTTTATCCGTCATTATGCTCCTTTCACGAACGAGAAGCTGTAAATAGTCAAATAATATATGGTCAAGTCCGAATCGGATCTAATTTAGATTTTTTTTCTAAACTTTAGGTTTAATGTTTTTATGTAGACAGATGAGGAATATAAAATTAATGTTTTTCATTTTTGTTTTTTATGATAATATAGCGTTTGCTCTTGATGCGCAAAGTGACAATAGTATACGTTTGATATATGTATTACGTAATATGTTTTTTAATTAATTTAAATTACTATAATTATCTATTGAGACGTCCACGGTTGTATCACCTGATTATATAAAATGTATGTAACCACAGACATGTAGGTACTAAATACATATCTGTGTATGTAACAATTATGTAACAAATGTAAAAAATTTCAACATCTTTGTCTGTTAGATACACATGCAAGTTAAGTTGTAAAATATATCATTTATACGGAACCCTAATAATTATTAAACAGACGAATTCCCTACAAAAGGGCCGGATATAATCGCTATGACCGCACGCTTACCCTCATTCGCTGTCATTAGGATAAATCAACTCAAATGACTCCAATTATTTATAATTAGATGGTCCTCGAACACATTAGCGCAAAAAGGTGTTACAAAAGCGCTGGCACACTGTATATTAAAATTTCTTATGCTCTCGTAAAACGTATCATTTGCAGAACGATTTCTGGGTGCTCAACGAAACAAATTCATTTATTTAACGTTTGATAACGCAGTAAATTGTAGGTACTAATGATAAAAGAGACCCTTTCATAAACTAGTTTGAATAAAATCCGAAATATGTAGTTTCAGAAGAATATCTTGAGCAGGGTTTGGAAACATTTTGAGACACGTGATCAGTTTCTGGTTTCAATGCAAGATATTTAAGCGATCGTAAAAATATCTGTGTATGAATGAATCTTTACAAAGTAGGAATGGTATGCTAGTAGGGACAACAAACAGTTTGGATGACTACCTCTGAACCGAACCCAATAGGTAAGTATATGCATAGTTTGTCTTGAAAACGTTTTCTGTGCATTTTCTGCCTCACACAAACTGCTTTTTTATGTTACTTCTCATTTATATTAATAAAAGCCATATCCATATTATTTTTTGATATATAGACGATAAAACGTTATTAAAATTAGCATAAACATAAACATTTACAGCCACATACGTTAGTATCAAACCGTCTTTATGTGTTTCGTACTTTAATAGGTATTATTAAAGCCATTTTATTGTTAAGTATTTCACGTAAAGTACAAAATATTGCAATAAAACAGTTATTAAATTTCAATATTTTCGTGTTTAACGGCGTGTCTCGTTTAAGAAACAATGTAACGAGTAACCATAAACTCTTTAACTCAGTATTTACGATTTACAAAAGATACAAAACGAAACTTCGTAATAAAATCTGGGTATACATTTTGCAAACAACTAGTGTGTGTATTAGAAATTAATTGTATTATCACTTCCATTGGTGAATGCATCTTGAAACCTGCTTGAGAGTTCTTCATAATGTATATGAAGTGGAAGTTACACGTGGTCAATGGGAAGCGTAGCGGATAAATCCTTCGCTACTATAATTTTATCTTTACAATCAACGTGAATATTTAAAAGTTAAGTTAATCTCACTGAAGCAAAACGCCTTTTTTGTAAAATACGAAAAATAAATTACGCCACCAGGAAAGGCGGTATAATGAGTGGTTTTCCTTTCCTCCAACGTTACGCGAATCAATGTAATTATTATAACTACCTGAGTTCCGTATAAGGAACCTGCTCACATCTCCGGCGAGTAGAGAGTAAATGAAAAAAAATAGGTTGCGTGCCAGTTCGTCAATACGTCAATTCTTATCTGTTGTTTTTGTAAGCGATCGACAGCTATTAATGAAAATATTTTTGAGGTACCTATTATTTTTTATTAATAAATAATTTTAATAGGTATACATACTTCATACTGAGAAGTATGTATATCTTTAGTAATTTAGTTTTTATACGGAAGAACATAAGCGCGTATAAAAACAAAATGGCGATACTTATTCATACCTAATCGCCAAACAAGAAGAATGCATCAATTAGTTACGTCTTCGTTCCGCCTGTGTAAATTGCAGCGGTCTTTCATAGGGGCTTGGTGTACATTTCTATAATAAAATCCCAAAATTAATACGTGACTTACCAATAGAATCTTTCAAGAAACGTGTAAAAACACAACTGTTAGGCAAGGGTTATAGTGTAGACGAGTATTTTAATGAAAAGCTCTGCATCCAGTGCCGCTCAGATTAGTAAATAATTTTAAAATGATTTTTTTCGTAGATAATAAAAAAAGATGTGCTGAAGAGTTGGCAGATTAAAAAGCTGGTAGATTAAAAAAATTACGACTAGAGCGTTTTTTATTTATTTATTTGTAATGATGATACTATATGATTAAAATATTAGCAAAAAAGTGTTTATGTCGCTGTGAGCGGTCACCATTGCTCACTTAAAATCCTTAGATCATTAGTTTGTTTAATAATTTTGGGTAATTTGAGGTTCTTTATTATAAATAAATTAGTCGAAGTAGTTCCTCTGATTTATCATACGAATGTATTTATTCGTTTACTCGTCTCATATAGGGCACATCTTCAAAGGTAGTAGTCGTTAATCTTAATAACCAGTAACCCTTTTCAACTGATTGATTGCGGGTTAAGTCGATCAAGAAGGGTTAAATTGAAGGGCCAAATTGGCCGTCACAACAAAAGGGTTATTTTACCAGAAACAACCCCTAGCTGACGTGTTAATTCCGTAATAAATAACTATGTTCTGCTTAAAAAGCTTTTGTTGCCGTGTTTTCAACAAAAGGGCGAAGCAAATTTGTTTTCCAATTATTTAAACTTGGTTAAAATACGTTTAAGTTTTTTAATATCGTTATCATAAAACTGGGTTAACAAAATGTAATTTTGGAACCTGTAGCTTTATGAGTTTAGTAAAGTAATTATTTTGTCTGCCAAAGGAGATTAAATGACTTCGACAATGGTGTGATACTGACGAATACGTTAGATAACATTACAACCAATCGCGTCGCGTTGCCGACCCATCCCGTGCTTGCGTCCAGACCATTATGTAGCTGAACAATAATATTATCAGTGTCCGGTTGGTCTATGAGCTCTATGGCCTTTACGCAGATGACTCGCCTAGCAGTGGAATACAAATGGGTTGTTGTGATAGAACTGTGCATTACTCGCCTTGTGTCATCATCATCGGGTATTCGCACCGATAATGGCCTCTAATACAATTAGTACAAAAACCTCATTTCCCGTCGCTCTGTAATGATGTAATGATAGCATTTATTTCTAATTTATTGGAAGCTATCTGGGGAAAAACTCGGCGCCGCAGCAGTTAATGAGATAATGTCGAAGAGGTATGATTACACTGAAAAAGTTAATGGCGGTTCACTAAGGATTCTTTCTTAAATATTTTCAAGCCATTAGTGTTCGATCATGGTGTTCTTTTTAGAAACCGGGTCAGAAGAATTTGGCTTGTTGAGTTACAAATTAAGTTTTAGATCGCAGTATTTTCTATACTCTGCTATAAAAAAACAATATTGTGTCCATTTGAAAGTTACGCTAAAATTCAATGGGTTGACTTTTCAATGGATTTTATTAAGATTAAGATGTTTTTTGTAAGTAAAAAAGTATAAGTATATCTGTTGTTATTAAACAAGTACAAAGGTACTTATTTAATACTATGCGTTTTTTGATAAATCACCCCTTGGGCCGACCGGGAAAAGAAAATAGGTACGCTCTTTAAGCAACATGTAATGACCCGATTCTACTGCGCTCTAATCGTTTGACTTTATTACATAGTTCCATAAACAACCTGATTACTAACGCGAAGAGGAAATCTCTATCAATGCTATTAAGTGAGGCTTGAATCTCATGTTAATAGCATTTTTATAAGCCATATCTCCTAATAACACTGCCTTTAGACAGTTTCATGGTACGATAGCTTTAACCACACATTATTAACACTTGGATCGTATTCCGAATCGGTACTCTTCAAATCCCATGATATAGTCAAACAACATCTACTTTTCATTATCTCGATCTGTCAAGCGGTGTTGGTTTCATTGGGAAGGCAATGGTGAAACGATGGCTATCGTTTATCTGATCACAAGTTGGTTTGTCGACAACTTATCCCGAGTGTTATCTTATATCTGGAACTGCGAGATTAGAACCATTGAGTTGAACTGGGGTTCGGTTTAATCACTTTTAAATGGCTCCTAACAGCGCTTAATTATTATTGTCTTCTTGGAAACTTGCGTTTGCAATGTTTAGTTGAGATGGAACGTGTGTTTGTTTTAGGAACTTTACAACAAAACATGCCAACATGCTGATATTATAGCTTGCGAAATATTAAATATAATTATTATACTATCTACCTACTATGTACAGAGATTTTTTTACAACATTTTGTAAATAATATTTTCTGTTGTAGAAGAGGAAAAAGCAAGTTAGGTTCGTAATAATTCTTCACCATGAATTCAGAAAGAGCTAACGAATCAGTGCATAAATATGAATAAATATTGTAAACATTTTGAGAGTCATAATTTACCTGAAGCTCAAAGTAAATATTTGCTTGTTTATGCCAGCATATTTATAAAGATGCACACCGGCGTATCTTAAACTTTTCTTGCACGCATTTGCACAATGTCATAATCTTGTCACGCTACACTTGACACCAATATGGTGGACCATTCAGCCGGGATTACCACCGATGGTTATCGTTGCTGCAAATATTTAGCCAGGAACTGTATCAAACATCTTGCGATTCTTGCGTGACAATGACGACATAATATTTGTATTGTGCCCGAGATTATAGATACAAAATCGCGGCATTGTATAAGTTTATTATGTAATGCAAATATTTTTGCTTGTACTGCGACGGGAGTTATTGTGCTCACAGCATGATTAAGTCTGTGTACTTAATTGTACAGTTCGTATCTACATCTTACGTATATTGAATTGAAGCTTCATTTATTTTTGAACTGACTTCGAAAACCAAGCGTTGTATCGCTTGATAATTTCATTGACTTTAATTATAAAATATTATTATATGTAGAGCCACTTAGACAGATTTATAGACTTAGATAAACATAGTTTTTCAAACTTCGAGCAAGTTCTCAAGTAGTGCACCACAAAAACAAGCGGACCTGAATATTTCGGTTATTTGACGACGTAACTCAGAGATGTTTGAAATCTTTTATCGTGTATCGACAAGCGTGGCGATATTAATAAGAAGAAATTCTAGATCAATAGAAGCACAGTAGTCAGGTACTGTGAGGAAGAACTGCAGCAGATAATGTGATATTAAACTAGTAGATTCGATACATGCAAACGGCTATAGTGCTTTAGTTATCGTTGTCGAATATAATATTATTCATATAACAATATTACGAAAATCAGCACCTTTCAGCAAACACAGCATTAGCACAAGGAAGCGAATTCCACATTGTTCCATTCAATGTGTATAAACATTTATACCATCCCGCACAATAATGTTCAATAAACGCGGGCATTGAATGCCGGGTCCAAATGAAACGGCCCTAAATCCTTCCTTATCGCATAGACAAGATCTCTTCGGTGTCGGGTTACAATGACACAAACTACCAAGAAAGATAATTGTATGTAAACCTTAACAATTCCCTGTTCCATTTGACCCTAAAATGTGAAATTCACGCCTGAATTAATTTCTTTTGAGCCTTCTCTACTATATTGAATTCTATGGTTTTTTGTTGTTGTAAAAATCTTGGACGAAGTTTTGATACAGGCATTTCTTATAATACACTTTTTATATTTTTTCCTTAAACAAGACTTTTTCATGACAGTTTATTTGTCTATTAGTATAACAATAATATTGTATTTTAATGTGAAATATGATCTCAATTTATATTAAAATATCAACTATTGATCTTTACCTACATCTGACATTTTATTCAAGAATTACTCATTCGATAATTCATGAAAATTAGTCCATTTTACTTAAGTTTTTTCACCCGATTGCCAGGAAGGGTTATGTTTTTCGTGCGTATCTTGTACATACATAATACTTATGTAACTACATAAAATATGTATGTATGTACGTAATACGTATGCATGTAATATTCTTTATTACCTCGTATCTTTCAAACCGCTGAACAGATTTATGTAATTACTTAATTCTTAGATAAGTAAAATTAAAAACAAACAAATATGGTGGCTATAAGATGCCATTGTTTGAAGGATCAAAAAATAAAAATAAATCGAATAACGCAATATAGTTATCAAATTAAAGAACTCTACATAAGAATTTCAAAAAGGTATATCATGATAGTTTTTTGATAGCAGATAGGTTTTTTTAATTTTAATTTTTATACTATCTTATCATGTTGACAAATGGTCGACAACAACTTTATCGGTGAAAGACGACATGGTCCTGAAAATGAAATGATTACAAAATTCAAATGTAGAACATCGTTTGTAAAATAGAATATTCATTCATCATGTCATTCGAAGAATTCTTTCCTTGCGTTTGCCCGTCATCCCGCCAGAGGGCTGTCGCGCGGCTTCATTTACAAATATTTTGGAACTAATATTTTTCTAACTTGTCGGCGTTTTATCTACTGCTTCTCTCCGCTAAGCGTGGTCTATTGCTTCGCTATTCTTCCCCATAAAACAACGTCTTAATGCGCGCTATACTCTCGTTCAAAATGATACTTAGTTTCATAATATTAGAGATAATTATAGAAAAATATTTATTGGTTGTTAGTAGCTTTTATCATACTCAATAGCTGACTATCTAAGAGCAAAATCTTTACGAAAACTTAAAATGAATGCGCGCAAAAACTAACCCCAGCGGGGTAGGGCTGCCGCATAAATCTTAATATGTATATTACTAATTGATTGCTATTTATTATAAGTTTTAATACGTCGTTAATTATTGAAATATTTATGGGATAAAGAAATTATGATGGAGAGTGATTACCTAGGTACTGATCTTTATGTGTGAGTCAGCAATAAACCTTGCTTTTTTATTTAAATCCTTTACAAGGTAGATAATTATGTTTTAAATTTATAAAACAATACAGAGCATCAAGGTAAAATATTGCTGTATGTCATATCAAATGGTTGTTAGACTACATAAATTGATAAGGTAGGATTTTTATATCTACACGTAACAGTCAGACTGGTATGCTATTATAAAAAAAATCAGAAACCAAGAAATAAAGCTTAGCAGGTTCCAGATTTTATCGTTGTCCAAATAAAACAAAGTTGCGTCAACCCTGACGTTTATCTCCCATCTCGTGCCACGTAATTTGACACTTTTCACTGACAAAGCCCACATTTACTCGACACACTGTGTAAAAAATTATGAGTCTATGACACAGACCTATGAACTATGTCGCAAAAAGCTAAAGCCATACAAAAAGCAATTAGCATTTTTTGTGTCCTTATTTTGTTCAGAATTAATATTTACAGGAATGTTAGACGTAAAAAAATTACTGAGCTTAGCACGTGTTAAGCCATGTGAAGTGGCAACTATGTCTTATTTCTCATAATTAGGTTCCGCAGGTTTGTGGAATCTTTGGTAGGGTGGTCTTTACTAAAAATATTTCCGGTTTGTCGGCGACATATTTGGCCAATATGTTTGCACATCGGAACATTTGAATATTTCGTTTTTATTGTTGAGATTTATACGACATTTCCTGAGGCAAAACCTTATAGAGTTTTATAGTATAGTGGTTATACTCGTACACATTTATATAACATATGTATTTTGTAGGGCAGGGGGAACGGTCTCTAAGCTTTCCCCCTGTGCTCTTTAAATGCCTATAAAGGTTCTACAAATCAAATGTTTTCTTACGATTTTCGGTTGAAAAGTTTGATCAGAGTATGTCCTTGGATGGATACCATTTGTCACTGCCCACCAATGATCCTTACTTGACCAATCTGTATTGCATGAATATTGAATAATAAGTACATAAACTTTATTATTGTGTAGAATATTTAGAATTGAAATATTTAAGAAGGATTCATCGTCGAAATGTTTGTTAATCTCCGGTATCACAATATTGTCCCATTTATCGCGAATCAGTAACAATCAGAGCCGCACAAAACACGGTACATCATCAATCAAACAATGGGACACTTGCGCTCAGTACAGCGTTCGAACTCGAATAAAAACGGTATGTCCCAAGGCGATACCAGATCCGTATCTAATATAATCCGAACAGGAAAGTCATTGTGGAAGACCAGATGCGAAATTCCGAAAACCGTTGTAGGACTCATCGCGATTGTTAAAGAGAATAGTGCACTTGTGGGCGGGGTCCGATTGTGCATTCCGATTTTAGGAACGCTCGTCTTATGTTTCCTCTAGTTTGTTCTTTACACGGAACAAAATATTGTGAGATGCTCTTACGCATCTCTTTTTACTTTGCCGATATTGCGATCTGGATCTCTTGTTCCTTACAAATTGATAATCTCTATGCTTCAGCAGTGATAGCCTAGAGGTTAGAACGTTGGTCTCTCGAACAGAGGGGTCCGAGTTCAAATCCTGGCACGCACCTCTAATTTTCAAATATTATGTGCGTATTAGAAGTTAATTATCACTTGCTTCGGTGAAGGAAAACATCGTGAGGAAACCTGCACACCGGAGAGTTCTCCATAAAGTTCTCAAAGGTGTGTGAAGTCTACCAATCCGCACTTGGCCAGCGTGGTGTAGACTATGGCCTGTACCCCTCACATTGTGGGAGGAGACCCCGAGCCCAGCAGTGGGACAATTATGGGTTGTTGCTTTGCTTTTTATGCTTCTAAAGGTTAAATTATTTTTCTTAAATTCAAAAAAATTGCAAAGAGAACTTTAGCTTGGATATGAAATAAGTTTTGTGAAATATTTATATTTCTACGATTTATTTTAACTGAGTGAAAACTCATTTAATTATAATTTTGAAATATGTAGATCATTAATGTTTTGCAGGTATGCGTTGAAAGAAAGACACCTGATTATTAGGTATATAATATAAATACATAATTACAAAATGTATATCGCTTTCCTAAAAAATAAAGGTGTAGAATCGAATGCAATTTACGGTTGACTTAATTCAAGGTATTTCATACATTATTTTGATGTACACCAGAAGGCGACGAAACACCTTTTTGTTCAATAAAAAATGTTTAGTAACATGATTCGATTTAAAAAGAGCGAAACGGAATTATTCGGGCGGCAAATTGGTATCGAAAAAGGATTGTCTACTGTTTTGAAAATAAGGCTGGCGCAGCGGAACGCTTTGAAAAGGATTAAATTTGGGAACTTCGATCTTTTGTGAGGATTGTTTTTTCAGCTTATATAAGTCTTTGTCGGTTTTGCGGACTTACGGCATCTCGAGAAACGGCATAATAGAGTTCGGCGTCGCAACATCCTTTAACTCAAAGGCACCCATTTTACGGTTGTTGAATGGGCGCTGGGTTCTTAGTATCCTTTGACGCAGAACCTACGTGGTAGTGAATGGCGCTGTTTCTGTTTCATGGTAGAACCTTTCAATGGTTAATAGGCACGCTTCAAGATTAACTTAGTCGCGGTACTCTGCTTCCTGTAGCACAACTCTTTAGGATAATGGACTGGTTTTTTGTTGACAATAGTAGCAGATAGAAGCAGCAGGCGGTGTGCTTCCGAAGGCACGTTTAGCAGTCGATCTCATTTGAACAACTAAGTATCAGAATCCTGTTTGAGAGTATCATCATCATTAATGTCATACTGCTGGGCAGTGGATACGCATCTTCTCTCGTAGTCCACCACGCTGACTAAATGCGAATTGGTAGGCTTCACACAATTTTGAGAACGTTATGGACTCAAAACTCTTAGATGTGTAAGTTTCCTCTTGATGTTTTCCTTCACTGCAGCATAAATAACTTTTTATACGCATAATTTTTTTTGACAATTAGAGTTGCGTGCTGGATTCGATCTCGGGACCTTGTGTTTCGGAGACCAATGTTCAAGCCTCTAGGCAGAGTCTAGAAAGAAATAAAATAAATCTAGACTATCACTGCTCTCCTATTTGAAGCTACTGAGCTCTTTGCCATTACTACTTAACTCATCCCACTTATACGACGACTCCCTTATACGACGGTCCCGGGTTCGGTTCCCGGCCGGGGCAGATATTTATGTGACACATAAATATTTGTACTCGGGTCATGGGTGTGATTGTGATGTGTTATATCATATATGTATGTGTCGTCCATGCCACCCGCAACACAGGTAATAACCTACTGCGGGGTTTGAGTGTGTTAGCGTTTAAAATTTAAATATATCGACATTTACAAAATAAAAATATAGTTACAACACTAACCTATATCTACTAATATTAGTATTAAGCAAGTGAGCAAGCTTCTAGTTTTGAATGTAATACTCGTATACAAAAAGGAGGTAAGTTGCGAAAGGTTTTCTACCTGAGTTTCTTCGTTTGTATGCAAAATATTACGATTGAACCTGAAGCACTTAACACTTTAACGTTGTGTTATTCGGTTAGCGGTGGTGAAAGGAATTTAGGATACAAGAATTTGTATCAAACTACAGCGGTCGGTAGGTAGGGGAGATGAGCCCAATACGGGTACGCTAAGGTTAGGTGAAAAAAAACAGGTTTTTAATTTATTTTTGAACCTTTACTTTAACTATCATAAATCCCTACTTATTAAACTTTAACAAATCAGTCTCAAACTCAAAAAAATCTCTTTATTATAAAGGAGAAATAACAAAAAACTAAAATACTGAAATTATCCGTTTTGCCCTAATAGGGTGCCTAAAACGTGTAAGGCTTTTGGGCAAAGCGGGTAATAGTAAAAATAATGTGATCAATCAACTTGAACATCTAATAATAATGTAAAATCGTCCCCCGAGGACATTAGCGACACCGAAGGCATCACTGATGCGTTGGCGGTCAACCAAAAGAGAAAGAAAGAAAGAATTAGCTCCTAGGCCCCCAGCCCAAATCCGACGAGTCTTTTGGAGGCTGACACCAGCAACAGGGGTATCCTATCCAGGCACTCAGGCAGACCTGACGAAGAAATAATAACAGTAATAAGGGTAAAAAATCAATATTACTAAAATAATTCCACTGAAAGGCCCTACCCATTTTGCCCATACCGATTTGCCCAAAATCACATTTTCACTTGGCATCTTCGTATCCTCAAAACCAAAACAACTGGTTACAAATCACTTCATTGATAAGAAGCTTCAAATAGAACAGTTTAATGTCACCACAGGAGCAAATAGATCAAACAAGCCAAAATCGACTATTATCGAATGAAAATTCTTTATTAATTTTATTTAAAACAGCAAAAATCTATGCTTAAGGGTAACTTTGCAACCGCGTGATCAGTGCGTACGAGGAGATTGCCTGTGATTGGACGATGACCCGGCCATCTTTCCACATAAACAGATTGAAAGTAATGCGAAAAACACGAATTTTAACGCGCTTACTCGTTTTAGGCGGGCTACCCGTTTTGGGCTCATCTCCCCTATTATTTACAGTAATAAATTCCTATGAGCTACTATTTGGGAGATACCTACTTAAAAAGAAACGGATTAAAGTATGTATACCTGAAATATTGCTACGGCTATTGTTATACTATTTCCACTTGAAAGGATTTTGAAGTCATAACCGAAAAACACGACACCTTTTATGAAAACGCTATTTTAAAATTCTCGGTTTAGAAAGGGCATGGTCATTTCAAAGAACATAATATATTTAGATTAGAGCAATCAATCTGGTTGGACCGACACGAATTGTGCTTGCAAGGTGTGTAGCTTATACAGCTTATACAGCTTATACTACAGACTATCAATCATAAGTCCAATGTATACTTATTGTATAACTGAAAAATGTCCTTTTAGCATTTTTTAGCATAACCCACTCCAAATAGCCGGAAGCGCATATGGCACAAATATTTAAAAGTGGTTTGCCCACTGATTTTTTTCCAACCCTTTTTTGCCTATTGCTCAAATTTATTTAATGGTTACTAAGTTTAAAAATCAGGCCCTTTTTCACTCGACAAAGAATATCATGGCCCCAGAGAGATTAGCGTTACCATTGTCAGTTATTTTTTTGTGCCCAAAAAGGTTTTTTGTCATTTTCGTGACAACGACATTAATAAATAACAAATAGTCTAATAAGGAGATTGAAAAAGTGATTCTATTTTCATATTTTATATTAGCAATGCATTAGATTTTTTGTTACAAAGTAGGGTTTTTGTTGTTTATGGTACAGGTAGATTTTGATTTGTAAATATAATACTGAAACAATTTAAGTGAAACAGAATTTCTGTTGTTTAATTTTGTTCTAGAAATGATTTTGTTTTTTTGCCAGACTAGTATGTACCGTGGCCACGTAAATTTTCTTTGAAAATCCACAAAATTCGAGAAATAAATCCAACATAATCTATTGTGCGTGCCAGCATTCAGAAACCTTCATCTACACTCCGGACAATATTGCAGTTCAATTGTGATGAAATAAATTGTACTGATTGATGATCCGCCACCAAACACCACTCAAATTCCTTCGCCTTCCGATACAACAATACAGCCCCGAATATGCCTACCAAGTGTGTCCCATAAATAATACATTATACCACCTCATTGTAAAGAATCTCAATACCAAGCTTTAAGGTGGATGATCTCTTAAAATAACAAGTGTTTGCTTCAATGATTATCAACAATACGTATACCTTTAGCTGCCTTATAAAAGCCTTCTTACTCTAAGCTACAAGCGCACATTGTCCTTTCGGTCATCGAAAATGAATTCTTTTTGTCCTATAAATATAGCTTAATTTCCCGTAACAAGCACCGACAGATATTTATGTACAAAAAGAATCAAATTTAACCTTGTGTCAAAATCTTAGGGTTTATTTTCTATCCACAAAAGTGTGTCTATATATTTTGCCAAATTGGGCTTAGAATGAAATGTGCGTGAAACATCACGGCCAAGTTGGTTCACCATAACATAAAGAAACATTCGTCTATTGATACTTGCTCTTTAAATGGTTTTACACATTTATAATATAAGTTACGATAAATAGGGGCTTTTGTGCGCAGCGTTTTTTTTGTTCCGATCTTATTGTATGAAACTAATGCTTTTAATTTAATTTCAATATTTGTATTATCCATGCTGAGGATGCTCAAGATATAGGATGATAAACTTAACTAAGATATTGGATGATACAGGTTATTATTTTGTTGAAACTCATAAACAGATTTAGGGGTTTTGTGAATATTTGAGAGACTTTGTAGCTTGTGATAATTTACATTTTACATGGTTATACTTTCTAACTTCTGAAAGTTTGCAAATGTATCTTATTATAAAAAAACACAAAAAAAAATTGGAAGGATGTCATAAATAGACTTTGAAATTATACAACCAGGTTTCATTTGAAAGGCAATAATGCGAAGATGGTTTGAGACCACTAAACCAATGCATTGGGTACATTTTCGGTTTTCGACTTTTTCCATAGATACCTACGCAATTTTTTTGCGTAGTAACACACGCCGGGTTTTCAGTAGTATTATTATAAAATTGTAATCTTAATTAAGATTGAATTAATGTTGCTGCATATTGACCTTTATGTCCTTTTTTTTAATATAGATTCAAACTTAATATTTTTCCCCTTTACACTTTTCACCAATTCAACGCCTCTAATTTTACGACAATAAAGTGAATCATAAGACAATTTGCAACCTCACATAAAAAGTAATAAACAGCATTTGAACAACATTTATAACAAAACCAATTAACAAAATTCAATTTACACATTGTTAGCTTCAGCTGCGTGTTTGGTCACGCCTTTCAGGGATTAATAAGGGACCTATTAGGTCTAGCACCTGCTCGTCTTAGAGCATCCTCCACGCAAATTAATGGATCCCGGTAAAACTATCCGCCCTTCCAAGTTCTCCGCCCAGAAATCGTTTCACTTAATGAGATTTTTGTTAAATATATTGAACGCTGTGAAACATTCTTGTTATTTTTTAGTTGTAAGACACGAGAAAGGAACCATCATCTAAGTAACTAATTCACTTTTTTTATAATTATGCAGTACCTAATCCAAACGTTAAAAATCAAAAATGCTTGTTTCATTATCACTGTTTACTTTTAGCTTTTTCATCAAGAAGTTGATGAAGTTTCTTATTTACTTAAATATATGTGCGTCATTCATTAACCGCTTAATATAAGTCATTGAATCATAATTTTCCGCACGTCGCACTTCGTTTGCCGGCTATTATGCCTGTGATATGCTAGTTTGTAACACATGAGCATGTGCAATGCGGATTACAAAACGAGACTAACTGAGAGGCGAGCAAACTCTGAGTTTGTACTCGTATGTATATTCAAATATTTATCTATGTGTGCTAAACTAGCACGTTAATTTCTAACATATGTACCTATCGGTTGCCTTAGCATAAAAATTGGCGACTGCCATGACAGCGACGACATAATGTATCAAGAATATTATTTCTAGAGATGTCCGCCTACGTAATTAATCTGAACAAATTGGTGTCGTTCTCGGAAGTGGTACAAGCAAACAGCTCCGCCCTGGGTCTCACTGCTCCGCCCGATCACGCCTGACTACTCCATAGGCGTTACTGGTAAATTGTTTGGTCAAGATCGCTTTTCTTTGATAACCGTAACATTTATATTCTACGGAATTGAAGAAATGTGTTTGTCAAATGCGTAGGTACTCAGAAGTTAAACCATTTGTAAAACCGTAGTTTAGTGGGCAGGGAGTTGTCGTTGTTTAATTGTTCAGGGTTCGATTTCCTGTCTTTGTATGTTGAACATGGCACTTAAGTCACGATACAGGGAATCCTTGTTACCTATTCCATTATGAGCATGCAGGGGAGGGTTATTTTATTGATACATAATATAAAATAGTAAAATAATAAAAAATATTTTGCTACTGATTTATGTCACGCACAAGCACATAATCTTAGTGCGGAGTGCGATTACTTATAAAGAAGAGAGTGAGGTTTAAGGACGTTGTTGACGTTGTTAGAGACTGGCTACTTTAAAAATGAATTTACTCCCACTAAATATTATTGTTAAAATCTCTGAGTGGAAATATTTATTTAGATATGTAATAGAAAATTGTAATTTTTATTCATAGTTATTAAGTTAATACAATATGTTTCCTAAATATTGCCACTTACACATGACGACAATAATGTTTAGATATAGGTAAGTGTGTAATGTAGGTAGGTGTTTTAGATGTAGGATGTACTCTCGGCCAATAAGTATATGATTTGGCGCTTAGTTATTTTCAGCGCAAAAATATACTTCAATATAAATATACAACTCAGGAATTAAAAACACCGCTCCACCCGTTAACGACTGGTAAGTCCGTGAGCGTTACTCGTAAATAATTTGGTGAAGACATGGTGAAGATCACTTTCCTTTGTTAACCTTAGATCCATTTAGTTTCTGAGATTTTTTTTATAGTTATTGCTGATGCTGAATAATTGCTCGGACTGGTCAAGACCGGTTAGGAGGAAATTCAGTGTGATAGACACAAATATTGACAATTTCAGATCCTGGCAGTTAAAGAAAGACCTTGGCATACCCACACACTGTGCGCTGATAGAATCGGACACTATCAGAAACAAACATATATCAGTGTCGACACGTACAGTACCGTGAGATGGACGTATCTAAATGCCGATATTGACACATACCGTATTTCTCAATCAGCTGCGATTTTTATATTGTTAGATGAAGCTGAAGATACTTATGCAACTGTGAAAATAAATCAGTGTTTCTAAATTAAATTAAACTTTTTAATTGTGTATTTAGGATCATACGCTTTCGATGTAACGTGTCGGTACTGCTGTACGGCTGCACCTTTAAAGACAACGTCCGGCTCTAACAGATATATAGGCTGGACGTGCTGGACATAGATACCTACTTACAGACAAAGACAGACAAGAGCAGCCAACTTTACATCGCATGCATAGAACCTTAAAAGAACATTAAGTTATGTAGTAGGTACCGACATAAAAAAACCCTGATTCAGCAGTTTTTTTTAATGGAAATAGCCGGCAAACGAGCTGACGATCCACTTGATGGTAAGTAGCTATCGTCGCCCATGAACATCAGTAACACCAAAGGTATCACTGACGCGTTGTCGGCCAAGAAAGAGAGAAGATAAAGAAAGAATTGAAAAGAAAGAAAATAGGAAAGCTTCAAACGGCGCTTTACCTACCTTTTGTCCGGCTTTTTGTCCACAAGGTATGACCAAGAAAATAGGCACCGTTAATCATAAAAGCAGTGATTGACACATGCGTCAGGGGTTCCATCCGAACTGATTTTTTTAGTAACCCAGCACTCAATTTTTCAGTATTGGCTCGTCAAGTTTTGTACTAAACAATGGACACTCAGTATTCTTATCTCCAGCCATCTCGGGATGAAAGGCAGAGATGTTATCGGGGTCGATCTTAAGATCGTAGGGCCCCTAATCCCATACGGGCCTGAACAATAGCGAATAACGCGACACGTGGACCGCTATTCACGCGGGGCAAATTGGGCATTATGAGTAGGTACTATTGGAATGAAAAGGGCGTTGATATTTAAAGGAAGACAAGAAGTATTGAAGTTGATCGTTGTCTTACTTATCTAAGTATAAATTATAAAATAATGTATATACGAGTAGTATAAATTTTAAAATTAAAAAACACCGACAGTTTTATTTACACTAAACATTGCTAAAAACCATCTCAAATAACTTTCACCTTTCAAACAAATAAAACTGCATCATAATCGGTCCATTCGTTTAGGATCTACTATGCCACAGACAGGCAGATACACAGACATGTCAAACTTATAACACCCATTGAGTTATAAGTATACATAGAGAAGACATCTCAAACAAAATGTGTGTACTCGCCGGGAGGTTCTATTTTCAAAATTGAGCCCCTGTTCTCCTTTCAAAATCGAACGAATCCATTGGACATTGAAGCCGCGCGGCGCCAATTCATTGGAACATACATTGTGTTCACGGTGTCTCTTCTATACGCTAGTAATAATACTTCAATGATAACACCCCTCTTTTTGCGTCGGGGGCTTATAATATCTTCACATAATATTACAGTTCCATTGCTGGGTTTGGATCTCCTCATGTAATGTAAAGGTCATACACCAGGATAGTGTTGCCAACCATAATCTAGATTTAAAACTGTAAAGAAGCTCTCAAAAAGCTGTAGAAAACTGCAAAATTCTACTCAAAAACTGTAAATCTACAGTTTTTCTTATTTTGTATTATTTAAGCTGTAATCAATAAAACAACATAATATAGTAAGAAAATTATACTTGTATTCGTAAATTAACTTTAAGTCAACAAAATTCTTCTAAAACTGACTCGTTTTCAATCTGCACATCCTGTTGATTTTCAGTTTCATCTTTATTTTAAATCGTACATATTTTTATGAAATCTCTATAAATGGTCATCGGTAGCATTGAACTCATAATACTTTTTAATTTCTGACTTTGTATTTAAAATGTCTTTTATGGTGATGGTAGACCGTTTATTCTTAAGTTTGGGTTACGCAGCGAATAAAATAGATAGCCTTAGCATTATAAAGAAAAAAAATCTAGATTTGGAGGTCTAAACAAGAAACTGTGAAGATATCGAAAAAACTGTAAATAGTTGGCAACTCTTGACCAGGATAGCCATGTGCAATTCTTGAGCAGGTCTCTTTGTGACGTCTTTCTTCATCGAAGCAAGAGAATCTGATAGTAATACGACATAACGACATATTAAATTTTGAAAAATTAAAGATGTGTGTAGAATTCTAAACATTCGCGTAACTGGACGAATTAAATGGTAATAATTCAAGCTCGAAATCCTTTGTAAGATACCAACTTTGCTTTCCTCGTGTAAGTAAAGTAGACCAGGTATTCATTTAATATCAGTAGGGCTATTCAGTTTTGTAACTTGACAGCGGATTCCGCGATGAGTGTCAAAATTGAAGTTCGAGTCCGTGATCTTGATATGTGATTCTCGAATCATTTGGTACGCACTTGCGAAGTGAAGGGAGTCTCGAACTCAAACGTCAAACGACTAAAGATGGCGATAGCTCTTGACTAACTTTTCGTTTGACAATTGGACACGAGCTTCGACGGTGACGTAATTCGATGATCGAGAATAATACATATGTCATCCTCTAATCATCTAGTACGGCACTTGCGAAGTGAAGTGATCCTAGAGCTCGAACATCAATTTTGAAACTCCGCTGTCAAGTTACAAAAGAGAATAGCCTTCCTGATATTATGTAGCTATGTCATTTAAAAAATATATTGCGTTCAAATTATTCAACATTTTATGCGTCGATCGTCTATGAGATATCAATGGAATTATTTTACTGAAATATTTTTGTCAAATGCCAAAATAAAAAATGTCCATTCTCCTTTTTGATTACGTGACTCAATTGTATCGATTTTGAAAGGCAATATTTCAATATCGAACTATCTTCAACATAGATACAACAATAAATTCGATGTAGTGAAGCAAAAATTGTAAAATGTAGTCATATTACAGAAATAATAGTTCTTAGTCCATGTATCTATTAAAATTGGACAAAAGATCAAAATCCAATTCATACATTTTTATTAGAAGTCATTGTGAAATTTCAAGGTGTTAGAAGTTCGAGTATTAAATATCATTATGCGATGTTTAGAGATCTATTAAAGGTAAAGGATTCATCGGAGCGAAAATACATCAATTGTGACTAATATTGTCCTATTGTGGACGTTATTGATGCTATTACTTAGATCTTTTGTTGTAAGTTAGTAGGTGAATATTTTGTTATTTCGACTTTCGTTATACAGGATGTTCAGCCAATATTATAGTTTTCAATTATGTAAGTATGAAAATGTTTAAAAAGTACCTACATTAATTTTTAATTTCGATGACAATTTACAATAATGTTTTATTTAAACTAGGTTCTTTTCTGTCTCCTTTGAGAAAGTGATGACAGCAATTTGGTACAAAATTGCCAATTGGTCAAGAGCTGATATTGTTCGTCCACTTTAGTTTAGGTACCTATATACAGGGAGTAGTTGGTAGAGTTGATGAACTTAGTTCTTCTTATTTTGTCAGTGATAACTTACTTTATGTGCACGCAATCAATATCTGGATCTATTACCTAACATACGACTTATAGAAGTTATATCTCCTATCTCTCCTAAGGTTTGGAACAAAGTTTAGTCGTATCCGTTCAAGCAACCAAAGCAAAGTTTTATTAAGAATATCCTACATCATCCTGTATAAAATTTCACGTATACATCATCAGTAACAAATCATCGAGGGACAAAGGCCCATTCCGTCATAGCTTTCGAAATGGAGACAAATTCACTTTAAAAGGCAATTTTAATGTGATCTCACGCTGAATACTTTTTATAACCAATCGTTCCATATATTATTCAACACTTTGTCTATTATGTAATGCTATCTTTAATTGGTTTGACGACCTAAAATGTTCACAATATATATTTTTGGAACAAAGTTCCTTATCGCGTGTTGCGAAAGGGGGCTAGGCGAAAAATTTGGTAACGAAAAGTTGTAACGACACTTTTTGCCGTCGTTAGTAGTTACAACTCGTGCGGCGTCGTTACATGTCGTGCGGCGTGCGCATGTTTCTCTGTCTGTCTCTCTCTCTCTTATAGAAAGCAAGCCAGATATTTTCGTTTCTTGCAGTAAGTACTAGGATAGCAAAAACATGCAAGCGAGTGTGCCAAAACAAATCTGGGGTATTAAATTTCTCATCGGCTTTGTTCACCTAGTAGCTTGCTAGTTGCTAGTAGCAAGCTACTAGGTGAACAAAGCCGATGAGAAATTTATACCCCAGATTTGTTTTGGCACACTCGCTGCATGTTTTTGCTATCCTAGTACTTACTGCAAGGAACTTCGTTCCATCCGGGTGTCCTTTGACACCTCTCAAGTTTTTTTTACTGTTAAAAGTACCTAATTTCAACATTTGAAAGTTATGAAATAAAAGGTTAAATAGTTTTTGGGATTTGTGGTGCGAGTGGTGGCGACTTCTCCAGCATTGCTCATGTCCGTGACGGTGACTTTAAACACCAAGGTGATGCTTTTTGGCATAAAAGGTAAATAAGATATTCTTTCGAAGGAAGAAAAGTATCGTAAGTCATGGTTTAGCCTAAGGGTTTAACTAATCAAATTAATAAAGTTAGGTCGATAATTAAGTATTGTTACTGCATTTAGTGAGTTAATTAATGAAGTATCTATACTGAACCTTACAAATGTTCTTAGGAAAATATAGAAAACCTACCTACTAATAATTGGTCCTCGCTTTCACGTGAGGTGATTGTCACCTTTGAGGTCACTATTAATATAAAAGAGGACCTTAACTACTTGCTCTGCAAATATAGGTAGTGAATTAGGTACATACAAAAATTAAACCTTTTGAAGTAAATTAAGTATAATAGCTTTAACAATTACAATATAAATTCTTGTTTACAACATCTGCTCTGAAGCTGAGAAAACATTTTTTGACATAATTTTACTTCAAAACCTTTCGCGTTCTGCTTAATATCCTTCAAGCTACTCTATTGATAATTATTGTCAAATGCCATGCGTGCAACTATTCATGTACGCACGGATGACTTTGTGGACAAAATATAAAAATTATTTACGCTCAAGAATCTAAACTGAATAGGATGGCCTTACGTGATCGTCTTTTGGAGGCGAAATTCGGTTACAAAAGAGGACGGGATAAAGCATCATATTTATTTCATAATAAATGACAATTATCGTAAATTGATTTCCGAGTCAACAATGCGCGCGCGCAGCTAACCAAACATTGGCCAGAAAGGATCGGCCGTTGTCATTGTTGAGTTTTGGAAGAATTGAAAAGTAACGTTTGGGCACGGAAAGTAACTAGGATCAATCTTGGAAGAGGTTTGTATTTATTATATTCAATAACACAACAAATATTTCTAGAAAGTATCATGAAAAATAAATATACTAAACTGAAAAGTGTTTGTTTTGTTTAAAATTATATGTCAAGTAAGGTCTGACCAAAAAATAATTTATAGTTTTTCTCTTCAAAACTGTTCTTAATATTTCTGTCACCGTTTTAAGCGTAATTTTTATGCAGATTCTAGAGAAGTGAGCAAATAAGCCACAGGATAAGCAGTGACAGGATAAGTACGTGCACACTTACCCTAGCGTAGCCCAATGGAATAGATTATTTCCAAATACGTGGAGGGTACTATTTGTAGTTTGTACTAATCGAATATTATATTTAGTTTGTAAACAGAAACCCATACTTTTAGTTAGAAAACAGTATCAAGAAGCAGTTCGCTTTCAACTTTGTCATACGTGGAAGGAACAATAACGTATTCTAAACATTGGCGACTAGGAAAACAGACATGCTGAGTAGCCATCAATATTAAACAATGACAGCTCAATGTAACCACTTCCTAAAGATGTCGTTCGCATTAAAAACTAAATAACAGTCCAGAACCAGGTGTGAGGAGACAATTAGGGTATAATCACTATATTTGGAGTGCTGTCACGGACTTTCTGAGAAGTGTATTGTTGGCCGCCACCCAGTAGGGAGTGTTTGCAAACGGGCTGAATGAGCTTGCTCCAATATTTGCCTTACGAATGAAAGAAACAATGTCCTGTGGGACAGTTAGCGTTTCCTTGTAAAAAGGACAATAGGTTAAGGGTTGATTCCGTCATACGAAGATAGTAGTCATATTTAAAACTACTGTTACATATTTGTTGTGTTTACTTGCCTCCTTTGATCAGGATAATTCAGGCAGCCTGAATCAGGCTTAAGTGTGAATTTATTTTCTCGGTATTGTAATTAAAAGCTAGTTGAAACCATAAATATACCAAAAAAAGAAATAAAGTTAAATATACACAATAGTAACGTAGGTAAACGAGCGAGCCGCGATCAACTTTACGTGTCAAGTTTGCAGCGGACTAGATGCGGCATCCAGTAAAGTTGACGGTGTGTGGCTATATATACGAGTAGCTTATTTCAAGCAAACTCGATGCCGCATCAAGTCTACTGCAAACTTGACAAGTAAAGTTGATTTTTTATGGCCAGCTTGGCGTACAACATTGTTTACATTACATTCGTTTACCTACATTTTTGCAGTATTGGGTTTATATATTCAAATTTAACTCTATTTTTATGTGCTGTATATTCCAATAATTAAATCACAATATTTTAGCCGTATTTGGGCGGCTTAGAATACTAATCCCAATTCCACGCGCCGGATGGGTCTTGTAAGAGATGACTTAATCCGGCCCGCTGGTGGTAGAGCCCCTAGGAGAGATTATATTGGTAATATTGATTTTAATTGTTAATTAATACCATTATTACTATTACATTTCTCCATGTTGTTCGCCTGGATAGCTACCATCCTTGAGAATGAGTCAGCCACCAAACGACTCGTTTTGTTCCGGCTGGGGGCTTGAGAGCCAGTTCTCTCTTTCTTTTTCTTTTTTCTTCTCTCTTTCTTGGCTGGTAACGCATCTGTGATGCCTATGGTGTTGCTGATGTTTATGGGCTAAGATAGCCACTTACCATCAGGTGGATCGTCAGCTCGTTAGCCCGCTTTTTCCATAAAAAGGTATTTAATTTAAAAAATAAATAAAAAGGAAAACTAAAGTTTAAGCAACACATTATGGAATTTAGTAGGTACATAATTTTGCGACTGAATGCAATTTAATCGTGAGTCGCGTTAAAGAAATCGCACCTTAAAAAGATTTGGCGAGCACGGGCGTCTATGTTTTCACGTCCGCGGCATCTCCGCGGGCGGCGCGACCACCTCACCTTCATTGTATTTTTCTCCATTCTCCAATAACTAAGTTATGTTGTCCATACGCACTTAAATATGTTATTCTAAATCGAACTCAGTACGAGATTGGCTGTCGTAAATTCGGATATGGTGAATAGCATGGCATGCTTTACCTTATTTCGTTTGATTGTCCTTTTGTAGAAGTTTGTAAACTTCTTAATGTACAAGATTTGTGCGTGTTGGCAACTTTTGCAAACAATGATTGCTTTGGATTATGAAATATGATAGTAATTTCCGAGGGATACCTATGTGTGTGTCAAACTAATATGATTACTATTAGGTACCAAACTCACGTTTTTATGGCAACGCCATATAAAATTCATTCTAAATTCTTCGTCAAAACAAATGATTCAAACTACACTTTAAGGCCAATGTTCTCCACTTCTTGTGAGAAATAGCCAAACAGAGTAGTTAATTTGTTCGTCGAAAAATTTATTTAAAAGTATGATTTTTACCACAGGCTCTATCTGTCTGTTAGGTAAGAACTTGATCTAATTTACATAAAAGTTGTGCGTCTCACAGCTCACTGGATTATTTACATAATTATGATTTACATAAGCAAGTGCATTCTATTACGCAAATCAATTAAAATACATTGTAAAGCGCTATAAATAAATTATTAACTGACCCGTACGATTGATAATTTTAAGTTTTAACACGTAGTTTTTGCACGTGTTACACTCACGTGTTATAATTAATCCACACTGCAGTTACTGTTTGTGGAGCAATGTGTCCAAATGTTTACGACAAACATCTGATAATAGGTAAGTTGCATGTCAACAAAGCTAACTGCGGTGGATGCTCCATAATATCGACGAACAAACCATTACGTGCACGTAGTGCTTACTATCCAGAAGGGCAGATAAGAGAATTGACTGCGGTTAGCATCCGGTGCAGATAACACTGTTTGCACTGCTAAGTGGTGAGGTAGGTCGGGAGCTACATGTAGGTCGAACTGGTATGATTTCGGGAAATAGAACATTTTTAAGACAATAGTTGTCAAATGAGGAATAAGACCATCTGATGTAGCTACTGCTGTAGATATTTATGACTTACTAGCTGACCCGGGGACCTCCATTCGCCTAACAAACTATTTTTTTTCTAAAATAAAAGTAGCCTAAGTTACTTCTTGTCACATCAGCTATCTGTATCTGTATCTATCTATTAGCCAGAACAAACAGACAGACAGACAAAAATTGTAAAAAATGTTGTTTTGGTATATGTACCCGTGTATACATCCAAATGCCCTTAGTAAAAAGCGGTTATTTTAATATTACAGACAGACACTCCAATTTTATTTATTTGTATAGATGACATTAAAGACCTCAAGTGTTAAATGCTGAAAAGAAAGCGTGTGGTCTCTCATAGTGTAACCAAAACAGGGAATATATGTAGCCCAGCGGCTTGTGGCGATCCCAAGATTTCGGCAAAGTTCAGCAACGGTTGATAGTTGGAACTTGGATGAGTTACCGCTAGTGGCAATAATTTCTTGAGCGTTTCCGTGCTCTGGAGGGCGGTCCTGGTTGTTGTTGTGCGACCTGTCTAATATTCGAAGAAGTACTTAATTTCCATTATTTTTTAAAATTTGTTCACTAATGAAAGTGATTCTAGTTAACGTCTCCATTTTTCAAACCCTGATATCAAACTGTTCTTTTTTTCGGAAACATTACCACGCATTTGGCAGCAAGTTCAAATCTTGCATAGGTACCTAGAAGATTTCCCTCATTTAATTTTTTTATTTCATTATACATACATATATATATACCTACACACGTATAAAGGAAACTTTGCAAACCAGAATTTTAAACAGCTACCGTGCAGTGTGGTGTAGCTGCAGTTAATCTCGATTAAAGACGCGAAATATAATTCGGTATATAACTAGGTAGATACGATTTTACATAAATACCTACTGGCTCTCCCTCTTCATCTCCATCTATGTTGTTTCTAACCATGAAGTAATCTATATTATTATAACTATAACCCTTTAGGGGATGATTGTCCAAATAAACTTGTTACAGTATTTTTGTTTTTACAGGTGTGGTAAATGATAAATTTTATCGACCGACGAGAGTAGAAAATAATTAAAGTATTAATATCGCTATTAAAAAATAGGGGTTGGTGGTAGAAAGGTGAAAATTTAGGGTTGTATGTATTTTTATTGCAAACTCATAAAAAAAATATTATAAAATAAAAAAAAATGTACAAAAAATAAACTTTTTGAGGTGCACCACTCTTATCACTTAGGGGTATGAAAAATAGTTTGCGTTCTATTCTCAGACCTACTAAATATACACACAAAATTTCATAAGAATCGGTCAAGCCGTTTCGGATGAGATTTGTTACAAATACGAGTACTGTGACACGAGAATATTAGCTTTTTCAAAGTATTCTTCTTCAGATTATAGTACTTTAATATTAATAAAGAAAACTGTTGTAATACTTAAAAAAAACTGTTATAATTTATGACAAAGACAGGTTAGCGAATTAATAAGTTTAAAATCTTAACAGAAACAGCACACATCTTAACACCTCAAACCGATCTACCAAGTACAAAACGGTGTTTAATCAATGCGGGTATGAAAAGCCAAGCAATAACCTCATACGGTGCCATTATGCGAGTCCTTACAAGCCGTCACACCTAAGCTGAATACTTTGACACCATTGAAACTTTTCACTGGGGTATCGGCGACCCGCAGCGTTGTCGGGTTAGCCTCAACTATTGTTGGCGCACGTGCACGATCAATAGGCCCTCTGAAGAATTTCGGACTGACAACCCTATTTATGCTCGCCCCTAATTGAATTATGGGGTCGTTATGACCCCGGATGTTATAATGATCCGATTATATTGTTAGTCAATGTTGTCTTTTATAAGTGTTTACGTAACTGAAATGATATTCTAGGCAACTTTATAGCGTTACACTTCGTAACTTTATGAACTTTGTTTATTGAGTACGGTAATAGGAGTTGTACAAAATAAATAATTCAAAGTACCTTTTCATTCTATACTGTATTAAATACAATTAAGTAATTTCAATATAAACGTGGTTCTCGTACCTAATTCAATTAAAATACAAAACATCCGCTCTGCTTCGGACACAGACAGACAAAAAAATACTTATTAAAAAATTGTAGATAAGTACTACAATGTTAAATAGATAACAATTATATATATTTTGATTTTATTAGTATTTAAATACAATAAAATATCTACTTACTAGCTGACCCGGCGAACTTCGTATCGCCTAAGAATGTAACAAATCGGAGATCATTAAAATCGGTACAGCCGTTCTTAGCCGTTATAGTTTCCGTGTCCTTCCTCTCCCGCTCCCGCTCCCCCTCCCCCTCCGCCTCCCCCTTCCCCATCCCCCTCCTCTCCCTCTCCAACTCCCTCTCCCTCTCTCTCTCTCTCTCTCCCTTTCCCGCTCCCGCTCCCGCTCCCTCTCCCTCTCCCGCTCCCACTCCCCTCCCCTCCCCTCCCCGTGTTACATAATCGGGATCCGCTGAACATGCGTGAGCTGTCCGGCCGCGGGGCCGGTGATGATTGTTGCTACTCGTACAATCACGTTGTCACGTAGTTCATTTACTACGTAATATCTTCTGAATGGAATGTCCGATTTGAGTAATTCAAAAAGTTATCTATAGGTATTGAAACAGTTTTGAATATGAAATGATTTATTTGGATAAGGATTAATACGAAGGTATGGTTTTCATGATCTGATTTTGGTCATCTTTTTTATTAACTTTTAAAATGTAAAAAGTGGTTATAGTGACATAACGACAATAGTTGGACATATACTATCGCGAGGTTTTTTGAAGATATTTATATGTTCTATAATATTGTAGAACATTTTTTTGTTCTATCATCAATAGTTTCCGCAGCGTATGCGATGAAATAAATTTTTAAGCAAATTTTTTCACATTTTACTTCACGTTACTGATGTTTTAGCAAGGATCCCTAATTTTTTCTAGAAATAAATATAGCCTATGTTACTCATGAATGATGTAGCATTCTAATGGTGAAAGAATTTTGAAAATCGGTTCAGTAGTTTTTGAGTTTATTCGTTGCAAACATACAAAAATACAAAGCTTTCCTCTTTATAATATTAGTATAGATATAGATTACATGCGTTTATAAAATACACAGTTCCATGAAAAAGGAAGTGACTTCTTTTTTTTTATAAAAAATTAAGTATTCTTCTAAAAAACCTAACTCACAAAAGGACATATTAAAACTTTGATATCTAAATTTTCTTATCCATTTTTGTATAGCCACTATCTGCATCATCTAACTTAACAGGGTTTTAGACTGAATATGAAGGGTAAGCAATTTAAACATGAGAATGGCGTCCCTGAGAGCTCGGCACATATTTGTTTTGGTTGAAGCTTTTGGGATTGACTCCGTGTTATCTCTCCAAACAACTTCGGGGGCTGACAGAAATGGCAGCAGGCGAGTTTGGATGTTTAGTTAAGATTTGTTGGATTTTAGAGTATCTAAATAAATAATGTTTGTTATTTTGCTCAAAACCATCCATTTTATTGCAGTTTTCTTTGTGAGTTTCAATTGTATTAAAAGTAAAGTGACGTAGGCGGGAACAAATATTTGATTAGTATTTATTTACTTTACTTCCAAGATCGCCAACGTAGGTATGTCCTTGAATCACGTACACTGAACTTATTTCATATAAAAAGTAACAATGATTTTACAGTTAGGTACCCACAGTTACTATTCTTCTTGACAGTGGTACTTAGTTATCGTAAACTGTTGTTAGAGCGGTCGTGGTGGTTAGTAACAAAGAAGTAAGATTCTTGTCCTTGTTAAAAGTACAAGAATCTCTTAGGAAGTTTGCTATCTCCCTCTATTTTTCACGGTTTCTACCGTAATCTTCACTTCACATCAAAAAGCATTCATCTCAACTGAACGTTCAAAATACGACAAATCTATAACACTCCACCAAGATTCCAATTGTAGGTGCTACTTCCTTGAAACTTAAAATGCCGGCAGCTATTTTAGAAATAAAAAGCGGCCAAGTGCGAGTTGGACTCGCCCATGAAGGGTTCCGTAGCAGCAAGTAACATAATATAAAAGTTCTTGTAGTTCGTTGTAACTTTGATCAATGTTTTTTGCGGTTTACGATTTATGACGTATTAAAAAAAAACTACTTACTAAATATCATTCAAACCAATTTTCGTTGGAAGTTTTCATGGTAATGTACATCATATATTTTTTTTAGTTTTATCATTCTCTTATTTTAGAAGTTAGAGGGGGGGGGGGACACACATTTTACCACTTTGGAAGTGTCTCTCGCGCAAACTATTCAGTTTAGAAAAAAATGACATTAGAAACCTCAATATCATTTTTGAATACCTATCCATAGATACCCCACACGTATGGGTTTGATGAAAAAAACATTTTTGAGTTTCAGTTCTAAGTATGGGGAACCCCCAAAATTTATTGTTTTTTTTTTCTATTTTTGTCTAAAAATCTTAATGCGGTTCATAGAATACATCTACTCACCAAGTTTCAACAGTGTAGCTCTTATAGTTTCGGAAAAAAGTGGCTGTGACATACGGACGGACAGACAGACAGACAGACAGACAGACAGACAGACAGACAGACATGACGAATCCATAAGGGTTCCGTTTTTTGCCATTCGGCTACGGAACCCTAAAAAGGAATACATAAATTCCTTTTTGGTATGAAGTATAACAATAAAATGAATGAATTTTAAATGCTGTAACAAGAACTTTTAATGGCTCCACACTTGAATGGTAGCGTGTAACAAAAAAAATACTCCAAAATGCAATAAACGGGCACTCAATTCATATCTGTAACGCGCGCGTATCAAATCGTCAGAAAGAGCCATTCATTCAATTCATTTTACTCTTACATGATAACAATAAGTTATACAAGGCAGCGGATAATAAGGAAATACGAATTATTCGCTTAGACACAATGAAAACTGGCCGACCAAGAGTCCGACGCGACGGAGCGCGGGTCTTGGGAAAAAAATAAACTGTTGTTTATTAGGCTTGAGTGAATAAAAGTAATAAACCCGGATAACAAGAAACAATTTTCATAGTACCAGTGAATATAGAAAGTCATGAACGTACTCGTACCTACTTGTAATAAGCTTCTGTGCTTTACTTTTAAAGATCACATTGTATGTATTCTACGGGAAAATAGTAGAAAAACTGTAGATAAATGATCACCTAATTTTGTTTGTACTAATATACCTACCTATTACTTATTTTGTTCCAGTTGTACCGTATTTTTTTACAAAGTTTTTGTTATAATTTTACAATAATGAGTCACGTAGTTCGGTAGCTAATGCGTTTAACAGAGAAAGACATAGGTTGTACATATTTATTAATTGAACACCGTATTAATGAAGTTTTAATACACTCAAGAAACCTAGGTCATTTTGATAACAATAGACACAATTTGATGGTTTTGTAACTTTATAGAACCATGAATAAATTTAAGTCACCTGTTAGGTAAGGTTTAACCTTTGGCAGGTAGAAATTATTCTGCATGCTTACTAAATGAATCCTTACAATCTCCCCATTCATGAGCAGGTCGATCGGGTTACAGAATCGGTTATCAAGTCGGCTATTGATGACACTGATCAGTGAAAGCTTTTGACCACCAATCTCAACCATAATCTATGAGTTAAGGCACAGATACGAGCAGGTTTAATATAAAGTTGACTAACGATTTTAAACGTTTAGCTAAGGATAATTCACACATGTTACAATAGGTGCAAAGTTTGGATTTACCTACCTATTTTGGAATTAAGACCTATTAAAAGTTTTATATAATTATATTTTTTTCAGTTCGTTAACGAAATTTTATACCAACTACATGATTATGCATAGTTGGGTATCATAGTAAAATGTGCACAATTCATGATTTATTTAAAAATATCACAATACATTGCAATAATTCCATTTAAAGTATTTGGTAGATACTTCTATACCAGGCGATTTGTATGAATATAAGGCATTATACGAATTACGATACAACCATTATTTATGCTTAAATAAACGCAAAATTCCGTTATTGTCGCGGTTTTGCGGTCAGCATCGAAATCAGTCTGCATCGTTTCATTGCCAGTTTTTTGTCAGTTAAAAAAATCTATGAAGGGGTTAAGAAGCCGTACAGTCTATTGACACGGAGGGTGTTCATTGAGCCACTCCTCAAGCGAAGATCCTCGGCGTCTAATCACGGAAGTTTCGGTGTAACGGGCGCCCAGTAAGGTTTCGCGAAAATCCGTTGAAATAATTAATTACAGCGAGGTACCAACTTATACTTAGTAAGTAAAAAATATTATAGCTATGCAATTTTAAAACCGGCTTATGGTTTCTATATAGATCTATGGATATTATAGGTATAAATATGTATGTAGGTATAAGTATAATAAATGTAAACCCAATATTTCCTAGGTATTCAATAAGATAATCGTGAAAGGGCGTTACACGTAATCATCAAGTTTAATATTATAAAATTATTACGAGGGCAAAAACTGTAAAATTATTGAGAGTATAATGAGCCCCTATACGCAGCGGGGTCCGAAATTCAATCACTGGGATTTATTACCCAGATTCGCAAAGGCCACGCTTCTTTTAGAGACATCGATTGTTGAGGCGGGACCTTTTCTTCAAGCTTTTGGGGTTCCGCGTGCTAAATTATAAATAGAGTTTGACAGTTTTATTTTAAGATGATGATCACCGCTTTGATTAGGTATCTAATTTATAAAGTAGATTAAATTTATTTTATTTAATTGACACAAAAATAATTTGTTATAGTTATTTTTTACACAATAAAATTTATTAAAGTAAATTAAATTTTAAAATCGTCACGTCAATCGTCTTTATTCTCTCGCATCTTTAATTTTCCTTCGTCACTTTATTTCATTTGTATCTACTATATTTGTATTTAAAATAATTATCTCAAGTTTACAATGATTATACCCATTTAGTACAGTAGTTGTTTACTATATTTGTGGCATTGCATTTACTTGTTTCAGAGAAGGAAATGTTGCTTGCCGGTATTGTATTCACTATGACATGTTTAATTTGACTCGAGGCCTTTAAAATATCGTTGGAATTTTTTAGACCCGCGAATTTTTATGTTACGGAACCTTTAATGAGCGTACTCAGTTCGAATATTACCTGTTTTTTTTGTTCAAATTTTTGTAGATAATAAGGCCGTGCGCTCGACCTCTCTGCCTTTTGTCCGCGGTACTGAAGTGACAGTAAAAGTAACGCCCACTTTTTAATTCATTGTGTCTGATCCTTTAAAAGTTTTAAAATATTAAATAATAAGCGTTATTGGCGCAGCCTCTCTTAGCCGCAAACAAAAGGTACCTATGTAAGCTTTAGTTAACGTTTACTACTTGTTATGTAATACGAGACCTAATGCAAAAATATCGTTGAATCCAATAGATTGAACTTGCTATTTAGGCATAAGTATTAATCAAATCTTAGTCCAAATACTTTAAGGAAAATTTGGAACTCAGGAAAACTAAACTTTTTGACTGTATAATAATAGTCCTGAAAATAAATGACAGTAGGTAATGCCCTATATAACACTAGCTGCCCGGACAGACTTTGTTCTGTCAAAAGTTTTTTTAATTAAAACCTTCCGTCTACCTTATCTTTCAAGTTGGCTCAAACTGCACACGGTGTGCAAATTTGATTAAAATCGGTTAAGTGGTTTAGGAGTTCATCGCGGACAAACAACGTGACACGTAATTTATATAGGTATATTAAGATATGTACTGTAAACAGTTACAATTTGGATCTAAGATAATAGTTATTACTTACTATTTAAATGACTAAAGTAAGTAGACACAAAAAATAGGTAGGTATCTAAGTCCATTTTACACAAACTCTTGAAAATTCACGATTTTAAGAGGGCCCTTTGGGGCCTATTACGGCGAATAATTGTTCACGACGATCCATCAATTCGTAGACATTTCGTAGATCTCTATTGAGCTTTTTGTGAGCCATCATTTCCTGCTGCCTCAGGCTATGTCGGCCGAATTTTTGCAAGGATCCAATATTTTTTTACAAATGATCTTCCTTCGATCTTTTTTTAATTTTCGGTCAGTCGGCATTATGTTACCGGCCATTGTTAAATGGCGAAGATTTTTTAAGTCTGTAACGTTTTTGGTTAAAATGTGCCGACTTGGTGCACCCTAAGGCGTTTTCTGGTTTCTTTGGCGAATTTTTTATATGATTTGTCTACATGATAGGCAGTGACCGCGTTCTGTACAAAAAATGGTACCTAGCTTATGTATGAGATTATCTACTAGGATATAGCCGTACAGCTTTGAAAATTTTGAACCACTGGGTATTGAAGATTAGGTACTTTATTTGTGAATTAATCATTTAATCATACATTGGAAGGTATGAAAAAATATATCTATTGCCTATTGCATTAAATATTGCAAAAGAAACTATAAATTAAAACAAACAACTAATACGTATGAATCTTAAAACGGGCAATAAAACGTCACAATCAAACTGAAAATATAAAAATTTGTGCAATTCAAAAAAACTTAAAATATAACAAGAATTTTAAGTCCCCGAAGACATATTATTTTGGCGATCGTAACTGTCAAATTTCATCCGTCCTTTTAGCGGCTCTCCAAAAATCCGCAATTTCCGGTAAAAAAGGAATGCACTGTAATTTAAAACCGCACAAAATTGCAGTCGCAACACGTGCAGATGTATTTTTCCACTTGTAACCAACTTTAAAAAAACAAATGGTGCCCCGAAATCTTGGTTCTTATCTGTGGTAACGTTTTATTTTTTATCTGTGCATTTAGTGTCACGTGTTAGTGATTTGTGCCGGTAATGGCCTCATGTTGGCGCTTCCTTTCGCTGATTGTGTCAAATATTGCAACTAGCAAGCGCCTTTTAAGTGGTACAACCCTGGTTTTAATTAACAGATAAAAGATATGTTTATTGCTTTTAAGATAAAGAAACTCTTGATGTACACCTTTGGTTAATAAAATTAAATTTATAGGTTCTTTCACTCATCGTTGATAGCGAAAAATAAATATTTTTGCGTGATAAAAAAGCACATGTATGTAGATTTGGTTTCAATCCATTAATAACTTCCATAATTTTAATAATTTCATTCGTTAAAATCGTTAAGATCAAAATGTACTTGTATGAGTTAACCTAATTGTAGTAGGTAAACGTTTTAATTATCTCAACTTTTTATGACATAAAAGTTAAATGTTAAAAATAATATACCTAGGTACTTACCTACTTATGTTCATATGTTATGTGTGCAATTATGATTCAATCATTTAATTATATAAATTGACATATTACACTGACATCTGTAATTTAATGTTGACATTACATGGCGGTTTTCTTTTATGTTTTTTAATTTATATATTTTTTAACTAATCTATCGAATTGGGGTCATCTGTAATGTTAGATGTAGTGTGTAAATAAATAAAAGAACGCGTTTTATATTCTGCCATAAGACTCATCTCAGTTATATAAATTTCTGATAAAAAAATGTAAATCATGATGCAAGTAGGGTAAACGGCCCAATATCCGTGAAGTTTTGATATTCACGGACTTTGCAGGTCTGTTATGCAAAAACTAATAACCTTAGAAAAATGAGATATATATGACTTGGTAGGTAATTTATTCTAGTTTTCAGATTATTGTATCGTTTCATTTTAATAAAAATATTTATGCACAATAATTTGAAAAATATTCAAAATAAGCCTTTTGTCCCAGTACCCGTTAGATTTGTACTAGTATTCGTTAAATAGTCCTGGAATCCGGTAATTTTTACCGCGAATTGAAACTTTATTGCTTGACGTTAAAGTTCACAGAAATGTTGCATTTTTGTCTTTACTGCCGTATTGGCAAGAAAAACAGGGTTCATACCAAAGAATACACATTAAATAAACAAAATATGTATATTTAAGACAAATTATACATAGGTAATTCCTTTATTAAATTCATAATCATCAAATTATTTTAATATGATAAATCAACTATCATTAGGTATTTAAGAATCACATTATTTTTGAAGCAGCATTGAACATTATTTTTGAACTCTTAGATAAGCACTACTTACTGCAATTATTTGTGAAAATGTAACTATTATAACTTTAGTAACAAATAGGTATATCACTAACCTTACATGAACACTATATTAGCTAGAAAACACTTAAATACGCTTACAAAATAGAAGAATTGAACTTGCGGTCACCAACACGCACTAGCCAAGCGTGGTGACTACCGGCTAAAACCCCCGCATGGAATTCACTAAGAAGCCTCGGCCCCCAGTCCCCGGCAGCCCCGCTATTCCTAGTTACGGTAGTGGCTATGGTAACGGCGGGGCATGGGGTGCTAAGAATCGCCGGCAGAGATCGGACTACCAATCCAAACGAAGACTTCTGCACCTGGCAACATACAACACCAGGACACTGAGGACCGACGACAAGGTAAAAGAGCTGGAAGAAGAGATAGACAAGTTAAACTGAAGTATTGTGGATTTATCTAAAGTCCGAAGACAGGAGGAGGACACGATAATACTCAAATCCGGAAACTTGTTCTATCACCGGGAGGGCGAACACCTGTCCCAAGGTGGTGTCGTGTTGCTCATCCACAAGTCCCTCGTCAACAACATTGTGCAAATTGGGAGTGTGTCGGCCTGGGTAGAGTACCTTACACTCAGAATATCCAAACGGTATTCGTTGAAGGTCGTACAGGTATATGCACCGACTTCGACACATCCCGACGATGAGGTTGAGGTTATGTATGAAGACATTAGTAGAGCCATGCATACCTCGAAAACTCATTTCACAGTTGTGATGGGGGACTTTAACACAAGACTAGGCACGCGAAATGACAACGAGATGAAGGTGGGACCCTTCGTATATGGACGACGGAACCACCGGGGACACTTGGTTGGCAAACATCATGGAGAAGGAGGACTTATTCATGATGAACTCCTTCTTCAAGAAGAAGCCGCATCGCCAGTGGACCTGGATAAGCCCTGATGGTTCAACAAAAAGCGAGATAGACTTCATTCTGGCAGACAAACGGTATATATTTAATGATGTCTCTGTGATCAGCAGACTTAAAACCGGAAGCGATCACCGCCTTGTAAGAAGCATATTAAATATCGACGTCAAGCATTAACTTATTGCAAGTAAAAAAAAGTCTACACTTCGCCCAACACCTGTCCAAATCTAGGGTTCCGAGAGCTTTCAATTCAAAATACAAAACCGTTTTGCGTGCCTAGAATCATGCAGGACGAGGTCAGTGGACGAGTTTAACACCAGGATGGTAACAACTGTTCACGAGGTAGGGTCGAAGTACTTCAAGACCCACCCCAGTGGTAGATCTCAGGTTCTCTCAGAACAAACCCTCGGTCTAATGAAGGACCAACGAGAACTATGTGTGCAGTCTCCAACCTCTATGGCGGAGTACAGACGGCTCAATGAACAGATCTCCGTGTGCAAGCGACACGTTTGTTTACAAAAAAACAACGCAAATCGTGTAAAAAACACAATTGAGCGAAACTGAGGCTCCAAAGTGTTCGCCAGAGATCTGTCTATTGGGCAAAGTCAGCTTACGAGGTTGAAGACCGAGCTCGGTACCTTAGTGTCATCGAAACCCGAATACCCTTTCGAAGACCCTTTTAAATAACTACAGGCCCATAGCACTTCTGAGCCACGTTTATAAGCTGTTTTTGAGAGTGCTCACCAATCGCATTGCACGCAGACTTGACAACTTCCAGCCTCCCGAACATTCCGAAAAGGCTACAGTACCATGGACCACATACGTGACACACACTGCGGCAGATTATACAGAAGACCGAAGAGTATAATCTGCCGCTATGCGTTGCCCATGTGGACTATGAGAAAGCCTTTGATTCTATCGAGACCTGGGCAGTACTAAATTTTCTTCAGCGCTGCCGGATCGACTACCGGTATATCGAGGTGTTGAAGTGTTTATACACATCAGCCACCATTACCGTCAGAGTACACAACACAGCAACGAACGAGAGGTGTCAGGCAAGGGGACGTCTTATCCCCAAAACTGTTTACCGCTGCGTTGGAAGACGTGTTCAAGCTGATGGGGTGGAAACGACGTGGCATTAACATTAATGGCGAATACATCACATACCTGCGATATGCCGATGATATAGTCATCCTGGTGGGATCCCTGGAGGAACTTGGTACAATGCTCGGGGACTTGAACAGCGCCTCACAACGGGTGGGTCTTAAGATGAACATGGATAAAACGAAAATCATGTCAAATGTCCATCTGTATTGGTTGTTGTTGACGGCGCTGCTCTCAAAGTTGTAGACGAGCACATTTACCTGGGCCAAGTGATCCAAATGGGTAAGTCCAACTTCGAGAAAGAAGTCACTCGTAGAATCCAACTCGGATGGGCTGCGTTCGGAAAACTAAGTCATATCTTGTCGTCCAAAAAGTTACCTCAGTGCCTGAAGTCAAAGGTGTTCGAGCAGTGTGTGTTGCCAGTGATGCTATACGGATCCGAGATGTGGTGCTTCATGGAACGAGCTATGCTCGGTATTTCTCTACGCGATCGAATCAGAAATGATGAAATCCGTAGACGAACGAGGGTGACCGACATAGCTCAAAGAATTAGTAGGCTGAAGTGGCAATGGGCTGGCCACATAGTTCGAAGGACCGATAACCATTGGGGAAGAAAGGTCCTCGAATGGAGTCCACGCCCCGGTAAAAGGAGCTAAAAGGAGCACAGGACGCCCCCCGACCAGATAGACCGACGACCTGAAGAAGACAGTGGGTATCCGCTGGATTCAGAAGGCTCAGGACCGGTCTGAGTGGCGCAGATTAGGGGAGGCCTATGTGCAGCAGTGGACCTCAAAAGGCTGATGGATGGATGGATGGATGGATGGATGGATGATAGAAATACCTTAACAACAAATATGTGGTACCGTATATATGTGGTACATAAATTTTACTTTAACTCTCAACGAAGCCCAAAGTTCTGAGAGAAACGGAGAGATTCTACGGACAGCTGTATACCTCCTTGCAAGCTCCAGTTTCCCTGGAGGAGAGGGACAAGCGAGCTCAATTAAGCCGGCACTATACCGAAGACATCCCGGACGTCAGCCTGTATGAGATTAGAGAGGCTCTGAAACAGCTTAAAAACAATAAGGCACCGGGTAATGACGGGATCACAACAGAGCTGCTGAAACGAAAAACTAAGTCATATCTTGTCGTCCAAAAAGTTACCTCAGGGCTCAATGTCTGAAGTCAAAGGTGTTCGAGCAGTGTGTGTTGCCAGTGATGACATACGGATCCAAGACGTGGAGCTTCACTAGTGGCCTAATGCATAAGTTCAAAGTCACCCAGCGGGCTATGGAACGAGTTATGCTCGGTATCTCTCTACGCGATAGAATAAGAAATGAGGAAATCTGTACACAAACGAAGCTAACTGACATAGCGCTGAAAATAAGCCAGCTGAAGTGGCAATGGTCTGGCCATATAAAACCGATAACCGTTGGGGAAGAAAGTTCCCCGAATGGAGACCACGGCTCTCAAAAAAGGAGCACAGGATGCCCTCCGACCAGGTGGACTGACGACCTGAAGAAGACAGCGGGTATCCGCTGGATTCAGAAGGCTCAAGACCGGTCAGAATGGCGCTTGTTAGGAGAGGTCTATGTGCAGCAGTGGACTTCCAAAAGCTGATGGATGGATGGATGGAGACTTTTAATTGAAACTTTAAAATGATTTTCTTCTTCCTTCGACAAAATTGTACTCGGTCCCTTGGAGCAGTTGACGGGATAGAGTCCACGGGTTATTACATCCAACGTTGACCGTAGGATACCGTACTGCGCGTGGCAGCAGCTGAAATTGAGGCCCCTTTTTTGACTGCTTCTCAGTCTTAGCTGAAATTAAAAAATGAAATATTTCTTGCAAGTCATGCCACATGCCTTAATATCCATCTTAGCTACCAATGATATTATAGAAATGCTACAGGAAAACGAAAAAGCAACCAAAATAAGCAAGGTAGGTAATTATTATTAATTCCAAGGAATGTGAGACTTTAACTCAAGACAATAAGGACTATGACAGGTTTAGGGGCAACTATTAATGCAGGAACCAGTATCCAGCAGAAAAATATACAGTTTCAAGCTAAAATGAGACCTATGTGAGGGCAATAAGACTCAATAAAGGTACTTTAACGGGTTCTGGTTCAAGTTTGATGCGCGTACCAATATCCGGTAGAAAATGTACGATTTTGCCGGGTACTAGGTCAAGTAGGGATTTATGAGTACCAATAGATGTAAAACGCAAAAATATTAACATTTGAATTAGATTCACCTTAACTTGTAGGTTATATCGCTAGATAATTCATTTAAATATTACAGTAATGTAATCCTCTTATCGTATCATTATCCGCAGCAGTATGGAAAGCTCAACAATATGACGCGGTGACGTCCTAGTTCAGTAACTGAACTTTGGATTTTTGTAAAAAATTCCTATAACACAACTTTCATGTCAAACAGTTTCGACACCATTGCACTTTTTAGACAGTTTTACCATAGCATTTGTACAAAATATTACCAAGAATATGTTGCCATTAACAAACTTTAATGTAATATTGGTATAATAGTGCACTGATAGAAAAACTGACTAGTTACCGGATACTCGGACATTACCGAGAATACGTACTTCTACCCTACTTACTGCCCGTCCGGACGGAAGCGACTAATTGACTAACTTGTCAGCAGGAATGGCACGTTCGAAGTCAACAACCACTTTTAAAATAAAAATCACGCATAAATGTCCCTTTCCTGTTCTTTGTAAGGAATTACAACAGAAGGAACTAATTGTGGTTACGCGTGTTAAAATAATATAGTTTTGTTTTCTGTCAGAATTATGCTGGGTGTGACTGGAGTGGATATTATGGAACATTTAAAAACAGGTGGAACTCAGAGAAAATCTTATGAAGTGATTTTTTTTTGCTTATTTTTTAAGACATTACTGACGCATTACCGCTCAAGAAGGAAGCGATGGATTCGCTTAAATATTAGACATTGCGAAGTGGAATGCACCAGGACAGCTTGGCTTGGACTGAAGGAACTGAAGGAAGTTCCTACGTTACACCCGATGTTAAAGTAAATGTTTTTCAAATCGCACATAAGAATCACCACGTGCTTAACAAGTAACTTGTACGCCGGGGGAATTAATTAATGTTCCAAATCCACCTTCAGTTGTTTTGAATGAGTCGCACCTAAATGCCATTTCAGTGTTATTTAACAGGAACAATAGGACGGTTGTGAGTTGGACCAAACTGTTGTTTAGTGAGAGCTTAAAAAGAACTGTGTACCTGTAATTGTCAAGAGTAATAGTATTTGTAATTATACGAGGGTAGATACTTTATTTACCTCTTTTTATTGCGCAACGTACTTGTTTGTACTTTTTACACTACAATAAAATTAATGAAGTTATGTTTTGCACGCGGCGTCGTTTGAAAATTACTTGCATAAAGTACCATTAGTTAGCATTTGTTTTCGCAGACGGAACAGTTATGTTAAATTAAGTAATAAAACATATTATAGATGGTTGTTTAATAAACTGTCACTTAAAAAAATAATAACGTTACTTAATGAAAATAACACTGTAGTCTTTTATGGTTGTCAACTTATTACACCTTCGCCATTCAAAAGGTGTGTTCTAGTAAATCTAAACACAAGTAGCAGTACACTGAACCAAATTCTATTACATTTTCGAAGGTATTCAAAATAAGATAATGAGGTTTTGGTATTCTTAACAAACGTTAAAAATTGTTTTTGTATCCTGGAAGTGCTTGAATTGAGTTATAACAATGTATTATATTGCTAGGTGAGGTTTTAAAAACAATACGAGCTTTTTGTGAAGGTGGTCAGTTGTTTGAACACGGCTTAAGTGCAAGACAATAGGGTGCTTGAACAATAGAGTGTTAATTCTCGAACGTTAAGTTGTTATATTTTTCACTTCATTTGAAGTTGGAAAGAATGGTATAATATTTTTGTAGCAAAAAATATTCACTTTTACAGATAACTTTTAAATTTAACAGTTTATAACCAATTACGTTAATATAACGTAAATAAATATACATAGTATATGTAAGTAGGTACCTAACTACCTATACAGATTTGTATAGGTACAGATCAATTTAATAAAAATAGCAATTTCAATTTTCATTTTAATAAGCTTAAAAAAATTTGTTCTTACGCTGCGTAAATAGGTTCTTCTTACCAAATGAAGCCCGTGCTAACTATGCGAACCTAAAAAGAGTGACTAAAGTGAAATACGCAGAAGATAATTTTATATTTCTTACAACATTATTACTCTATATTTAGTTGGAAGACGCATCAACGCGTGCGGGGAAATCATTAGCGCATAAGAAAGAAAATTACTTACACGTCAAATAATAATAATAGATAGCCTGCCATAATGACGTTCGGCTTGTCTAGAAAAATCAAAAATATTCATCTTGTCGAGAGAAAAAATACTGTATGCTAATTTAGTTGACAATGCAGCAAATTAATTATCTCTGTTATAAGCTTCGTGTCTAGAGCGACGCATAAATCGTTTTATCTTCGTCATCTCACACATTGTGTGTGTTGGTTACAATGTTTTCATGTGCATGATCGATTTTTAAAGAATATGGCGCTATTTACATATACTTCGGAATTATTATTATGCACTAAGTATCTCAAGTTGCAAAATTTCGCATTGTATTTATCATCTGTAATCGTCAATGCATTTTAGGTTTAAAAAGTAGTTAAGCACCTCAAAGATTTTACATTAAAATTATGTACATAGGTATCTTACGACAAAATCATACATAATCGTAGCCGGACCGATGCCTTTAAATGAATGAGTTCACGGCGTATGGCTTCTTTGTAAAATTTCACACTTAAAGTTTTGGAGACAAAATTAACATCTTTTTTCGATGTCTTACTTTTTTGAGTGGCCATGATTCGTGAAGGGCTCGTTCGCACCCTGAAAACCATTTCCGTTGGAGCCATGTAAAGAAACTGTTAATCGTAGCACTTTTAGCGATCGCCGAGTGTTGACGAAATATCGAAGCGTGAACTCTTTCACATTTCACAAACTTACATTTATCGCTGTGGTTTAATTAGGTAAGGAAAACTAGCATCTAAGGTAAGGGAATAAGGGTGAGTTAAAATAGGGAGGAGTGCCAAATAAAAAGTTGTGTTAGTAAGGATTTACCAACAACATAATCTGAATTTCACGCGACGTTTATTTGTTTCACGGGCATGTTGTTTTGCACAATGCAGAGTTGTGAATTTTAACAAGACAAGTGGCGTGCTCTGTTGATTTTCACAGGTTTCTGGATTTTAACTAAAGATTCGAGTTCGGTTTTACTATGCCGTTGTTAAGTAGCCATTCGATTATTGCAATATGGTTGCGTATAAACGGTAACGTCGGAATAAGTAAATGTATAAATAATTAAAGCAATAAAAAATATGGAACATACTTTTTGTTCATTACAATCTTTGAGACGTTTTGGAAGAATCCAATAGTGTACGGGCAGGTTATTTTATAATGGTAAGTACATGACATTTCGTAAAATTAGGTGACCTCTTACAGACTCCTAAAGCTATGGTACAAGCCTTGTCGCTTACCTAATTGCTACTGTAAATTAAAATCTGCGTTATTTTCTAGCCTTTATACCGTAAGCTACATTTCCTTATTCAGTGCTTTCGCTTTTATTTCTATGCTAGTGGATACCCGGCGTGTGTTACTACACAAAAAATGTTTGTATGGAAAAGTCGAAAATCAAAAATGTGCCTAATGCATTGTTTTAGTGATCTCAAACAATCTTCGCATTATTGCCTTTGAAACAAAACCATTTTGGGGCATATCGGTTGGATGGTTTCAAAATCTTAGGACATCCGTACAATTTTTTTTTGTGTTTTATATACATACATTTCTACCTACAATAAAATGAGTTCAGTGAAATAGGCTTGAAATTCCTATTTTGCCGACGTTACCAAGCAATCCTTACAAATCTGTTAAGTAGCCCGCAGCATTTGACAAATGCAGTCAAAGGGGCCGCCGACACGAGGCGGCCGCTACAAACAACTATTATGCCACACATGGACCTATGTATCTTGTCGCTAGGGGCTCTGTTGCTACTTTGTAACACATATTATGTATAAGAACAACGTCATTTTATTATATACAGCCCTTGACTGGGCTGCGTGGTTGTGATAATAACTAATTACACAGTTTCAAGGACGTAAGCTAGCTTTGTATGTAAGTATGTACTAAATTTATATTTTATTGTTACTTTACAGGTTTATACCTACTTTTAGGTTGATTATACATATTTATATACTCTATTTTTCTAATGAAAAAAATGGAGGAGGCCTTTACTCTATAAAGAAGTAATTAATAGATAGATATATAAACAAAAACATAGCGGTGAAGCACTACTGCTTCAATTATTAAAGTAGGTTCTTTGGTAAAATTTTAATGGCAAGAACAGTTTAAGTTCACTGGTCCGCTCATTAGAGTGCTTCCTAGTGCCGCTAGATGGCGTTAGGAGTCCTAATTGAAATACCGAGTGAAGACGAAAAAATATATCCGTTGCTACGAGTTACCCGTGACACTACGAGTATGTGCTATAAAAATTAAATTCATGATTTGGTGAATCAATAAGTTTTCTGGGAAATATACTCAAGTTTCTCAAGTAATAGGGTGCACCCTTCAATTCCATATATAGAAAAGTGCGTGATCTGGCGAACTATCACAAATTTCGACAGATTATCAATCCATCATCGCGCCGGCCGGCTTCAGCGTCACCACCTCATCGGCTACCTTGGACTGCGTGGAATACATAACAGGACAGAGCAGGGTGAGTGGATTCAGTTGCGCTTTAGCTGATCTTCAGCCATTATCGATAGATTAAAATAAACTAATTTCAATTGTACGCAAGTACGCGGCCGTGTAGCTATTTACACGCTCACGCGCCACCACATAGGTATAATGATTATTATACATAGTCTTGCCAGATATACTGTTACAGCCTTGTTTAATTTAAGTACCGAATACTAGCGAGAAATGTTGCGATTGATTACGAATGAGGAAATTTTGCACTATCTTAAAATAAATAAATAATTGATATTGTGTCATTTAATAAAAAATGAGTGGACGTTAAAATAAGACACACACGGGTTATTAAGTTGCACCATCACAGCTATGCAGCTTGAGGTTTTTAAATTGCTGAAAATTTGAAAAATAACTCATGGATTTTTTTTATCGTACTATCAAATGATTCCCTGAAATTTCGAGCTTCGAAAACCGTAGAAGAAGCGCCCAACCTTGCACGGTTAGAACGCCAGCGATCATCAAAGAGGTACAGGCGCGAATTAAACGAATTCTCGTCCGGAAGCAAAAAATTTTTGCTCTTCAGGTAGGGTTAAGAAAAACTACCATCAAATGAATGTTAAATGAAGACCTTGTACCCAGAGCTTATCGACGACACACAGGGAATTTCCGTAATGAACCTCCAAAAAAATTAAGGCTCGAGAGATGACCAGCTTTGTTAAGAAGGTACGCGAGAAAAAAAACCGCCAAATTCTTATTTCAAACGAAAAAATTTTTGACATTGAAGAAAGTTACAAAAAACAAAGTGATAAAATATTATGCCCACGTGAACAGAGAAGCAACCAGGCGTATGCCAATAATCTAGCGTGGGCATTATCTTGCGTCAATCATGGTTTGACTTGGAGTCTCATATTCGGGCTCATCTGTGATATTTCTCTGTGAAAAAGAAGTGAAGCCCAGTATTTTTGAGTATCAAAATACTGTCCTTGCAAAGGTTGTGGAACATCCTCTTCAAAAAATTATCGAAAATCCACAATAAGTATTCCAATAAGATTCAGCGCCAGATCATCAGAAAGCAGGATACAAAACTGGCTGATTGGTCATAAAATTTACTTTATAGGGCACAACGAGGGGCCCTCTTAAAGCACAGACTTACATCCGTTGGAAACAAAATATGGCAACAATTGAAACAGAAAGCATGCGCTAAATCTCACCAAAATTTGAAGTTTCTGAAAGCATCCATGATTAAAGCAATGGCTGATATAGATACGAACCTTGTACATGCTACGATTGACGACTGGCCTAAGAGGTTGAGGCCCTACATTCAAAACCAGGGAGGGTATTTTGAATAACCTAAACAAAACTTTAATTAACATTTAACTACCTTTGGTTTTATATAATTAATTTACAGATATCTTAATTCCAAAAAAATATATTTAGTGAAGTGTTTGTAACAGTATTTATGGCTAGACTAGGTATTTTTAGTCAAGAATTTTGCACTTACAGAATATGTTATGGAAAAAAAAAATTAAAATATTTTTGGTCTTGATTTTTAATTATACTATGCTATTTAATCGCTATAGAATTGTAAATTTAATTTTCTATTAAGGAAATAAAAAGGCTTAATTTATTATTGTTACTATTATTTCTAATTGGCAAATGATCTAAGGTCTCATCATGCTTCATTGCGAGAAATATTTTTCCACAGTATTCGAAATAAATTTATTGAATCACTACATTGACAATATCCAGTTCCTCTGTTTATTTTTTGTTTTCGGATTCTTCGACGCTTATCGCCGAATTGTAATGTTTAGTAATAAGTCCTATTCATCTTTTCTCTTCTCACGATCTAAAGGATCTCTCATTAACGAATCAGTATAATCACGATCTGGAGCTTTATTCAAGTGGTGATAAGCCGTAAGAGCATCACCAGCACATAAATATGTGGAAGAAGAGGTATTCTATGCTATTGGTTATTCAATAATATTCCTTTTACTTTGCTCCATGATATATTTCTAGTTCTCGTCCTTTTGTTCTTTAATCTGAGTTCTACTAACGTTCACATCAATAATGTGTAGTAATAATCTGTACTACTCCCTGATCATAATCGAATCCCACAGAATGTCCCACATGTATTGTTCTAAATACTCATTCCGTATTCTAAATATTGAGTTTTTCTTCATGACTTCTTGTATGACAGAATCTGCATCGGCCGATCGTTGTAAAACCAAAGAGATCGCTCGCCGACAAATATATGGCACGTATAGTACCTAGTAGTACAGGTAAATAAGTCCACGACCTGCTCATTAGCACGGTAAAGATATAAATAGGCAGTAGTTCGCTACCATTACAAGTGAAACACCTAATAAACACAAATAATTCTGAAAAGAGAACCGAAGATAGCCGAATATGTAACTCTTCGACCAACACAATTAAACTAACAATAAGTAAAAAATACAGACACTGACATCCTAGTATGTTGGTCAGCATGATGGGCCATCAGCAGGGGAATGTGGCTTGGATCCAACGATGGAGGAACTTTTTACACACTAAACACACCTTACCTTACCAATTTTTTCATTAAACTACATAGACATCATTAGAAAAAATTACACAAACCAAGAACTAGCCATTTTCCTACGATATCTCATAAAAGTAATAACTAGCAGCTGTGACGGAAGGTAAGTCAACATCAATGTAACGCGTCGCAAGCCGTGAAATCGGTCGCGAAATCGAAAAGCCGTTGCAGATCTATGAATGCAGTGCTAGGCTAAGTCAAAGAGCATGTGTTTGTAATGCTGACACCCGTTTAGCGTATCGAATCAGCGAAGAAAGCCCGTACAAATCCCCAAGAAATAACCGAAAAACCGAAATTTTTCTGCGATTCGACACAGCGCCGCGATTTCACGGTCGCCTATTACGATATCCTTACTCACGGCCCAACTACCTTTGTGATAACTGAGGTGTCGCTCACTTTGTGTCCGATATCGCAGAATCGGAACGAATCGCGTTTAGAAATCCCGCCGATTTATCATTCTTAAACGTTTGCCCAGACTGCATTATACCCCATAAATGGACATCCACCACTTTTGTGAAATGTCACGTATCTCATACTATTTCTTGACACGTAGCATCGATACCCATTATTTTTTATTTATGATGGGTTATCAGGATCACTGTAGGAGCGAACGGCGGTTCTACTGAATAACTTATACGCTGTCTCATAAACGAGGCTTTTTAACTCGGAAAATAAAAGGAATTGCCATCCAATAAATTGAAAGTAAGTCCATGTTCTATCCTATCAAAATTCCAAAAGCATGGTCCTCTTTTTATCCAATACATTTGAATGTTATCCAATGTGAAGACGATTTTGTTTTTTAAACTAGAAACAAAATTTACTTTTATCGTACTTAGACAACGAGGTCCATTCGATGTTTTACTTTTTTTGGTTTTTTAAAGTATCTAAAAGTTTATTGATATAGTTTTTTGGTCAATTTATTCATCAGCGTTTTATGAAAACCTTCTATGGACTGAGGATTTAAGAAAGAGGTTTTCTTATCTGTTCATTAACATAGATAGGGAAAATATTTTTATATCTATGAATTATGTGAGTTAAATTCATTATTTATGGTAATGAATGTTCTACAAAATACAAAATTATGCATTGCATAACATTATTTTAATGTAATCATAAACAGAAAGTGAATTCCTATAGGTGTTGTCTTTTCTAGATAATCTATTAATAAATAAGAATATCAGAAACTGTGGTCGGCTACTATTCTATTTCGAATCAGAGTTTGTGTAAGTTTGTTCACTAAATAGGAGTCGTCTATAAATTCTGAGTTGTAGTAACTTCATGACAACGCAGGAAATGATGGACGAATATGTGAAAGGTAGAGATAAGAATCTACCGAGATATTGTAAAGAAAATATAACACTTGATTGCAGGTAATTTCTTACAGTACAGTTGAAATTAAATATTTTTAACCCCCGACAAAAAAGAGGGGTGTTATAAGTTTGAATTTTCTGTGTATCTGTCTGTATGTCTGCTGTGGCATCGTAGCTCCATAACGGATGAACCGATTTTGATCTAGTTTTTTGTTTGTTTGAAAGGTGACTTAATCGTGAGCTAGAGTAAATAAAACTGTTGGGGGTTTTTTAAATTTAATTTAAGATACTTATAGATATTATATACTTTGTATATATTATTATGTATTATAGAATTGTGGAAGAGGAAAACATATTGCGCCGACCCAAAAAAAAATTGGGAAATGGGCAGGATGATGATGATGATAGATATTATATACTCATAGTGCTTAATTATGCTCATACTATAATAGTCTAGTGAGCGACTTTATTACTCAACCGGTGTTCCGGTCGGAAGGGTTTTGATTGCCGGTGAGGTACACTTATACAAGAGGCGAAAATCAGTCCTCAGGGGTAGCAACGTATTTGTAATGAACTTCCAGTGAGAGTAATAAGTACTAACATTATCTGGATAATACTAATATGTTTAACCTTCATTAGCAGTCCTACCTTCCACAGTTCTTTTACTAATTTTTATAAATTTAGGTAGTTACCTAGTTAGTTTGACGACCCTGTAGCCTAGTTGGTAGCGACCCTGCCTGCGAAGCGAAGGGTTCCGGGTTCGATTCCTGGCCGGGCAGATACTTATGTGACAAACAAATATTTGTACTCAGGTCATGGGTGTTATTGTGATGTGTTATAGTGTCGTCCATGCCACCCGCGACACAGGTAAAAGTAGGTTTTTACCTGTGTCGCGGGTGGCATGGACGACACTATAACACATCACAATAACACCCATGACCTGAGTACAAATATTTGTTTGTCACATAAGTATCTGCCCGGCCAGGAATCGAACCCGGAACCCTTCGCTTCGCAGGGGTATGAGTGTGTAAACGTTTATTTATTCATTCTAATTACAAATTTATAACCATCAATTTTGATGTGTCGTGGCTTTGCTTAACTAATAATTAACACCTGATACTAACAGGGATTCGCAGGGGTATGAGTGTGTAAACGTTTATTTATTCATTCTAATTACAAATTTATAACCATCAATTTTGATGTGTCGTGGCTTTGCTTAACTGATAATTAACACCTGATACTAACAGGGATTACTGACCACAGTATGATTGAGTTTGGATGAAAGTTATGTAATAGGTATAATATTAAACCTGCAAAATTATGATGATGTTGCTAACACACGCCACTATAATTGTGTTTTAGCGCTTTAGAGATTATTTATAAGTGCGTAAGTGGGTTGATGCCGCTATAGATCTTAAGCTTTGGCGCGTGCGAACCCTCGATTCATGTTTTGGTTACCCCTGCATTAATTTATCTGTATTGCTAATTCCCGTTGGCTCCATTAGAATTTATAGACCATAGATCAAATTTTCGAAACAACAAGGGTTTCGATTTCAATGTGTAATTTGCGAAGATTATATTTGACATGTTCAATGAAAATATGTGTAATATAATTCAGATTTTCGATGTGTTTATCTGTAATGGCTGTTCTAAATCTCAGTCTGGATAAGTTGATATAAAAACGAACACTATCATTCATGTGGCAGTTTTATTGTTATTAGTTACCTAGTATGAGGATCATGAATAGCTTTTTTATATTAAGAACGGCCGTTAGAGTTCAGTCATCGTACACGCAATCATTGCTGGTAGGTATGAGAGAGTACAAGTTAAATTTTTATTGTAATCGTATATCGTTAGCTAATAATCCTACCAAAGTAAAAATAGCAACTAAAAATAAAAGTATCTGTGTAGCTTTAGCAGTAACAGTGTGAAAATGTAGTATTTTTTTTTACATTTATTTAATGAAAGGTAAAATTGGTATTTGGTATAATATTATAATACCTAAAACTAGAAATGAAAGTAGAACATATGTTTGAATATCTTTATTTAATGAGAGATCAAACGAAAGTCTTGGAAGTTCTTAACAATCAGTCTACGAAATGGTTTACAAACTAAACCTTATACAAAACTTAAGAGACTAAGTTTAAACTAAACTATATCTTAATCTAGAGAATCTAAATGCCTAAATTAAAAGAAAAGAAATTAAGCCTTCGAAAGCATGCAAAACTTAAATAAATTCATACACTTAGTTCAAAAACTAAAATTAAGATTGGCACGTTCGGCCCACTTCTGTGATATAAAAAAAATTAAACCAAAAAAAGAATAAAGAGTCAAAATTTCGTAATTAAAAAGTCTTACAAACTAATATAGTCACCTTAAAATTATTAAAGCTTCAGTTTTTCCTAACCAATAACTAACTAAGCCAGTGTCAATGAACCCGACGGATTAGTTTGCATTTGATGCATTAGTAAATCTTAATGAATTGATTCTATTTAATGGAAGGATTAATACAATCAATTTGTTTATACAAATACTTAATTACAATTCCGTCGAATTGATTGATAGTAACCTGATAAAGCTCTGTTACACATAATAATTTTCTCTATACTCTTCTTAAAACTAGTTAAAGCTTCGATTGTGTACTTCAAATATCACAGTCAATATAAAACTCTGTTACAAACTAATGGAAGACATTGGACATGCAGTACAAACTACAAATAGATCTTTAGCAGAATTACGTTACAAGTAATGAAACATTGTGAAGTTAGTGCATTAATTACAGTGCAGTTGACATTAAAGCTGTCTACCAAAACTCAATGTGACAATTTAACCTGTTAAATTACACCGAAAACTAATTTATGTGGAACAATGTTGCTAGCTACAGGTTGCTAATTAAAGCTAAAACCGTAGTTAAACTAAAATCACAAGAACGACAACCGTAGAGTTAGCAACAATATTCCGCAACTATTCTAATGGAAGACATGATTATGTTCGCGGGTTGGCCGCGCGCTAAATCTAAACTTGGAAGACACGATTTTGTTTCACTGCATAGAACCGAAATTTAAACCGATGAAGTTAACTGGAAGACGTTTAGAAATCGTTAGTAGCAAAGTTTACATACGAAACATGTAGACGAATTCGCCGAGTAGCAGATTTCGCGGACTTCATTGGCCATGTTCTCAGCTTCTGCGTCCTCTATCAGCTCGAAGCGGCTGGAGTTCAGGATGTTCTGGTTCTCGGCGTTGTCATTATCTTCTACTGGAACTGGTTTGACCGGGTTCACAGGGTAGAAGTATTCAGAGAAAGGTACCAGCAAAGGTTCTTCAGGATAGGCAGTCTTTTGCGATGGCAGGTCAGTGCGTGCGCCGGAGTTCGATATCAGTTCTCCGAGCTTCGACCAGCACTTGTTAAGATTAACACGAGTAGAGCTTGTCACCTTCCTCGGAAGCCTTGGCTTTGAGCTCTGTAAAAGATAAATAAAACCTACTTAGTGTCATTGGATAATGAAGCAGAAGTGGATATTTTTTCGGATGATTCAGGGACGAATCAGGAAATAAGTTATTGTTTACTTATGTTAGTGGTGAAACTTGAAGTTTGATGATAGGCTAAATGTGAAATCACTGAAAATATCGAAGGATCCTTACCTGACGGTTCAAGAGCTTCATCCAGGGTGATCGAGGCGACACCGCCTCCTTCTTCGGGGAAGGTGATTCTCCATTAACGAGACACATTTTACAAAACTACGAATTAATCACCTAGGACTACGTATGCTATGTACAGATTACGTCTACGTATTTACAAGGTTACTCGGGAGCGATGCGACATGCGCGCGCGGAGAGTCAGAAGGGAATGATTGAATCAGGAAGGGCGGGTGGGTTTATATACGGTGCGTGTCCGCGCGTGCGCCGAGCGGGGCGCCCGGGCGGCGCGGCGGCGCGCGCGCAGCACGCGAGGTAGCGCGCGCCTACGGACTGGTTTTTACTTACACTTCTACGAATAGGATGCTTTGACGTGCCGCGACTTAGAATAGTCGCCGACGAGATTACATTTGTAAAGGCTTGTTGATGTTAATAATGGTCTAACATCTAGTGGTGGAACTAGGAACATTCTTTGATAATTTAATTTGAAGAAAGAAACTTTGTAATAAACGACGTACATTTCGAAACGATAAAAATCGTTTTCCTATTTCTAAATACCTGAACATTGCAAATCCTAAGCCATTATCATGTCTGCATGCTTCCGTCGCCCGAGCGTGCGGCGCATAATTTTGCATCTAAACAGTCTCGCCTTTACCTCGCCGCACCGCAGGCGATTCTAACAGAATAAACAAGCCTATCGCACCATTATGAATCACGGCTAGCAGCAAACAGCTGGCCGGTGGATAGATAAGTTCCGCTGCAGTTTGATCATGTCGCTTCCTGCGATTTAATCGGCTCTCCAGCGCTCGCAAATCACGTATTGCGCTCTGATAAATCATTTCCTTCGGTCACTCGTGAGCCCACGATGAATTATACTTATTGGTGGCTGGATCTAATACCACTGGATGTGATACACTATGAATGATGGTTTGATTTTAACTATTAAATTTCTCCGTATTTCCTGTAGTTTATCATAAATGCTTCGTTTTGCTTGACACGAGTTTTTTTAAATCTATTTACATACTCGTAAACACAGTTAAGATGATAATTGCACTCACCTGCATTTAAGATGAGATATAATTGTATTATAATCATACAAAAATGGTCAAAAGACTAATGAGGTAATTTCGTAGACATAGAAGACATAAATTACGTAAGTAGTTATCTACGCAACAAATTGTTACGCTCTACGAAAAGTCGTAGCGTTCTCGTAGACTACATTGCTTTTAGTTTGCATATAAAATAGGGTGTGCAGATAAACTTTAATAACTTTAACACCCAGTGATAATTTAGTGATTAGTTGTTAATGGATATCAATCAAGAGATCTCAAATAGAATCAGTGATATTACCTATAATGTAAAAAAGAGGTAGATATGTCACTAGCGCGCCGACTATGAAGAGCGTAAGAACAGGCCATTGACCATTCTGCTCGTAGTCGCTCTGTCAATACAAGACGATACGCACGTTTTTATTTTGTTGTTGTCAGAAGTGCTTGATATTTGATACACAGCGTTAAAATGTCTTCGTGTATTATACCAAGGTGATTGGTATAGTGAAACGAAAGATAAACGTGTGTTTTAGTTCTTTTCGGAACAGATTTTTTGGTTGATTTCTAAGCGTATAACGTATCTACATTTTTTAAATATCTTTGGATAGAATCCAATACTCATATCAGTATTCAAAATGTTTATCCCTGCAGTCCATATCTGTACCGAAGCTGGCCTCGGTTTACTTCTATGAGGTGTACAGGCCATAGTTCATCAATCGCGTGTTTTTTTTTCAGGTCAGTTTATGCCATTAGAAAGATAAGACAGTTTACTGATGTAGAAACTGCTAAACTTGTTTATTTTGCACACTTTCATAGTCTCATGTCCTATGGTATATTGATGTGCGGCTCAGCGGCTAACGTTGATGCTATATTTGTTTTGCAGAAAAGGGCAATCAGAGCCATTTATAAATTAAAATCACGCGAATCCCTGCGTGAGAAATTTAAAGAAGTAGGCATATTAACAGTAGCATCTCAATTTATTTACAGCAATATTATATTCGTAAAAAACAACTTAAGCATGTTCAAGCAGAATAGTGATACGCATAATCATTTAACTAGAAACAGACATAATTTGGTTTCGTCATCTTTTCGCCTAAGTAGGGTACAACGTTCATATATGGGGCTCGGTGTACGTTTTTTCAATAAATTACCTAGGTCAATACGTGATTTACCTATCCAAATGTTTAAGAGATACATATGTGAAATTTCAGCTAGTAGGCAAAGGATACTATAGTATAAATGAATATATTAATGACAAAGACGCCTGGAAACTAATGCTGCATCCAGTTCCGCGTAGGTTAGAACATAATATTATGTAACTTCTCATGATTTTAAAAGATGTGCGAGGAGTTTCTTTCGGCTTTTCTTCTCTTCCATGACAAAGCACCCTTCCGAAAAGCTGGTAGATTAAAAAAATGACGTGCATAAGTGTATCAGTGATACCTATATGAATAAAAGATTTTGATTTGATTTGATTTATGGAAATAGCCGGCGAACGAGCTGACGATCCACCTGATGGTAAGTGACTATCGTCGCCCATGGACATCAGCAGCAACAAAGGCATCACTGATGCGTTGCCGGCCAAGAAAGAGAGAAGAAAAAGAAAGAAAGAACTGGCTCTCAAGACCCCAGCCGGAACACGACGAGTCGTTTGGCGGCTGACTCATGCTCAAGGGTGGTAGCTATCCAGGGCGAACCCCATGGAGAAATAATAATAGTAGTAATGGTAGTAATTAACAATTAAAATCAATATTACGAATATAATCCCTCGAGGGGCCCTACTACCAGCGGGCCGGATTTAGTCGCCTCTTACGACATCGATTGGGGTTAGTATTCTAAGCCGCCCCAATACGGCTAAAACGGTGTTTATTTGTGTTAATCTACACACACCTTCAAGAAAATTATGGAAGATTGTTAAATCAGATGTTAAATACGTTTGGTGCGTACCTAGGTCTCCTCACGATGTTTTCTTTCACCGTAATAAGTGTATTAATTAATTTATTTATTTATACATTTATGTTACCTCTAAAAGAAGAAACATACGGACGGGTCATGAGTGTTATTGTGATGTGTTATATGTGTCGTCCGTGCCATCAGCGACACAGGTGAAAACCTACTGCGGACCTAATGCCTAATGGTACTAATCACCAGTGAACCCTGGGTGGATATATGTAGAAATTGCTGATGGTAAGTGCTAAAACGATCATAATCAATTTTCTTATATCCGCTTTGAAATTTGAGGTCAAAGCTAGATTCAAATACAGACCACTTTGTTCCGAGACCAGCGATCAAATCCCTGAAGTTATTGGTTATAATTCTAGTACTTAAATATATTAATCTATCTATAATCTAATATTTCAACAGAGGTTAAACGTTATTTATTTGTACAAAGTCAAAGTCAAAGTCAAAATATTTTATTCATATAGGTATCACTGATACACTTATGCTCGTCATTATTTATTTTATCTACCAGCTTTTTGGAAGGGTGCTTTGTCATGTTTAACAGTTTATTTTACACGAGTAACCGCCCTCGCTTTGCTTCGGTTCTTTTATTTTTTTACACCTTGGGTTACATTATTGGAGTTTTCTTAAGGATCCCTATTTTTTTTGAAAATATAATATAGCCTATGTTACCCGGGGATAGTGTAGCTTCCCAATAGTGAAAGAATTTTTCAAATTGGTTCAGTAGTTTCGGAGCCTATTCAATGTAAACAAAAAATCAAATCTTTCCTCTTTATATATTAGTATAGATTAAAAAGTTATATAATTTAACGATCGTTCGGTCATCAAACACGAAATCAATAGGTAGGTAATTGAAGAAGAATCATAATTAATTAATTATCACGTACCAATTCATTAAATTAACTCATTAACTAGTACCTATCACTCGTATTGAATAACATCAATATAAAACTCGCGCTGCAGTTATGACGGGTCATAAATATGGAATTATAATTATGTCTGCGTCAATAAAGCCGTAGGTACAAATGTGCATCTGAATTAGAAACTGGTGTCTTTTATCTTTCTTATAAGATTAAATAAAGATACGCTTGATGATACGTGTGCTATAACATGTAATGTATGGCGCAGTTAATGTAGATACCTAGTTGTGCAATAAATGAACTTTTTAATAAGGCACAGTATTTTTAATAGGTAAAACAATTTGCTATGATTGTATACTTCCTCTGTTTGAATGTTTCGCTTTCTGTCATAATCTATACTTCTATACTAATATATAAAGAGGAAAGATTTGATTTTTTGTTTGCATTGAATAGGCTCCGAAACTACTGGACCGATTTCAAAAATTCTTTCACTGTTGGGAAGCTACACTATCCCCGAGTAACATAGGCTATATTATATTTTCAAAAAATTTAGGGATCCTCAATAAAACTCTAATAATATAACCCAAGGTGTAAAAAAATAAAACCGAAGCAAAGCGAGGGCGGTTCCTCGTATCCAATAAGACAGTTGTCACTCATTTTATACCCTAAGATCCGAACTAGGCGTGACCTTGACCCATCTGTTTATTGGATGAAAAGTATTTTATATCCATTTTAGTATGATAATAAAAATATATATAAAACAAAAACCCAACTGCGTATAAAAAAACTAAAAAGAAAAAGTTGTGTGTGTCAGCTCCGACGCACGGCTGGAGCTTACTCTTTACGAACGATTATAAAATATATGGATTAGTAAATGAGGGTAAATGAACAAATTTTTTATATAATTGTAAGCATGCTTGATACAATTATTTACTTATATTAATTATTTCATTTAACATGACGTTATCGTCAAATCAGTAACAACGCCATCTAGTTTGCGATCGTCTAATCCGTAACAACGCCATTTAATATAGATTCTGTGTTACGAATTACAAACATAACGCATAAAGTAACGGAGAAAGTTTGATTTTACTCCCCATAAATTTTCATACTCTGGGCTTATACATATATGAAAATCGATTCTAAAGGAGTTTAAATCCAAAAACCAAACCCAGTAGCTTACAATATATTAACAGGCGTTCGTTAGATACCTATACCTACAGAATTAAGACATTGATGCTACGAAGATTTTTTGTTACTTAACAATTAAATTTTAAACCTAGCATATCTACCTACATAAAAAATCTTAATATGTATCTATGCTAATCATATATTAAGATCTTTTCCCTTGAACATTTCTTTATAGGTTTTTTTCATTCATTATTCATTATTTATGAATACTAAAATATAACAGCGTGTCTTATTATCTTAACGATTGTAAGTAATATCTAGCTATTTTGTTCGCCAGGACTATAAAACATGCTATATCTGCCAATTGATTTTATACACATATTGACATGTTTTAATAACAAGCCACCTGCTCTGCATTTCTGTGTAAATTTAAATCATTGAGCTATATAATACTAACGAGATATTTAAGATCAGAAAAATAAACTGAACACAGCAAATTGCTTCTCAAGTTCATCTTTGCTTGTTTAAGGAATATTTTACGATCTGGGAGGCAATTAGTTGTGAACGTGATTAAGAAACAGGTTGAAATATCGATAAATAAACACAAATGATGCAAAAAAACCACGTATTGACTTTTATAGGTTTGTGTTGATTCGAATTTTATGACATCGAGTTTTGTATTGATTTGTTTCGACATCGATTTAGTCAACTGAAATGTTCTTGAGCCCTAATAAAACTGGACCGGGTCGAGAATGAACGAAAAGAACAAATCGGCGATATTGGTTGCTGTCTTGTAACTATAAAGTCTGTCGTATAATTAACTGTATAGTATAAAGCTTTAATTAAAAATACAGTAGTCTACTCAGCGACAGTGCTACAAAAAAGTATGAAGACATGTTCATAGTAAACAAATAAACATGGCAAATAGGCAATTAGGTAGTAGGACTAAAAACGTGGTGGTTAAATCTGAAGTTCCTTATGTAAGAAAACCTACAGACAATAAAATTATGACAATCGTAAAAATTATAGGGCTGTATTGGGGTGGCGGTACGGTCAGTATCCCAGACTCCCAGTGTCCAATCACATACCGGCATACAAGAGTTTCGTAAGAGGCGACAGAAGCCGCTTTATTTAAATAAATAAACGCTTACACACTCACACCCCCGCAGTAGGGTTTCACCTGTGTCGTGGGTGATATGGACAATACATATAACACATCACAACAACACCCATGACCCGAGTACAAATATTTATCTGTGACCACGGACGTAAAAAAAGACGGACGTAATCCTAAGAACAAATTCAGTGAAGCACCCATAGAAATACCAACTCTGTATTCGTACAAGTACACACACCCACACATTGACACCATCCTGATATTACATTGACACCATCGCGAATCAAAAATTACAAAACTACGCACACATGGTAAGCGAGCTGTCATTGCTATGCTTCACTCTCGATTAGACGAGGTTACGTCCGTTCTTTTTTTACGTCCGTGTCTGTGACATAAATATCTGCCCTGACCCCTCGCTTTGCAGGCAAGGTCGCTACCAACTAGGCTACAGGGATGGATTGAACCTCCCTTTCTTTAATAGATAAGTAGATACCAAAAATACCCAGCAATGGAAAATAATGGCAGCCGCACACATTAAAATAAGCTCAAGTAACGCTAGTAAATGAACGTCAATAACTATTTGCATAATGAAGGTGACTGATACAGTTAACAGTTGATTTCGCGAACCGTGACTCGTTCCAGTCGCTGTCACCGCTATCAGTGACGGGAACAAGACTCCGCCATTTTGCTGCGCTGTGTTAAAAGATAATAGTATGTCAATGTAACTGGGCAAATACAAAGGGAAACTTAATCTTAAGTTTAACACGAATCCATTTACCCATTTTACCCACTAATTTAGGACTTCACAATTGAAAAAAATTGTGGATAGATGGGATAATTGCAAATGGCAGAGTGTCGAATTTAAAGACTAAAGAGTCTTGTCTTTTTTTAGGTACCAATTAGAGACTCGTGGAAATGTTTTTAATTTCCTGTAACAGAACAAAATGGAATATAGAAATAAAAAAGATCTGTAACAGCGTTCAATTAACTAGGTATGCTCTGCACAGAAGATATAGGTAATATCAGAAGAGTCACTATAACCTTCGAAACCCCATTAATTTCAACACGCACAAATTAAGAGTCGAACGACAATTTAAATATTCTTATTGGAGTCCAAAAAAGCAGTTATGAATTCTAATAAAACAAAAACCGACCAAACGTTCGGCATCTCACTGTAATAAATACCTTTATCGACCATCAAGAATATTGTCATGTTCAATTGTATCCAATAATTCACAATTACGATCCAGCTCATTAGTTCACATCGAACGAACCCGATACACCAGCCCCGAAAGTCGTAGTAACCGATCCGTCGCGTCGCTCTCTCGACAATTTTACACATCATAATACTTTCGTAAAAGGAAAAAAAGCTAGACCACAACCCAACCACGTGCAGCCTTCAGCATATAAAAAGAGAATAGGAGCTCCACTTTTTGCCGCCTCCCCACTGAGGGGAAGCGTCCCGGGTAGGGTTACAAATAAAACTTTGTATTCGGAACGTAACCTATCAAACTGAGTGGTGTGCAATGTTTAGCTGTGTGTGTGCGTGTGACTACGTGGATGTGTGTGGAACGTGCTGTACGCGTGTTGGCCGTTTACTGCGTACATATTTGACATTAGTCTAGGGTCAACTTTATGATCTCTATTGTGGACGTGTGCCTTCGTGTATTGTGCAATGTGTTGTTGAAAAAGGATTTTACAGTCCTTTATTATTAATTTGTAATGTTTAGCCTGAGCAATTATAAATTAAAAGTTCTTAGCTGTAGAGATTGTAGAGTCATCGATTAATTAAGTAATACATCTAGTGAAAGAGATAATTCTAAAACCGGCTAGCTAGAACTCGAAAAAAAAACACATATGAGTATTAAAATCGCAAACAAGTATAAACTAAGTACTTAGATCGTGAACTGAACTGAAAATGATAATCGCAGTAATATTATTTCAAATCAAACAAATCAAAGGAAAGCAAAGCCCCCCAAAAATGCCATTAGTTCTCAATTCACCCCATTAAATTTCCCGCCTACAATTAGAGGGGCGAGCGGGCATTGTTAAAACAATCACGTTGTAGATAAATGCGTACGCGCACGCCACGCGCCCGCGTCATGCCGGCCGCGGCATTCCGGCACAACATGCGGGCGTCATAATCAATTATATCTTAGGATAATCTTAATAATAATTGAAATATTCTAAAAACGATTGTTTATTATAAATAGAATAAACTACTGAAAATAATTAAAATTGTTTTCATAAAACATTCCTTATTCAGTTCAAAACTTATTTTATCCATAATAAATTATTGTTTAAAGGCATCGAGACTGCTTGTTTCACATGCAGGTAAACATTTATTGAATTTCTTAAAACATTCAACATTTAAAATAATAAACAGTGCAAAGAATCGATCGCAAAGGTGTTTTATTATGGAGGCCATACTGAAATGTGTTGTAAATCGAACTTGTCAATTAGTGTTTAAATAAGTGCAGAACAGTTTTCGTCTTTAAACTACATAACGCATATTTACACCTTTCCAATGTTTTCGTTTCGAAAACTCAATCCTATTAAAATATAAATTTAGTGGTTGCAGGTGGCCATTAAATTGTATAGACCTGTCATAATAAAATGATAGCAATTGTCGATGTTTTAACAGCCAAAACAAATAAATATTATTGGGGTTTTAATCGTCTGCAAATAAAAATTACGTTTATTTGTATAGGTATTTTTAATTGCTTGTCACGTACTTAGAAGTAGATAATATTTTAATTAATTCATAAGGAAATTTTCACCCTCATTCTTTTTCTTACCAAATGTATTCGACTACTTTACAAAATACTGCAACAAAAGGTTCTATAAAACTTATAAGTATATTAGGTATAATTACGCACAACGGCGAAAAAGTTTTCTGAGAAGGGTTGTGTTAGGTATGTACTAATTTTATTACCTGCGACATCACAATCCAATTACATGTATAATATTTATAAGATATAAGTAGTAAAGTAATTGTTACTAATACTAAGTATAGGCTAAAATTGACCGAAAAACAATTTTTTCATTATAAAAGCCTATCGCGAGATTTTCCCGATAAAATGTATTTCTATGAAAGCCACCTACTAAATAAGGAACCTACTGATAATTAGGTACCTAATTGTATCAAGACTCTCAGATTTAATTTATCGAAAGACGCAAATCCCAGTACATGTACTACCCTCCACCTCTAATTACGTAGCGACGTTTGAACGTGACCCTCATTGATATGACGTCCTCGTGTAAACAATGCCGTGTGCCGCTCATTCGTATGAATGCCAGTGGGGACAACCTAAATTGTGTTCCGATTGTTAGATTCCTGTAAACATATGCCAGTGGTCCTCAAATTTAAAATCAATAAATTGAAATTAATATAACGTTTAGTATATCTTTACAGATAATTTTCGATAACCTTAAAAATAGAAAAGAACCCTGGATGAAATAATAATTAATAAAATTAATACATTGATAACCGAATGACGCGATGACGGCTCCGGAAATTATTATACTTATACAAATAAAACATGATGTCTCAGGGCCTGACACGCATTTTCCCCGTTTTTCATTTTCACTTTTTAAGGATTGTCCAACTTATCCAAATTGATTTCATTTTTAATCTGAGCTCGTTTCCACATATCGTTTACATCCATTATAACGTTCCATCTACTTACTATTGTGAAACCTACGTAAAAAAAAATTGCTTGAATAAGCCGCCAAATATAATTATGTAAAATCGAGTTCCGTCAGGAGGCTTGGGAGGCAGTTTTCATTTCTCTGCTTTCTTTCTTGATCGGCAACACTTCGGTATCTCTGTTGTTACTAATGTTCGTCAGCTCGTTTGTTTTCTAGTAACATAAAAAAAATCATAGAATAAACCACAAAAAACATACTTGAGTACAACTATTTACTTACTTACTAATATCTCATAATAAAAAGTTAGGTAGTTAATTATACTTTAAAAGTTAAGAAACGCTGTAATTATAGGCATAATTTCAAATGAGCGACGCACTCATATTCAGCTGTCAAGTTTTGTCGCTGCCGGGCTGGTGCGTCTTGAATATTGCGCGAGAATGCATACAAATGTTTAAATGTTCCATTTAATTTCGTTTACTGTTCCGAGAATTTAATGTCTCTATCATTGTGTCCTCTGATATATTATGTACTGCAGGTATAGTAGGTACGGGTATCTCATGTAATTAGTTGTGTCTCAATTATTATTCAAAGCGTGGCTGTTTAACTTTATACCTATTGCAAAAAGATAGATATCTCCTAAGATACCTATTAATTTACATTGCATGCATAGATAATTGTCCGCGGTTTCCTAACGGACCAACTACGTACGCACAACTAGTGGAACGGCACAACTAAGTGTTCCCATCGGTACAACTATGCACAACTAAGCACAACTATTTTACTAAAACCATTCCTAACGGTACAACTAAGTACAATCTGATAAATACAATTAATAAGAACCTCTTCAGACATTATCTATTGTGTTGGCTACTTCTGTCATATCTTTGAATAAATTAAATAAGAGAATTTTAAACGTCACTTTATGTCATTTCCTGTAGTAAAGTGAAATTAGCATCAAAATATTCGTGTACATTTATTACAGATGTATTACAGAGAATAGGCACTTAAAAAGTAAAAAAAAAGCCGTGTGTAGAGTAATGTTCCCAAATTTGGGCAGGTGTAGCCAAATGTCACCTTTCTTTTTTTATCTATACAAATATATAAAGAGGAAAGATTTGATTTTTTGTTTGCAATAGGCTCCGAAACTACTAAACCGATTTCAAAAATTCTTTCACTGTTGAGAAGGTACACTATCCCCGGGTAACATAGGCTATATTATATTTTCAAAAAAAAATAGGGATCCTTAGTAAAACTCCAATAATATAACCCAAGGTGTAAAAAAATAAGAAAACCGAAGCAAAGCGAGGGCGGTTACTCGTATCTTATAATTTAATGCTTGACTGCTATCCCACCTGATGGTAAGAGGTGATGTAGTCATAGATGGTAAAACGCATTAACTTAGTAAATGCCTATTTACTCTTGCCTTGAAGACACATTATAATCGAGCGGAAACACCGACGCGGGCAATTTATTCCAATCCTTCGCTGTACGTATAATAAATGGTGAAGCAAAGCGCGTCGTCCGTACAGGGGGGATGTTAATAACGAAGGGATGGATACCTGCCGTGCGTCGGGACGTTCGATGATAGAAAGGGGATGGCGGAATCAAATTATGTAATTCCTGCGCACACTCTCCAAAATGTATCCTGTTGAACACCGAGAGGCTGGCAACTCTGCGCCTGTGCTCGAAACTCTGAAGATTGGTCTCAACCAATTTAGGGTCACCAGTAAGCCTCTTAGCACGCCTTTCTATTGACTCCAATGCTGACAGGTGGCATTTGGCAGCATCAGCCCAAATGTGACAGCAGTACTCCACACAAGGCCGAACCTGTGCTTTATACTAGGTTAAAAGCTGTTGTGGTGTGAAGTACCGCCGCACCTTCGCTAGGACTCCAAGCTTCCTAGCAGCTACTTTAGCTTTGGATTCAATGAACCGCCCAAAGTTAAGGTTCGAGGATATCTCAATGCCCAATAACTGAAGGCGGCCAGTGTAATTCAGGGATACATTCCGAAGAGTAGGAGTCAAGATGATCGGACTCCTTTTAGCGATGAATAGACACGCTTGTGTTTTTGTGGCGTTGAATCCCACTAGGTTGGCATCGCCCCATTCGGAGACTGCCTGAAGTGTAAGATTCATACGCTCTACCATAGCCTCTCTTTCAGACTGTATATGGTCTTTACTGGCCCGACCCTTTGGCAGGTATCTCTCCACAACCGTGCTGTCGTCTGCGTACCCATAGATACCGGGCATGAGCAGATCGTTAACGTGCAGCAGAAATAGCGTTGCAGTGAGAACAGACCCCTGAGTAAATCCGGCATTGGTTGTCATTGAATGCGACAAACAACCTCCGACAACCACTCGGAATGAACGGTCACTCAGGAAGTCTTTGATCCAGTCGATCAGGCCAGGGGATAGGCCATACGCAGGAAGTTTGCTCATAAGGCTAGTGTGACAAACCCAGCTGTCAAAAGCCTTCGAGATGTCAAGGGAAACAGCAAGTGCTTCCCCATTTTTCTCGAGGGCTTCGCTCCAGATGTGAGTGGCATACGCTAGAAGATCTCCTGTCGACCGGTTTGGGCGGAAACCGTACTGTCGGTCACTGAGGACATTGTTCTGTTCTAGGTATGCCATGAGCCGTGAGTTCAATATACGCTCCATAATCTTACAGAGTAAGGAGGTTATTGAGATAGGCCGATAGTTAGTGGAGTCAGCACGACTGCCTTTTATAGGCACAGGCTGCACGTTGGCAAGCTTCCACGATCTAGGAACTATCCCAGTCTCGATAGAGAGGCGAAACAAGCGTGTCAACACAGGAGACAACTCGGGTGCATATGTCTTTAGTACTACCTCTGGAATACCATCTGGTCCGCTGGCTTTCTTCACGTCTAGACTTCGCAGGGTCTTAAGTACCTCTTTATTGTGAATGCGGACTTCTGACATAGAAGTACCGCAATTAGGTATCTGTGGTGGATGGATGTTGCTAGTGTCTAGACGTGAGTTCTCAGCAAACAGAGAAGCGAAAAGGTTCGCTTTCTCTTCAGCTGTATGAGCCAGAGAGTCATCTGGTTTCACCAGCGGAGGCAGGGTGGGACGACAGAAGTTAGTCTCGACCGCTTTGGCGAGGGACCAAAAAGCTCTACTGCCACATGGCTGGCGAGAGATTTTTGCGCCGATATGTCTAATGCAGTCGATACCTACTTTCTGTAATGCCTTTTTGTTGGACTTCGCGGCAAGGTTAAAGGCTTTCTTCTTAGATCTAATATCCGGAGCTTTGCGGCTTTGAGCATCAACCCAGGCAAGATACGCCGAATGTTTACGCTTCTCAGCCTGAGCGCATTCGGCGTTGAACCATGGGCGAGCTTTGCTACCAATGAGAACGTTGGAAAAAGGAATGAAATACTCCATCCCTTAACGAACCACATCGGTTATAGCATCCGCGCAATTCGACGGATCTCCAGGAGAAAAACAGACCTGTCGCCAAGGATAAGATGCAAAAAAGTGTCGCATCTCATCCCAATCTGCTGACCTGTAACGCCATACTCGCCGAATACCTCCCGAGTCATATTCGGGGGTTGAGTACGACGAAACAGATTTCACCAGACAGTGGTCGGAGGTTCCCAGCGGGGAGGAAACCTGAACAACGTACCTGTCTGGATCGGTTGTCAGCAGAAGGTCCAGGCAGTTTGCTGTGTGGCCATGAATATCGGGCACCCTAGTCGCTTGCTTTACCAGCTGGGAGAGGCCAAGCGATAAGGCAAAGTTCCTCGCTTCTCTCCCTGCATGGTCGGTTTTCTGGTATGGGAACAGCCAGTCCTGATGACAGGCGTTAAAATCCTCCAGAAAAACCAGCTGCGCAGTAGGGTACCGTTGCAAAGCCACATCAGCCGTCACGCTAAGGTGCTCAAATAGACGAGTTGTCTCCTGGTCACCGCTGTGCGAACGATAGACACAATAATACAAGACTTTGTCTGTACCTGTGTCTACCAAAACCCAAATGGTGGAGAAAGTAGGGTCTTCGGGATGACGGAGGCGCTGGCAACAGATGTCATTGCGGGCATACACACAGACTCCGGCGCGAGGGTGAAAATAATGCTCCAATGTGTAACCAGGGTAGTCTAGGTATGCCGCGCTCAATGGACATCGGATCTGTGTCTCCGTCAAAAAAAGCAAGTGCGGCTTCTCAGTCTCTACGTGGTGGTGGACTGAGGTGAGGTTAGAGTGCATACCTCGGATTTTGGTAAAATGCACTTCGAGCGAGGGGACGTGCAACCGCTGTAAATGACGTTTACTCTTGCTCTTTTTCTCATTAGGTTAAAATTGGGAGTGAATAGGACGGAGGATGGCAGTTGAACGAGGCGTTGCGTCGTAAACCAAGTGACAGAATTAGAGTCACTATGTTATTGGGGGCTTAGTCTGGACACCGTGGGGACGTCTGAATCCCCCCGGAGATCGCCATCATGTCCCCTCATCCGGTCGCCAACCGGCATGATGGAGCCACTCCAGGATTTTTCGCAAATGGTAGCCTTTCTTGGGTGGCTTTACCACTACTTGGGCTCCCAACTGTCTACGGTCGGCCAGCGGTGCACCGTGCTTCGGATCTCGCTGCCCTCCGCGACTAAGTTCCCGACACAGCAAACACCAACCCGTCACAACCGGTACATCAACGCAAGCAACTGTTCAGACCCATCCTCCATTCGGCTTCATTAGACATCACGCTGGAACAAGACGGATCGCTTGGCGACATGGCTTTGTCTAATGGGTGGTAACCTAAGCCGGCAGCCGATGTGGTGGCCTACCACCGGAGTTGCTGCTCGTTTAGCAATACCCAGGGGACACGTGTAGGGTATTCGGTATCCAAGTAACTTCCTACAGACGCGAGCAGCCCATCCTCCTTTCTGCTTTGGATTCGATGGAGAGGCATGCGAAGAGGCTCATTGGTGACTCAGATATGGTTGAGACCAATCTGCAAAGTCTCGAGCACAGGCGCAGAGCAGCCTCTCGGTTTTCTACAGGGCACGTTTTGAAGAGTATGCGTAGGAATTATTTGAATTAATTCCCCCTTCCCCGTTCCTCCATCGAACGACACGACGCACGGCGGGTATTCAACGTTTCGTGGTGAACATCCCATCGGTACGGACGTCGCGGTTCGCATCGTCTTTCGTTATGCGCACCGCGAAAGATTGGAATAGCTTGCCTGCGTCTGCGTTCCCGCCCACCTATGACGTAGATGTCTTCAAGAAAAGTGCGCTCACCATCCTAGACCACATCTCCACTTACCATCAGGTGGGATTGTGGTCAGGTATCATTAAAGTATAATGTCATAGAACAGACATCTCGAACAAAATGTGTGTCCCGCTGGGAGGTTCTATTTTCAAAATTGAGCCCCCGTTCTCCTTTCAAAATCGAACGAATCCATTGAAAATTGAAGCCGATCGGCGCCAATTCATTGGAACATACATTGTGTTCGCGGTGTCGGTTCTATACGCTAGTAATAATACTTCAATGTCAAGCATTAACTTATTGTAAGTAAAAAATAATAAAAATAAAGGATGATTAGAAAATGCTATCCCGGGATACCAGCATCCCGAAACCGGGATGCCGCATACATTTTACGGGGCTAATCTCGGTCGAAATTTTTGCGTGAAAATCATACTCTGCGCGCAGTAGCGCGCGCAGTGTTGCAAAAGTTAAATATTAAAAATCGGTAAGATTGCCAGCTAAAAATCGGGAGAAATCGAGAGATTCTTAATCTGAATAAAAAAAGAGTTTTTTATGTTACTATTACAGTAATTTTATTCATAACTAGCTGACTCGGCGAACTTCTTATCGCCTAAGAATGTAACAAATCAAAGATCATTAAAATCGTTCTTAGCCGTTATAGTTTTTATGTTCATATCTCCCGCTCCCGCTCCCTCTCCTTCTCCCTCTCCCTCTCCCTCTCCCCTCCCTCTCCATCTCCCTCTCCCGCTCCCGCTCCCCTTCTCTCCCCATGTTACAACTATAACAATTAATTTTTGTTTCTAACTATCCACATTAATTTTCACATTTCTGAGTTCAAAAGTGACTAATTATTATCCCTTAGGGGATGAATTTCGGGAAAACCGTGATACAGTTAATTTTATATACAAGCTTAAATACAAATTTTCACTCTTCTTACTTCAAAATTGACGAAGTTGCCAACGCATTATTATTAAATTTTGTTTCTAATTTTGAGCTAATAAAATTTTAAAATAACTCTAAAACTGACGAAGTTGGTTTGTATGAAAGTGACTTCCAACCGCTATTTTTACCCCTTAGGGGATGAATTTCCAAAAATTCGATAATATAACATAGCCTGTGTTACTCAAGAATAATGGTGAAAGAATTTTTAAAATCGGTTCAGTAGTTTTTGAGTTCATTCGTTGCAAACAAACAATCAAATCTTTCCTCTTTATTTATAACGAGTAACCACCCTCGCTTTGCTTCGGTTTTCTTATTTTTTTACACCTTGGGTTACATTATTCGATTTTTATTAAGGATCCCTAATTTTTTTTAAATATAATATAGCCTATGTTACTCGGGGATAGTGTAGCTTCCCAACAGTGAAAGAATTTTTCAAATCGGTTCAGTAGTTTCGAAGCCTATTCAATGCAAACAAAAAATCAAATCTTTCCTCTTTATATATTAGTATAGATAAAGACAATCATTTATTAATTTTTTTAACGCTACTCAATCTTATACCCACACTAGGATTCCCTGTGTTGTGGGTGCCATGGACAATACAACTCACAAAGACACTTACAAATTAGTTGTGCCATATCACTAGTAGTGCGTATGTACCTCTAGGGTATAAGTGTTCTGTGGTATGTACGTAGTTGGTCCGTTGGGAAACTGCGATTAATTGACAATAATGTAGTTGTACCGATGGGAACACTTAGTTGTGCCGTTCCACTAGTTGTGCGTACGTAGTTGGTCCGTTAGGAAACCGCGTAATTGTCACACCAATAAATTTTATCTCATAGCATAATAATTGATAGATAAAATTCTAAGACAATAATGTAAGCTAAATAAATAAATAAATAAATAAATAAAATAAATAAATATCTCTTCGCGTATCCTCATAATTACTGAACATAATACACTCCAAAAGCTTGATTAATGATAACTAATTATAGGGAATATTGAAACAAAAATCATCTAAAAAGATGGATATTAGTTATCGATAAAAAAGATGAGGTACAATGAATCAAAAGCAAACGCACACAGAGACCACATGAACGTAGTGTAACGTAAACAGCCCTTCTACGGAGTTTTACAAATAAATCGTGTAACTAGAACTACTCGTGCGCAGAACGCACACACGCAGACCCGCACTCGTACAGGCCACGCGCACGGCGACGCGCGACGCGCGAGGCGCGAGCGCACACACGCGCGCTCCCTTCTAATCGGCGCTTTCCTTCGCGTGTCGGTCGTGTGTAGTGTAGCATCCCCGTTAAGGGGCGCAGGTGTGGCGTGGTGAATGACGCGGCCGTGGGAACCCACATCAACCCTGAGTTCCCATGATCGCCGCCACCTGCCACCTGCCGTACTACGCATAATTCGCGTTCGTAAATGAACGGTATTGACCACGTGTGCCCACTTTTTTCATCTCGACGGGGACGCGGAAGACCGGTGGAGTCCAATTAATTTTATCTTAATGATACCGGAGCGAAACTCAACCGACGATAGCTCGCCTGAGGGTTGATGGACATTTCTGGTTATCGATTAAATAGATTACTATTCACCAATCCGGTTACAATCGTTGTAGGATTATAGACTGACGACCCGACTTTTTAATACGTGTTAAACATAAAGATAAAGAAGTTATAAATGTTAATTGCGATTTAATTTACATATTAAGATATCTTTAATTTTAAACTCGTCCTTTTTTGTAGACAAAAACTGCAATACAGAGATTAAACATAACATATAACTAGGTATATGTATATGTATGTATAAACATAGTAATTGTATAGGGAAAAAAATATCAAATATCAAGTTATCAACTACTTTGCTTATGTTTGATAAAGTAACTTTTTTGTAAAACCATATTTTCCTTCACATTATATTAAGTGCTAAGATTTTTATGATAGCAGCCGACACAGGAGTAGTCGGGCCACTATGGTGCAGGAGCCATAATAGTTAATTTAATCTTACAAAAGTATTTTCTTTTATCCGTGTACCTTTTTAGGGTTCCGAAGAAAAATAGGAACCTTTATAGTTTTGTCATGTCCGTCCGTTTGTCTGAAGCAAAGCGCCGAGACCATTATTGCTAGAAAGCTGTATTTGGCATGGATATACGAGTATACATATATTTATCAAAACTCCAGAATCATAGAATAAAATATTGAAAATAATTTTTTTTCAGGGTAGGTACGAGTACCTCCCCTACAGGTAACGTGAAGATGAATTTTTTTATTCGTCGCGTACCCTATAGTTGTGGGGTATCGTTGAAAAGGTCTTTCATAAATATTATGGGTCTTCTAAAAAATACTCTTTTTCGAATTAGGAATCCATTTTCGAAATATTTGTACTTCTTTAAAGTGCTAATTTTGGTTAGAGTCAAGTGTCTAAAATGGCTAAGCGGTTAGAGTTCAACAAGTGAAAAAATTCTAAAAATAGGTTATATGATCAATTTACGAGTAAAACTATCACGGCTATGTTAGCATATGTAGTTAATGAGTTATAGTCGTTAAACTTACTACTTCGGAACCCTCCAAAGCGCGTGGCCTGACACGCACTTGCCCGGTTTTTTATTTATTTCCACTATTACCTACAATGTAAAGACAATAATAATGAAAGTAAAAATACAAACAATGTAACATTACGACAAAAATTCTTCTTGACTTTTATAGGCAGTCTTAAGTAAATACCTATCTCCTCCCGATAAGTGGCTGTAAAGTTTTAAGATGAATTATGAAACAGATGTAAACAATACAATGCTAATATTTTTACGACTACTTACAATAAAATAAATGAAGGTTACTTTGGAAGAGAGCAGAAGCGTAAAATAGCGAAATAATATCATATTCACATGTTTCTCGCTTCGTCATTTTCGAACAAATAATATTTAATTAATTCAATAAATAATCTAGAAATAAATCAATTGAATAAAATTATTAACCACATCTAACTTTTTCACCTGCATTGAATAGAAGGAAACTTAAAAAAATACTTTAATTTAAAGAAAATTGCGGCAAACAGCAAATTAAAAACGAACCTGTTGAGTTTACTAAAATTGTCATATTGTAAAAATATATCGTAGTAAAATGAATATAGATTTACAAAGTTAGCAATGAAGGGTGAAAATGTGTATTAACCTTTGAATTCTTTAAGGTACGCTCACCTGTTTCGGTTCGGTGCCACACTTGTTCTGCTTCAGTGAATTTTATTGTTATTTACATTATGGTACTTGTGTTTTTTCTATAAATGTCAGTTTTGCATAGATTATGTATAAATGATAAGTACCCGGGATATAAAAAAATAACTATATTTCAAGTTCTTCAAAATGCGACCCTACCGGTAGGTACTACGGGAAATTCGCAGAGACATTACAAAGTATCTTTGTAATCCGTTTAACTGTTATTGTAATATCCTAATAACCTAGGTCTAGAATTTACTATATTACTATGGCCTTATGATTTATATGTTACCGAAGTTACTATGACTTTCAAAATAACTTAAAAAAAAGAAAAAATACATTTTTCACATTTACGATTCAATGATTTATTGAAGGTAAAAGTGATGGTTCTTGCCTTTTTTATCGGTTCCAAAGATCCGGTCGGTCGGTTTTCGTCAAAACAGAGTGTCCGTTGTACAACGGATGCGTCCCGGTCAAAATTACATTTTATGTCGTTATAAATTAACAGGTTGTTAGGTCGATACTTCCGAAGATTAATAAACTAGAACGCTTTGTTTGTATTTTTTTTTTAACTGTTTTATAATTTTATTTAATTTTTAATAATATTTGTGTGCCCGAAAGGGCCGAACATAGAGTAATTTTTAATATATTTTATGACCTGTAATACCTATGATCAGACATAAACAATTATTATTATTTGTTTTGTAAAGCCAAGAAAAAGCTTCATGATAGTAAACAGGTCCTACCAATTAATAACGATTCAACTTAATGATGCAAATTAGCAATGTAACAATTAGGTATTTATTTTTCAAAAGAGATCACCGAATAGTGGTCATTGACAACCGCGATCTGTAATCTGGATCACCAAACGTATCATCGATGTATTGACGGCCACAGAATTATCACCGTCTGCCTATTCGATACTAAACCTGAAATACTTAAAAACATTTCATCTGTGATCCTTGGATTACGGTACTGACTAGCCGGAAAGGTAAAAACCGGGCAAGTGCGTGTCAGGCCACGCTCAATGTAGGGTTCCGAAGTAGTAAGTTTATCGACTATTACTCATTAACTACTTATGCCAACATAGCAATGATAGTTTACCTTGAAAATTTTCACTTGTCCAACTATAAACCGTTTAGCCAGCTGGGGGAACCCCAAGTGACCCCCACTCGACTCTAACCAAAATTAGAACTTTAAAGCCAAATATTTCGCCAACGGACACCTAATTCTAAAAATGGTCTTAAAAGACCCATAATATTTGTAGAAGACCTTTTCAACGATACCCCACAGTATAGGGTACGCGACGAATAAAACATTCATCCTCACGTTACCTATATGAGAGGTCCCCTGAAAAAAAAATGTTTTTCAATATTTTAAAAAAGGGTAAAGAGGTAAAGATGTAGACCTGGAACGAGAGTAGATGAAGTCAGAGGCACTACGGGGAGATTGGCTAAACCATTTACATCGCAAAATTTAAAAAAATATCTGATATGCAACAACACCTAGATGCCTAAGCGTTGAATTCGCTTAACCATCACAGTCAAACTGCCGAAGGGTGAGAAGGGGTAGGCAAGTTGAATTTGTAATCTCTAACGTACCTGTTCCGGTATGTGCCCACCTGTGCCGTGCCGGTCCGGTTCCGGTCCGTTAGTAACGCGTGTGCCCTATGACCGTTGATTTACCCTACTGACGGAGTGACGGTTAACCATTTAGTTCGTTAATTTCTTGTCAATGCAATTAATTGGCATTGTTTATAGGTACTGTGAAGGTTGTACTTCTTGAATCGTAAATTTTAATTTAAATCGATTTAGAATTTTAGACTTAACTTAGGTACTGTAGATGATGCATTTTTTCAAATAATCTATTTTAGTAAAAATCACAAAATTCCTAAATCATTAGTCAAATAACGACTGGATATTTGTCAAATAATGTATTTATAGATATTTGTTCTTTTCATAATTTAATTTCTTTCGCAATTTTGAGATTCTGAGATCTACGAAGCTGTTAAACTTTAGGTTATTTAAATTCCCATTATAAAGAAAGCATTAAAGAAAATTACTTTAAGAACAAGTTACATGTCCCAAAATAAATCAGTTTGGAACTTCCTGACTTTGTAATGAGTCCTCAAAATTATGAAATTACAGATCTCATGGACCAAAGGATGAAGTCATTACAATTGAAGTAAGTCGAAATCTGTTACTTTGATGAATTTTACCGTTATGCAGATACTTATAATAATGCATCCCGTTATACAGATAACTACATACTAATAATGCATTCCTTATTCAAGTTTGTAATATTACGTTTTTTGAAAATGTAAATACTTTGTATGCAAAAACAAATTGAATAATTTTTTGCAGAACCTATCATACGAAGAGAGTGAGTCACTTATTTCTAGTTTATCATGAGGCTTCAACACACACACACACACACACACACACACACACACACACACACACACACACACATTTATTCAAATTAGTAATAATGAAACTTTGTACTCCGAGGATGACGTAAACAGTGGCACCACAGTTGATACTATAGCCAATGTTTACGAACATATAATTTCTAATTTTTTTTTGTTCATAATAAATCTTTAATCTTTAATCTTTTAATCATTTTAACCGACGACAGTTTTATTGTTGTCGGTAAATGCAGGTTATCAATAGGCACTAAATCGGGATTAAGTACCCGTACACTCGCGATAAATTTATGTGTAAGAAAACGTCTTCTTACCATATCCACTTCAGACCACTTCGCAGATTATTACTTCTTTTAAGTGCATAAGTTTCATGAAGATCTATTGATTTCTATTTAACATTATTCCAACCATATGCAACGTTCATAAAAAAAGTTTTTTTCCTAAAATTGTAATTTTCGCATGAATCAATTTTGTTTGCAATTTAACAGTAGTATGCCTTAAACATTACCTTACGTATCATTGGTAATATTTCATAAATAGCCTTAGCCAATTTTACTTAAATTAGATTCTAATACCTAATAAATTATTATAGTATAAAATTACTTCGCAATAACTGCAACCAATTACAACACCGAGATGCCTTGTACTATTAACTTAACTAAATTACAATCAAAAAGGATAAGAAACTAACCAGTGGCTAGGTAAGACAAGCTACTAAAACGAAAATGCCTGAAGCCTTAAGACAACCAGAGTAAAACTTGCGAGAATCTTAATTTTTTTTTGGAGTTCCGTGCATCGAATAATAGTAACGAAGCCTTATAGGGTTACGATCACTGATGTAATGATCTCTTTGATCGAATATCAATGTTGTTTTTTAAATACTGGCCGAATAAATAAATACAATTTTACATTTGGTACATTTGTATAAATTTTGTCGGAAAAATAAAACAAAACAGAAAATGATTTCTTTTATTGAAATGCGTACCAAAAAGGTTTATAAGTAGTTACCTATATATGGTTATAGTTACCTATATATAAATGGAAGTCCTCATTCTCAATTAACAGGAGAACCCGAAATTGTGTTGCCAACTTAATTTGACAGATTTACGACTAACATTCTGACAGCAACTGATAAGGAACCCGCAACTCAAATCTGTTTCGCACGTGAACGAATTTATTTATTTTTAATAAACATTCACCATGAGCCGCGAGCTAAATCATTTCTCTCTTCGTAATTATTCGGACATGTTCTGTTAAATATAATTATCTGCGGGCCGTCTGTCTGTGCACCGCAATCATCATGTAAGGTACCACTCTCATTGCTACTGCTGTTGGCGATTCAAAAAATAAATTATTTCATTATATATGAATTTTAATATTCAATAACCGGATAAAAAATGACCGTTCTTAATGGCATGGACATTGGACATACTAGTGAATATACTCATTTATTAAATCGTGTTGTTGCCACGTTGATGTTTTTGTCGGTTTATGTCCTAAAGGGCTTTAAGGGTCTCGTCTCCAGTTCTTGTAGGTACTCTTGAAATGTGAAAATGTGCTTCAGCGCATTAGTAGGTAATTCGGAAAGGAGTCCTCTTGTAATTAAAGGCCTGAAGGCTCGGAGAAGGTAAAACTGTAACTCGATAATGTCTGTACATTGAAGATATTTAAGAAAATTTTATATCAGGGGACTATATAGGAGCAATAGATTGCAAAGATATATCAATAAATTATATCTTTTTGATACACCGTATAATAGCAAAAAATACTGAAAGTGCCCGATAGAGGGACATAAGAGACTATTTAGTATTGGAAATATATACGTTATTTCTTCAAAAAAATAAATATGTACCAATTTTTTTTATTTATGATATTATAGTTAATTAGTTAGTAGCATAGGGTTCTTTTATGTTAAAGGTTTGTGACGAAATTTAACGTCTGTTAACTAACAATAATGTGCGGGTCCTACCAATAGTTCTACTGGTAATAATATGATTTTCCAGAGGTCCTATACATACCTAATATTAGGTATATTAAAATAAATACTGAATGTATATTGAAAAATAATATTTGACAAAAACTAATCTTTTGTGTACCCTATTTAAAGTAGTTTTTATTGTTTTTTTAGTATAATATATAAATGAAACGACTGTGATTTTTGATTATATCAGTCTAACCAAGCTATGGGTGTATAATTTTTTCCCCAAACACTTTTGATCACGAATGTACAAATATTTCAAATAATTCAATACATTTTACCTTTTCTTCAAAGCGGGATGAGTTGGCCAAAGACTCAACATCATTGGCTACTCGTCTGTGAATTAGTGCAATTTACAATTTTTTTGTTCGAAACGTGATTGGTTGCTTGCTATGTTTGGTGAAAATAAAACCTTTGGGGATTTTTTAAAATAAAAACAAATTACTTAATATTAAGTACAAAAATCGTTTTAACGATTAGAAACATATTATTTTCCATGAATTCTACGATCCTCACGAAACGCTGAAACACAGTTTCATGATTAATCTGACCTTTTCATCATGTTGGACAGAACGTAGCCTTAAGTGATAAAGTGATTATGACCATGTATCACTGGGATTTTATCAATATTCGTAGTGACTTTGACAGTTTGCCCAGGTAGCTAGTTAAAATAAAAAACATAATCGAGTAAAGACTGCAATATTGATTTATCGATTTTTGTCAGTAATCGATTTTAAAGTATATGTAATAATTGATTTCTGGCCACAAAACCTAGTGATATGACATGAAATTGCGAAGGTGGTTATTAAATTCATATTTAAGGTCATTAGTAAGATTTTTATTATAATAACAGCTAGTAAACTAACAGGTGAGCAACTCCAGATACATCACTGAAGAGACACCAGCGGTGCAAGCCAATTTTTTTGCAAATTCTATCATATTATTTTAATAGAAAAGGGTAGATGATCTTCGAATAGCTGCATCGATTTTTTTCAATGATAGGAAATAACATGTTCAACCAAGTCACTTTTTAAACTGATTCAAAATCGGATTATCCGTTTAAGAGCTACGATGTCACAGTGCATACAGATATGTAGATACACAAATTATTGAGCCGTATTGTGGCGACTTAGTTGTGATGCCTTTGGTGTTGCTGATGTTCACCTGATGATAATTGGCGATAGCAACTTACCTTATGGTGGAACGTTAGCATGTTTCTCGGCTATTTCTTCTAGTTATATCAGCATCCAGGATTTGTAAAGAGATCACCAGTAGTTTCAAGACCAGTTTTGCTGTCAATTATTCATCACTACCAGCAAGATACTAAAAACAAACAATTTTATTAAAGGCTTGACGGGATAGCCGGGATTATCTTTCTTCTCCCTTCTTTATAGGTCAGCAACGCATCAACGATGCCTTTGGTCTTACTGAAGTCCATGTGCGTGAGTGACCACTTACTTAGGTGGGTTACCCAGGCTTGCTTGCGGATGCACATAAAACTGGTAAATAGCTAATTGCTTTAATTTCTGTAAGTTCTTTCTTTTTTGACACCAAAGGCATCACTGATGCGTTGCCGGCCAAGAAAGAGAGAAGAAAAAGAAAGAAAGAACTGACTCTCAAGCAAAAATAATAAAGCTTATTTATTTGTATTATTTATTTGGTGATTTTCCAATTTCAGGAAGTTACCATTCGAAGAATTTAATAATCCATATCCTCGTTCGTGACGGGACTTAAACTTAAAACAATTTGGATAATTATTCTTGCCACAATTCTCCACGGACCGGGTCCATTTCTGAAATAATTGCAAAGTAGGGTAAGTGTTTTTTCTTTCTTTTCTCGTTAAAACGTTGTTTTCAATGTAGCCGTGTCGGTGTCTGTAATTTAAAAGTTCATTATATTTTATTGGATGCTCGTAATAGATCCAAAGGTAGTAATTACGAGCTCTTTTAAAAATCTGACATTTCTGTTGTTGAGAACTTGTTGGTTGGTCTCGATGGATTCAGTAGTTAATTTATAAATACTCTGTAGGTAATGGCCGTTCGACAAATAACACTGCAACTAAGTTACCGTGTGTTATATAATAAAATTGCCCACTAAATTTTTTAATCCGATTTAAGAAGCATTATTTTTTATGTTTGGCTCTAAGGAGCGGGAGTAGGTATGTACAGGGACGGGCTCAAGACCCCAAGTGCACCCCTTGCACCCTGTGGGCAATAAAAAGTAAAGATTTTTTTTTTATTATTAAGGTGTTTTTTTTATAATTGTTAACGTTATACGTATACCTAGTGTGTGGATATGGATAGGTACTAAAACTCAGAGTACTACATTATTCTTACAAAGGAGTACAATTATTATTATTTTCCCTTCATGTATTAATTTTTAGATGACAAAAAAGATAACAAACTATGTACTCTTAATTATGTCACACCCATGATGAGATTTCAGATAATCTCTACTTTCTTATTATCGTCACCCGACACGTTCCCGTTCATTCCCACTAGTTCTACTTACTCCTATTTCACTAGGTAGGTACTCAGTAAGTACTTCTTTCGTTTTACTTACAATAAGTTAATGCTTGACCACAATCCCACCTGGTGGTAAGTGGAGATTGTGGTCTAGGATAGTGAGCGCCAATGATAAATATTTGTTCTTCTCAACAAACATTTATCATTTCAATCTATGTACGACATTCTACACTACGACTACATGAAGACCACGACCGTTCTGCCAAGAGCGAAACGATTAAGAAAAATATTTAATTTTGTAACCTTCAAAAATTATAATAATTCATAAACCACCATTTTCACCAATGAAATCATTTGCTTCTTTTCATTAACTCCTTAAATAAGCACAATATTTAGGACACAAAAATTATCGCAATGTGGTGGTTCCCCCATTGTCAGCCGAATGAAGTGTACGAGAAAACTACAGTTAAATGATCAGTAAGGTGTTATCATTACGGGGACACCTGGGGACATTAATAGTTGCTTGTAACCAAGTTATTGTCTCAATTCCAACTAAGAAAATAACATAGTCCTATAGGATTCTTCCAGAATAACTACAGCTATCGAAGCTTTAAATTCTGACTACTACCACAGAATACTTAATAGTACCTACTACTTTATATACGTAGCTTTCAATAATAAGATCTTAACTAATTTGAGAGTAATATGTCTGTAGTAGTTATATATTTAATAAGTTTTCTTAATCAAGCAGTGTTTTGTAAAAAGACAATTCATCAAATAATATCAGATAAACGCTCATACACTCCCAGCCCTAAAGAATAAATAAAAAAATAATAATAAAAAAAGTAAAATAAAAACTAAGCCTATCTTTTATAAATAAAACAGCTATTTTTACCCTTTTCGAGCTGATAACCGCGACTATGTTTGCGGATATTACTTTTATACTCATACAAACTGTCATCCCTATTTAAACCCCAGGTGATGAATTTCTACATTTCATGCAAATTTTCATGCTTGCTGTCATTCAGTTACAGGTAGCGTTTTATTAAGTGCCTACCTACCTACCTGTACTGAAGAGACGTTTATACTAATTACGTAACTGGGGTGAATAAGTTGACACGTCGGAAAATGTTTATTTCAAGCTTTTCAGGGTGTCCAGTTATAAAGAGCATTATTTACTTAATATTATATTATTTTTCAATTTATAATTATTTTATGCTTACAGTATGAAATGTTTTAGACACAAACTTTCTTATGAAACAATATTAGGTTAAAAAAAGGAACTAAACAAAGCTTAAAAGTGACCGGCCTGAAAAGTATGCTTTTTCGTTTATCCACGCCAGCTGTGGAATTAAGGGATTTGAGAGAGTCATTTTTACTAGATCTATAATTTTCAAAGTCTGTAATAACGTCGTGCGCTCTAAAAGCTGTCTGCAGAGTGGTAGAAGTACTTACATAATAATAATCAAAATTTTACCAAAAATATTTATATAAAATATAGGTATCAATATCGCTATATTGTATACCTACATTATCTAGTATAATATTTGAGAAGTCCCCTCAATTCCTTATCGTTATCAATATCAAATGCAAAACACAATTTTGAAAAATATGGGATACCTAATTGTGAAAGTATACCAACCCTTTGAAATAAAAAAAGGATTTTCCAAATAGAGTTGATAATTGACGGAGTTTTACAGTAACGAATGGAAAACCTCCTTTTTGAAAGAAAATTGCACGAACGTTGTCAACCCAAAAAATCAAAAAGCCATTATTTGGCGTGCGCTACGGAAACTAAGGAATACTGCATAAGGTTGCGATAAACTTATAGTAAATTATGTTGTCAGATTTGGCAGGCGAAAACACTATTAATGTGTTTCACCAATAATAATAACCACGGCGAAAGACAGACCCTTAGGTTGCATCCTAAAAAAAACTGTACAACGACGAAGTAAACGACCATGTTAATCAGTGCCAGATAGCAATTTGTAAATGAAACTCTATATCTACTGATTTTAATAGGTATCTAGTAAATATCCCTTATCTTCTTCACTAGTAATCAAGTTAAATGCAACAATTAGCGGCGCAAATGATTCTACGTTCTTCCAACCTGGCGTCGCATAAATCTCATGCGCGCAGTATTTATTCGCATTCATTAATTTTATGTAAATTCACCCACAGCTCAAATAAAACGCGAGAAAGGTCACGCGTTGATCTTTACGAGTGCTCACGAGTACCAATTAAGGGTGACTCAATAAATTCAAACAAAAATAAAACACAATTAGTCCTTCAAGAGCGTCGCAAAAAAAGCTGTCGTCTGATAACTGAGTCGCACCAAAAAAGTAACCGGTATCATTAAGCACACAAAATATGTTTTCCATTTACACAGACGCTTCGAGGCGGTTATAATTTTGTATACGCTGAGTGTTTACTCAGTAAGAAGTGCTTTGGATCGGTAACACCTGCCGCGTTTTCCCACGCCGCGTTCGGGTGTCTTCGGGTCTCTTCGGGCGTGCTCGGCGACTCAGTACGCGGGTCTACTTGCATACAAATGACGTACAAAGTCATAGATAGAAAAGCTATTGTTTGGTGCGTGCTTATCTATGTTGTCACGTGTCAGTAGCAATGTGGCACGACCCTTGGGTTTTTGATGTGAGTTCCTACACCATAGAGGAATATTAATCATTATGATTTTAATGTTAATAATATTATTGTCCTTACAATCAATCTATTTGCGTCATTCTATTGCACATATTACAATTAGGTATTCTAATATAGAACGAGATGTGTTTTATTTATGTCTTAAATATCATAGGTATCATTAGGAACGCAAAAAGAATCGGTGAAGCTCCCTTTTGTTAAGGATTTTCGTGGACGGCGATGAAAAAAGACCCGCTTGCAAGTTTATCGGGTCTTGAAATACCTAAATATAATTTAGTTTCCATTATTTTGTACCTTGGGATAATAAGTACACTATGTCTTATTTCATATCATGGCCCACCGGTGTGAAACAATAACAAACATTCATACGAAATTTTCACATTTATAATTTTAATAGGATGCTATTACTATGAGCATGTACCTAATTATCTAGTATCTCTAAGAATTAGTAAATAAAAAATACGAATATCGCTTTCAAATAGGGAAATATTAATTAATACGGATCCAACACAAAGGTGTACCAATGTAAATAGAAGCATCTACTGACCCGGTGATATCGTTACCTTATTTAAACGAATCCGCAATTATCATACGAATCGACTTTAAACTTGTCATTGTAACAACGGGATCGGATAAAAAGCACAATGTAGTGTTGTTTATAAAACGAGCTCCGTTATATCGAGCAAAAAAATGACCACGTTTACGCACAGACGTTCGAATACTAAAAATAGAAGAAAATAAAATATAATTGGCTGAAACAGGATCGAACCTGTTCGTTCGTATTAACAGATCAAAGGCTACTTGCTTATAGGTACAGGGAATAAGTTGCAATGCATTTTTACTAGCGATGGGCCGAGTAATACTTTTTACAACTCGAGTTACTCGAACAAAATTAACCGTTTACTCGAGTAAAAACTCGAGTAAACTCGAGTAAAAACTCGAGTAAACTCGAGTAAAAACTCGAGTAAACTCGAGTAACCGAACCGAACCGACGCGACCGACAGCGAGGTCAGCGAGTAGCCGACGCGAGCGAGTAATGAGTTGACTGAGTAAAATCGTCTCAACGCGAAGCGCGTCGGTGGCAACTCGACGAACTCGACGATTAACACCATATTAACACTGACTGAGTAAACCGCGTCGCCGCGTCGACTCGCGTTCGTCGCTGAGTTGAATCGGCCGAGTTTACTCGAGTACGTTAAATCGTTACTCGAGTTACTCGACCAAAGAGTTTACTCGAGTTACTCGAGTAAATTTCGTCGAGTTGCCCATCGCTAATTTTTACCGTTGCAGATACCGGTGCAGACAATGAACGGACAAATCATTGGCTGGCGTGCTTGTTCGGACATGTTTAATTAATTGCATTAATGACTAGATGTGATGATAGCTTTAGTTTTTTGTCGTTTACGATGTTACGAGGATCGCGATTGTACTTTCTATTATAGATACGAAGTTGGAATAAGTAGGTATTAAGTCGTTTAGTTTTTAAAAAATAATTAATTAATTAGTTTGTGATTTAAATGCACGAGGATTACCAGGATCCCAGAGGTCGTCTTTCGGCAGGCATAATTTCCACGAATTTTGCGGATTATCTTGACAGGTGTTACTTAATATCGATGGAACGCCGATATGATTTTTGTGCGGCTTTGTGTACCACATAGAATAGCAGATATGGAAGAGTGGAAGAAAAATAGGCCATGCAAGATTAAATAAATTAAATAGGATTTTATTTATAAACCATATTCAAGGTGTAGGTATATCAAAGACTATACCTATAACTACCAATAATACTAAATTATTGTTATAAATGTTATCTATTATGACAGTAGGTATTAGTTGGTACCTAAGTAGGTACCTACCGGGTTTCATGAACGACTAGAAATCTGCATTAAATTGGAATGGTAATAAAATAATAGAAATAGACACTGAATAAAAAGCACATATTTTTAATAACACATAAAAGAAACATTTTATTGATATAATAACAATGACCTAAAATAGTAAATGATGAAAATGAGAGTTACTCAACCTTTGGTTCGAACACTTAAAAAAGATTTCATAATTACGAAACCGTGGAGATAATATTATGTATATTATTATCTATATTAATTTTAATAACTGCCACTACATTTATATTCCGTTGAAAGAGTCGTTCTCGATAAGTAAACATTACGTGACCAAAGTCGGACCACTTCGCAATTTACTTCAAGGAGTGTTAATTAAAAATCAATATGATCGCTGCGACATAGATATCGCGTACTGTACAGTCGCTACTAAAATGTAAAAGTAACAGAGCTTTAAAGCTTCTTAATTTGACTTTTTCAGCTAACTTGGTCAATACTAAAATTACTTATCTGATAAAGTTTTAAACACATGCAACGCAGCTTATAAAGCTTTTAGGTCATAATTAAAGGACAATCTCCTGATAAATTATTTACTAATATAGAATATGATGAAACTCTATTTACTATTTTATTTTGTAGACCGTATCTATAATTCTATACACTTACCTTCTTTTCATCTTTTTTATAACAAACTAATCCTACAAATTAGCTATAATAAAATAAGACACGATTAAGTTTAACGTGACAAATGATTCTTATAAGAATTCTTATTTATCTGTGTATCTAAGGAACGCTTATAGGTTATTTTTTGCAAAAACAATATCTTTTTTGACACGAGTGTACGATCACCGTTTCCCAGGCGCGCACCTGCCTCATTCTCCCACGGTATGACTCCGTGTTGGCAATTTTTTGCATTTTGCCTCTCTTTTGCATAAACCGACCACTTTCCTCCCAATTTTTTGCATTTTGCATCTTTTTGCATATACCACTTTCCTTCCAATTACGTAATTGTTGTCGAATATCTCGTTCCTCATTTTTGGCGGTTTTGGCGCGCTTGACAGTCTATTAAAACGGGGTCAAGATATGTAAATGCTGTGTTGGTAAAAACAGTGTTTCGTTAAAAATCTCCCAGAAATATCGAAATTATCGAATATCGATGTCAATTTCTGACCGGCTTATTATTAAATTAGTTTTATGTCAATGGAAGTTTTTTTAACAATAGCTATGAACATTAATTTAAAATAAAATAAATAAGGTATTTCCAATTTCGAATTCCTTTATTAATTTTTAAAAAACTATTTTGTTTGTTTCTTGTTTTCGGTTTTAAGGTTCCGTAGTCAAAACGGAACGCTTAGTAGGTACAATTTCGCCATGTCCGGCCGTCAGTCCATCCGTCAGTTCGTCCGTAGTATAGCGCACCGTTAGTGCTAGAAAGCTGTAAGGCAGGGACAAAATTACATATTTATTACGTTAACAAAGTGGTGTTATGAAATCTTAAAAAAAATATTTCAGGGTACCCCCCCTGCAGCCCTACAGGTCTATTCAGTGGTCCGTTTTGTGAAATATGTACTATTATGATTTAAAGTGCTAATTTTGGTAAGAGTCAAGGGGGAGGGATCCCTTGCCAGCTAAACGGTAGATATTTCGTTATCTATACTAATATTATAAAGAGGAAAGAATAGATTGTTTGTTTGCATTGAATAGGCTCCGAAACTACTGAACTAATTTGAAAAATTCTTTCCTGTCATGAAGCTACACTATCCCCGGGTGACATAGGCTATATTATATTTTCAAAAAAATTAGGGATCCTTAATAAAACCCCAATAATGTAACCCAAGGTGTAACAAAATAAGAAAACCTAAGCAAAGCGAGGGCGGTTACTCGTTTTAAATAAGCAGTTAGGTAGGTACCTATTTACCCATCTATGCTCCTAAATTGTAAAAATCTTTTTTATTTGTCGCTTTTTTACCTGTAGCCTGTACGTTTTTTTGTGTAGCTACCTATGTAGAATAACACGTAAGATCAGAAAAAACAGTGGTCACCCATCCAATCCCTGACCGAGCTTAGCTCCAAAAGCCTTTGTTGGTATCGTGGGTTGGTTCCGCAATAAAAAATATCAAAAAACTATTTTTATAAAAAGTCCATGATACGTGTAAGGTGTCGTATGGTTTAGAATTTTAGATATGAGGCAAAAAACCCACACAGGTGTTTGATTGTTATTGTTCAAATATGCATGGGTTTTGGGGCTACGAGGGGCCTTGCAAGGGGCATTGGGGCAAGGACGTATTTCAAATTTCGCCGTGACTTTTTTGTGGGGATCGGTTGGAATATGTATGACGATTACTATCAAAATAGAATGCAATTTGATTCCCATGTTAATTACTTAGGTAGTTATTGTGAGAGATACATTTTGATACCTATTTCACCTTGATAGGTATTATTTATTTATTTATAATAATAATTGTAACAAAATAAATCAATGTGAATTGTGTACTTAAAAATGAATAAAATACCTATTCAGTAACCTCAATCAGTCAGTCGGATATTCAGAATAGAATAGAATAGAATAGAATATAATATAATATAATAGATTTTATGTCTAAGACCACGAACATAATTATTATAAGAAATTTATACTATTAAAAAAAGAAACACAATTAAAGAAAAAATAGAATTAAAAAGTAAAAACAGAACAAAAAATTAAATAAACATCTGGTTACAAAACTATTGTTACCTTATGGTCGCACGACTCCAGTGGCCTAGAAAAAGTATTCAGCCAATGATATCTCATTAGCTACCAAGTTGCTAACCCATCAGAATAGTTTCAATCCATTAATAGTCCACTTCTGAACACGGTGTTCAGTAGTGTATCTCCAAAGATGGATGGATGGATTGAGCATGACCACTGAGCGTAACTAACACGGTGTAGTGGACTCTATCAGCTTAGCTATAGGAGCGTCTGATATTTCTAGACAGAAACATCGCTGTTTCAAATTAGTTATCTGTTGCAATAAATTTTTAAAACCTTTCCAATTTTTACCCCAATAATAGGTACCTAGATACATCCCTACTTACCTCAGTTTTACCTATTCTACCTACTTGTGTGAAGCTGTAAAATTTAGAGAATTGTTTATACAAAAAAATATCTCAAATAGGCATGATGACAGTAAGTAAAAATCACTAAAATTATGTATTTATTTAATGAAACCCTATTAATGGATTACAAAACACGCATATTATGTATATCATATTATTATAAGTGAGATTAACAATATTTTTGATAAAATAAAACTACAAAATACGGCAAGCCGCCATGTTAGCTTGAACGCCAATCAGTCTCAATCAGCGCGAATTACGTCACACTTCTTAAAACAAATGAATATCACCATACTGATAATGATGTCTTGTCTATTATTTTCCTGAAGAGTGACGTCACAAGCGACGCCATGACACTTTGAAGCGTTTTGGAGCGAATTTTAAACTCATAAATTGAAATGTATTTATTTTATACTAAACCTTATTTTTTGCTGAAACTTGATATACGTTGTAATTATAATATATTTCTCCCAACAATATCGAAAAAAGAACAGCTGTCATGGGACGGCTGATAGATGTGAAACATCGAAATGCGTCGCCACGATCGCCAAGTCTAAAATCAGGTTTACCCCTCGCGTAAAGATGTTTCACATCAACAGTATTTAAAAATCTGTCATCATGCCTATTAGATATGAAAGATAAATTTACCTAGGAGTAATCCTACCAACTTTAGAGGTATCACCAATCTAGGCTAAACTTCATTTACGTACTGGAAAAGCGCTGACTTCAATTGTTGCTGTAACTATTTTCAACTTGCGCTCTGTCCGCGCTTTTGCTCGTATTTTTCGGAAAAGTAAGTACCTACCATTGAAGTATTATTACTAGCATATAGAACCGACACCGCGAAACAATGTATTTCCCAATGAATTAACACCGATCGGCTTCAATTTTCAATGGATTCGTTCGATTTTGAAAGCAGAACGGGGGCTCAATTTTTCAAAATAGAACCTTCCGGCGGTACACACATTTTGTTCGAGATGTCTATTCTATGACACTATACTTCAATGGTACCTACGCTATATATCAAGGTTCATTCCAGATCAATGTCTACCTGTGAGCAAAATTTATGAAAATCCGTAGGTTTAGCGTAAAAGGTAAGAAACATCAATAGATCAATAGATAGTTACAATTTTCTAAATACAAACAGTTTTTCAGTTTTCTTACCGAATCATTCGGAAAAGCTCTACACGCCTAGCGCTGCCTCGCGCCGTGATTGGCGCGCGAATGACCAATAGAAACGCGGCGCTCGAACGCACGCCTACCTAACTTCTATTTTCAAATTCGAATCGAATGCGTTCTAATTTTGTTTCGTTCTGCGATTGTTTGTTACGATGGAAATAAGAACGTTGCACTATATAATGGAACGACATCATTCCATCGGACGAACACCATTCTATTTCTGAACATTTTGGTACCTAATTAAAAAATCTAACACATTTTAGTGTCAATACTTTCGTTTACGTTGCGTTAAAATACGGATAAATAATTAAGGATACATATATCAAAAACAAAATATTATGTTATGAAAATATTTTTTTAATAACATCAGAATCGTGTAAAAGTTTTTGAGTTTTTGATCTTCTAGATCAAAGATTTCCGAAAAATAATAATATTGTAGTAGATTGTGACCTACCTAGTTTTTAATAACATAAATAATAAGTAATTATCTATAATGAAGTGAATTCACTAACATATAAAACCATTAAGACGTAAAAATTTTCTACCCTCGATGAAGTCTCTATATTCAATACACTGTTATAACTGTCAATGTCATTAAACGTTATCGACTTGACACACGCCTATTATCAGATCGCAAATGACCCAATCAAGAACCGGTACTCCAACCTATTGGTTTAATTTACGAGTTCCTGAAGCGTACGTATGGCATTCCAAGTAAGTAATTAACGCACGTAACTAGCGCCAAGTTTGGTTTAAAACGGAAATCAACTTCACTTTTTAACAGGGCTGCGATTATCGGCAATAACTTTAGTTGTTTTTATCAATGATATTTTACTTGAAGGCACGGACCTGAAAAAAAGACGGACGTAAGCTCGTCTAATCGAGAGTGAAGCATAGCAATGGCCGCCCGCTTACGATGTGTGCTTAATTTTTGATTCGCGATTGAAGCAGTATGGTGTCAATGTGTGGGTGTGTATACTTACTTATACGAATAGAGGGTTGGTATTACTATGGGTGCTTCACTGCATTTGTTGTTGGGATTACGTCCGTCTTTTTTTTAGGTCCTTGCTCGAAGGGTATTTGTGTGCAGATATGTGTGTGGTATTTACACGTTTACATAGTTACCTATGTCTACTCAATACTGGCAATGACGCTTGACGCCCTGAACACACACGAGCCCACACATAATCACACACAGTGGGTTTGCGTGGGACGTTTGAGACGAGTGAAAAGCATTGTGCAATAGCTATAATTTTTTTAAGTTCGGAAGAGATGTCGGTGGACAAAGTTTCAGAATTTTTTAGCCAAAAAGACTTCTGTATCATATTATCAGCTTTCTACGTCTACTACTTCAGGTATCTATCTTACTACTCGTTAAAAATTTTCTTATTATATGATACGAGTAACCGCCCTCGCTTTGCTTCGGTTTACTTATTTTTTTACACCTTGGGTTACATTATTGGAGTTTTATTAAGGATCCCTAATTTTTTTGAAAATATAATATAGCCTATGTTGCTCGGGGATAGTGTAGCTTTCCAACAGTGAAAGAATTTTTGAAATCGGTTCAGTAGTTTCGGAGCCTATTCAATGCAAACAAAAAATCAAATCTTTCCTCTTTATATACATATTAGTATAGATTATTTATCCGATAAGTGTTGGACCCACGAAGCGCGACATCAATATCATGGATAAAAAGACATGGACAAATAGATAAACGAATAATGCAAAGCAAATCAACAACTTATAATTTGTCCCACTGCTGCTGCCACAGTCAAATTATGGAGTCACACAAATTTTGGAGAACTCTCAGGAGTCCTCACGATGTTTTCCGTCACCGAAACAAATGATAATTAACTTGTAATACAGACGTAATTTTTAAACTTTAGAGGTGCGTGCCGGGATATGAACTCGGGCCCCCGCGTTCGGGAGACCAACGTTCTAACCGCTAGGCTATCACTGCTCATGATAGACGAACAATCAACTAAAACGAGCAAAGTTTTTCATGGCTTTTACTTACCTACAGTTGTAGGTAACATTACACGTCCCTTCCACACAAACCTACTTTGTGTGTGCGTTTTTGTGTTGGTTTGTGTGTGTTCAAGCCCAATTCTGATTTTATGCACTAGCGACTAGCACAACCCTGCAACTTTAAATACGATAAATAGACTTTATTTTAGAATTATGCAGAAAATGTTAAGGTTTGAAATCTTTATTAAAGACAAGTAGCTATGTACGAGACTTGGTTCTTGACACAGCGACGAAAGATATCTTTGACTTAATCTATACTAATATTATAAAGAGGAAAGATTTGATTGTTTGTTTGCATTGAATATGCTCCGAAACTACTGAACCGATTTGAAAAATTCCTTCACTGTTGGGAAGCTACACTGTCCCCGGGTGACATAGGCTATATATATTTAATAATAATTTATAATATATATTTAATAATATATATTTAATAATATTTTCAAAAAATTAGGGATCCTTAATAAAACTCCAATAATGTAACCCAAGGTGTAAAAAAGAAGAAAACCGAAGCAAAGCGAGAGCGGTTACTCGTCGATTAAAACTAGGTACCTACGTGACGTTCATGTGGCATGCTTATCTATCTTGTTGATAAGTGTCCGATCAATGCTGTAAATTACTGGTTGGTCTCGTACGTAACCTATAAACGTTAAGTCTGTCACTTTAAAACTATCTTTAATGTATGTCATACGAATAGTATGGCAGTGACGAGAACTCTTACGTGAAACACACTATCGTCCTAACTCAGAGTCACTAAGACTCTGAGTTAGGCCGATAGAGTGAGTCAGAGTCTTACGCCCCAACTCAGAGTCACTAACGGTTACTTAACTCGTTAGGATCCGCGTGATCGCGGTACCTTTGAGTTCGAACGTGCTGGAACGTTCTCGGTAACCGACGGGTTAAATCGCTCCTTAGTACAGAATTTGTATGGTGATTCTTTACTAAGGAGCGATTTAAGTAACCGCTAGTGACCCTGAGTTGGGGCGTTAGTGAGTTTACTTAAGTCGCTCCTTAGTAAAGAATCACCATAAAAATTCTGTACTAAGGAGCGATTGAAGTAACCATTAGTGACTCTGAGTTGGGGCGTAAGAAAGCAATAGTAGGTATCTAACTCTGAAAGACTTTTTTTATACAGAATAAGTTAGTGCTTGACCACAAAACCACCTGATGGTAAGCGGAAATAAAATCGTGAATGGCAAAGCGCACTAACTTAGTAGAAGCCTATTCACTCTTGACCTGAAGAAACCCATATTATATCGGAGGGGACTGACATTAGCAAGACTGAGAATTTAATTACCTAAGTAGGAACTTATGCTTGACTTTTATCTTGTGTGTGTCAAATAAGCAGACGAGTTTTTTTTTTGTACATGATGGTAAGTAGTTAGTCCCCGTCTCCCATGGACTTCAGTAACACGAAAGCGAGAAGTGAGGGAAGCCGCATTGTTGCTGAGTAAATAGACAACCACTTTTATGTCTTTTCTGTCTTTACTACTACGTTCTTTTATGTCTTTATTTACTAAATTAGGTGTCATAATTTATAAAAGCATCCTACATACATATCTACCTCATAGGTACCTACATAGTTATCTTAATAGTCTATTACTATTAGTTACTAGACTCCAACCTGAGGGACCGTCGTCCGTTTTTTAACCGACTTCAAAAAAGGAGGAGGTATTCAATTCGACTGTATATAATATAAATATATTTTTGTATGTTTGTTACCTCAGAACTTGCAACTGGGTCAACCGATTTTGATGATTCTTTTTTTAATCGAAAGCTACTTGTCATGTGATCCCACTTAAATTTGAGCTAGATCTGACGAGTAGTTTTTGAGTTATTTTGAGGTTGGTTATTTTTTTCTTGGTAAAATTGAGATTATCGTCGGGGTGCACCAGGGGAGGTTGGCTTGAACTCGACGATGGATGAAGTTCTAAGTTCTAAACACCAAATCTCAAGCTTGTCTGCCTATTTATCAGCTATTTACCTAAAATATACATTAAAATGCTTCACTAATGACATAACGTCATTTGGGTTTTCGAAACTTCCGGTTCAATGTCATTTCTAACATAATCTTAACCGTTTTAAATGAACTGATTTCAAAACGTGATACATTTTGATAAGCAACCGGACGGAGAGGAAGCAGTCTGTAGGTATCACTTAGCAGTGACATTATCAATTAATGGTTTTAGTATCAATGCACTCGTCTTACTATTGGGAGAGTATTGAACTTATATCTCATTAAATATACAAACATAAAGATAACAATTATTATAAATTTTGATAAAAATTTAAGTTTCAAAAGCGTTGTCATAAGAAGTTACGTCTATCTAACGTTACATTTAGATATTAGATCTACAGCAAAGGTACCTGGAAGATCAAATAATATTTTCCCGTGATTACCATTACTAACTTAATTACTATTATTTTCATTCTACTCGCATGTTGTTACACACTTTTGTGCGTTGTTATCATTGTAAAGCATTAATTTCTGAGCTGATTTTTCTGGCACTACTCCTGCCATCTAGTACACACAGCAAAAATTAAATTAGTTCATTTTATAGCCACCAGCGCTGCTATCGCGTGGCTTAAAATGTAGAGTGAGCGATTCAAAATTAAACATTTTATTTGAAAAAAATATGCGCTGTCGAGGTATCCCTTTTAATGACACAATGATGGCAAAATTATTCTTCTTCTACAATATTAAAATTGCACTGAATATAATTCATGAAAATTGAACTCTACCTATGCTCTACCTATGTAAAATTGCTTTTATACAAAATTTGGATCAATGGATTTTAACAAATAGATATATACTTATTTATTCTCAATAGTTATAACAATTTTACTGTGTTATATTATTAAAAATCTTAACAGATATCGTAGAATAGCGCCCTCTTTTATCAACACGCTGAAAAATGTTGGCTCGTGTGCTATAGCTGACACGAGCCAAGTCTGTCGTCTTTTCATTTACACTCAGCGAAATTTATATCTACCTCTCTTTCCCCCAGTATGACTATACTGGCATTTCGTGCTTCTCACTCTTATCGCATCGATCATTGATCTTTGAAATTCGTCGGCGACTCGAACGGCGCGCGCGCCGTACTTCAGCCACTGATTTCTATCTCGCTCACTCGCGCGCGCCACGGTTACCGTTGTCTCGTGTTTCTTTTATTGCCGTTTTATTATTTCTTGTAGATGATCACGCGATTGTAAGCTGTCGCTTGGCGCGCACACGTCATGTCTCCTGTCCTTGTTTGGCATGAAGGCGAAAGGATGTTTTTTCTCGTTTCGTCCGGCGCACGTCGACTCGCTGCCGTGCGTCGATGTTTTGGGAAGTGCACCCGCCCGGCGTTCCCACGGTTCACCTTCGGCCGACTTCCTTACGAAAAAAACAAACAAGAGCACTTTGTTGAAGAAAATCGACGTCTGCCGGTGTTCAATGATTAATACAATTATGAACGCGCACGCTGCTACCTACTCGACTTGACAGTAATAATAGATCTTTATAAGGGACACGTGAGTTTTGGACTGGACGCGGGTATTTGGCGACGTGTTTTTGGTTTAACTTGCATACCTATTTGCGCACAAAAAATGCATATTGACCGCCAACACTTCTAATTGATTTGATGGTTCCCTTTATAAAGATGGTAACTTAAATATATAATAACTTGACAGTTCGATGCAAAAATATAATTACCTCTTACACCTACTTATATGTGTTTTGCTGTATATTTGCATTCAGTAAATAATTGTAACGGCATGGTTACCTTCTACTGAGGAGTTAACTTCTAGAACTTAGAACTAGGACTAGGGTCCTACAGCTTATTCTGTTACGCTGTCATCCAATGCAGATTGGTGGTGATAATAGTCAACTATATATAACAAAAGAAATACTTTCCAAAGCAATAATGATTGGTTTAACATGTTCGAAGTATTTAAAATTATTTCAGCACAAAATTTGCGCAACTGGTTTTAGATAACCATGCACTTGAGACTGTAAATTTTATTTAAAGAGGTGACTCATATAGATAAAGTAAACTACTACTTGGTAAATTATACAACGCGGTCAAAGCGTAGCACGGCGTACAGGGCTATAAAATCTGACTTTATGGTATAATAAAATGCGTTTATAAAAACATGACATCGCATTAGTATAAAGTGTAGAAGTATTTTGAAGATACATTTATTGCGTGGTTAAGTAACTAGAATAACAAATTGTACTTTGTGGGTTTGTTAAAATATGTTGTGTGAGATTTAACTAAGTAATACAGCACCTAACCCCAGTAGGAGGTAACTGAAGCTTTCCTACTAATATTATAAATGTGAAAGTTTGTGAGAATATCTCTTTCCAACAGATGTAATTCTTCCATTGCGGTGACCCATTTCAATATTAAAATGAATTGACGATCAATTAAGATACCTATTACAATATTATGATAAAGTAATCCTTAGATAACTATTCATGTTGGCAATTTATTAACCTCTATTAGGTACTATGACTAGGAATAAGTTTCTAAGAAAATTGTTCGTAGCACAGTGCGGAAATTTGCAATTCTGCATGTCTAATGGAAGTTAATTGTTATTCTTTATTAATCAATGAGGTAGATTATGGAAAATGATTTCACCAGAGAATTTAGCGAGGCAGTTATATAATTACAATATAAATATAATAAAACAAGAAACATAGGAAGAGCATAAAATCTTTTTCAGGAAGAAAAGCGTGGCATTTAGTTCATCGTGGTGAAGAGTAGTTTTTAAGTAAAAGAAACACTTTAAATGAAGCGATATTAACAAGCTGTTTACAAGATCTAAATCGGGGACGTTACGATTCTGTGTTATTAGAGCGAGGAGACCGGGGAGCAGATGGCGAATCTTCCTTTTATGCGGGACGTATATTCAATCAAACGGGTGGAGCGGTAGCGTAACATGGATACGCTGTGAACTGATATTTTTTAATAATAATAATAATAAATCTTTAATTCAGGCAACGACACCCATAACATAACAATTAATTAATGTTAATGTTATTGTTATTTTTGTATTTTTTTTTAGATCTCTAACATACATTTTTTACACTTTGGATGCCAGTACTACTGGCCCAGTAGGCACTATTACAAGGCAC